>JAYKKR010000006.1:1200000-1800000 GCA_036971615.1 Amyloporia xantha
TCCACAGAGCAGGTAGCGTTCTCTGTACTGGAGGTGGCATAGTGATAGATGTCTGATTGGAAGTTTGGATCCGCTGCAATATATTGGTATCAGGGTCGTCGTCTCGGATAACATCTTCAAGAGACTCATGGAAGATTCACATACGAGGATAGTAGACAGACGACGCTGAAGAGATCGCGTTCGCAATTTGTTGACAGGTCGACAAAACATCGCTATTCTGAGCGCGGACTAACCCGGATTTGAGCAGAGTCGCAACAGATATGGCTAGGAGGAGTCGATGCATCATATTGGGCCTCGCTAATTGTCGGCTTGCCCGAGCTGTGGTAAGACGCCAAACCCGAGAAGACTGGAGGTCGGTGTTGTGTTACCAGTAGCTCCTGTGCTGTGCGAGGAGAGCTTGATGTCGATAACACATTCCACCAGGGTCTTATAGAGGACGGAGGACCATGCCATTTAACCTCGCCCATACGGACTTTAGCACAAGGTGCATGTAAGGATGACTCCACACTTGAAGGAAGGGCGACTGAATCGGTTGGGTAGACGCGTCAAGTAAGCTCCCAGTGAAAATCGAGATCGACCGCTGAGCATACGGCTACACCATGAGCAATAATAGAATAAATGCCCGTATCACTTAGACTCACCTCCGATGTTCACCAAAGCTTCATCAGCACCAGGCATGGAAAGACATGTTGACACCCATCGTGCGGCGCACCTATTTGTTGCGAGAGCTTATCAAGACCGGCATACCTGTACGCCCAGGCGATGGGTTATCTCAGCGGATGAGCAGGCAATAGGACTGCGCATCTTATGCGCTGAGTACTGAATCTCTGAAATTGAGAATTGTTAACCCCGACAGTTCGGAAGAATAGTCGAGTAATCAGCTCAAACGGACGGCTGGTGGCTGGCGGCTTCCTGCTGGCGTCATGAGTGCAGTTTAAGCTCATAGCCGATGTTCTTCTGGCGTCAGCCTTTCCCACTCTCAGGACAAGATGAAACTGATCGGGAGTAGGACTGGCCGGTCTCATGCAAAGTGTTGCGAAACTCATGTGCACAGTCGGATTCTACGTCTGACATGTAGGGTCCGATGAGCTATGTAGGACGGATGATCAGAGAGCTCCCTAAGCGGTTGTTAAAAAGGCTCAACCCTACACGCTCATGTCACATTGCTCAGCATCTGAGATGACGACATAAGACTGTGTCGCAGAATCAATATTAGGAACGAAGTCGACCCACTTGTCATCAACTTCATTCTAGCTGTCAGTTTGACTTCAGAACACACCGAGATTGAAGATATCTTCCGCCATGTCGTCACCCACACAGCATGCCCTGTGGGAGACTTTCCAAGGGCTCTCGAGAAAGGCATTGAGTCATCAATAGTGTCCGCGAAACGCCTAGTCTCCTTCAACATCGTAGAACTAGGCGCACACATGTCGACGAGACTCAAGAATATGGTGGCAAGACAAGCAGATTTACGACTAGTGCGCTAATGGAGTGCGCTGCATGTGGAGGCAGATCGTGTCCCAGGAGAGCGTACAGTACAGTAGCAGACTGTTATTGACAAAGCCCGGCCGACGACACAAGCTATGTCTCCGTCGAGGGTACGAATCCCGGGAACTATCCGGCAACTGCCGTGTCCTCTGCATCGGTCAGACTCACTTCCACAACCATCGTGTTCCCATACATATCTATCGGAGTCGCGCTTGTCTACAGTCTCTTTTCAAGGGCTGTGGAAACTGTACGACCAAGTCTACTCATATGTTCTTCTTTCCTTGCAATGGGCGACATCCTCTCACCGTGTGGTTGAAATTATGGTCCTCCATCGCCTGGCAGCTACCACTACGAGGGCCCATACTCTATCTGACAGTGTTACGACGTCAGAGATATTAGCGTGGATCTTAATAGATGGCTGTCAAGCAAAATTATCCGACATGTGCACTTACCCAGAAGGCGGATCTCGCTGGCCGAGCCAACTTCGTGGATCGTGAACTGCACGGGGACATGTGTAAATACTTGGCTGGTAAATGGTTCTGCAGTAGTTCGTTTGTGTGGGATGGATTATGGTGGATTATGGTGAGCACCAAGGGCATCCATCGTGGATATGTGAATTGACCCTGGCACAGACTTCAACGTAAGTGCGCTTGAGCCCCAGTGATGGCCACCGCTGAACATCGAACGCGCCTATCTACACATATATGAATTTTAGTCTTGTGAAGCGGATTAATGAACGTTCGGAGAGGCGATAGGATGTGTGAGGCTCCCATCGTCTTTCATTGGCGGCGAATATTGCAAGATCAGTCCTTTTCGTCTCCGGGCTGTTAAGCTGTGGCTGGCCTTTCATGAACCGCCAGGGTATATTCAAACGGCGATGCGCCTATTTCAATGCTGACTTGCAATAGCTCTTGAAATAGCACTCATACGTAAGTCGTGTTTGTAAGACGTGGATGACGACCCTGGCTGCACGATTCTTTCCCAAGCTGCGAGGAGATGCTTCTAAGTTCTGAGAGCTAAAATTGTGCCATCCCCTGTCGTTCACAGCTCAGCATCCGAGATGCGCTTTGTTTAGGATGTGGCCCTCCCATAGCAGTCTTGTCAGAAGGCTCTGGAGCCTGAAGGCGCATTTATCTGGGCCAATGTTAAATCGACATGCAAGGATGGCTATTCTTGCAAAGACTGGAAGTTCCTTCGACAGCTCCCTTCCTGCAGGTTGAGACTGCCCGAGCATGCCGAACCCTCATGGAGATATATGACCGTATTGTCTGATTATGCCAAATATAGCCCCAACCTTTCCGATAAGAGTGTACGTGTCAGTGACTTCCATCATGACAAGAGTCACCAATTTCTCCAGTAACAGGTTGAATCCGACGCGGGCGTTGTATGTACCGGATCACCGCATGCTGCGCGATCATACTTAGCTCCTCTGGCGTCTGGTTAGACTGAGCAGGTTTCTCATGCCGCGCCGCAGAGAGTCAGAAGATCAGGCCTAGGCGCTACACCCAGTTGTAGTTTTGTGCGTTTGGTATGGCGCTTGTTATTGTTCGCAGAGTACCAGCTAAATGCTAATGATACCCGTTGCTCCAGATCCGAAACAGCTAGAAGAATCGAACGATACCATTAAACTTACCACAGTAATTTTGTGGGGTGCTACCAAAAAAGTCTCACGGTGCGATGGTCAGAGGCAAGAATATTATTGCGAGATGCACCGCTCCTGGTGCGTTTTCTGTCATCAGCGTATTGATGTAGCTGGACTTTAGCGTCTTCTTGTACAAGCGCTACTCAAAAATGTTTGGACCATGAAACATGGAGAGATTCGAGCGTTCAACCGGAACATTCTGAACTAATATCAGTCATGATCTCCAGTTATTTAGTATGCCGTAAAGGCTGCACAGTGAGAACAGACTAGTCTGTGCGAGGTCTACTGCGGTGCGTCTAAATTTCAGGGTCTTATGGAAGAAAGCGCCATGAAGGTTTCGACGGCCTTGCCCGTCTCATCGCAATTGCTTAGTCTTATGACGGACAAGTAAAATTGCATGATTTCCGTAATGTACGAAGCATATCCTTTACTGCCAGTTCATGAGGAGCTATTGGCAGCCAGATGGGCTTGGCGGTCGCTGCGGGCCGTGATTCGCGTTGCATCTATTCACAGGCATGATATCTAGCATTGATCTTCTTGGCTCATTCGCGCATGCGTGTGAATGCGTACACTTCACAAGCATCGTCCCCTGCATGTCAATGGTGAATGAGGGCATTACGAGAGAGAGGTGGCTTTTTCATTCTGTCTTTAATAAAGCTTGGTGAGAGCTCTTCTGAGTAATCGCAGCGAGGAGATTTACACCCAACTTATACAGACGTGACGGATTATCATGCTTTATGCTATAAGCCTGCTCTTCTACTTAGCGAATACGTTTAATGTCCGCATATGTGGGCGCTTGATAGTGGTATGTGGTACGCAAGATTAACTTGGACAATCAACTTATGATCGTTGTACAGGTATCTATCTCATATGTCTCTAGAGCTATAAAGAATGCGAAAATGTTCATCGAGACACTATTTTCATCTCTTGTTCTCTTTAGCATTGTGCTTGTGGTTCTCGCCAACATAGATCTTCTTGTGCGTACGATCGTGGCTTTCCCCGAAACCTCTCTTACTTTTCGGCGCAGATGCTGTCGAGTTCACCATCCCCGCTGAGAGGACCAAGCGCCACACATCATTGTCGATCCTAGTCGATCGAGCAGCGGACCAAGCCACAGCTCTGGATCTTACCTCCGCTGTCAATTAAACACAAATATCTCACGTACTGTGCAGCTGTGCCGCTGTATCTAGGTATACCATCTAGATCTCATGCCCCTGCAACGGAGAACTGGCAACTCACTAATTAACATATTGATTTGTCAACTAGTGACCTTAGGGAGGAAGAAGTGCAGCAAGATGATCCGCATTGGTATACTTTTGACAAATTTCGGCACTGAAAGCCTAATCTAGTTAGTTCTGCTGTCGTAGGTACGTGGAATATTTCATGATGCAACGCCTACGCTCATAATGATATTCAACCGACCTGCTATATGTTTCCAGGTCTCAGCGCCCGGTCGCTTGCTAAAGCAGGCATGCTCTCGCCAACGCATCCAATCAAGAAGTTCACAAAGCAACAACCTCGAGGCGGTGCCTAGACGTGGCATTATATGTCAAATAAGCAGTCTTTATCTATGATAGATATGCCAACACAGCGTCCGCGCCATTGCGCTTCCTATAGCCTATTTACGATTCGCTGGCTGGTATCGGAGCCCAGACCAGAACTTCGATAGCATCCAGACGCAGCTGAGGCAATATTCCGAGGGTCAAAATTCATGGTTAAGCTGAATCAAAGCGAAGCGGAGGAGTCCGGCAGATGTACACTTGGCTGAGTCTACAGCAGTGATGATGCTGGCATTGTCGCGGACGATGCTGTGTCAGACACGGTCAGGCTTGCGTTCACAATCCCTCGTACCCGATCGTATTAGTCTCGGAGCCAGCCGTTCGGAGCGGGAATCGGGACTGAAATCCCGGAAGATTCCACGCTCCTGAACGTCTGGTGGATTTACCCCCGTGACTCCTGGGACGGTGACCTCCGTGACCCCTCGCCCTGCTTGCGCACCTGCGGGCACCGGGTGACAAGCTAGACGCTCGGCGCTCGGCGCTCAGTGCTCAAGTACTTTGTGACTTAGACAATTATGGATGGCATTGGTTTCTCTGGTTCTGCCATAGATGAGGAAAGCAATGAGTAACCTATGGAATAAATACATGACTTCCTCAATTTTGTTACTGCTCTTGACAAGGTGCTCAGGCAGTGTGGGGTCACGCAAGTCACCGTCCCAGGAGTCACGGGGGTAAATCCACCAGACGTTCAGGAGCGCGGAATCACCCGGATTTTCGATTCCGCCTCACGCTCCGAACGGCTGGTTCCGAGACTACGATCGTATGTGCATGCTCGGCTGATGGGTTTCTCATCGCTCATTCTCTCGGTCAATCAAGACAGAACGGTCCCATGACAGCAAGCCACTGCATCGAGTGCCTGGAGATTACGTTCTGTGTCAAATAAGCATCCGGTCTATATCTATATCTATATCTATGATAGAATGGAATCGCCATTCTCTATTCCCCAGCATCTAAACCCTTTCAGCTGATGGCTAGAAGCACTCGATCTGCACCGCGGCCATCACACGCGTCATAACACAGCAGTCATAACTCGCCGCTCGGAGACTTAGGGTATGATGACAGCACGGAAGCGCGCCGTCGCCCTGTGGTCATACGCATCCTGTGCCTTGTCCAGGGGGAAGCGCTGCAGCATCGTCACGACACCGTTTGCCTTGGCGAAGTTGGCCGTGTCCTCGCAGTCCTTGCCCGTGCCGTATGGCCAGCCACACACCTTCAGCCGCTTCGCGATGATCGGCGCTGCGCACACATTTTCCTCGTCAGCCTGCGATACTCTGGAGAGATAGGTGGAGAAGATGAGGGATCACTCACAGATGGGAAGGGTGACCGTGCCGGTGCTCAGCGCGAGGAGGACGAGCTCGCCGTCGTACGTGAGCCCGTGGATGAGCTCCTGTGTGGCCTTGTCGTCAGGCGCAGTGCACATGATGCAGCGCGCGCCGCCAAGAGCCTGGAGCGCCGCCGCCTGCTCCTGGGGCGTGCCGGAGATGAACTCATGTGCGCCCAGCTTCTTCGCGAGATCCTTCTTGGAGTCGGAGGTGGAGAGCGCGACAGTGCGGAATCCCATCTGGCGCGCGAACTGGACGGCAAGGTGACCGAGACCGCTGGGGGAGAGGGTGAGCTGGAGGTGGACGAGAATACGAAATGAGGAAGGACGAACCCAATGCCCTGGATGGCGACAATGTCAGGAGGCGTGGGGCTCATGTGTCGGAGGGCATCTAGAGACACGTGGTCAGCGAAGTGTTAGGAGACGAGGCGAAGGCTGTGACGCACTGAAGGTGGTGACACCAGCGCAGAGAAGGGGAGCGGCCTCAGCGGGGTCCATGTCTTCTGGGATGCTAGCGAGCGCCTCGGAGCGCACCGTCGCGTATTCGGCGTACCCACCATCTCTGGTGACACCTGTGCCGACAAGCGCAACTCAGTCGTGTGATCATTCAGGCGACACGAAATATTCATACCGTTTGCCTGTGCCGAAACGGGGCAGGTGACGAAGTCGCCTATGAGACAGCGGTCGCACGAGTAGCATTGTCCTCCGTGCCAGCCCGCGCCCACACGGTCGCCGAGCTTCCATAGCTTCTCACCTTCCGCGACGGCGACGACATCTCCAACAATTTCATGTCCCGGGATACGGGGTAAGGTGGCAAAGGCCCATGCGTCCTGCACTGTTCGATCGCTGGAGAGGATTACACGTCAGTGCATCTTCGAATTTGAAGGATGACGCAGCAGGGAAGAACACACCTGGCGCACACACCGCATGCGAGCACCTTAACGACGACCTCTCCTGGCTTGGGGTCTTTCCACTCGACTTCAACTTTCTGGAGATTGCCACCTTTCTCGAGGAAGGCGTATGCTTTGTATGTCTTTGGGTGCTGGAAGGCCATAGTGGAGCTTCGAGGGGGTATGGGATAACAGGTATGTTTTTGCTATGGTGGGGTGCCTCTGCGCGCGTGTCCGTCATACCTTTATAGTGGGGGGCGGGAATACAATTGACGCTGCACCCAAAATCCCGCCTCCGCCTCTGCTGTGCTTACTGAGCCTCTGGAACATGCGCGACCTGCATCGTCGGCAGCAAAGCGGTGACCAATACCAAGACGCGTCAAACTTTCTTCCGCGCTGGCCCTGGAGCATGAAAGAGGAGCGTGGACTCCGGCACGAACGCAGAGCCCGAGGCCGGATAAGCTCGGAAGGGACCAGGACGCCTTGTGTGGCTTGTCGATTGCATCCGTCAGCACTCGGGCCTACGTTTTGGCTCTCGATCGCCGTCAGCCTCATCGTGCTGGCTGCCACAGGTGCCGTGGGGACGGGACATCGAGTTCCCCCAACGCGCTATGCATCCTCCGGAGCTAAGCTGCAGAGTATGGCGCGGTGCTCGTCTCTATCGGGCGCAGGAACGGCGGGATTGCCATCAGCGTCATATCCCGACGTCGGCATCAAACGGCGCGCCACAGGTCTTTATCGATCACAAATCCAGATCTGATCTCCGCCATCGCGCCGCGACGGAGCTCCCGCCGGCTCCGGGCTCCCAGCCGCAAGTTGAACGTTCGAACCGCAACCCTCCGCGACGTTGTCCCGCCTTTCTCGGTCATCTGCCCCCACATCGTCTCCGTAGCCCGATGGGTGCTTCTCGCTCGGTGGCTGTACGGCAACTTAGCAAGTCCCGGTTAGGGTTAGGGTTCTATCGAGGTCGTTCCTCTGTCGCAAGTGGCGGTCAGTTGGCAGTTGCAGAGCAGCAGAGTGATATTTCTCGAAGTTGACACTTTGACCATCGATGTACAGGTATAGCATGGTCTTTTAATTCGTGACTTTTTCAGAAAACTACTGCTAAGATATGCTGCATATGCCACCACCACCTCCCCCGTTGCATACTACTACCTGCAGGCCGCAACCTAATGTTAAGGGGCTATGCTTCTTCAGTCTGTCGAGGTAGGTAACAAACTGGATTCGCAATCCTTCCATGACAACAGCCATTCTCGTGAGTACGCAATATATTTGAGCGAGGGCCGCAGAATTCGTAAACGTTAACCTACTGTGCTTGTCATAACTCGATATTATCGTTAATTGCGGATGCCAGATATGGCTATGACTGTTAGTCTTAGCGGGTTTGTAATGACTCAAACGATTCAATCATATTGTATCATGTTCAAGACAAAAATGCAGGCGTGATAATACAACTACCCATTCAAACCACCAGATAGCGATGGCAAAACAAATCGACCCTGAATCTGTCCTGCGCCGAGATTATCCTGGCACTTTCCACCCACCTGCCAGCCCCATCACATCGTGCGGATCGTATATCTCTCTGAGCTCCACGAGCTCAGGGAGCGCGGTCCCGTAGATCTCAGACAACGGCGTGCTGTATATCGCGTAGTTCGGGTAGTGCGGTGCAGTGAGCACACCATACTGGCCTTCCTCCACCGCCACATTCGTCAAATTCGTCGCGCTCTCCACGATCGCGTCGTAGAATGCAGTGTCGTCGAGCGAGCTGAGCCATCCGAAGTAGAGGTTGAGCGGCAGGCAGCGCTCTGCGCGTGTCCATGGGTAGGCCGACGGTCCTCCGTGTGTGAGGATGGTAGGCAGGAACGGCTCTACGTCGTAGCTGACAATGAGTTCCGAGTCCAGGAACAGTGCTGGGCCCCAATACTATGGTGAACTCGAGGTTAGGATCCCAAAGCTCACGACCCTGGGCTGATTTTAAAGCTACTCGCCTCAGCCTGAGAAATCACGGCAGCTAGGATCCGGGGCGTGATGTCCATCAAGGGGACTGTATTATAATACCCACTACAGCCCGCAGCGTCAGCTCATGATGGAGTGCACATGCAAACAGCACTCGCCGGTAGCCCGTAGTGTCCGAGGTGGGCTCAACTTGCACCAGCGATAAGAATGAGCGCGTGGACACATCGCTCGATATCGAAGGAATGTCCAGGAACTGATCAAATATGCCGGGAGGATAGGTGGGCGCGTCATAGAACAAAAGCACAGAGGCGACGATCTATCGAGAAGGCGCTTCAGTAGTATATTCACGTGGATCGAGGGCAGCCGGACATACCATGCCTGCTGTAAAGTCGTACGTCGTGATGATAGCCGCCTTGGGATCAGTCACAGTGGCAGAGAAATTAGCGGTAGCGGCGGTGAGAGCCTCGACGCTTGAGTTCAAGTAAGTGATTTGACCGCCCTGGTTATTATGTGGGGTTGATCATAGTTGCTCAAAACATAATTTTTAACGAAGAGAGGATTATAACGCACCCATACTTCACCCTGCGGGAACGTCTTCAGAGTGAAAGGTCGTCACAATACCCTCCGGAATGATCCGTCAGCCGTGTGATCCTGACGCCCTGCTCCTACAGACTCACGAAGTTATTGTAACCGCCCTTAACAATCTATCAGTACGGGCACTTTACATGAGCCTGGAGAGCATCTCACCTTCAAGCCATAGAAAAGGTCCGGATTCGAGGCGTCGGTGACGTTGGTGACGGTTCCATTTGGTAGTACCAGCTCAAACGCTTGCACTGTATCAAGTGTCAAGCCATGTTGGTTCGTCAGCCAGGAATAGCCTGACCGTTGATCAGCATCATTCGATCCCGAGAATTGGGCGCCGAGCATGACCTACCTCCTCCCAAAGTATAACCCGCCACGCCGATACCGGATACCCTGCCGCCAACGACGTTCACGTTGAAATCTTGCAGCGCTTCGTACACATCGTCCCAGATTAGACCTGCGCCAATCGCAGCAGTCTCGGTAGACGCGTCGTATACCACTGTATCAAATCGAGTCATCGCAATCTGCACGCCCGTAGTAGATGAGTATCCCGGGTTCATTATGTGACCGCCCCCTTTGACCTATAAGGAACCTCGCTCAATCACGATACGCATTGATACGAACGGTTTTGCTTACTGCAAATGCAGTTCTTGTCTCCCCTAATATCTGGAGCTGTATAGCAAGACTATTGAGTATCACGGGCGCTCCTGAATGACTAACAAATTATGAACATACTATGATGCCGACATCTTCGGGGGTACCGGGTTCCACAGAGCAAGTCGCGTTCTGTGCGCTCGAAGCCGCATAATGGTAGATATCCGCTTCATATTGTGGCTCCACTGTGAATTACTAATATGAGTATGACGGGCAGCTGAGGGCCAATAATATTGATCACCGATATACGTACGTGGGTAATAGACAGAAGATGCGGGGGAAATCGCATTTGCTATCTGCTCGCAGACCGACAGCTGAGCCTGGGTTAATGCCGCACGGAGCAGAGCCAAAGTCAATATGACTGAGGCGAGTAGATGCATGTCGTTCAACAATGCAGGCGAAAGACCCGAGAAAAGGCGATTGAATAGAGATGAGACTGATGTTATGATGTACCAGTAATTCTCCCGCTGAGTAGGAGGATGGCATGTCCATCCCGATGTCCAGGAAGGTCTTTTATAGGATGGCAAGACTCGGACTTCGACCGAATGTGGGATTCGAAGACGTAGACAAGGCACACTCAACAGATGACACCATACGTTCGGACGAGGGCTGAAACACCGTAAGTCAGATGTGCCATATAAGCTCCTTGTCTACCTATTGCCGAATCGCCCATTAGCACGAGCAACAAGGGGGAGTGACCGTCAAAATGGCTACTTATGATGACTGACGGCTAAGGATCAAAAGCTTCGTGTTCAACTATGAATTGTCGCCTGCAGATAGTCATATTGCATCTCCATTCCTGCAACTCCAAGCAGTTAGCTTCAGACCGTCACGGTACAAACACAGGTCTTCAAAACGTATGTCAATTCATCGCTTCACAGTACACTATGTATGACGAATAGTGAGATCCGGATTAAAGTTGAAATGCTCACCGAGACACAATATCTATGTCTCCTGATGGGAACAGATTGCGTTCGCAAATGATTTCCTGCCTTGTCTCCAGTTAGACACCGGATCATGGCTTGTATAGGAAATCAACTCTGTTACAAGCAAACAACGCTCAGTTCTATGTACTGTCCAAGAACTTGCTTGATGCGTGGAATTGACTGAGCGGTCCTTAAAAGCTGAGCTTCGCAGCTTCAGGCACCCATATACTGCATGAGTTGGCACATGAATCGCTGGGCCACGATGAGGAGCCGAACGTGATCGATGGGAGCGCCGCATTCTCTGAACTTGTAGAAAGTAAAAGTGATTGCAGAGACCGGAAGACGACCTTCGCAGGCCGTCAGTCTAGCGGAAGAGACTGCTTTCAGACAAGAGGTCATCGCTGCGTGACCCCTGGCAGAAATTTTCATCTGTCTTTAATTTATGGTAAGTGTCTAGCTTCCTTTGGAACTGTTATTGTCTACCTCGGTGCGTCGGTGATGCAAATTCAGCACTATTATTTCATTTGATGAGCCGCACTTCGAATAAGCTCAAGCCGGCGCTGGTCCATGCTACCGAGTGGAGCAAGCGGCCTGGCGTTGTCGATTTATACTAAGTCCAGTCAATGTCTCTTAGTAAAGATGTTTGGAAGATGGTCCGCAAGCTTGACGGGCTAAGATCAAGTTTGCATATACTTTTCGAGTTCAAGGCTGGAATAGCGAATTCGAAGTGAACAAGGGCTTGAAAGGACCCCGGCGAACCCCCACAGAGCTTTGATCCCTAAAGTCCGAAAATGTGGGTCCCAGATAGTGTAGGGGGCAGAATTGTTTCGAGCCTTCTGCCAACTGCCGCCGGCAGTATGGCAATTGCCACCCTCGGCAGAAATTGGCAGAAGAATTTCTGTGCTTTTTCGTGTTTGTTTTCGCTCCCTATGAAAGGGGAGATTGCTTGGCGCGCCCTGCGGCATTTGAAGCAGACTTCCCAAATTTGGTTATAAACGTGATATAAACTACCAAATGGAGCAGGTGTGACACAATTATTAAATCAATCGACCCCATTTGAGCGGTACGCAGTCACCTTAAGCCGGAATTGTAATGGCTTTTGACTAGGAACTACTTGAAATCTCCCGCTCAAAGTTTGTGCGCTGAAAATAGGCTCAAAAACCTGCCTGCATGGGCCTGAATGCCTCATTTAGGCCTAGTACTGCCAGGTTTCTGCCAACGTCTGCATTTGTTCTGCCAAATGCCGCGGCAATTGCCGCTTTGGCAGAAATACGTGGCTTAATGGCAGACATCTGCCAACCACACTAGTCCCAGACCCAAAATGTTTGATCCAAAAGTCCGAAAATGGGGGTCCATGGGCCGACAAGTCCAATCCAAAGTGGTCCGAAAATGCACCTCTGAGCGCTATGTCCGATCTCCAAAGTCCGAAAGGACCACCTGATTTGGGTCCTGTCCGGTACTGTAGTCCCCAAAAATTTCCAATCAGGCGTGAGTACTCAGACCATGTTGCTACCAAACGCCTCTACTATCTAGGCGACGCCGCGGCATCTGCACATATTAGGCAGTCGCTCGGGCCAATATGGAGATTATGGAGACCGGTTGAATACTTGATGTAGGTCCGATCCCATTTTGGACCGAATTTGGCCTCCTTCGCGCGAGGTTTGATTTTTTTGATCCGAAAAGGGCATGTTCGCCAGGTCCGAAAATGGCTTATTCGGGATCAAAGCTCCTGGGGGGTTCGCCGGGGTCCTGGCTTGAAAGACGCCCAGAAGAATTAAGCGCTTTGGGCATCACTGTGCTTACATGACGATACAGGCAAGCGTCTCGACTCAATATTCGACGTTAACCACATCAGCTCTGTCTGGAATATCTCAGCAAAAGCACTCTGAGATCAATGCACGTCATCTTATGCGCGCCGTGCCTTCAAGTCAATGTTTCGAGTGGTGCCAGTGTCGGAGATTTCCAGACCGGTTTGCAATGGTTTGTAATGGCACTCAACGTCTAAGCGTTTTCGGCTCGATTGCAATTCATCACAATCACTGTGACGCCGTTGCAATGCCATTGCAATGCCATTGTAATGACCGTGATGACTTTATAAGGCAATTGTAACGGAAATTCGTGCTCAAAATGAGTCACAATGTCACTCAATGTTATCACAATGTCACTCAATGTTATCGCAATATTTCGAGATTGCAATTGACGCAGGAAACTTCCGACAAGCAGTTCCTATGAGACGACAATGATATTGTAAGATCACCAATTATCATTTCGCTTGTCCTTAAAGGTGAGATATCTGGAGTGCAATATATGCACTAAGTGAGTTTTCTCAAGCCATCGCATGCATTTGATACTCATTTACGGTTTTAGGGATGGAAAACATCGCGTAGAGTCACCATGTTTAGGCACGGCTGTCGAGTTCACGTTCAGGTAGTGGCTCGTTCTAGCGTACAATATTATGCGATCGCATACAAATTCAAGGGCTCTGGGGAAGTGTATCCTCCGCCAACAGTGTGTTGAGTGCGATGGCCTCCTCGGGGTGTCACACATGCCACGCAAACTCGGTCCGGAAAGTATCAAATTCTTGCGGTGCGTGAGCTTGCACGACAGCGCGAACTCAGCTTACTTGACGTACATATGCAGGTACGGTAAGCATGGCAAATCCACTTGTGACGCCCCTGGCTGGATTGGACGAGCGGCACGGGGATGCGACGTCGACAGCCACATATTGCATAAGTGCACAGCCTCCTCATATTATTTGATTCATGAGCTGTGCGTGTTTTGTCATGGCGTGCTAATTTAAGCGCCACATCCCTGAATTTGAACTCTCCAAAGTACCGTCCTTGTCAACGCGTCTTCTACATCGCTTGGTCCAAGCGGATGGAGCGAGCGCTTGTACGTTCACGACTGCTCATGAGATGGTCAGTTGCAGGTGTCGCTGCGTTGTAGTGGCTCTTATACATCGACAGCTTGATGGACATGAGGTGAGATGTTGATAACGTGTGTACAGGTCCATGTCCTTTCTCATTTGGATATATGAACGCAGAACAGCGGTCCTATGCTGATGCTGACGTAGTCTCAAACATTGCAAGTTCTCCGCCGTGCCGCAGTGCACCCGGAGTCTTCGGCGTCACATGCATATACGCGGTGGTTATCGACCCATACCCCTGCGGGCCCTGCCAGAGTGGCATGTTTTCTCTGCGCGTCACTGGTGACTGAATGCGAGGTGAAGCACTCCTCTGCAATATCCAGAATGCTGACTCAGATAGGCTCTTGATCCGCTCATCGGCCGTTAGGCTGGTACAGCGTGTTATCGTTTCTCCGACGATGACCATGACCTTTAGCGGCTTTCCAAATAGTCCCGCAGACCTTCCACTTGGCGGGTTTCGCGGGAGCCGACGAGACTGTCATGTCCTCAAGGAGCCTTGGGCCTCCGTCTGGAAAACAACTTCGTACTTCGTGTCCACGTGGCTCCCCGACATTTGTCATTCTAGACCAAACTATATTAGCGGTTTCAAGAAAGTACAGCAACCTTAAGTGAGACGACGGAAGCAACGGTGCCCTGCCGCCTGGTGACGGATGTTCTCGCAGTCGCCTGTGCCTACACAGGCAAAATGTTTTGCATGCCCAAGCGGAACCTGAAACATCCTTACCTCCCTACCCCAGGGACCGAAGGAGTCCTCTTACCGAAGCCCGACTCTTGATCAACGTCCGTTGTCTAGTGATGTGTCTTGGCGGCGCGGTTACTGGAGATCTCATCTGATCGAGACCGATTGGTCGACATCCTGCTGCTCGTAAGAGCCATAGACGCCGATACCGGCCCCACTATGATTTGAGGTGAGCATTCTGTTCCTGCAGTAGACCATGAAATATACCTACGATTCTAATCATCTCCAAGCGACGCGCACAGGAGATGACCAGTCTCGTAATACTGCCGCTATCAAACAGTGGAATTGAAGTCATCAAGAGCAGGACCGAGGAATCCTTAGCCTGAGGTACGTCCAAGTTTGAGGTTGCCCGTATGGCATGGATTAGGGGTATGCTTCATTTCTGTGGCTGCCCGAGCCGTCCGACCGTCGTGCAGGTTTAGGGCTGAAACGTGCTCCTCGTCCTGGAGGAGCCCGGAACGTACCTCGGGCATATCCAAGAGGCTCCGTAATCATCTTGAGAAGACCGAGGCGATCCCCGCAAAGCAGATGTGGCTCACTGGACTAGGCCCATCGCCTCATACGTCTTGGACTATAAAAGCAGGTGCTGCTGTATACGATGTTAATTATCGCAAAGACGCCAAAACATCACCTTCTGCTCAGTCTCATATCTGAATACTACGAGATGCAACACCCAGCAATCTACAAAGCATACGCCTTCACCGAGAAGGGGGGAAACCTCAAGAGAATTGAGGTCGAATGGAAGGACCCAAAGCCCGGAGAGGTTGTTGTCAAAGTCCTCGCATGTGGTATTTGCGCTAGGTGAGCCTTTCATACCACACTGCCTCCGATATCTTGTGTCGTAATAATGAATATAATGACTTGCAGTGACCGGATCGTTCGTGAACAGTGGTTTCCGAGCATCACTTGGCCCCGTATCCCAGGTCACGAGATTGTCGGCGACATCGCGGCTGTCGCTGAAGGCGAGAAGCTGTGGAAACTTGGTGACCGCGTCGGCGCTGGCTGGCATGGCGGACACTGCAACACCTGCTCCTCTTGTCTTACGGGTGATTTTGTGTCCTGCTCTGTCTCGTCCGAAGCAAACGGTAAGTCCAATCGTTTTATAGCATTTATCCGATGGCTCACTCTTTATCGGCGCGCGCAGGCATAGTGAGGGACGGCGGGTACGCTGAATATGCAACTTTGCGATCAGAAGCTCTCGCTAGTGTGCCAAGAGATATGGATCCCGCAGAAGTAGCACCCTTGCTCTGTGCAGGTGTTACTACATTCAGTATGTGGTGATTCCCCTCCTTAGTGTGACATACAGAGCCCTTAAATGAGTATCACTTTTAGATGCTCTCCGGCACATGCACCTTACCCAACCTAGTTTGGTGGCCATCCAGGGTATTGGGTAGGTCTTTTCCAGTGCTCCCTCCTCCATACATTTCTTCATGACCACTTCTGTTCTCAGAGGCCTTGGCCACCTTGCCATCCAGTTCGCCCGCCAAATGGGCTTCCGTACTGTTGCGCTTTCATCCTCTGCATCCAAGAAGGAACTCTCCCTCCGGATCGGTGCCCATGACTTTATATCCGGCACCGGAGAAGAGCAAGCCGCCGCACTGCAGGCTCTTGGTGGAGCACGCGCCATCATATGTACCGCTCCCGCTCCCGAGGCGATGCAGTCACTAGTCCAGGGACTCTCGGTCGACGGTCAGCTCGTCATCGTCGCGCTCATCCCAGAGATGATCAGTATTCCGATTTGTGAGTCCCTCATCGTTGTCGCGTTCTGAATATATTTGAATCCTTCCGGACGTTCTTACAGCCTCACTGATTACGAAGCGTCTGAAAGTGTCCGGGTGGCCGTATGGTACCGCCAAGGAATGCGAGGAAACGGTACAGTTTGCGAAGCAGCACGGACTTACCATGGTGGTCCAGCGATTCCCTTTGGACAAGGCGCAGGAGGCGTATGATCACTGGCCTACGGCGAGGTTCCGCTCTGTGATCGTGCCCTAAAGGCGCGCTGTGACAGACGGTCATAATAAGGGGAGAACGATTACCACACCTCTTCTGGTTATTTGACAACCTCGGCCAGTTATGGTTTGATTATTTCGGCACTACTCGTAGGGAAATCAAATCTGTTAGCCGGTTCGCGTCGGATACGACATGAGATTCGTGCGGACTGCATGCCTTCGCAACAGCTAGGCTGCCGCCGAAACCAAATGAGCGAAGGCGGTGTGTGTCGCCGGCGCCCAGATCCTGATATCGATGCTTGCTACGCACTTTTCGCATACTCACAGTCAGGTACTAACATTAGCCCTCTTTGACCTGGATCAAAGATCCGAGGGGGCTCACTATAGTCTTATAATATTCCTTAGGTTGTGTTCTTCATTCATTTCAGCAATCATCTAGCGGAGTAAAATGAATAGGCCCCGAGTGTGGGCTTAATATACAAGCCGATTATTCTATTCCCCATCTGAGCAAGCCAGTTGAAGGTGTGTCTTATCTCCACTTCACCGCCAGAAGACTCACATAAATAAAGCTCCAGTACACTGGCAGAGAGACCGACAGCAGGCGCTTCTACCGTGATCCGAGGATAATCGCGCGCAGAACCCTCCATTGAGGACGTGTTCTCTCGCAGTGTACAGAATGTATAGGGGTCGACAAGGTGAGAATCGAGCTGGGGCCGTATAATCTATCCTCCAAGCAGTGCTGACAATTCCATGCCAAGATGTGAAGCCCCTATAATCTGCTGGAGGAGGGAGGACACGCATCTCCTGCCTCGCTGGAAGAAAAACACGCGCACCGCATGCGGCTCGGTCGTATTTCCGCCTTGGCATATCCTTCGAGACCCTGCGTACATCCTGCAGGTCTTCATCTCCCCAATCTCAATGTCCACGCCACGACACACGTCGCCAACACCCCCTGGCATGCGGACGGACCTGCCCGCCTTCCCCCACGAGTCTCTCGATTTCTGCAACGCGTTCTGGGGCCTCGACGACGCAGGCGTTCCTGTGCTGTTCGCGCGCATGCGTAGCGCGATGCGGACCTCGCAGCAGCTGCAAAAGTTCTGGAAGAAGAGGTCTGTCCGCGCTCCTCCCGCTTCGTACCTCACGCAGTCTGCCGACGTCGGCGTCTTCCATTTTGCAGAGCCCTTCTCGAGGAGCAGTATGCAGCAGGGCTAGCCAGCCTCGCGATGATGGCGCTCGGGGGCGATGAGACAGGGTGCGTCACGCCGCCTCGGCAGCTCGCCAACGAAAACTGACGGATCCGGGATCCCCACACAGCGAGATGTACGCGTCCCTCGCCGCACTCCGCCTCGAGACCCAGCAGCAGGCATCCTCCCACGCCCGCCTCGCACACACCCTCCACCTCACCCTCTCCCGCACCTCCTCGCGCCTCCTCCAGCAGCGCGCGCACGCGCAGCGCCAAGCCACGCTTGCCAAGGCCTTCGACGCGAAATGTGCGCAGGAGGCGGCGGTGCACCGCGCACGGGCGCGCTATGCGGCAGGGTGCATGCAGGCGAACCTGTGCGCCGCGCAGAGCCAGCTCGTGCAGGGCCGGCACCTGGGGAGGGCCGAGCGACGGCTCGCACGTGCGCAGGAGGCAGCGGAGCGGGGCGAGCGCGCGTTTGCGCGTGCGGCGGCGGAGCTGGAGGGCGTGGCGGGGCGGTGGGTCCGAGCGTGGCGGGCGTTCTGCGATGGGTGCCAGGAGGCGGAGGAAGAAAGGGTGGGGGAGGTCGTGAAGGGGGTGGGGGCATACGTGGACGCTGTCAAGGCGGCCGGCAGGGCGGACGAAGAGGTGCGAGTCCTCCGCGTCGGGGCGGGATGTCGGTCCCGTTTACCCTTTCCCTTTCCTGGTGTGGCTGACGTGCGTCTGGTAGTCCGCGGAGAGAATCCGCCTCGTGCTCGCCCGGGTGCACCCTGAGAGGGAGACGGAGACGTTCGTGCGCGCGCACGGGACGGGCAGCACCATCCCGGACCCCGCGCCTTTCGTCAACTTTGCGGACCCTGATGCGATGCACTGCGCGCAGCTCCAGCGCACACACACCGCCCACTTCGTCCGCCGCCGCCACGCCCGCGAGCGCCGAATCGCGCCAGAGTGGGACCCGCCGGCAGCGCACTGGCACGCGCTCGAGCAAGCCGACGTCCGAGTTGATGCAGACATCGCTGCCAATGCCAAGGCTTTGCGCGAATCAGCCCCCACCGACTCGGATCGACAAGCGTGGCTCGGCACTATTGATGACCACGACGCTAGCAAAACAGGCCACAGCGCGGTCAGCAGCTACACGCACTCAGCAAGCACAGACAGCACCACGGCGTTCGCACCCCTTGAGCGTGACTTCGAGCTCAGCCCCCCGCCCGAGTCGGAGCCTGCATCCGAGGCGTCAGCTTTCGCGCTGCTCGCCGTGTTCGAGGACTGGGACTTCGTCCTCAGTCCGATCTTCGACGAGCCCGGGAGGACAGCGCGGTCACTGGCATGATGCCCGCCTGCCTTCTCCCACGCGGGCCTTGGAGCTTGGGCGGGCTCGCGTGCGCTCGCAGCGTTCAGAGTCGGGGGCGGGATGAGGACGCGCTGCGCGATGGGCGGGATGGCGGTGACAGCAGCGGGGGAGGGGGAGGGGCTCCAGATGACCGTGACCTGTTCACATGCCTGTCCCCGCTGTTATTGTGCCACAGGCATGCTAGCGCTGTGGATGTGTGTATGCATCCCATGCGAGCTGGAGCCCTGAAGATGAATGGCTAGGACTCCATCAGCTCTTGAGCTTGTCGGACTCTCTGCATGTAGCATGTGGGTGTTAGGAGGGGGTCTCCCTACCGCACCACTGTTTAAAATTCTACATAAGGCGTACAGTCTGTTAGAGTCTTGTTACCGTCCTCCCCTCCATCGTAAGGTAACAATTCAGAGTCTGCGTCTGGGAGACAAGTCGGTGTCAGGGACTTGTGCGAGATGCACTTCACCTTCTGAGATTTTCATAGTGAGGCATCCACTGCCCAAAGTCGGCTGCCACCTTGATGTTTACTAGGTAACGTGAGAGGCCGCAACTTGAACGTTATGCACAAGGAAGGATTGCGAAAGTCGTAACCATTCCTTTTTTTTCTCCTGCGCTCACATCAGGCCTCGTGTACATGTTCCATGAAATGAAAATAAAGTGAGCTAAAATGGTCTGACGGGTCTGATCATGACATGCAGAGTTCCAGACTAAGATATGTACGGGCCGGCCCTGCACCACTGGAATGATGCTTCATTTCGATGCTGGGCCTCCAGTTTTGACTGCAGTTCAGGTTTTTGGGGTAGACACACCATCTAGTGGCATATGTACAAACCCTTCCAGTGGATGGAAAACGGTGGGTATCTGCATTGCATATATCTTGTTGGTGGCAATACGAACACCTTCAACCCCGCCTCCACCGTGCGAATAAAATGAGCTCCTCAATTCTTAGATCAGGTTTAGAATCTCTGGACGGCTGCAGAAAATACCTTAGGTAAAATGAGAAACAAAGAAAAGAATTGAGTACGGCTAATGCGTCATTGCGAATGGCCGACCAAAAGCAGACATAATTGCACATGCACTCCCTGGCGGGGAGTCGAACCCCGCTTTCGCGCGCACTGCAGAATCATTGAGCACCAGTAATGACAAGCGCGTGTACTAACCGATATACTACCAGGGATGGGTTCAGTAAGCTCCAGGAATCATAATAACTCGAAGCTTGTATGCTTTCTACGTGCACGGCGCGCGATGAATGTTTGTGGTAAGGCTCCAACCATTTCATCTATTTACCGTTTATAAATGGTTATAACTGTATACTGTTTATGTTTAACTACCGCTACCCCGGTAAATGGTAAATAAACAGTATGTAAACAGTAAACAGATGTGACACATTTTTTCTAGGAGATGTTAAATATCATGCATCCAACAAGGCCAGAACAGGTCTGATATCCAGAAGTCACATGTAACTGGCTTCACTTGATAGATAATCACTTTTATTGGGAGATATTTGCACAGTTATTTGAAAGAAGGAAGGAAATACTCTCAGTTTGATGAAAAATCATGACTAATTTCTTTTTGTACCATCTTTGTGTTGATGATATTCATCACAGGCACAGACTGTGGCACTGAGTGTTGGTTGTATAAAGGGTTATTGAAGATTTTGAGGACATACTGCTTTCTTTTTCTTATATGTATATGTACCATTTATACCATTTATTTACTGTTTATTTACTATCTATATACTATTTACTGTTTAAATACTGATTTTCTGTAAACATAAACTAAATAGTTGGAGCCTTAGTTTGTGGCCTCGCGCGTGGTCTCCAGCTTGCGGACGACATCTGAGTTGAGTACAGAAATTGCTGCTGATAATGAGCGCACGGAGTGAGGATAGCTCCGCAGCGAGGCTGGCGGGCAACGTTGGCCGACGGCAATAAAGGGGTTGCAGGATGGACGCCAATGCACAGTGCACACGACCTACCCTGGAAAATGCGCAGGTATGCATAAACATCAACGCAGGCGGCTGCGCAGCTGGCTGCCGGCTCCGCTCTCGTTTTAGCGTTCCAGTGGAAGACGCGACGACGCGAAAACGCGGGTCGCGCGAGGGCATTGCCAGTGGGTCGTGCGGAGACGCGCAGTCGCTATGAATAGCGGGCGCTGGCGAAAATAGCCGGGGGTGTGCTTTATATAGCGGTGCCGAGTGCCGTGCGCGATGGGCGACGGCAGGCAGCTAAGTATAGAGCGGCGAGAGAGGAGACTCTGCGACGGTCGACGGCGGAGCGAGGGCGAGGCGAACGACGATGGCTGAGGCACGAGGGCGACAGGAACGGCGGACGCGAAGGCGAAGGCGAAGGCGATCGCAGGCACCGACGGGCGGCGGGCACAATTGACCGGCCGGCGGGGGAGGGATGCCGGCGTGGGACCCGATATAGCAGGACAGCTGCCATATGGGGACGGGGACACGGTTGCCACGGGGCCGGGCACCGCCTCGTTCGCCGGAGCTTCTGGTTCGTGTGCGGTTCTTATTCTTATACTCTCCCACTGCGAATTTAAGGCCTGCTGCCCCTGTGTCTCCCGTTCTGCTGTCCCGCTCGTTGTCGCACTCACTCCTTTGTCCCATACCCGCCATGCTCCCTGCTCCCCGCCGTGCGCTGGCGGCTGCCCTCCCGCTGCTCGCCGCACTCGCTGTCCTCCCGGGCGCAGCTGCCCAGGCCACTTGGTCCGTCTCGCGTTCTGCCTCTCGTTCTTCGCACTGACGATCGCCCCGATGCAGCAACACGACCTCGCTGTGCGCCTCGGCAGCCCCATGTTGCAGTGCGTCTCCCGCTCGTCTCCTCTCTTCCTCCACTGACACCGCGCGATCGACGATCCGGCAGGTCCCTACGGATACTGCGGTAGCGGCGCCGTGCGTCCCACGTCCGCCTTCTCCCCTCGCGCGCACTGACCCCCGCCGCAGGACTTTTGCTTCGGCGGCTGCGACCCGCTCTCGTCCCACTCCCTCTCGTCCTGCATGCCCGAGCCCGTCTGCCAGAACGACAACGTGCGTCGCTCCCCGCGCGCTCTCACATCCTAACCCTCTCATCCCGCGCGCAGATCACCTTCAGCTCCTTCGACCGCATCCTCATGAACCAGTCCCTCTACGACGGCAACGCCTCCCGCTGGGACTTCATCCTCAACGAGGGCAACATCCAGAACACCTCCGCCGGCGAGCTCGTCATGCTCCTCACAGAGACAAACGGCGGCACCCGCCTCAGCTCCACCCGCTACGTCCACTACGGCACCATCACCGCCAGACGTGAGTCTCCCTCGTGTGCGTCTGCTGATGCCGCTGCTAACCGCTGGTCGTTCTCCTCCCCCGCCCGCAGTCAAAACCGGCGCATGGGGCGGCGTCGTCACCGCGTTCATCACCATGTCCGACATCAAGGACGAGATCGACTGGGAGTTCCCCGGCAACCAGACCACCCAGGGCCAGACCAACTACTTCTGGCAGGGCGTCATCCGTGAGTACTCGTGCCGACTTGTTTCGTCCATCATTCCTACGCGCCCTATCATCCCCTTCGCTTTTACACGCATTGACACTGACTCTGACGTCCGCGTCTGCCTTGGCACCCTCCAGCACCCCAGACCGCAGGCCAGACGACGGGCAACCTCACGGACACGTTCACGAACTACCACGATTACACGGTGCGTGTCTGCGTCTGCGTTTTTCGCAGTCAACATCCCCGCTCCCCGTCTCAGTCTCCATACCCGCATCCATCTGTGACCGCCCTGCCGCTCTCCCTTCTTGCAACTTGAGAACCACTCTAACACCGCTGACTCGTCTTCTCCCGTCCCTTCTGCAGTTCGACTGGCAGCCGGACCAGCTGCAGTGGCTCGTCGACGGGAACGTCGTGCGCACGCTGCTCCGCTCGTCCGTCACGGACAACAGCACCGGCGTGAGCCGCTACCCGAACACGCCCAGCCGGATCGAGCTCAGGTGCGTGGATGCCGTCGTCGGTGTGCGGCAGGGACTGACCTGATGGGCGCTCCTGTTCGTTTCGTGCAGTCTCTGGCCTGCGGGGATCAGCAGCGAGCCGCAGGGCACGGTCGAGTGGGGCGGCGGGATGATCAACTGGAACGACCCGGATTACAAGGCGGCTGGTGCGTTCCTCTCTCCTCTCGCTTGCGCTCCCGTTCAATCGCCACTCACGCTCGTTTTCTTTCTAATCCCCTCTCCCCCCTATTCTCTCCAGGCCACTTCTACGCCTACGTCGACTCGGTCTCCATCACCTGCTCGGACCCGACGCCGCCCTCGGCGAACGACACGTCGTACGTGTACGGCTCCAACTCGTCCGCGCTCACGCCCAGCGTCTCGTTCTCGAACCAGTCCACCGTCGTCACTAACGGTGCTGCGTCGCTCCTTGGTGGCGTCACGAGTGCAGGGCGCATGTGGGCCGTCGTGGGCACGGTCGCCGCGGTGGTCGTCGCGGGCGCGCTCTGAGCGTGGCTCGTCGCTCGTCGCTCTCCGTCTTCTCGCACGGGCGCACGCCTTCTGTCCCTCCTGGCGGTGTGCCCTGACGTCGAGTTTCTTCCCCTGGTTTACGTTGGCTGGAATCTGAATTGGAGATTTTTTGGACGGACGTTCTTATTGTGTACCGGATACTTGGTTTGGTTATCGTTACCCCCCTTCCTCATTCTCCCCGTTCCACGGTTCACGGTTCGCTGCTCCTTGCGCTGCGCGATCTGAATACGTGGATACGCCTATGCTCGACGCTTGAATCTTGAATCTTAATACACTTGTCGTCTGTTGAGTCGCACGGGATGTGTTTGTACACACTAGTGTTGTACGGGATACCACGTTGAGCCTGCAGCTGGTCTGCTGGCCGGACAATGGACGTCGGACGCTCGCTGGCCGGTCGATGCGATCGACTGGGACGTAAATACATGTCGACATATGACACGGGCGAGCGCCTGGCGCAGGCCCCGCAGGTAAATCGGAATGCAACCAGATTGATGTCCAACTGGATCTGCCGATGCATATGGCGCCGTCGGCTGCACAGGGACATTGCCCATGTAGGGTAGGCATTGTGATCTGCACGAAGATCCAGGAAGGGCGTACACCACCACACACACATATATTAATAAATATGCAAATCCATCCAGGTGGAGATTAAGTTACGGGCCTTGTTCAGCCATCTACGGACACACCGATTACACATGTCAAGTTCAATAAGCATACCATCTCGAGTCCGCTCAACGGCCTATGGGCGCGAAATAAGAAACGAAGTCGAGAGAAAGATGACGCGACGCACGTCGTATCACTGCTCTGACGGCGACGCTGGCTCGTCTAGATCCACAAGGATCCCGCTCCCCTCCCCGACATCCGTGTACTCCCCTGCCGCAGCGGCACCGTCCTCGCGGAACTCCTCCATCAAGTCCTTCACCTCCTGCAGCACCGCCTCGACCGCCTCCCGCCGCGTCCACGCGCGCACCTCCACACGCTCGTCCTCCTCCCCCATCGGCAGCAGCGTCGTGTACCCCAACACCGCCTGCGCGAGGCGCACGCGGCGATACGTCGTGCGCACGAGCGCAGGCGACGTCACCACCATCTCCCGCGCCGCCGCCAGCGCACCTCCCGCCCGTCCCCGCGCTGCGCCGCCCCCGGGCGACGGCGACCGCCGCGCGCTGGCGTCGCCATACGCGGGGTGGTGCGGGGAGACAGGGCCCAGGTGGACGATGCGCGGGCCGGCAGCGCGCGCGGAAGGGGAGGCGGGGCTCGCCTCGCGCGCATAGCCAGCCAGCCGGTCGTCGGTCTTCCTCGGCGTCGAGGCTTGTAAGCTGAACTCATCGAACGTGGGGAGCGACAGCGAGGCGTTGAGGAAGGTCGAGTTGCGGGGTGTCGATGCGGCGGAGGATACGGCGCTCTCGTTGGCCATGCTGCGCCGTGGCTTGGTGAAGATGGAGAGGCGGCGGTTGCTGGTGGGGCTCGCGCCGAGCGAGATGCTGACGTTAGGCCGGCCCTCGGTCAAGTCTTTGTATACGCACGCGACTTTCTCCTGGATGAAGCCTTGCATCTGCAGCACCAATGGACTCCGCCGCAGACAGAGCCATTGTATGAAAGACCACGTTAGATAATCTATGAGTCGAGGAGAAGCCAGGCGATCGAATGAACGAGAGGACATAGTAGATGGTAGCAATGGACTACTCTTTTGATCTTGTGAAAAGCTGCCGAGTCTTGGTGAATGCAAAGGAGATAGGGGCTCCGCATAGTCTCGTGTATGTAGTGCGAATGCCGTGTCACCATCGCTCAAAAGCGACCTTAAGATCGAACCGACATGGAACCAAACGTTGGGCAATGTGGACGACAGATCATCTTCCGCGCGGACAACGATGATCTTCAATATTTGCAGGGCTAGGCTGAACGCCATGGCTGGTTTCATGCTTGCAATGGATGTTCTACTATCTTGAGATTTGCGCCGCTCAGAGAAAAGAGGATTAGCCCTCGGCTGCCCTTTTGCAGCTGAGGGACTTTGACAGGCGGACAAAACGTATGTCAACAGGCGGATCCACGCTCTTGAATGGACCTCACGTCGTCGAGAGTCAGTCCATTGCGTATCAGCTGCGAGGTCAGCAGAGGTCTTCATCGACAGAATAAAAGGCAGGATGACGCCGGCAAGGAAAGCATACGACGGCGCATGCTTCTCCAATTCATCAAGTATGTCGCTGTCCATAAGTGGGATAGCAGAATTCATGAGGGTAATGATGCTCATTCTAGATGGCAATGACAGTAGCCAGTTCTCAGCAGCAGCAGCCTCGCAAGCCTCTAAGCCAGCTCTACAATATTGAGTAATGAGCTGAGCAAAGAGAGGCTCGTTGGCAAAGACAGTATTGCCTGACAGAGTCGTCAATACGTCGAATACAGCGGAGAAGTTGACGGAGGTGCAATAAGCGGAGACAATGGGCAGGAGCTCGTTTAGAATAGCGAGGACCTCCTTCAAGGGAGGAGCAGGCTCTCGAACCAGGACTGTTGTCAAATAGTCGGTCAGGAACACAGCTACTCGATCGCTACTGATGATCGAATCCTTCAAGATCAGCTTGATCAGCTCCATGATGCGGCCCGGCGTTGTCGATGAAAGCTGTCCTCCCCCTTGAGTAAGGGCCGTCACCAAAGAGAGGTAGTCAAGCCGCATTCCAAGAAGGTCTCCTGGGGATATGGCCTGTTGTGGTTCGTGGCCATTTCCTTCTACCAGGAGTTCATAGCTAAAGTCATCTGCGGCACGTGTATGCACCCCTTCCTGTTGCTTCGTTTTGGCTGTGGTTCTAGTCAAGAGAATAGAACCTAGCGCATCGACGCCATCGCGAAGGACAGACCGTGCTGCGCTTGAGCCAACGTAAAGGGACGGCGCTAGAAACCGCAATAATCTGAGAAAGCGTTCTGCCCGTTGAATGCCAGGATTATGAGCGATGACGGTGAGGAACAAGCGGACAAGATTATCTAATCCGAGGCGCTTGAATTCATATTCCTCCGGTAGTAGCAGCGTGACTTGATTACGCCCTGCCTTTCCTCTTCGCAACGACGCCAGGAAAGTCTGAGGGACTTCTTCTGCAACCGCAACCATGCGATTCTCCTGCTCCTGCAGCTTGTTGAGATCGTAGATTCCAGCGACATCAGGAGCTATAGGTGCAGTACCGTTCTTGAGAGTGGAGAACAGTGAGTAGATGTTCCGGGCCAACCAAGCATGGTCAACATCAGATGTCATGAACATGTGTGAGATAACGTCAAAGCTTTGAAAAACAAAGGACTCTTGATGGAGGGCATAGAATCGATTTACTGCGTATTCAATAGCAGCCCTGATGCCAGGATGAGATTCTGCCATACAATAGGTCTTCACTATCGCGGGCATGAATAGCGCATATGCACCACCGGAGACAAACATCCGCTTGAAACGGGTGCTTGCCAACATCAATGCTACATGCATGAAAAAAAATCAATATCCTATAAAGCAAATGCCTCATATCGCCTACCGAGCATGGAATGGCCGACTATCCCAATATCGTCGCCGTGGGCAAGGAGGACGCGATTGAGACCGTCTACAAGGATAGCTAGTTCCTGACGATCATTCAAATGCCGTGACATAGACCAAAACATCTGGGCAACCAGCAACAGGTAACTACGTGCCAGCGTCAGTGAAAGCGCGATAAGACCGGCATCGTTGCTGGTTTGACCTTCCGAACGTCTGCGAGGCACGAAGGAAGCAAAGGGTAAAAATCCTTGATCTGCGTTATCGTCTCGGGATGGCAGGACAAGCCTCGACAGATTTTTCCTGATAATCTTGAGTTCTTGGGGGTCTCTCTCCAACATGCGTAGGAAGAGCATGTTCTGAGCAGTCCTGATCAACGTGATCCACACGAGGGACGATGGAAGAGGTTCGAAAGGGTTCTGTGCTCCCTGGAGTCCTCTTGGAAACATGGCACCTGCGGGAGCTGAAGGTGGAAACCATAGGGAACCGGAAGGCAGTAAGAACGTGTCCACTTTCGCGCGCCGGATTTCTCGCACAGACATTTTGCTGACTTGTCTCACGAGCTGGGCTATGGCTGGAACGCTGTACGCATAACTCTGTAGCGGATGAGCGTTGTCCGATTGGCGGTTGGATGACTTGATAAAGCCAGCAAGATGATTGAGTAGATGATGTGTCATCACCGGTGGAAGCACATGCTGAACGTGCAGCAATGTCTCCACGGTGGTACTGGCGGTAATCAGGCTTCGCTCATCACCTGAAATTTCGTGGAACATAGTCCGGGAGAGTAAAGCTGGATCGTCCCGCATCAGGTCGACAATGAGATCTCTCGCCGCGCTTGCCACAATGAAGTCATTGTCGTTCGCCATGGAAATTAATCGCGGGAATAAAGACACCAACGAGGAGACGAAGACAGGTCTTCGCTTAGCGGACCGTGAGGAACTACTTGTACTCGAGTCTCGTCTTAACAGCCGCGTATCACCAGACGGTGAGCTTGTTGGAGATGCCTCAGGACTCGGGTTAGGCGATTCTGAGGTGGATAGTATCTCTTCAGCTGGTGTATCGAGAACATCCAACTGAACACTGGGAAGCATGGACATGGGTGTTTTGATCCACTGAGTCTTGGGATCTAGAATTTGGTCTTCTTGGTCCCAGCCAATGTCCGCCAACCGTCTACGCAATTCCAGAGGAAGGACGTGACCATGGGTATCCTTGAACTCATAGACATCCTCGTCGACTGCAAAGCCACTGGTACCCATATCTGTCGGTACAAACAATATTGGCGGCCGAGCGAGCTTGAACGGCCGACGGTAAGTTCGGTCAAGAAGGACCTCTTGAGAGAGGATCTGGAATCGCCAACTGCATATATTTGCAATTCTTTCGATCGCCACTCGACGGACTCCAGCCTCAGCACTATAAAGGACATAAGACAAAGTATTGGCGAAAATACAACCGACATACTGGGTAAGGTCATCTTCAATGAGCTTCAGGAAATCGGTGGAACCCTTTTCAGCACATTGCATGATAAGGAAGATTGTCTGCAAGGATAGTGAGGAAGACAACCATGATGGAAGGGTACGGATGAACGAACCGATGCATTAATGCCGGAGTCGAGGGTATCCAGACATTGACTCCACAGGATTGACCCCAGGCGCGCGTAGTCATCAGCACCGAGCAGGCCTGATGTGAGTACCAGCAGCGGAAAGGCAACGTGTGAGATAGGCTTGTGCAGGGAGTCCAACAACGCGATCCTCCCTGTAAGCATCTCGTGTGTTGGATTCTCTCCCGATGTTTTCGATCGTTGGCTGTCAATGACAGGAGAAGCAAATACTGTCGTCCTGCGCTAAGTCGGTAAGTGAGTGCAACTTCTACAAGATAGCAGACTTGCCTTGCATACCTTGCTTCCGCCACGTAGAGCTTCCTGTGCGTGCGCGTACAAGGCATGCAATTTGTTGAAGCTAGTGGACACTTCTTCCTCTTCTTCGCTGTCCGTCCTCACGACATCTTCGTCGATAACCCAAGAGATGACCGACGGAAGCCAAGATGCACTACAAATTATGTACCGGTCAACGCATATATTTGCTGCAGTTAGCGAATATACGTACGACTTCAAAGAACGGGTTAACAATTTGATCTCTCGAAATAAAGCACAGAACAATATTCTCTGCGATCGTGGGATACGCGCGGTCTGTTCCTTCAAGTCGTGGTTTGATATGAAACTTAATTTCGCTTCAGGCTACAAGGATCTCACCTTCGCTTGCACCAAAGCTCCGAGGCGTGCCTCGAGAGAAACCGCAAATCTCACCGCACTTGCACTCTGCGAAAGAAATAAGCGCGAGTACAGGTCACTCATAGAAAAATGACACGTACGGCGACCGCATCTTGTGTCCGACGGACAACCCGTAGGAATTCTATCAATTCCAACAACAGTATTGACTGCCCAACGCGAGCTTTGCCCCAGACAGGGCCTTCACCAGGAGCTGGCTTCTTGGTTCTAGCAGGCTCGCTTGTCAAAGCCACAGACATCATTTCGGCGTCGCGGCACCAAAAGTCAGCCAGATAGCGTGCAAGACAATTCATGACGCAAATTTGAGTGGCTAAGGTAAGGTCTTTCCCAGATACCGCGCAGGTGAAAATCGGCTTGAAGAAGACCTTGGGGTACGAGCGCGAGATACGATCTAAGAAATCCGAAAGTGGAGGACAAGGAAATTCAGGAGCATTCGCCATAAGTCGCTATGTCAGAACAGGTAAGCTAGCGTGCTCGATTAAGAAATATGGATTATTACATCGTGCAAAAGAGGAATCATGAGAGACGCCATCGCTTTGCGGAGATCCTCAGGGTAGTCCACGGCTACTGTAGAAAGCAGACGGAGAATGATGGGCCATTCCCCGTTGATGATCTATGCATAACAATCTACGGTGAGAATTAAGTCTGCAGGGGGTATCGACCGCTGCCTACCAGATCTTGAATGGCATGCTCAATATTTGATCTCCAGCCCCCAGAATCCTGAAACCAAGTGGAAATTTGCTCGATGACGGCCCCTCGTTCAATATGACCACGGATAGATGTTAAATCTAGAGCAAGTCGTAGAACACAATTGCGACTTTCAGCAGCGTCTTCGTCGTGGATAGATTGGATTTCAGGCAGTATGCGAGTGCAAAAGATGCGACTGATTATGGCAACATCCGTCAATTCAGTTGCTGCACTTGGCGCCGTCCCTGAAAATAACAAAGCCGATGCGGAGCTGACGAATGCTTTCAATTTGTGTGCATGAATGCAAGACAGTAAAGACGTGAGCGTCAAAGATGGTTTGATTGCTGGCCAGTACTCCTAACGAGATTCTGAGTTCACTAGAAATTATGAGAAAAGAAGATAAGGCTACCTCCAACAAATTGCGCAACATCCATTTGCGACTGTTCTCGGAACCAATCTCCAGACAACTGATAAGCCCCTCGATGGCGATAAGGTGCCTTGTGTCTTCACTGTTATCGTCCTTCGACCATCTCACACCGTATTCCTTCTCTAGCGACTGCGGGGTAGGTGTACCGCATTGCCCGTCCTGAATTGCCATTATGTACGCCCTCAGCGAATCTGCTTCCGCACGGGAGTTTGGCGATGAGGCAAGGCACATCAGAAGGGAAAACAGGCCCTGGAATAGCGACTTGAGGATAGCAGGTGACTCCACGATGAATGTCCTGTCCCGGGAGAAGAGGACGGAAGACAGCGCCCCAAGTATACGTAGACGAGAACCCGAGGGAACGGAAGCTGCATCGCAGCACCACAGGCAGCGCTCTAGACCCACCTATAATAATAATGTTCTCATTTCTGATGAGAACGCGCGGACGGAATCGGTGTACTCACCTCGTTTGAGGGTGCCTTCCACGTCCTGATGAGATATTCAAATGTTTCGACCGCCGTCTCCTGTTCGAAGGGAAGCTCGTTGCCTCTATATGGGCCTAAAAAGGGTACCAACAAAGCGGAGAGCACATGTGTCTCATGCGGCAGTCTCGACGGACGATTCGCCGATGGGTTGGATGTCAACGCGTACTGAAGCAACGCAATGGATGGCGACCGAGGATCCGATACTACGGTTTGAGACGAGGCCTGTCTGCGCATGGCCTGCACCGACGACGTGCTGGCCGCAATGGGCAGCGAGGTTGTAGACATCATGAACGGTAGATGTAATGTCGACGTTATCGTACCCTGTGATGGCTCCCGCTCTGGTTTCACTCGCGTCGAAGCATCGCCGAACCGTGCATCCCAACAGGCCTTCAGAATTCCATCTGCAAACCTACGATGTTCGTCTACTGCTACCTCGCGCGCCTGCTCTACCACCTGTCGAAGAAACATTTTCTGCCCGAAACGGTACGACCGGGGTGTAGCAGGCCGGGAAGGGGGCGGACTATTCGTGCCGGATGAGCCTGGAGTACTAGGACGCGTAAAGGGTGTTGGCGGCCCTGAGCTATTCACCGACGGGAGCACATGTGCACGTAATGTGTCCCAGCGCCGCCTACCAGGAGATGGTAGGGGAGCCTCATCTCCGGTCCCCCCTTTACTACCATGAGTAAGCTTCAACGGGACTGGCCGCTGAACGGGTACTTTGTTCGTTGGAGTGACTTCGGTATGTGTCTGTTCCGTCATTTCATCTGGCGAGCGTGCAGTGGCCCCATCCGTCCATCGGCCAGGCTCCTGGTCCAGAGTGATCTGCGCTCCCCCATCTGCAAGTGACCCGGTGTGCACACTTCCGGCAAGCGATCCTTGGGAAGGAATACGTGAGCGTTTCGTGAGCTCTTTACTAGCGATGGAGGACGCGTCGGATTCAGAACCAGACTTCTCTTTCCGCAAAGAGTCAATAGAGAAGAGACGTCTGGGTAGAGGTCGTCCGTCGGGTGGCCGGGAATCTTTTCGTGTTGGCATTAAACTCAAGGTAGACTACAGCATATACTGTCGAAGATAATCTTTGAATGACAAGCCTGAAAATAACAGATGGGCCACCTGCGAGCACTGCGGCCGCCAGAGACTAGAATTGCCTCCAATTAGTTGCAACAGGGACGACAAGTACGTAGCAAGCCGGTCTAGAGACCACAGGAAGTGTCTTGAGTGAGTTCGTTGCCAGGTTAGCTTGTGTGTTTACAGGGAGTTAATTTCTCATCTGTAGCGGCGAGACTGCATGCATGAAGTCACCGGGCAGTCGCTGAGTACAGCCAAATCTCAGCTCGCGTAGAATTATTTGGCCTTGTTTACTAGCGTCGTTCACCACAATCGGCAATGCAGACCTTACAGTAATACCACACCTAATCAGTGTCTCCTGGGCAGACTCTAAGTCCGAGTCGATACCTCGCAAGGGAGAGGAGGACTGTCATCGAGAGTCTGTTTCAAAGTACTCTCATCAGGCTGTAAGGCACCTTTCTACTCGTTTTCACCCCTGTGGAGCACATGCCGCCGTTTGAACCATAATAATCATAAATGTTCGCCGGCTGCTGGTATGGTGCTCGGCGATAAGGTCGGGGTCATTTTCAGCAGCGCATGTCTCCCGCCGGAGAGATTGTGAGGATATCAGGAACCCTGATAGCATTTTCTACGTGAGGGCGATAGCTGTGCATGCAGGTGCACGTGACAGAGCAAGTTCTACTTCAATTTAGGACAGTATAGAGCAATATACTCGATAAATCTAAAAGGGACGAACCCGGAAGCAATTCACTCATTCCATGAAATTAACACAATAAGCACTATAGGCCGGAGACGCGGTTGAGCGGTCAATTTCCTTGCAGAACTGCGTTCTCGTCTTACTGTCGGGTCTATAGAATTTGAGACATGCGTTTTACAGCCGCAAGGAAATAATAACAATGGATGTCTGCGATTCATCCGTTGAGGAATTTTCATTCTTAGACCCATTCTCAGGATGATGAAGGTAGAAGGTTTCGCATGATATTCGATTGCTTTATTTCGATATGTATGGGCGACTGCGTCGCGACAGACGGACAGAGGGTTGCAGAAATACAAGGGGCTTCTAAAGCAACACGTAGAATTGATGCAGCGGTAGCGAGAAATGACACAGAAACCAATATCCCAAAGAGACGAGGAGCAATCTGAAGGCCTGTGGGGAAAATATTAACACGGATTTAACGACGACACTCGTGTGACCCACCCGAGAGAAAGAGTATTCTGAATGCAGGAGAGACCAAATAAACATTGACGTAACGAGCGACCATCCGATAGAATTCATGATTAAAGAGCGTGCAATAAAATAGTCTAACGCATTTCTTGAAAAATCCCAGGGTAGACCAGCAGAACAGACAGAAAGAGCACAGCAGGGTATTGATCAAGCGGTGTACGTCTGCCTCAGAGAAGGAGTAGACAAGTTGGGGAAGTGCTGCAACTGAGGAAAGGCCCAGTTTGCGGACTCTACTGGTTGCGCAGAGTCCGACCAACTGTGATCGGAAATCTGTGAGGTGATATGACACTGTACATGACTTAGGAGACTTACGGAGAAGGAGCAGAATTGGGCCGCATCGTCCCAGTAACAGGCACATAGAGGTGGGTATACATAGAAGCAGGTGTCGCGAACGGTGAAAGCGAGCAGGGATTGACGGCTAGCAGTCCAGTGGGGACAGCTCCGGCTAGACGGTTTTGATTAGACTCGCCATACAGTGTAGTCATAGGTGCAAAGACAGTGTTCGGAGGAAGGTCTGTGGTGACAAAAAACGGCGTTGCACGAGGGTTTAGACCTGACCTGACGTGCTGACAGCTAGCTGAACTAATTCCGACACCATTATCAGCAGGCTGTTGGATAAATTCCACTTTGACCGGGTTATTCGAGTACTTTTGACCATGAAGAGCATTCCGAGCATCCTTTGCTTGTTCCATTGCCGCGTATTCTACAACAACCGTCATGTCGCCTTGGTTGACATCACTGTGGCTAGAGTCCAAGATGTCGATTTTCTTGATTTCACCGTATGGGCAGAACAGCGGATGCAAATCTGAAATTTGAGAGAATAGAACAGCAGGCAAGTTGGTCACCAAGAGACTAGCAGCTTGAACAGGGACCGTGCAAGCCGGAGCTATTTCCGGAAGAGGAGTCGAGGAGAGCGAGACATGCCCAGACGAAGGGACAGACTTCACGCCGCCAAAGTCGAACGGAGAAGGAGACGGGCAGGGCGACTGGCTGGAAAGTACAGTTGTTCGGTCACCACCATCAAGGAAGCCTGCCAATTCTTTTCGTCACTACGCAACAATCTATGAATGGTCATGAGGACAGACCTTGCGAACGTTGAACAACTGCCCAAGAGACATCAATGGTGTGCCCCCTAGATAGACGATAAGGATGCCGTAAAGACAAAATTCCGAGCATGAAAAATTCATTTACTTTATTTCTTTGCGGTTCAATCCATCCATAGCGGCTCTAGCTTCACTGTGATTGTTCATCACAACAAACCCACGGCGGCGGGAAGCGTTGTCAACAGTAGCAAGAATCACCGCATGGGACACAGTTCCGTAGCGAGAAAATATGCCAACGAACTCAGTCCTTATCGTGGCAAAACTTCAGTGTTGTGTAGAACTTCTTTGTCATGTCAAACCTACTTATTAAGGTCAAAGGGCAGCCCTAGAACGTAGAGATTGCGCCGATTGTCAGACTGAGTTCCCTGTTTGGTGACGCGGGGGAACTCGGACGGGGAAGAAACGGTGACCGCCCTGTTTATGAACAACATGAGGCAGCCATACTTCGGGCGAAGCAGTCAGAAGATGATAGAACTCTATCTTCACTCACAGTGGTATCCCAGCCACATTGTAGCCAGACATACACAAGGCTTTCCTTGAAATTATATACAACGTTTAGCGGCTGGATGAAAATACCGCTAACTTGAACCTACTTGGCAGCATCGTGAGTCGTAAAAGTCATGGTGATGACTCGGCGGTTGCCGTTTGTAGATTCTTCGCACTTGCTCACTTCACCTAGAGAAGGGCGGCATGAACATGCGGCGCTGAGAAGACGCGGGCGATAAGAACTCGAGGCTGTACCTATCAAAGTGGCAAACAAGTTGACGATTTCCTGTCTGGTAGCTGCATGGGAGAGTAGCTTCAGCGCATATATCACGTTAAGGGGTAATCTGTCCCCACCGGACTCAGCTATGTTCTCAACCTTTACCGTGTATGCTTCGCAATTGAACATGAAAACGGGGTTTGGAACGGCTGTCATTTTTGGCTGATATTGAAGTGGAAGAGGGTTCGCTATCTACGTATGTTGAGCAGATTTCTGGGTTTGTAGGTTACTATGTACGCAGGATCCTGAGCAAGAAACGAGCAAGAAGTGTTCAAGAAAGTCCGGCGAACTCCGCGACCGTCTGAGAGGGTTGAATCCCAGCTGTTATTCCCACGCCACAGACGCGTCGAGACGCGACTGTAGGCCCTACTCCATGTTACTGTAACGACCCTCGGTATAATCTACACAGACGTCGCGAGTATTGCATCACATCCCGTGTGAGATATCTGCTTTCAGTGCAAGCTTGAATTCCTAGTCATGTCCGAACGCCCACTTTCAACATTGTCTCTTCCTGCTCCCATGCTTTCCGCGCTCACTCAAGGCGGGTATGAAACAGTGCAGGATTTGTACTCATTGACTCCGGAGAGACTAGCCAAAGGTCCGAATATGTTACCACGTGGCATCTACGCGTCACTTTAATGGACACCATATAGACCTGGACATATCCCTCGCGTCGTCGCAAGCCATCTTTTCAGCCACACAGAACCCAAAGACCGCACCCATGACGCAGTCTGCTGCATCGATGGTCGGTGCTACTACACAGTACTCTACTCTTTGCGGCCCGCTAGATAGACTGCTCGATGGTGGTCTAAAACGAGGGTATATCTTGGAGCTGTCAGGCGCTCCTGGCTGCAGCAAAGAAGCACTGGCCGCACAAATTGCTGGAAGCCTCGTCGACTTATCACAAGGCGTTCTTTTTGTTGGTATGTACGATTGACCCTGTTTAGTAACTGTGGTGCTGAAGGATGCAGATATGCAGAACATGACAAGTCCCGCCACCCTAAATAAGCTACTACGTAGTAAGTTTGTCATATGTCCGGAACCTTGTAAGTGACAGTTATTCACCCGCACTCTAGAATCAACAGTCAATGCTCCAGACTACAAGAAGCTAGTTCATTACCTGCAATTGTACACCTTGCCAGATCTCATGATTTTCCTCCGGAATCTTCCTGCGTACTTGCAGACACATCCAGAAGTAAAGGCATCTCTTGTCATTAGTGAAACACGCGTGTGAAATTCTTTACAGATCACAACGCTTGTATTGAATTCTTTGTCATTTCCATTCCAGTCTCCCGTCGGCCTATCCTCTTCAAGTCGTAATATTGCCCTGGACAGGGTCAAGCAAGTATTAACAAGGGCTTGTGCCTCTATGAAGTTGACAGTACGCACTTCATATCCGAGACATATCCGATATTTTCGAACTGTATGTGTGACGATAGGTTGTTATCACAAGCCAGCTGGCTACCAAATTACTCAAGGCCGACGGCTCCGCAGCAAACTACGATACGGGCTCGAAAGCAGTTATGGTTCCGCAGCTTGGTCCGTCTGAGATATTTCTTGCATCCGGAACTCCGCAGAGGACACTCATGTGAAAAACCTTGATGATGTCTAGGCAATGCCTATCTTCCTTCCGGCAGAACATATAGGGCTCTGATCATCCCACAGTCACGAACTACCGGGTGAGTTCTGCGCCTTGTTCTTTTTACGACATAGCTTAAGTTGAAACGATCCGTACATTCAGTATCATACGTCTTCTGTCCTCCCCGACGCATGCTCAGGGACAAAAACCATTGAGGGAAGAACCTTACCAAATTGTACGAGAATTTCCCTCTCTGTCTCCGTCATCTGCTTTCCTAAAGTCGGACTCGCGGACATGCAACTCAGATAGGTGGTGTCATGCAATAGCGGGGTACGTTGCAAGCCGCACGCCTTGCGCCGGCCTCAATGAATTGTGCCCTGATCGATTTGTTTGTAAATCGGGGGTTTCTCGGATATTGGCACCGTTCTGACCGCCGCCAGCTGGCCGCGAGAACTCCATTATGAACTGTTTGTTTTGCTCAGAATGCTGTCTGGGCCTATGATTACGTCCATCTTCCAGTCATGCAGTGCTGTCGGCACCTGTTCAGCCTCGAGGATTTGCTCCCGTAATGCCAGCGCCACTGATTGATGGTGCAGCATCAGTACGGACCACCTGCCAGGATACATCTGACCGCACCTAACACGGGTGTCTCCCGGGTGTTTGCAGATTTGGACGATGTGTACAGAGATATGAAACGATCGTAGTATCCTTTGCCGTGTCCCAGACGAGATAGAGATCGATCAAACGCGACACCTTTTCCGCATGTCAGTAGCGTTAGTGCAGCGAAACAGCACAAAGTGATCAATAATTGATTACCTGGCACGAAAATCAAATCCAGCTGGTCTACTTCTTCATCTAGAGCTATACGTGATGATTTGCACTTCAATGGTAATCCCGGTTGTCCCGGAAGGCAGCAAGACGGACCGTTCTGACGCCGTTTACCCTTCCATTCGTAATCGGGCTCCTTGATTCCCCATAATCCGCTCGGTAATACGCGCAGGTCTTCCTCGCCGTAAACCTTAAGGAAGTCCATTTTTCCCTCGCACGCCACATCAATCTTGGGTACAAAGAGGGATTTCCCTGCCAAAAGGTCACATTAGGTCAGATTGCTGGGCGAAGAATATGAAGACGTCACACCAGCTCGTAATATCTCAGATATGAGTCCTGAAGTGTCCAACTCCCCGACAGGCATACTCATGTAGCAACTAATGTTGCGACTACGGAGAAAAAAATCTGACGCTAGCACTTGATCAGTAACCATTCGCGCTGCAGACAGTGCGCTCAATTATCTGCCTGCACTGGATGAATTGAATTCATACACTGCTGCTGGACATCTGCCGATGACACACGTCGTAATTTAGTTGCCATTGCCTTGCGCAGGGCTGTCTTCTGGCCTTGGAGAGTCGTCATTATCAGATCGATTGAGCATGCGTATCCCGCAAGGAGGATTAGACCGGCTAGTCTGCTGGCCAATGTCAATGTGCTCCATCGGAGACGAAGTGGCAGTAGAAGGCACGAACTGTTTAGGGAGGTATGACCGTGTGCTGCGTCCAATGACCTGGCACAGAGGCAATGAATCCCATGCTATCGCACAACGGGTGGAACACCGGTCCCACTGACCGTGATACGGACCGAGCAGTGTGTTCGCAATCCCACAGCCAGAAGCTTCTCCTGACCAACGGTCGTCCCACAGCTCGTACTTTAGCCTTTCCCCCGCACGGCTGGAGTGTGATTACCATATATGGACATGTGGAAGAACGCGCACAGCACGCAGTTGAAGGATCCCTTTCATTTCCCTCAACATGATGACTGACCGCCCGGTGGCCAGTTTCTAGCATGCTCGAGAAGGACCCAACATCCCCTGTTGCCCCCCTCGCACCGTACCCGCCCCTCCCGTCGACGGAGTCCCGCAGTCGGGCACCAGAATTTTACGGGTTCGTCGCCTGGACGTCTACCTATCTTTTGTTCTGTATATACCTCCTTTGGGCTCTTCTACCGGACGAATACATCGTCTGGCTGGGAGTGTCCTGGTACCCTAACAGGTGGGCATCCCCATCGAACGTTCCTCGTGTACAAATATCTATTAATCTCCGTACCTGGCCATTCTGGCTTCTACTCGTGATATTCCAAGACAATGGGCCGTCCTCCTCCCAGCCTATTCCGTCGTATTGGTGTTGTTGACATATTACACATATTTCGCCTTGGCGCTGTCCGGGACGCCAGCCTTCTCTGATATCAGCACGATAACAGGTACGTTCCTTGGTAACAGCATTAATGGCTATCTAAGAGCTCGACGCCACAGATTCCAAAGCACATCTGCCTCCCCTCGATGCAGACAATCCGTATCTCGCACATGCACGGCCTAACGCAATCCCGGAGATGTATGACATCCCTATCGGGATCGTTAACCGCGTTGTGTATGGCGCTGGAAGGCATGACACCCGGGGAGAGCCTAACAGGCCAGGTCCCTCAGATACAGTAGATTCTATCCGCTGATAACGAGGAGCTGTGCCAATCTTCTCGCATGATTGGGTTTGATGCTCTGTATGACGTGGGCCACAAGGCGTTCAGCTGGTATTTATTTATTACCTTTTGTAGAGACACAACGCCCACTCGTATAGGCTAATTTAGTGTATCGGGATGGTAACTTCCGAATTCGCTCCGAGAGATCCGCCAGACTTGTTGCCGAATAATTCCAACTCCTGAACGCGTTCACCGACCGGTAAAGCAAATCTGACGGATGAATCAGGTAGCAGGCATTATAACATTACCTATCCTAGTATACCTGATACAAGCAGTAGTGTTACAGAGCAAATATAGCAGATGGGAGACCCAAGTAGCCCACTGGAGATAACATGCAAGTCGTAACCAGCCCGGACTTTCGCATTCAGAGGACGCCTGCCGTTGAGACACTATCAAAAAGATATTATTTGGATGCGCGAATTATGCAAAAATTCTCCGACTCGGACATTTGAACAAGAACGAGATATTCATGGTTCATGAGCGCTCAGAAGTTATTAGAAGATACGATAGCAGGGCCAGGCAGACCTCGCCACTGGAGGAGGATATAGATGAATACACAGTACGATTGGGAGAGAACGAAGGATAAACTTACCTGGCTCGCGATATACGGATTGGTTTCCGTCTCTCCGTATGAATCCCGTTCTTCGTAACGATCGTCTGGATTCCACGTGGGAGAAGAAGGAGTGACGGGTGGCAGCGGAACAGGCAATAACGGGCAAGAAGGGCGTGTATATTCCTCCTCGGAATCAGAAGACGGATCCCTGAGGTAGTCCACGTTTGTGCGCGTGGCCAGGCTCTGAGGAACCCACCTCAGCTTCGACGGGAGCTTCCCAACCTCGTGCACTTCAGAGACCAATGGAGTGTCGAAGCCCACGGTGAACTGGGAAGGCGACGTGCTGCCATGATCCGACGAAGGAAAAATACCATGCGTGCGCAGGTGGCGTTTGGCGTTGGAGCGGACGGCGAAACTCTTCGTGCAGGTGGGTATAGGGCATTTGTACGCTAATATGGCGGTGGTCAATTAATCAAGCGCGCCAAAAAATATCCGCGAGGAAGACGTACGCTTCGCGCCCGAGTGTGAGTTCATGTGGGTCGCCAAACCGCTGGGACGAGGAAACAACTTGTAGCAGACCGTACATTGATGCATCTTCGACTTCTTCTGTGATGGCTTGGACCTCTCCGATGCCGAGGCGCCAGATGGAGGTACAGCGGTCGCGGAATCAGATTCAAAAGATCGCTTTGAGCTGCGCGCCGGCTGCTGCCCAATACGATCAAGTTCATGCGCGCTAGCAATGCTGCTGTAAGCATTATCGAACGATGAGCGGGACCAGTCGTCAGGGACGTTGATTTCCATACGCATCCGCTCCCCTCCAGTGCCCGAACCTTGGTATGAACCACGAGAAAGCTCAGACACTGCAGACGGCGGACTGCTCTCCGAATCATCGTCATAATCCTCGCCAGTGTCTCCATCGTATACAAGCCCGGGGACTGCCGAGGGACTCATGGGATCATGGATGGACTCCATGGAGTCCCGGCGCAGCTGAGACGGGTAAGATGCTAGCCGCGGAGGTTGTCCATCTACGAACGTAGATGTTTCTGGGAGGATGGACTGGAAGGAAGGGGTGTGCGATACTAGGGGAAGTACATGGAGCATAGGGTGTCCTGACGACGTATGTGAGTTCCCGACGAGAGGATGGATGCTGGCGGTCTGCTGTGGGACTAGCCGATGAGTGGCCGCTGGAGGTTCGAAGTCCGCCCGCGCGTCCAAATATTGGTTATTTGTGCTGTAAGCTGCCCTCCGTTCGGCATCGCTCTCCTGTCGCCCGCGGTGGCGAACGCCGTGAGTGCTTTCGAGGCCAAGCTGACTCGAATGGGTATGGGAGCCCGCTGAGGCCAACTCTGCGTCGAACACAGCAGCGCTTTGATACGGGACACTGAAGGCGGCACCGTACGCGGTCTCTGGTAGATGGGTTCTCTGTGACGATTCTGGATACCCGACCATTTGCGACGCGGTCTGATCGGCGTAATACGTGGAAGAGGAGGGTACGGGATCGCAATACGTGGAGTGAGCACTGTGCAAGTCCTGGTCCCGGAGATCGAATGGCCATGCTTGATGCGCGGCAAGAGAGGAGTGGCTCACGCCAGTGTTCGGGATGTTGGCCACAGCATGCGTGCCAGGAATGTGGTAGGACGCGAACTGGTATCTCGGGAGTGATTGAGGGACAGGCTGAGGATACTGCTCATCGAAAGCGAGAGTCGCGACTGGTAGAGGATTGGTGGATGCAGAGCCGGATTCATGTCTTTGCCAAACGCCAGACATTGAATTGTCTCGGAACATAGGCGAGCTGTGATGATCCCCGTAAGGCGTTAGCGCGAGTAACCAGTAGCCATGACGGATGCACTCACTGATAACCGGAGTGGGCTGTGTACGGGTTGGTGTGGAGGGGGAGATGGACGAGGGGACTCAGGCGAAGGAGATGGCGGTCTTTAGGCTCGGAGGATGTTCAGTCATGACTGCGTTGCATGAACTCAACATCACTGGCAACGCGCAATTCATATGGACCAGAAGACGGACACGAGACAGGAGGGTGCCTAACCTGCCATAGTCGGAAGTCGTATTCGAATATTGCGTGTGAGAAACGCAGAAGTTACCTGCCTTGTCCTAATCCGAGAAGTCTCAGCGCGCCATTTCCAACTGCCATGTTATCTCGTTGCATCAACACCAGCTGACCAAATATGCGAATCCCCCCGCGAACTGCCAGATCCCTCCGCCTCCGAGATCCAGGGCCCCCGGGCGTCATCAGAAGCCGAAAGAAAATCGGTGCCAGCATACCAGCACGACACCACTCGTAGATTACGTTCGGAGGTCCTCGATGTAGTCTGACAAAATGAACACACCGTCCGGCGTCTGTCAGCGGTCCAAACTTATGTCTGTCGCTTTCCGGTTCGCTCCTTACTACTTTAGCACTTGGCTTGCAGATGATGACAGGAAGGCATACTCCTTTCAGACTCCGCGGCCTATTCGCAACTCGTGCGATTTGATTCTTCAAGGTCGAGATGGGTCTGCCGTAATAGCCTCCATGGGCACGACCTGTGGTCCGGCTTCCTCAGGACACGTCAACTTCACCTCGGTCGTATCTTGATTGTTTCATCTGGTCATCCCACCCACAGCACCCTCAGAAGTAACAAATGACATTAGATGCAATCGATAGCAATGCGAAAACAGGGACAGAACCAATCAATGTCGTAAAAGGCCGATAGACTCGCCGATAGTACGTCTCAGCGACACCTTCTCCTTATATCAGATCTGGTGAGGATTGACCGAATCGTCATCCACTCGTCCACCTGCAGGTTTACAACTTCTGTGAGGTCACACGCCGTCGCGCGCAATAGAAGATCTATGACCTACCTGAACTGGGCGAACCTATTATTGTCAGCGACACAGCAATGTCGGACGTGTTCTCAGTCTCCTCGACCGGCCCGTGCAGGGTTGGTGTCACGAAGGTCGCTTTTGGGAGCCGCCTTCACGTTTTCCGTGAATACAAGGCTTCTTCTGCCTGCTGAACGTAGATCCTGCTGCTGGCTTTTCCGTTTATAGCTGGGCAGTGCAGAATGCGGTCGTGGCTGCAAGGGCCGCTGTCGACCGTCAGGAGTCATCGTGGTCTCTCTGCGTTTCAGAGTGGTCTGCTTCTGTAGAAGTACGTCAGGAAAATGCCAAGTGCTGCCATGGATGGAAGGCAATGAACAATGAAATTACCCAATTGCTGCCTGGTGCTTTCATTCCATCGCATCTCCATCTCTCCCACCAGCCGTTGGCGACCTTGGCATTCCGAGCCGCTATCGCCTGTGACTCTACGACCTCTTCTATTTCTTCCGAATCTACCGCCTCGTCGCAGATGACGGCCCCGCCTCCGCCGTACTCTCTGGAATCTTCAGGGGTCACGGGCCCTGGGGAGGGTGTCGCACTGCACGCGGACTCCTCTGATACCTCAGGGCACTCGATATCACTCGTCACTTCATCCCAGTCCCATTCACCTAACGTGTCACGGAGATCAGGCCCGAGGCCATCCTGCTGTTCGCCTGTGTCTTCATTGTCCTGCCATTGCGGGGGCGACTTGCGGACTAATCCTCTGCCGACTCCATTGCCTGCACCAGCCTTGCGTGTTGAGGACGCTACACGTGAAAGCAGGCCAGGTAAAGGCTTCGTGACCGGCGGGCTGGAGAGAACGTCTGCTCCAAAATCATCCGCTTCGACGCTGTCCCAATTCGCACAACCCCTACTTCGAACCGGAGAAGACAATTCTGGTGTGTCCCACCGGTCCATCGAAAGCGACGGTGAGATGTATCCGTCCTCCTGAGTCACTGGGTCAACCTCTTCCATGAGAATGTCCTCCTCCTCGTCGGCATACGGGACGTTTTCCTTATTATTTTGATTGGCTGGAATACGTGACGGGCCCGCAGCAAAATACAGCTCTTCACAGCTCCGGTCCTGGCTATCCGATGGAGGGGATGAGGATGTCGCACAGAAGAACTTCGACGAGATGGGCTGGGCCTTCCGGTCTCTCTCGCCTTGCTTCTTACGTTTTGCTGCAATATCCTGGTCCATCACTTCCGCTAATGTTCGCTTACCGCTGGACCGGCCAGCTCCTATATTGGGCATTGCGGGACGCTGAGCCGCCTCAGCCGAAGTTTGTGGATGGCCCTTCGCCTGCGTCCCGACTTTCGCCTTCGGTGCTGAGGAACCGTCACAGAAACGTAAAAGAATCGTAAGTTGGAAAGTTCGTCGTCTCTGCGAAATTTCGGACTTACTAAAAAAACCCAAGATACCACTGGCAGGTTTCTCCGAGTCTGTGCTTTTACCCTTGCCCTTGTTCTTGTTCGACCTACTCAGGGTCTGCGAGTTCGTTGGAATCGCCTTGAGAGTGCGTGGCACGAACGCAGGGTTGATATCTTCCATTGGCAGAAGGCTGATGGGACACGCATCCCCCTCGGCTATCCGCTTGGCCAACGCTGGTTCGAGGCTCCTAGAATAGTGTCGAACTCTAGTCAGTACACGCAGTATTCAGCTCGCCTCTCAACTCACGCCCCCACGTAGGCTTCCGCCTCTTCATCCCATTCTCCGTCGCAGGGAGGATCTGTAAGATGAACTAGTATTTTCTGCGTCGGATCATACACCCTCTGGTGCAAAAACACTTTCTCTGCCAGCCGGAATGCTTGCATATATCCTTCAGGGACTTTCTTCTTCCCCTCCAGGCACAGAGCTCGCACTACATTCTCTACTGTCTTGTATTTCCGCAACAGAGACCACGCCGTCTTCAATCCGATGCCGGGTACGCTGGGCAAGTAATCACAACCACTCAAGATGGCCATACTGCGGAACTGCACGTCTGACCACCCAACCAGAGAAACGCCTCCTGAAGCTACAGATGCGAAGTCGGCGCGAGAAATACACGTGACTGTGCTGGAAACTGGGTCCAGTTTGAGAAGTACGCTCTTGCACCCAAAAACGAGGAGGTCAGAGTCTTCTGTGAGTATGCCGTCGACGACGCCTATGCGTTCTAGGTACGCTAATTGCGCATCCGCTTCGTACGGTGCAACGACGTATGGTACCGATTCCGCCCGCAAGGCCTTAAGCATGGAAGCCATGAGCATATAGAAGAACGATAACGGACTTCCAGCAGAATCACAGACCTTAATGAATTGATAGGCCATCTGCGGTGTGACGTCGACGCATTTCACGTAATATTCTCGTGCTTGGCTGTGCTTTCCCTGGGCTGCGAGGATGTTGGCTCGTGTGAGGTTCTCGTCTCGCCTCTTCTTGCGGTCAGACTCGGTTCCTTTCTTGGCGGGAAGAGGACCTCCGTCGAATACAATGTATGGCTGTATGTGGTAGTGTTGCAGCAGCCGTACACGGTGCATCGCATAATCAACATATCTATCAAACTCATAGTCATCAGCATCCATCGGTAACGAAAGATTTCAATGTAAAGACAGATGTAGGGTTTCGTGATATGATTAATCGTGCAACTTCATTAGCCGTGGCCGCCGTCCTGCTGTGCATCACGAACTGCAAGTTGTCATTAGGCGGCCCACTGGCTCATTGAGACGGCTTATGCATTGTGCCTGATATCACGGCCTCAGCTCATTGACGCAGCAAGAATGGATGCTGATAAACTCCGGTGGGACACGAACTACCAGATGATGAATGAGACTCATCACGGGTAACTGAAACCACAATGTCGCACCCTGTCTGTCTCAACAACATTTTGAAACAGGGCCATACTAGCGCACCGTCCGACTACTGCCTGGCTTCGTGGACCGCATAGCAGCGGTACGTGCTTCGGGATCAGACGCACAAGTAGGTCGAGCGTAGATCAAACCATGGTCTTGCAGGCTGGTACCACGCAAAGCATGACGAACGTTCGACCACCAAGAATATATTCTAACAACACACATTCCATACGGCGCGAGATCACTGACTCGGACCTCACCTGGCGATGGGCATACGCCATTGTTTCCCGGCCTTAGAAAAAAGACTCACTTTGTAGTTTTCTTTCCAGTGGCTATATCTGGTGCACAGCCGTATGTGCCTTTGTGCAACCACACATATGCATCCACCGCAATGGTTTGTCCCGCGAAGGCTGACAGTGGCTTATTGACTTGAATATCCTTCAGCAGAGGTAGTAGTCCAGAGATACCCATGAGAAGGCCGAAAGTATGTGCACGAGTCGACACACCAGCTAGATCAACACAAGAAAGGTCGTCCTGTCTCAGAGTGAGGGCGTCGTCCCAGAACTCAGAACGCGTCGGGTCACTTGCGTGACATTCACCGCGACCTGTTACGACGTGTCACACCACGTGATCGCGCTAGGCATAACAAGTACTTACGCGATTATTGTTTGACGTTTAAATTGCTTCCTTGAGGTCTTACTATCAGCAGTATTCTGGGGAGGTTCAGAGTGATGCTAATAAGTGCAAATTGCCAACTGGATGATACTATACAAGTGGAGAAGCAACTACAGTTATCGACGGGTCTCGCTAAGATCTTCCTCGCAACACTCATTGCGAGAGCTTCACCCCAGCCCTCTCCGCCCGCTCTCTCGCATACTGTTCCCGCGCGGTTTTGGAATCCTCCTCAGGCACCATAACGATATCAAACTGTAGCAATTTGAAAGAACCCCCTTTAGGGAAGCCGCGTTTACGTGCCTCGGTATCATCATGGACATCTTTGAAGGTCTAACAAGCAGATGAGTATCTCCTGGCTAACGACAGCGACATGAGAAGCATACCACTACCAACGACTTCTTGACGCCGAAAACAGCATCACTGCTCAACCACTCGTCACCTTCGGGGTACAGAGCAGTGGTGAGCTTATTGTAGCCCGGTGCCTCGATCATAAGATGCAAGTGGTTCGGACGCATGTTGTGTCGCCCAAGTTTCAATAGCATGTCACCTACAGGACCCTACACAAAATCTGTTAAGGGAAACCCTATAAGTGACAAGAAGGGCTGCAGACTTACATCTCCAGGAATGGGGTAGGCGACGGGGACCACGGCGCGGTACCCATATTTGCCGTCCTTGTCGGTACGTAGACGACCTCTGCAAGTCCGGCTTCTCTCGAGTAGCGTACTGAGTATCGTAGAAGCCTGGAGAACAATTGAATTAAGTGCTAGGCATTCTCATCGAGATGAGTTCATCATTCTACATACCGTGCGAATCCGTCTCCCAGGTTTCGATCAAAGCATTGGGGATCGGAGTACCATCGGTACCAAGTACGCGTCCCTCGACATACATGTAGTCACCTTTGCCTTCTGAAGCGATAGATTCGCCATTCTCGACTAATCGAAGACATCAAGATAGCGCTCGCTGCGACTTCGAGCAGAAGAACTCACCATCAGGTGCATCTTCCGTGAAAAATGGCCCAAGCACGCTGCTCTCGGTGCCTCCGCTTATGGGTGGGTTGTTTATGGCATCTACGAGAGCAGATACGCCTAGGGTGTCGGAAAGTAAGACGAATTCCTGACGGAGTGGTGTACATGTTTGGCCGACCCGAGTAAGGAATTGGATCGCAGTCATCCATTCATCTGTCGTTAGGCTTTGATTGCATAGCTTGAACAGTCTGATTCCATACAACGGGGCTTACTAACCTGGTCTCATTCACGAATTGATGCAGGTGCGTAATGAGAGTTCGGGCAAGGAACTTTTGACGCCTACATCAAATTGAGCATGTCGCCCATGCATATACGTAACATCCGTAGAAATGGTACGTACGGATCGGGGGTCAGCTCCACTAACTTCATCAGATTTTCAGTGATGAGCTCCGCCCTGTCAGGGAACTAGTGAGATAGCCATTCAATTCACATTACGAGGTCAGATGCTATGTCCAAGACTCAGATATCTTTGAATATCGTACTGGCAGAAAGAATGGAGGTGGCGGCATGCCATTTGGCACAGCCTTCTGCCCGACAGGTTCAGTCATCGTAGATGCTAGCTACTTAATGGAGGCTTAGTGTCAAAGTGGAAGGAAGGAAGAAAGGCAGGTGGTGTTCCACCTCTATCGACTCTACATGAATTTAAAGCCATGGCTCGATCGGCATGCTGTGGCACAGCTGCGAAATGCTCCACCATAAGAGGCAAATCATGCGTATCACCAGGCCTTTACGTAGGTCAGGTCGTCAGAATCACCTGGCGGGCTTACTGACGATTTGACGCAGTCCATCACTATAATAAGCGCTGACAGGCCAAATGTACACCCTCAAGCCTATTTCAGGTTCCTCACTATTTTAAGTAACATTCAAGTTGTCCTATAAATCTAACCTAAGCCATGGCTTGCACACCATACAGTAGGTTCTGAATCACACTGAGTAGTTTTCCTAATAACGGACGAGTATGAGTGCGTCCTGTCGCATGAGCGAATACGCTGGCATATCGGACTTCCTGATATCCATAAGTCATCCGAAGACTGCAAAAGCATTTAACCAGCAATTAATGACCCTCTTCCGCACAAACACGATCTAGAGAGAATAGAACGCACCTTTTAAGGTGGACGGCCATACACGCACTCGTTCCAGCCCCTCATCCTCGCATGGTGGTAGCCGTTCTTCAGCTAGTCAGCACGATCCAGCGCGCACCTTTTGATAACCGCTGTCAACTGCTATGTCATCCTCTGCCGTTTGTATTTCATTTAGTTCTGTCAGCTGGTGCTCTACAGCGCTCTTGGTCGGCCGCCGCTCAATCGTTTATGATAGACTCATTCACGTGATAGAGGACACCACTTGCCGCCAGTGACCGGGCAGTCATGAAGATACTGGAACAGTGGCTGAAAGCAGAGGGAAGAGAGGCAAGCCGGTCTCTGGATGGTGTTAGGGTGGATCTAACGCAAAGCACGAAAATATTAAGGAAGAACAAATTGGCTGAAATGTTGAAGCGCTAAGGGGACGCAGGTGGGCAGGAGTGGACGGTGAGCGCTCACCTAACGAGGAAGAAATTGACACTAAGGGACACTGGACTGCAACCGACAGTCAGAAATGGCACGTCGGCATCGCTCTATGATCGATGATCAGCACATATACTGTACACCACCTGTGGCATCTGCAGGGAATTGGACACGTAATCTGAGCGAACCTATTTCTCCAACAGGACACATCCAAGTACAAACGTAAATCAAACATGACATCTTGACATTGTCAGGCACTCGCTTAGACCGCAAACCATATCAAGATCGCGGCGAACGTATCGGGCACGTCGTCGCGAAGCGATCGAACAGCGAGCAGGGATGCAAAGTTTCAACGGTCTTCATAAATGATCGTGCAGGATCGGATCGACGCAGATTCAGCCGATTTGGAACCATAGACGACGACAACCCCGATTGGCCGGATGTCTTATGCAAGTGAGAGTAAGGCACGATGAACATGTAGGCAAGCGACGTACCGCGGAAGCCTTCTTTCATGCCATATGCTGTTCTGCGTGCCACAGCGAGACTAGGTGACTATTAACGTTGAGTTCATCCATGACCAAACAGCGTGCTTCACACAAATGGCGGCGAATCATATTAGTGATTCAATGCAAGACATCACAAATATTCAACATATCCGCATCACTCTTGGTACTATAATTCTCAGAAAAATTGAGCGACGACCGATAGTGATACTATAACGGACTGACTAACCTTTCTCAAAAATCGCCCAACTTGTTCAACAACCTGCTCAGGCTGTTCCTGCTGTACCCAATGTCCCGCACCCTCAATCAAGACGACATCCTCCTCCTCCATCCTGCTGCACGCGTGCAGCTTCATTTTGTCCAGCGCGCCCGGGTTTTGAAACACACCCCAGTCCTTCGTCCCGGACAGGAACATCGCAGACACCTCGATCTTCTTCTCTGCAAAGACCGCCAGATCCCGAATAAACTCCGGCTGAACTGCCCGGTACCAGTTCAGCCCGCCCTGGAAGCCAGTGCGCCCATACTCAGCAGTATACACATTAAGCTCGCTCTCAGAAAGCCATGTATTACTATGGATATCTTCTTCTGAAGGCATGTATGGGGCAACTGTTTCGGGCATGTGGCTTTTGAGCGGCATCATGTAGTAATGCGGCAATTCTGCTAGTTGAGAAGGCTCATCCGAGGGCAGACGGTGAAGTTTATTGCCTTGCCAGTCAGCACTCTTGACATGAAAGTACGCGCGCAGAAAGGCGTGTACTCCATCGCGGGCGCTCATGAAGTCGGTATTCGCGTCTGGACTTGAAAAATACGTCATGTAGTATTTCCGAGGAGGGTCGAGTGCCGCGAGTTGCTCCTGCATGGTTGCTGACAATATACTGCGTGGAGGGTCTGGAGGGGCATGGGGATCGATGTTGAAGGGTAGAGAAGGGGGTCCAGGGAATGGCATGGACATCATGACCACGGAGCGGAAAACGTCGGGGCGAATCAAGGCACTGTATGCTGCCACGTTCGATCCAAAGTCATGGCCCAGAACTGCGGAAGCAGTTCTGTGCCCCAACGCGAATACAAGTGCGACGACATCTTTAACGAGGTTGACAACGGTGTACGGACGTACGTCGTCTTCGTATCGGGTCGTTCGTTCGTTTCCGGGTTCGCTGTTGGAGCGAACGGTAGTCCGACCATAGCCTCTCTGGTCCGGTGCGACGACGTGATATCCCATCTCTGCAATTGGTAACATGACCTTGCGCCAGGAGTAAGCAAGCTCCGGAAAGCCGTGCAGGAGAAGCACAAGAGGGCAGGAAGCGTCACCCGCTTGCAAGAAGTGCATATTCAGATCGCTGATCGGTAGCACCCTAGACTCAATCCCGTGTGGGAGTCCCTCCAGAGAGACTTGCGTGCCTATCGTTTCTGCCAGGCATTGAGTATAGGTTGAGTGCCAATGAGTCGCAATCTCATAAACGTTCAAGAAGAGCCTCACCTCGTTCCATGACTAGATCTCCGTCGGAATGTTGCATCGTGTATGCCAAACGACCTTGAGGTCAACAGCCGGAAGAACCGCAGTACTTCACATCGGACTCCCACCAGGTGACGGGGACTCCAGAATTCGAAGTACTTCGACCAAATTCGGAACTTCCCCGCTCGCCCAAAGACTGTCTCGTAGTTTAGGCACTCAAGTATTGCCATCGAAAGTATTGATCACACTATGCCCACCCAGCACTGGAAGTTGAGGACACCTCCAGCATTTGTTGCCGACTGTCTTTGTACTGGCTTCGGCTGAAAAGAGCTAGTCGTCCCTCTTGTATCCAAGTAGATACAATAGCAATAAGATATCAGATCTTGTGGTCTGCCAGATAGAAGCAAGCCCCTAGTCGTGCAGGAGCGGTGTATAAAGAGGCTTGAGTGTTGTGATATCAGTCGATGTGTGCAAAGGGTGATCGACGAGAGATCGTCGTCCCACAACCGATCTCGGGCAGCGCAGACACCGTTCGACCAACAAACATGTCTTCATCGCCACAGATGGAATCCACCTTCTCAGCCGAGAGATACTTCGCAACCCAACTGCCTCCTCCCAGCCTCGAACAGGACATCACCGAGGTCCGCGAGTTCGTTCAGAAACATGCACATTCGGGGAGAAAGGTCGTTCTAGTAACAGTGAGCAAGCTTTATCTGTCCGCACGACTACAATATCGACGTGATTGTGCACTATGCAGAGCGGTGGGACAACAGTGCCCCTGGAGCTCAATGTGTGAGCCTCACCGCCCATATGCCGTGCTCGCCGGCTCATCAGCAACTCTTGCAGCGTGCGCTTTCTCGACAACTTCAGTGCCGGTACGTCCCCCTTACATATCTTGCTTCTAATACGGTTGTACGGACTTGCTCGGTGCAGGTACGCGTGGTGCGACGTCAGCCGAGTACTTCCTCAAGGCGGGCTACGCGGTGATCTTCATGCACAGGCAATTCAGCCTACAGCCCTTCAGCCGACACTACTCTCACTCCACACACCCCTTCCTTGACTTCCTCGAGATCGAAGACGATGACAACAAGCCCTCGAGAGAACGTAATAGAGCGGAATCAACGCCTTCACACATCAATGTCAAGTCCTCAGAACGTGCGCAGCTCCTCAAGGTGTTAACAACGTACAAGGAGGTACAGAAGGCCGGAACGTTGCACACCCTGACATTTGTTACTGTCAACGACTATCTATGGCTTCTCCGAGCTGTCAGTCAGGAACTATCCGTCCTCGGCCGTAATGCCATGTACTACCTCGCCGCAGCAGTCAGCGATTTTTTCTTGCCCAGACAGAAGATGGTGAGTGTCCATTCTTAGCAGACTATTGGAAAGATTTCAACCTCCATACATATAAATATAAAAGTCAGAGCACAAGATACAGTCAGGAAAAGGCAGTCTACATATCGAAATGGACCAGGTGCCTAAGATCCTCAAGCCGCTTGTTTCTGACTGGACACGTGGTGAAGGTTACATCGTCTCCTTCAAGGTCTGCTACATTACTGTCCTCAGAGTGACTGCCACTAATGCCTCCTTCCGTGGGCTGCTTCCCTCAGCTCGAGACAGATCCCTCGCTGCTCGTACCCAAGGCGCGCACCGCCCTCTCTCGATACGGTCACCAAGTAGTCATCGGCAACGACCTGCATCACCGCAAGTATCAAGTCGTCTTTGTATCTCCTTCGCGACCCCACCGCGCCGTCGGCGACAGAACGACTGATGGAGAACTGGAATGTACTGAATCTTGGCTAAAGATAGACGCTGCACGCACCCCCGACAAGGAGATTGAGGAGGACATAATTCAGGAACTGGTTGGTAGGCACCGAGATTGGGTTGCAGCTCCAGTCGTGTAATCCTATGTAGACAGAGCTTACTGGTTTTCGAGAGGACACTTGTATGTTGTTTGTGTAGTACCGTAAGCAGTTTGAAATATCTGCGTGAATGGGGTAGTGGTAACCTTGGTCGTTGCCATCGACCAGCCAGGGGTTCGATTCCCCTTTCACGCATTCGGGGCCATATACACCATTTCTTTTGCCCAGAAGCATACTCTTGTTCTACTCTGTTTCCTTCAGATGTTCTGTATATCACATACTGTGGTCCGAGACAAGTGCTGCATCGAATACTCAGTTCTGAGTCATTGATCAAGTAGGATGAGATTTTTGCCCCATCAATTTGTCTCTGTGCACTCCTCATGTTCAGCCAACTGATATATTTTTACTGCAGTGTTTTGGCTAGTGCCATCAACCTACGTATACCTAGTCACACACTGGCAGACTGGCAGGGCACTGCTTCTCCAACCTTGTGCATTTTCACCATAACTCCTTCTCCTTGCAAGCTCCTCAAATCCTCAAATCAACTTAAATGGAATATGGCGATAGAGCACGGACAGCGCATGCTTCCGATATCTAATTTAAGACCACTAGACCTGAATTGACTAGACTACAATACTTGGCGAAAACATTGGCGAGATCAACACACTCACGCCAATTATTCTACTCACGATCAGTGATCGATCGCACATAGCATCTACCCCACTCCATCGAGATCCATTTCGTTATTACGTCCTGTCGATACCCAAGACGTGTAAATTGTCGAGATAAATGCTACAAATCATGCACGACAGTGTCTCTAGTCCAAGATGCGCCATTCAAATAATACGCAACGCAAGAAGCCATCTCCCCTGGGACAAAACACGCTAGTCCACGTCCGTTTCCTTGCCTTCGCACACCTCGTCCTCGTCCACCGCCTCAATCACGACACACCAAAACACCCTCCCCCACGGACCCTCGCCCTTGTGAGCACGCTCGCAGCACACAAACCGCACGGGCTGGCCATCCCAATACTTCATCATATCAATCGAGATGCCCCCTGGCAGCCGAAGGTCAACGCCCTGCGGGCTGAACCGCAAGTAGTTGTAGCAGAAGTCCGCAGTGAGGAGGTCCTGTGCGCACGGTCAGCACAGTTACAGCATGTCTTGATATTGAGGGCAATATATATACCTCTGGGCCGAAGACCACGTCCTTCCTCCGGGCCGCGTCCGCAAAGAACGTTCGGCGATGTTGTGAAACGTCGCTCGAGGGGTGCTCCTGGGTAACAGGTAGATGAGACAGATCGTTGCCCACGACACCCTCAGGCGGGAAATCCGGGGCTTGATCTGGACCCTCGATCTGGCGGTGCTCCAGATACGGCATGGTCGAGATCAACGGGGAAAGTGCCCATGGTTTCGACGAAGACGCGAGGTCCTGCTCGAGTGTCGGGTCGACATAGCTACAAGCAGATGAGACATGTATGAGGACACGTTGAGGTGGTATGCAATACGCACTGCATGAACTTGAGGGCAGCGCTAAACCCCCACGGGAGTTTCAGTGGTCGCTCGAACGTGTTTCCAAAGAGGATGTCATCTGCCGAGTACTGGCGCAGGAACCTGCCTATATCGCACAGCATGAGCACCAGGCGACAATTGGAACATGGCTGGAACCCATGAGAGGCAGAACACAGGCGCGCATACCTTGCACCTGGATACTCCACGTAACGTTGTTGCGTTTCTGAAAGTACGCGCTGTCCCCCACCCGCCCGCTCGCATCTGCGAACCCCTTGATATACACCGCCACCCGTCCCTCGAACGCATCATTCTTAATCTCATTGGGCACGTCTGAGTTTGCGGCGATGGGGGCCAGGTTGTCGTAGGACGGACCAGCGAGGATACGGAGGCGGGGCATTGTCTAGGAACTCGAGAAAGTACCTGAGAATAGTGTGTAGGAAAGAAAGAATGCAAGGTAGTCCAGCTACGCTATGGAGAAAGGGAAGATATAACAGGAGAATGGGGAGAAGAGGCGCAGTGCATGGCAGTGGTGACAGATGGTGACCGGTGACGCCGCATCGAGCTCATTGTCACACACGGCGACGTCAGTTGCAGTCGGCTGTTCCCGACAAGAGGCGGGGCGGGGTTACCATATATAGGCAGCCAGTTTACCGAAGCGCCGTGACCCCCGACAAGTGTGAGCCAACTATTCGACTGACGGTAAAGGAGACATGGCAATATATCAAGTCGCGAGGGAGACCATGAAATCATGTGATGGCCTACGGGCCTACGTGCGGGTCGATATCTAGCTACTCGTGAGCTGCAAATATGCGAAAGAAAACACAAAGTGAAGGGCAGCAGCAGTAATAAACGATAAAGTACAATGCGCACTAGGAAAGATGCAATAAGGTATGCGGGTATGAAGGTCAAGGTAAAGCAACGCAACCCGACAATGCACTCGGCAGAGTGAGAATAAAACAGTTCTAGTGCGACTGTGAAGCAAACCCACCGCCGCGGCACAATAGTAAAGATGCGTAGTCCTTCTTGTCATACACAAACGTCCGATGGCGCCCACAGGATTTTAAGCCCAGAAAGAGAAAAGTTAGAGTCCCGTCCATTGGACGCGCCCGGTTTCTTCACCAAGACGCCGCCCAGCCCAGTCCCCAGCAGGGCAAGCCCTACTGAAATGAGTGTCCATCGTAACGTCACACGACCATCCCGCGCCCCACTGGTCACCGTCTGCTCTTCCTGCACAAAGCCGCTCCCGCAGAACTTGTTCGTAACCTCCGCCGCGCCCGCATACGTGTCCTTCAGCCCCGTGAAATTCAGCCCTTCCTCGACGTACTCCGCCATAAGGTCCTGCATGCACCCCGTGCAGCTCGGAGCAGAGTTGTTCGGGAGCGCAAGTCCGAGCGGCAGAGAGTAATACGCCGAGTCGGCAAGTTGGGAGCTCTTGACGGCGTCGATATAGCAGTAGGCGTTAGTGGTCGTGTTCGGGAGGCACGCGACAGTTCGCATGAGGCTATACGTTTGGAGACCTGCATGTGGAAGGACGGTTGGTAAGGACTACTCGCCCTTAGGATCTCGTAAATACGTACCGATAAGCGTGCTCGTGACCAACGGATTGTCCTCACTCATCTCCTTGGCACACGCGACCTCGAGCTCACCTTCGAACCAGCCCATATTCTCAGTGCATTGCTCTGCGCTTGGGTCAGTGTTGCACGTCCCCCAGACCATCGTGTTGAGAAGCGTGATATTAGTCTGCGCCTGCTTAGTGGGGGTCAGCCCCGCACGAAGTACAAAAGATTGTGGTTAGTCGTCGACCCTGAGGACAGGCACCGCGACACCGGGGGGGGGGGAGGGGGGGGACAGAAGACGAAGACAGGTACATGGAAGCGGGTCACAGCCAAGCGCCCATTTGCACTGCCTCTGCTTCCATCTCGCCGCTCATCATGTCGATATGAAGAGCAGGTGAAATGCACAGAGCTCCCGGCACCGATGACCGAGACGCGTTACGTTCAGGAAATATCAGGTCTGCATGGAGACCGACATGGGCCCCCACGAGAACGTTGATCTGCATGGATCAACCGCCTCGAAAGAAACGATGAAAATTCAAATGGCCACTGAGGTACCGATCGATGCAAAGAAATGACGATCAAAATCGACAGAAATGGGGCACTAACCTCAATAAATTCAGACGAACTCTGCAAGAGCAATGAGAATGGTCTGCAGGTGCGAAATGGCTCTGTGGCGGTCATATTTTCGAAAAACGTCTCACAGCTCTCGGTAGAGAAATTCTGCGCGATGACCGTGAATGGTTGGGGAAAGGGCGTTGGGAGCACAGGAGGCGACGAAGGGATCGTCGGAATCGTCGAACTTGAAGAGCCGACTGAAGACGTTGGGGACGCCGACGTTGACGAGGTCGAGGTAGAGGCAGGTGGGAATGATATCGCACTTCCATCCCCGCCGGAACCCTGCGGGTCTGGATCAGGCGTACGCTTATGCAGAAGTGCCTGTGCATGGTCGTGTGGCCGCCAATCCAGTAACGTCTGCCCTAGCTCCTGCCAACTCTCTGCGGCATAGTCTGGTGAGAGTACATCAAACAGTGCGGGGTGCGATAGGTAGCGCGTGGAGAGAGTGACGACAACTAGAGCCACTGGTACGAGCAAGATCGTCCAGCGCGTCCGCCTGGCGGTCCGTCGCTTCTTCGCGATGCTCTGGAGGTGCTGTTGGTCTAATGAGGGCGGATGAAGGCCTGTGCAGGAAGGAGGGGAGGGAAACGAACCGAAGGTGGGAGTTGTTGCGGACGCAGGTGCAGGGCTGCTTGATCGAGAGGATGACGAGGAACGGGAACTTGACGGTGAGGCGGTTAGGTGCGAAGCCCGATGATGATCGACATCGGTGTCCCTAGTCTTGTCGGTGCGATACGTACGTACAGGAATGGGCGATGCTGGGGGAGTGAACATCGACGAGGACTGCAGCGCTGGTCGCTTTCCACGAGGACAGAAATGAGTGTGATTTGAAACGAATGAAGCTCCACGCTACGGGATGGTCCGCTGATGAAGACTTGAGCACGACCCGTCAGATGCCTAGGGAAATGGTCAAATATTGTCACAACGAGGCTGAAACCAGACAAGAGGTCACGCAGGAGAGGGCAGCGCGGCTGGAAGATGAGGAAAGAGAATACCAGGCGAAGACCTCGCAGTAGTCGAACGACCTTTAAGAAGCACGAACAGGAAGGGGGGGTACTCACGAGTGTTGGACGTGGACGTATGGCAGAGAGCGGTATGTCGGAAACCACTGCTACGAGCGACAATGGCGCGACATATAGAGCAGGCTGCCGGGTTCCTGCGGATACAAAAGCAGCCCAGGTTCGCCGTCTGCATTTCTCATGAATCAGGTACGACTGCCAATCTCAGACGCCCACCAGGGCCTGGATCTCTCGCAGATCAAGTCCGGGCTGCACATGTTACTCGCCCAATCGCCCGCGACCGATTCTGATCCGGCGGGCCGCCTCGTGACGTCGAGAAGGTCGTTCTGGACGATGTCAAGGTAATGTGGGGAAATGAGAAAAAAATGATCAGTTCGTCTCCATCACCAGCAACGCGGATAGCTGAGGACAAAGGCAAGTCTGAGGTTAAAGATACTGCAACGGTTGCCATTTAAGGAGATGTAGTCACGAGACCGTGACGCGTCGATAAGCGCGCGCTATCAGCGCTCAGCATCACGCTTCCTGGCGGCTTCCAAGACATACTGACAGTGACAGACCCGTGGCACACCTCCCACTGTACACCGGTATGTCGCGTCAACAGGCTGTCGATAGAAAGAATCACTCGGAACACACCACATCCTGGCCAAGCCGGACCCAGGCGCTGCACTCCGTGAGAGTTCGAGCATGCACAGCTCCATACATCCTTAAACATGGTCGTTCGGGTGCTCACAGTCTCAGATCCAGTTGTATCAGTCGCACCTCCATAATATGTTTCACCGGCACTGCCTTTGTCAGGCCCACTTGAACCCACTCAAGGCGCTCTCCTGAGACACCCGGACTGCGTCTCTTGATGAATAGGATCTGCGGCGGTGGGGCGCGACCCCTGCCTGCTGGGTGCGAGACCAGGTAGATGCTGGTCTATGGATCAACAGACAATTCAGTCTAGTTTCATTTGTTAAGCCTTCGCGTGCACTGATGAATACCCGCTTTCGCTGCCTGGGAAAATATCGTGTGCTATAACAGACGTCGCTGGAGTGACGTCCGACAGCTGTGTCAAACTCTCGGCAACACACGCGAAATGACAGTCTGCGGCGAGCTACGCTGCAAGTAACCTCAAAAATAAGTAGTCCGCAAGTTCTGTGGTGGCAATACTGCCTTCGAAGATAAAGTCATAATATTACCATCACCACTATGTCTCTAATGCGACATCTCCCAAGAGTGTCGAGGCACACGATACACCGACCGAGACGAGCACCACGCTAGCAGCAGGAGAGACTCGTTGGAAGCATTCCAATGTGACATGTGGACAAACCTCTGACAGACACTACAAATATGACGGAATCTACAAAACCGAAGCATCAACGAGGCAATGGCACCCTCGGCCATTATACTAAGTTTAAGTAAAGAGACCAGGTGGTTTGATGGTGCCCTCGGGCTGTAAAAATAGACCGTGGAAGACGTACCAGGATGTACCGTGGCAGCGAGAGAATCTCGACGACGCCGCACGCGAATTTGATATGCCGATCAAAATATAGACTGACTTGTCTGAATCGATACGACACTTTCTCAGCGTCCGATTCATTGGGTGCCGGGACGTAGACGATAGCTAAAAGCGATCGAAGAACATATTCCTTGCGAAATAGGGATCAAAACATCAACTACAACGTCGAACGAAACGAGAGAGTCTGCTTCCTGGTGCTTAAACTCCTTAATTGACCTCCCAAACCTATAGAATGACAACGTCAGTTTTCATTCACGATCAATAAGTAAACAGGTCTCCATGCATCGAGGGAAAGATAATGTATATGCGGTGAAGTCACCAAGTTAAAGAAAAGAAACAAACCAGAATGTGAAACATCAGCCTGCAAAGATATCAAAAACTTCTCGAACTCAGCTAGGACCAACATTTTTCAAGTAATAAAAAGTCCACACTAGGCAGCACAGTAGGCAAAATCATTCGAGCCACTAACCTGCACCTCAATCGTCAATCGTCAAGTCAATGACACCACCACGGTCTTCAGTCTTGATATGGATAGCCGCAGGTTCTCTCTTGACATTTTGCGAAGATGACTCCCCAGTTTTGATAGCAAGAATCTGATTTTGAATTGCTTGTAACTGCCCTTGCACCGTGACAAGTGCACTTTCGAGCGATGCCAGGGATTCACCACTATTTGAGAGATTACTGACGTCTGGCTTGACATCATCTGTAATCAAGGGAGAAGTTGCCTCCTTCCGGCGTTTCTGACCGGCCTGTTCCTCGTCATTCCGAGGATTCTTTCGCTTCTTGCCTTTGCTTGAGCCGGCTGCAGTGGATTGAGCAGATGGTACGTAAGGAATAATGCCTTGAGCCTGCAAAAGATCTTTACCAAGTTTGCGTCCGTTCCTTCGCATACTGCCCTGTTAAGTCTCACCTTTGGGTCTGTACCGGAAGACAAAGTGAGCGAAGTCACCTTCTTCAGGATTCACTGGCTCCGTGGTCGTTCTCCCTCTCGGTTCACAGGAGCGTGGGTCACCAAAGCTGGGGATTACAAAGATACCGGTGAGTGTATGTGGCATCGATAAACTGGAGTACGTACGATACGCGATGAATACCTGTTTTCTTACTCTTCTCATGTACAGGACCTACATCCGGGATCTCCTTCCGCGAGAAAGCGTGCGATCCCACAATCCTACTTCGCCTTAATCTCACTTCAATCGTGCCGAGCATGCCATTGATTTCTTCCGAGCCCGCGATTCCATCATCGTCTAAAAGGGTATGCGGTCTTCTGACCCTTACGTAAATAGAACAAAAAACATACCAGTTGTGACAAGCGGCGCAAATTGGAAGGGTACACGGGACGTGTTCGAAGTTCTCACTCCCCATCTGCTGCCGCTGAATCCTGGGTCGCAAAAACTTCCACAAGATATATGTCCGTCAATCTTGCAGCGGACTGATGTGCCATCCCGTCTTTTCGCGTTTTTGTCGCTCCAACGTATCTCGAAAGTCTGGTTGTCAAGGAATTGTCAACTTGTATATGTTCACACAGTCGCAACGAAGTCCTTCATTCACTTACCTTTCCGATCTCACTAGCAATGTAGCAAGTGGCCGTTTTTTCACCCTCAAATTGTACGTCATACTCTATGAGGGTCTGATCCTCGCATTTGATAGAGATCTCGAAGTCTCGAAGCCGCATCTGGGTTCTTGTCAGAAATTTACGTAATGAGGAAGGGTATTACAGACAGCTACTTGAAGTCCCAAATGACCTGTCATTTGGTTATCAATTGATGTACGGTGAGTGTGCTTATGTAAGGGCTCCACCCTCGTTGGAACCGAAACGTTTAAGCGATCACGTTCTTGTTTGTTTCCAGGTGATGTTTCTCACTTTGACTTTGCGCTTTTGCTCCTAGGAGTCCACGCATTCGAAGGGGGCCTACTTATTCTGCTGTCCATGTCTGTGCCAATTTTTGAATATGTTTTGTAAGCTGTTGGAAGCGGTAGACGTATCTTTTGACTGCATCACGTGGTGTATGGAAACCACTCACGTGTATTTCACGTGAATGGTGCTCGCATTCGGTTGCCACGTGGTGCTATATGATTTTATATCAAGTAGGAACTTCTTCCTCATCAGAGTCGTCACTTTGCTGCTGCCAGTGCTTGACTTAGTGTCGGTATCAGTGCTGTTCTGTGGGCCGGGTCGTACTCACATGTGCCGCTGGACCCGCTCGCGTCGTCCTTGCGGCCGCGGGAGCTGTTCACGATCGCGTCGGAGGTGCTGGGCGTCGCAGAGCGTCTCCAGACGGTTCTCAACGAGGAGCAGGATGTAAGGGTGAACAACAGTAGCATCTTTACCCTTTGATAATAGGAAGAAGCTTGACTGCCCAAAAGCGAATTGCAATCCTGGCTCTATAAAACTAGACGCAGCAATGAACCTTTCTCCCTGTCTAATTTACGCTACGTCTAATTGCATTGACTTATGAGCTGATGGTATTGCGACGTGATGGGTACTAAGATGAAGGTCCGGCAACCGTGAAGGGCACAGTCTAAGGTCATTTGGATTCGGGCGTGCGGAGCATCGCCGTCTCAAACCAAGTTTGAAGACTTGAGACGTGTTTGATGGCAACAGTGACGAAGCGCGTAAGCGTCGCGTCGCGTATCAGCATTCACTGTCACGTGGACGACGCGTCAAGCGCTTATAGAACATTGGAACGCCACAACAGGGAACACCGAGGCTATATATCCCACCACCACCGTCAAAGTCCAAGACACGCCGAAACAATATATGTATTACAACCACTGGAGCACTTATCTGTACTGTGATGGAGAACCTATGCACGAATACCGCTTTCGTATCGAGAACGAGAACACCGTGTCTTGCTACATAGCAAGTGAAGCCGGGAAGGTGAGTGGCGCATCCCCTGAATTCGTGTTTCCCTTGTCTAATATTAATAATCCGTATATGAAAGGAATTTTCCGTTAAATGGAAGAACGATTTGTTCGTTATGGCATCCGCGGACTGTTATATGGATGGACGTTGTATGGGCTGTTCCCGCACCGGCCCAGGACGACGTGGGTCGCGTTGGGGTATCCGAACTGATGCAGATGTCCGCCAGCCCTTCCAGTTTGCTCCTTTAATATTAACCGGTAGGCAAGAATCTGTTTCACGAACCTGTTTCCACCTCTTATGTCCGCTCTTTGAATGTGGCGTTCCTTGTAGATGACGATGAGATCGCCGATCCGGATGATGGTTCTGTTGCAAACCTCGGTATCATCGAGGTACGGGTCTACCGTGTGACACAATCCTTTCAACCCAGGATGAGTGAGTATAAGACGCGTCCCGCACCTGAGCGTGTGCCCGTACACGAGCGGAGCAAGAAAGCTGGAACACACGTTGTTTCGTGAGTAGCTGGGAGACATTATCCACATGTTACGCACTTCTGCCAAGTGCAAAGCTTACCTGTTGAATCTATCGCAGTCTAGGCGAAGGAATTAGATGTGCGCCACACGTATCCTCAGCATCACCACGGGTCAGGTATATCGACCGGCCGGAACACCCATATTTACGTTTCATCTTCCGCTACAGGCCAAAAGGTAGGCTTACATTGATTCAACGATACCCCAAGTCTGTAATGTGGCCGCTCTGCCAGCGCTATTGCAAGCGGAAGGTATCATACCCCCAGATCCACCCTCCACAGAAGGGGGCAAGAGGAATTTAGTTCAGGGTAACAACCGCGAACCCTCGAGTAAACGTGCACGGTTCGAGTATGTGAAGCAGGAGCTAAGGACGAATACGAACGGTCCAGACTCAGATGGAGAACTCGCAGAAATTGAGGTGAGACACGTATCATTGTTGTCACGAGTCGTTGTAATCATGCGATCATGACTGTTCAGACAATCTTACGCACAGGCAGTAGCGATAATGGACACCCCTTGGCAGCCCCGGCTATAAAGGCGGAACCATCTGCTGCCTATGCCACTGTCATCGACGTTGACGCAGAAGTGATAGACCTCACGTTGGATGATTGAAGGAGACGGCTAAGTTCCATATTTATACTGTATTACCACTCCTCTTGGTTTCAGCCTTGAAGATCAATCTCATGTAGAACATGAACCCTCCGGATGCACTGTAGAACAATCGTATCATGTGCATATTATACGATAGATTTGTCAATACATACCCGCCCCCTTTTTCGGAATCCTTAAACGTTCTCATACTTCAGCTTCACTCCATCCGGCCGCTTGAAACAGACGATCGTCCGAGATCAAACCTCCACCTACGCGAGAAACGCCAGCCCCAATGCCGCGCATGATTGTGTTAGGAAGAGGAGTAATTCTAGAAAACTGTCTCGCCCACAGGCTTTCCTACTCGGAGAGAATGCTTTTATTTTAATCTGTAATATATTACGGACGCCTATTTCACAAGGAGCAGAGAGCAAGAGGAGGAGAAACAAGGGGCTAGCAGAGCTTCGGTACAAATGGAAGGAAGGGGGGTAAGGAGAGAAAGAGTGAGCTGCGGACACGGGGGGGCTGGTATGATGACAAGTGCGTACACGATGGGAGGGCATTGAAATTCCAACGAACACCGGTCTGATACTGGGAAAGGGAGATTCTATCAGAGATGTGAGAACAGTGTCCGCGGGTTGAGCCACATAGATAGGATAGAAGGCAGAGTAATAGTAGTCAGGACGAGTAGTACAGGGCGCGGATGCGACGGCAGTGCAGTGAAGTGTTACAAATGATTAAAGAACGGATATGACAGAAGGGTGCGAGGAACAGGTGGATTTTGCAACAGACATATTTAGTCATGGTAGCCTATGCATGTTGAGTCCTTGGGGCATGGGGTGGTGGAATTTGTCGTCGTTTTGGATCGTCGTCTTCCCTCCTGCGGACCACCCCACTCCGCTCCTATTTATCCGCCCCGCCAGTCTGCCATCTTGCCTGACGCAAGGACGACATACCCGATTAACACACTGCGACAGAGCGCTCCACACGTATTATAACGTCCGCTGCCTCCTTCCATCCCTCTACGCCCCTGCTACACCAGCACCTATAACCAGCCGCCCACGAACCGAGATGAACCAAAGAGAGACAATGGGAAATGGAAAAGAGCGTATGTAACGGACCGGTGCAAGATGAGGTGGGAAGTACTGACAAGTGCAGCCTCAGCCCATCTTGCTCGCATCCTTCTTCTTCTGTTTACGAGGTGGTGTTACTGGTCGGCCCATATTGACGCCACCGTACGGATACTTGGCCTTCTTTTCGGCAGGTTTCAATATCTACATCGGCACCCGAAATTAGGAATCGGCACGCCATGCGGAAAGTGGGGAATGCACGTAATCGAATGGAATGGAAAGGGGATGACGCACCTGGAAGGAGCACAGCAATGTCTCGTCTACACTCATCATCGCACCAGCATTGTCGAATTCACCACAGTAATTAGGCGCTGAGAAGAGTGTCACCAGGTGTCGTTTAGCAAAGAATTCGTAGCCATCCTCGACGACCTAGAACGTGAGACGATTAGCAATGTACAGTGCATACATAACACAACATCATATGGCTTCGATCGACGACGTACCTGATGTGCTCGACATATCAGATCCATATCATGCTTCTGTAGGAACCTCGACACAACATCCGGTCCAAACGTAAACGACACTCCTCTGTCGTTCTCCGACCAACCCGTTATATCCTTATCCGGGTCCGACCATAGGAGATCACACAGCAGTCCTGGCAATTATACGTCAGCCGCTGAGGTTCGGCAGTGGCTAACTAGCAGCATACCCGTATCGGGGACGTCTGTAGGTCGCATTACTCTGCGAATCTGCTCCATCGACTGAAGGTCTGGGGAAAGGCCTCCATGCATGGTAAAAATCTTCTCATCGATGATGGCCGCGATGGGTAGGCAGTTGAAGCAATCTGTGAACGTCTTCCACAACTTAATGTTGTAACGGCGCTTGCCTGACATGTGGAGTATGCAGCCATTCAGTTAAGAAGGTAGGGAATGACCCCAAGGGAAAGGTGGGACAAATGAGTCACGAGTAGGAGGAGATGAGAGGAAACGCACATTCATCGTAGAACCCATAGATTCGGTTGATACTTGCACACTCGTGGTTACCCCTCAGCACAAAGAAGTTCTCTGGGTACTTGATTTTGTACGCCAGTAGCAAACAGATGGTCTCTAGCGATTGCTTGCCACGGTCGACATAATCCCCCAGGAAGAGGTAGTTGGCTTCTGGCGGGAACCCGCCGTACTCGAAAAGCCGCAGCAGATCGTAATACTGGCCATGGATGTCGCCTGTCGGCGCGTGCAATGCTAGCAGTCAAACAGGCGCAAGCATAACTGAGAAATAAAGGCGCACCGCATATCTTGATGGGTGCCTCCAGCTCGAGCAGGATGGGTTGATTGATGAAAATCTCGCGGGCTTTTGTGCACAGGTACTTGATCTCATACTCTTGTAGCTGCACTGGCTTCCCCGGACGGTTTCCGCGCACTGCCAGCCAGGTCGCGGTGGGTGAGACGCTCCAGCGCACGCGTACTCGGGTGGCTCCTCACCTTCCAAAAGTCTGTCAATGACCGAGTCTAGGTCGATCTCCGTTGCAGAATCCGCCATAGCTTGACAGTGTCAGTCGCAGTCGTGGAATCGATTCGTGAACTCGGACGTTGCTAGCCGTGAACAAGTATTTTGAGGGTGATGACTCGGTCTTTATGGCAGGTGCGAGAGAGATGGGCTAATAACACAAAGGCCGTGGCCTGGAAAGAGACGTACGGGGGAGAGATGAGCGTCGGTGATCAGCCGGCTGCAACACCAGAGAAAGCGAAATTTGAGAGTTGAAGCGTAAGTACAGATAACGACCTCGGATGATGTGACCTCGCCCTCTGCGCCACCGTCCTCGGGCGGAGCGCGCAGCGGAGCTTGAACGCCTTCTTGTTCTGGGCTGTCCCCTCACGACTGCGCCCATGTTCTAGGCCACTGTCTTTTTTCTCTCTTTTTCCAGTGTTCAGTCTAGTATATCTTCTGCCAGTGCACGTATCCAACAATGTCCATTGTTTTGGGGGTGGTCACTGAATCGACGGTGAGTCATGCATATGGAGTCTTGGCCGATCCATGCCGCGCACCGGCTGCAATTACGACTGAAATGATGGCTATGGGGACGGTAAAGGTACGGTCGACAGAGAATACATCAGCTACGTTGCTCATTGCTGTGCAGACAGGTAGATCTTCTGGGCTTCCTTGAGATTGCCCGCGGGTCGATTTCATTCGATCGACCTGCAGGTGTTGTGCCTAGCCGTTTTACGTAGTTGAATGTCGCGTTCCACACGAATCTACAACGAATGATTTTGTGCCGTGTTATGGGCTTGCGTCGCATGGCCGCTCTGTGTGCCTGCGCAGAGGTTGTCAAACGTTGATCACATGGACCCGACTATAAGTTCAGACGAACATATATGTTCATCGACCTACGTTTTCGTTCTTCAAACTAATGCAAAGAAATGGAGCCGAGAATGTCTCTGCTGGTGTACATCCCAGTTATTAACGCTCGATCTAAGAAATTGCGCATTCACTAAACAGTACAACACCGTGGATCATTAAATGTACAATTATGATAGCCAGAGCTCAAAAAGCCTATCCAAGATAAAACATACACCTATGAATGAGTGCGTCGACGGGTAAGGATGGAAGGACAGTGAATGCAGGGTATCCAGGGAGAACGTAGAATGCAACTGTGGACTGAACTGAGTTCGGGGCAGGCGCACAAGCACCAAGCCGAGATGAGATGTGAGTGAAATGTGCAAGGATCTAAAGCTCCTCCTGTACAAAAATAACATGCAAATATAGCACACACACCAAGATGAGCGGACGTTGTGAAAGTGGATTTCGGTGACTCAGGATGATGCATCGTGAGCTGGGGGGTTGGCTACACCCCGTATAGCGAGGCTGCGTGTTTGCTCGGAAGCCCCAGCCCCAGCGCGTGCTCTTCGTCTACGTCGTCTACAAATACTACATCAGCGCATACGCCAACCAATGTGAACCCGTGAGACTTACCGAGGGAACATGGGCCCCTTGGGCATAGGCCGCTCATCCAGATCAAGTGCAATGTTAGTCGCAGCCTGAATCCCCTATACAAACCGCGATCAACACCTACAATCCGGTCGACGCGAAAACAACGAACCTCTATCCAATCAATGACAGATGCCACATCCTGCGCCTGCAGGAGGAACTGCTCACCTTCCATGCGGAGGCGGATGACGTTCTTCCGCTTGGTGTAGTCACTCGCAAGCCCGCTCTCCGCGTGCTGCAGCGTATAGCAGGCCAGCAGGTCCTTTTGTGATGGCTCAGGAATCGACTTCGCCGAATTCGGCTGCGACGTGTCGGACGACGCCGAGCCGGGCAACACGCGTGAGCGAGAGAAGAAGGACGACGAACTGTCGCTTGACGACGGCGGGGTGCCCCCAGCGGAGCGTGAGTTGGACGCCGACATGTGGCCCGAATGGCGCGACGAGCGCTCGTCTGTCGATGAGCGTGTGACGACAGATATCGTCGAGTGGTCTTCCTGCGACTGCACGTCCATGCTCGCCCGCGGCCGGGGCTGCGTGTGAGAATTGCTGTGCCGGTTGGTCGGGGAGAGCGTTGTCGTGTTGCGATTCGAGTGACTCGACCGCGTCGGGTGCAACAAGCTCGCAGCGAGGTGTAATTTCGACCGTGACGGCGGCGGATGCTGAAGCGGTGGCGGTTCGCTTTCTACTGACTCTGCAGCAGGCCGCGGCTCCTCGCTCTCCTCCGTTTTCCCCGGCCGCTCGCCCTCAGGGCCGCGCCCGCGCACAGCGCTTACCCTGATACCCGACTGTGTGACCGCGGCGCCGTTTGCGACCGTAATGTCGCCCACCCCAACTTTCTTCTCCCACCACTCCTCAATCGCACTCACGCCCAACGTCCCTGGCGGCGGCTTGTACACCTTGAACGCCGTCCCTTCCAGTATGCAGAGCACCCGTCGCCACTTACGATCCTTCGCCTGCACGCCGGGCGCGGTAAACTCCACCTTGCGTGGCATGATCGCAGACAGATATATCGCGTTGGAATACGAGGGCAGCCGCTCTCTTCCTTCCTCGTCCCGCGGCTGAACGACAATCTCGAGTCGCGGATGGAAAGAAGGATACGGTGGTGGGTCAGACGACATCTTGTATGTGGGCAGAGAGCGCTGCCGCCGCAACGTCGGACTGGCCGGTGACATGTCCTCCTCGGGTTCCACTCGCTGTGGCACGACACATTGCTCGTCCTCCTGGATCGTGGGCGGACCTGGTAGCACTTTGCTGCCGCCCCTCTCGGCAATAATCTCAGGGCCGATCGAGGGAGTGGACATCTTATCCTTCGCTCTTTTGGTCGATGCCGAGAGGAGATCGACCATGCTCCGCGACCCGAGATGATACAAGCTTGGTCTCGGGGACCCTGAAGACAGGGACAGGATCTGTGGCCCATTCCCCACTGTAGGGGTGCGAAGCGACGGGCTACCAACGTAATCAGCGGGGCGGGGCGTACGAGAGGGTGAATTGCTGCGATTAGGCTCCTTGTCCGATTTCTTGGAGGTGAAGTAGTCAGTGGCCGCCGAAGAGGAAGATCCTGGACGGCGCACGAGCGGCGTGGGTAGGCCGTCTGCTGGCGGTGTGAAGTAGAGCGTTTCCCGGTTCTGCTCGGTGACTTCCGACCTGAACAGGCGAGAAGTATCGACCTGAGGTAGCCCCGGTAGACGATCTCCACGTGACCGAGGAGTGTCATGCGACGGGGATAACATCTCGGAGTTATCTTCAGCGTCTTCTTCATCGCTGGCAGCAGCGTCCGCTTCCCGGAGACCCGGGCTAGCATCAGCATCGTCCTCCTCTTCTTCGTCTTCGTCCTCCAGAAGCGCGTTATCATGATCCGCCTCCTGCTCGCTCTCACTGGGACCCCGCATAGGCAAAGCAGGAATGCTCCGAAGGGGTGTTTGCTGGCGCGGTAGAGTGACTGGCTGCGCTGACGTGACCGGAGGCAGCATCGGCAGGTTTAATATCGGCATAGGAGGCTGTCGCGAGACGACAGAGGGAGTCAGGCGTGTGCTGCCCTTGGCCGTGAAACTTGCCATCATTGGGGGTGGAAGTGTCGCAAGACGTGGGGCGAGGTTGCGGCGGTCAGATAAACTGCGCGATAACTCACCCGGCGAGGGTGGGGACTGTGTCTCCGATGAACTCGAACCTGCAGCTATTGAGCTTAACGCTGCAGCCCCGAGGGAGACCGTGCGTATCGGAAGCGCTTGCGAAGCCGCCACTTGCGCTCCGGCTGCTGCTGCCGGAACCGATGCTATGCCATTGGTCGTGGCGTTTGCACTCGTAGGGCCTTCAAACGTAGACGACTCTTGAATATGCTTGCCCGATGGAAGTTGTGTCGATCCCGGCGGCCCATCAAGTGCTACTTGCCTTGGCAGTTGCATAATGCCAAGCTGCGAAGAGGATTGCCTGCTACCGAGAACGCTATCTGAGGTCGTTCTCAGGTGTCCGGCCTCCATTGAGGCGGGAACTGTCTCAGAAGAAACAGGGACTGACGGCGACTCTGAGACAGCTGTTGGACCGTGAGAACGCGTACCATGTCTTTCTTCGGAAGAGATGCCATTGGGTGACGGGGTATTGGCCGTCCTATCTATGTGAATGGCGGCATGCTGTCCGCTCAAGACAGCGTAGTCCTTTGAAGTGAAGTCCATGGAGCGTGTACTGCGCTCGTAAGCGGCAAACCCTTCATTGTCACCGCTCTTCCGCCGAGCGCCGCGAATGTTTGAGACTTTCTTGAGGAACTGACTCGTGCGGACCTATGGGGAGTTTCGTGAGAAGCCAAGTGGGAATCCAGACAGGTAACTTGCCAGAAACTGAGAAGGTCTCACATCTGCTATTGGATGACTCCCAGGAGGCTCCTGCACTACCGTCCCCGTCCGACTCGCTGACATTCGTTGTAGGCGTGTGTTCTATGTGCGAACGAGGGCGATGCGTCGATGTCTTGGTCGGAATGAGTATGTACAGAGATGAGTTTAGGAGGAGAGGACGTCGACGAATGAGAAGGGGGAATTGGAATGGAGCCCAGCCGCAGCGACGAGCTCAAAACTGACGACGAAGTGGGACGGAGACACGCCGGGTGGAGAAGCAATGGCAGACGGCGCCGAACGGCACAGGTCGGACTCGATTACGATCCTCGAACTGACCAAGTGATGCGATCTAGTCGTCCTATGTTTAGCCGGCACCCTCCTCGAGGCTGTCTCCCAAAATTCCCGCCCACCCGACTCCAAACTGGTTCCCCACGCGCTACCCGGAAGGCTTCGGGTTCGGTCTCTCCAGGCTCTAGGCCACGGGTGGTCGACGGCGACTCGACGCAGAAAATTATCACCGAGAGCCTACGAGAGTCTACAGTTGGCCAGATCTGATTCGTGCGCTTCGGGGAGGAGGTGAATCGCGGTCGGGACGGGGTATATATGTTCTGCTGGCTAATGGTGCACCTGATATTTGCTCGAGGTCATCGTCATGCGGGTCCTTGTTTAGCGCTTGTTGCTTGATAAGATTAATAGGTGGTTAAATTGCGGATAAGTCAATACAAGTGACGTTACAACTTATGTAACCTCGCCCAGCACCCTGCGACCACAGTTGACTGCTTTGTAACTGACATACTTAGTACTGTGACTGCTAATCTTCGGTGGAACATACTGCCTACATATCTAAGAGTCGCTACAGCAAGTTTTTCATGCAATTCCATGGTTTCACAGTGTCTGTTGTTTGTGAGGGGAGAGTACTGCCAGAATTTGCCGTGCAGGCAGAAGGCGACAAGACGATCGCATGCTACTTATACTGTACCATTTCGACCACCAGTTCAGGCACTGTGACATGTGACAAAAAATCTGACCAGTTCATGAGTTCAGGAGCGGATGTGACCAGTGACAGGACACCCAGTTCAGTTCATGAGGGGTCGTGACAAATATGTGGCTGAACTACCGCTGGCGCGGTGGCAGATGTGACCTTGTCTTTGGGTCTGGTCGCTAGCAGATAGTCATTCCGCTCATCCATGAGTGAAATTGGGTCAAAAATGTGTAATTATTTCATGCCATCGGAGCTCTATGGCGTAACTAGTCGACGTCTCAATCTGCCAGCTCGCTATTCGCTGCTATATCCATCATACAAGCTCATGCCAGACCACCGTGTGCTGTGCAAGGCCTGCGCAGCAGGGAGAGTACTGACCGGAAGGGGAAGAGAAGGAAGTTGGACTATATTTTCACAAAATAACTTGACTGTAGTACTCTACCACACTTAAGAAAGGTCCTGAACGTGTTTCGTGCATTTTCCAAAGTGAATGCAATCCCCCCACCAAAAGTTACGACGGCAGTCACGTGCACGCCGCGTCGCGCTCAGCGCTAAGTCCCGGACTCCCGCCCCTCTCACTTAGCGTGAATTAGTTCGCCACCGAACGCTCGAGATACACAGGCATCCAGCCCTGCGCAGTAGTCAAGCTTCCGTCGGTGATGCCGTCCCAGAATACGCAGACGTGGATGACGGCAGCGTGACAGACGGCGATGATCACAAGTGGGTCGGAGATGCTGCAGCATCGAGAACGGCCGCAAGCGTCGTCCCACTGTATATATGGAGTATAAACTTTTCGAGTTCACATAAATAAATAAAAAGTGTCATCGCAACAAGACTGAGGCGCGTATCTCTCGAATTATGATGGGTTATTGTCCGCCCTCATGATATTCACTTCCTCTCTCGCATTCTTCACCTGGGCCCGCTTCTTAAATATGTCTAACATGTAATCTATCTCATCCATCCTCTCATATGTTTTATAGCTTCTATATATTATGCTGAAAATGAATAAAACAAGTCCCCAGACACGCGGGACTTAGCGATGCGCGCGACGCGGCGTGCACGTGACTGCCGTCGTAACTTTTGGTGGGGGGATTGCATTCACTATTTTCCAAGGCTGAAGCGAGTCAAAAATCATCGTTTTTCGGTCCGTGACAAATGACCTGAGGACGAGTTCAATTTCATTTGTGACCGTGATATTTGAACTCAAAGCCCAGTTCAGAGGGGTCCGTGACATGTGACTGAACTAGTGGTCGAAATGGTACAGTATTCCCAGTGAGGTTGGCAAGGTGTGCTTTTCCCATGGTTGCTTCTGTGGTGATTGGCCGGTTAACACGGCAAGCAGAAATTCGAAATTCGATGGCAAGACGGAAACCGCACAAGGCCTGACTGTCACTCCGTGAGGTGCTCCATTGACGGTCGGCAGATGGGCTCGGCACAATGCAGGCTAGGCCAGAGAGGCAGTCGCTGGGGTGTGCGAACCGCTGTCGACGCGCGGAGGCCGTTCCAATTCGCGCAGCTGATGACTACGGGTACTTTGTCCACTTCTGTCTGCCTTTCAGAAAATCACAGGTCTCATTGCCTTCTCTAGATGGAGACGAAGCCTTGGGTAGAGGCCCAAGTTATGGAGAAGTAGGCATGATTAAAGTGCAGCTGGTCCGTGTCCGCGAAGGATGCCAAAAGGCGTTCAGACCACGGGAGGACTGTTCGGATGTGGGTCCAGTGCACGAGAAAAGCAAGAAAGGGGGTTCTCACTGCGTGTCGTGCGTGCTGATGCTGGAGGAGAACTGCATATGTCGAAGGCTCTAATGCACACGTCTCTCCTAGTTTTGGGACGACCACAAAGTGTCGGCCTGAATCTCGTGTATCGGTTATAGAGTTGGACCCAAAGGGGACATTCACTACCTGCTTCATCTTTCGTTACCGATCCAAAGGTGAGGAATTGCACATTTAATTGCATGAATCGAACTGATTTGTCTCGGAAGATATGCTACAAGCCCAAGGAATCATGCCTTTGGTAGGTGCCCAAAACTCGTCCAAAAATTCGACAAGGGGAAAGAAGCGCGCTGCAGACTCGGTAGATGAACGAGAAGACCTTAACAGGAAGCGGCCGAAATTGGAGTCCCATCTTCCTTCGCCAACTGAAGATGTCAAACGAGCTTTCACTGCTGATACTTCGTTTAAGAAAAGAAGCCCATCCGTAAAGCGCGCAAAACGGGAACGCATTTTGTCGCACATGGACGTCGATCCCAGCTCTGGCATCATAGACCTAACACTCGTGGATTGATCAAGCCCTAATCTATCGCTCAGTATATTGTGTCGTCCTCCTCACTTACTTATCCCCGGACGGCAGGATGCTCTTGCAACTTGCCATGTAATGGAAACGATTCATGTAATATGTCTCTTGTCTCTTCTATATCGTGTATCAGGAATATAGCATGTTCTTTATGGATTCCTTACATCTTTATGCAACCTGCACTCTTCCCAATTTCCCAGATTTACGGCAACCTACGACAATTTCAAGGTCGCAGCCGAAACACAGCAATGATGTGAAAGAAATGCGAAATAGCACACAAAAAGATAGGATATACATCATGTACCACATCATATCACGTCCATGTATCGTCCTGACTATCACAAATATACTTACACGTCCCTCACCCACTCCTCGATCTCCCCCCACACCTTTGCCCTCACCCGCTCATCCCACCAGCCCATCTGCAGCACATCATGCACCCCATCCTCCACCCAAATCGTGCGCACATTCACCCCATCGCGCTCCATCGCGCCCACCAGCTTCATCACCTCCCTCTCCAGCCGCTCCGCATCCCCCAGCACGATGCACGTCTTCGAAAACTCGCTGAACAGGCTCAATCCCCGCGGCGACGCGATCTCCGGCCGCGCCAGGCTCGTGGGGCTGCGCTCCAGCCCGTTCTGGCTCGGCTCGAACGCAGGTGTCCCTGGCATCGTCGCGGGCGTCACGGGCGCGGACGCCATCTCGCGGAGCTGCCGCCGCGCCAGCGTGTCCATCTGCTTGATCGTCAGGTCTTGGACGCTCTCCGCGAAGGCATCGCCGTAGTACGCGCGCAGCACACGGCCCGATGCAGGGCTCACATACGGGCTGTGCATCGTCTCGAGCGGGTTGTGTCCGAGGAACGTGCGTTGCAGCAAAGCTCGGGGCTCCGGCGTGTCTACCAGGTAATCAGTGTCGCCGTGCGGCCGTGGCACGTATGATGATGGGGACTCAGGGAACGCATGTGCTGCAGACATTGTTAACGACGGCAGAGATATACACTGGCAAACTAGTACACGTACATGGATCACAGGAGGGAGAAAGCAGCAGTAGACCGTCCGGAGGCGGGAGTACGCCCTCGTCCCTTATCCACCGTGCGAGAGCCAGTACCAGGTTCCCGCCGGCACTGTCACCGATCAGGACAATCTTGCACTGGGTTTTCTGCGCCGCGCGCGCGACACGCTGCTTGATCTCCGCATTATCTTGATTCCTTGTAGCGGCCCCTGGAGCATAAGGGACAGTGAGATGACTCGTCTCTTCAGGACCGTCCTTCTTGCTGCTCTGGGGTGTTTTAGAACTATCTGAGTCGGGAGCCGAAGTACGTTGATGCTGACGGACAATATGCGCATACACTGTGGCGGCATCTTGAACTGCAGCAGGAAAGGGCGCATGCTGAAGCAGTCGATACTCAACACCTGGCGATTGTTAGAGCCAGGTTCGAAGCTCGATATTCAAGCAACTTATTTGCATACCATATATCTTCGACATTGCCTTGTCCTAATGGGCTATCATGAGTCCAGATTGTTGGCGCAGTGTCTTGGGTGACATACCTTAATCAATTGACGAGGTATTTTTGATGTCTGCGTATTTTCATGCGCAGACATGTGACAGTAGCCTCCACCGTGTAGAAATAGACCAATCAGCGGCACATCAGTAGCGTTGGCTTCTAAATCAGACAAATCGTTCAAGGCAACTTGGGAGCCTTTGGGCTGTGCCGTATCTAGAACAAAATAACAGTCAGAATCCGTTATTTCTTGTTGAGGGAATCAATTCCAATATGATTCCAATATATAGACTACGGTGGTAATATCGAATGGATGACTCCTGATAGCAGGTCACACGACCAATAGGCCAGCGAAGAGACGGAAATGATTCCACCGCAAGAAGCCAGAGCGTAACCTTTATTCATGCAGGCGAGTCCGGAACTAAGCAATCTAAAAACCTCGTGCGAAAGTGTTCTATTGCTTCTATTTTTTTGCGAGGATGCAAGCCGTTAAGGGCATGATCACAATGTCCCAATAATCCCATATGGATGCAAGAAAGCCAAATTCGGACAGCATGAACAAACATACCTTCAGGACAATCCTTTGGCCACACAAATGCACCGACTCTCTTGAGAGGGACCTGCCTGTCTGCGATAATACCAGTACGCAAATCTTCCGGCAGCGGATCAATCCATTCGAACCGCGTCTCCCTGAGTGTGTTGTTGTCACAGGCTTCCTCTGGGTCCCGCGTTGCCCATGTTACTCCAGCGAGCTCGGCGACCTTGTAAATTCGGCGAGTGAAATTTACAGCAACAATCTGCTTTAGAGACCAAGAGGGGCGCGGACGGAAACGTCTTGGCATTATAGAGTAGAAAAGCACCCAAAATGGTACCATCATCAAGGTGGTGAAAATTCGCTGTGCGACATAAATGGCCTTGAATGGCTGCCTTGCGAAAGGCATGGATTCCTGGTATCCGTATCGTCCGCGTACGGCCATGGTGGTATATGGAATGAAGAGTTGAGGCCGAATGAATGAACGTGAGGAGGCTTCGTGAGTGAGAGTGCAATGGAGGACCTGGCACAGATGATATAACTCTCGCCTGGTTGAAGGCACTCCATGGTAAAGTCACCGTTTCGCGTCCTTGCATCGGACGTCCGCTCCCCACTCCCTGTGACGTCACACCGGCGACAGCAATGAGGTATCGCACGTGATTGATCACGAGCGTGAAGGATCACCGCCGCGGGCGGCGGGTCACATTCGTCGGCCGTCCTCGAGCATTTCAGCCATGTCTTCCTCCCTGCTCCCCGTCCTAGGCCGTTGCCGCCGTCTCCTCTTCAGCCGCCTAATCTCTTCGACTGCACGGACGTCGGCAGACCCATGGCTTTTGCCAAACACACCCGAGCATCTCGCATCCACAGCGTCACCCCCTGATGCGCCTCCGCCCGCGCCCCTACCCCGCCCTGGAGAGTCGCTAGACACAATGCGCGCACGGCTCGTATACCAGTCTCGGAAGCGCGGAACGCTTGAGAGCGATCTATTGTTGAGCACATTCGCACAGGAGGAGTTGGGGTCGATGAATGAGCAGGAGCTGCGGGAGTTTGACAAGGTGCGGCGCTAGGGTGCACATTTGTTTCTTGCTCACCTTTGTACTATGGCAGCTCATGGATGAACCTGACTGGGATATCTATTACTGGGCAACGGGAAAGAGGACGCCGCCGGAACGCTGGGCCAGCTCAAGCTTGCTGGATAGGCTGCGAGTCCACGTCCGTAATGAGGGAAAAGTTGTTCGAAGGATGCCTGACTTGTAATAGCAACGGCAGCGCATGGCACATACAGCTTTGCTAAGAATAATAATACTGTGACTATGCAGCAAGCAAGTCATGAAGCGGTATCGATATCCCCAAATATGTAGCAATATAATGTACTTCCGAATCAAGTTCGATGATCCATCACAGGTCCCTAGCATCCTATGTCCGACCGAGAATCTGCTCATACCGCCTAAGCAACAGCCGGTCGATCCACCCGCCCGTAGGAAACGCCTTCTCCCATTGATTATGCAAATGCACTGAGAACACCTTACGGAGGGCACCGTCCAGACCTCCACCCTCCTCTCTGCCCAGCCCCAGCGTCCACTTTCCGTTCGAGGGGTCAGGAACGAATGGATCCGGTAGGCGATTATCCAACCGACACGAGCGCGCATCCGTGAAGCAGAATGGGAGCACCTTGAACGGCGGCACAGACGCGGCGACGAGCCGCCGCCACAGCTTGAGATACAACAGTGCTCCCCAGTCAGTGGATCCTTTGCGTGGCGGCTGCGATGTGACCATGACATGGAAAGCCTCGCAAAGATAGGGTGAATGCTGCCGAAAACGCATGAGGGCGCCGTTGAAGGGCGAGTAGATCTTGTCTGGAGGCCGCGCAAGTATTAGCACGTAAGGTGGAAAGTTAGGGCGGAGACGTACCATAGCAGTCCCACTGTGTGACAAACTCGTGTTCGAGCAGCGGCGCGAGGTCTCTCGTTAACAGTGAATCCATGTCCACCCAGACACCCCCAAAGGCCCAGAGCACCAGCAGCCGCACCAAGTCTCCGTCGATCCACGCCCTTGAATCCTTCACCCTCAGGAGGTCGCTCCCCTCCAGCTCTGTCCCGCGAGCAAGCTCGTCGTAGTCCACGACCCGCAGCTCGAACGCATCCGGAAAACGCGTCCGCCATTTCGCCAGGATCGTGTTCCCCGTTAGGTCGCCGTTCGACCAGAGCACGAGCCGCGCCGTGTCCGTGTTCTGCGTCGCGAAGAACGACTTGAGCATCCACTCCTGGCGTGGGCCGAACGGCGCCAGGTCGGTGCGCCAGTACGTGTGGTAGTGCGTCCGCGCCCCGTCCTCCAGCCCATCCGCGCCCCCGCCCTGAATGGTCCCCGCAAAGTCATAGCAATCCATGCCGAGCCTGAGAGGCAGACCTGCGTGCACCTCTGTTCGTTTCGGGCCGTACACGGCCTCGCTGACGTTGTATCGCGGGGAGACACGAGCCGCATCGAAGCACCCCGAGAGCGGGCGGACGGTCTCGATCTCGCTCTGGATCCATTCGCGCCAGTAGAACGCGAGCTCTACATGGGGCTCCCAGACGAGCAGGCCGCCGAGGATGAGCAGTATGACGGAAGGCACGACGATCTTGAGCAGCGTGATGAGTGTTCGTGGGCGCAGGACATTGTGCCGCATGGCGAACCACCGGCGTCGCCAGCGTGGTGGAACGTCTGGACCGTCGGGAGGAAACACCTCTGAGGGCGACGATCCACGCCCTTCTGACGATGTGCGTTGTCTTGGATTGGATTCTGAGAAAGCGTATAGGGGTAGACGGGTATACTCTCCTCTGGACATGGCGTCAAAGTTCGTTCGTGCGGTGATACGGAATTCAGGCACCTCTAGCAGCAAAAGTCCTAGCGGAGCAAAAGAAGAAAGCGGAATAATTTACGGTCTTTGCGTGAAAGCACTCTGAAGTCCCATCGGTAGGTTATCGGCTGGAGGGAAAGAGTAGCAAACCCTGCGCCATCGAATCGCGTTGACTCAAATGATGGTTGTGCATCTCACGCCGCGCAGTATGCAGATCAACCACGAACATCACATTCTATCCACAAGAAACCATTCCGATCTATGACTACTCGAAAGGGGCTGAAGGTAGGGGAGTAGCAAAGAAAGTAAAACGGCGTAACCTTATACGATAGATACAATAACTAGTCGGACAGAGCCAGAACAAAATAGCTGAAAACGCGACGGGCGATAGCTGCGAAGGGTGCGCCACAGTGTGCCGACGAAACGGTGAGTGTTCTAGGCGTGCTAGCCAGTTGTGATACAGAAGCCCGTCGGAAGTAGCAAGACCGAATGATCGTCATGGATAGAAGTCGGGTCCGATGGTTTGATCTTGATATATGTCCTCCTCAACACACGCTCCCCGCGACGAGCCCTCATCCCTCATCCTCCACGCCACTCTCCACAATAAGGAATGTGCGCATCGCATCTCCTCAAACACGCCAGAAATGCCCATGAACCGAGTTGCCAGATGGTCTCATCGCGCAACAGGAACGCCACCGCGGTAAGCAGCTTGATATGCCGCTCGCTGAGACTGCTGGGCCTGAGAGACGGCGTTACCGTTTCCGTTTGCCCGAGGAGGCTGAGGACCGCTAGAGTATACAACTTGCGCTGGTGCCGACGATTGTTGCTGTGCCGGTACGGCTGAAGGTGGCTGCTGACGCTGCTGCTGAGGTTGTGCAGTTTGGCCCTGAGTCGTGCGTGTCTTCTGATGTTGCTCAGTGGGCACCTCGGTGGCACCTGGGGCGACATACAGGCCCTTTGTCAATGTATTGGGGGATGGGCTGTATCTCTGTGCCAAGCTCCTGTTCGATTTTATACAAGTTGAAGCGGTCCTCGTATGTAACGAGGTTGATAGCGAGACCAAGGTGGCCAAACCGTCCAGATCGACCAATGCGGTGCAGGTACGTCTCGGAGTTCTTAGGGAAGTCGAAGTTGATCACGACGTTCACGGCTTGGATATCGATACCACGTGTCAGAAGGTCAGAACAGACAAGATTGCGGCAGACACCGTTGCGGAAGTCGTGGAAAACGCGGTTACGATGGGATTGCAACATCTTCGCGTGTGAGTAGAAACAGGAGTAGCCAAGCTCTGTCACTTTCTTCGCGAGGAGCTCGACACGGTTTGTGGAGTTGCAGAAAATGATGGATTGGTTGATTTGAAGCTAAGGAGGTCCATCAGAAGATGCGCATACGGCCGACGAAGATTGTGGCGTACCTTGGAAAATAATGTGTTGAGACAATGCACCTTCTGTCTCTCTTCAACGTAGGCGTAATATTGTGTGACGCCGCGCAAGGTGAGCTCGTCCATTAGATTGATTTCGTAAGGCGAATTCATATGTTTATCCTACAAAAAGATTTAGACCAACGTAATATCCCACGCAAGAGAAGCTAACCTTGAAGTCTTTGACAATTAGGGGGAAAGTTGCACTGAAGAGCATAACCTGACGGTCCTTGGGCATATACGAAAGCAGTTGCTCCATGACGGGCGCAAACTCAGGCGAAAGCAGCTTATCTGCTTCGTCCATGACGAATACGGGGCATTCACTGAGATCAGCGACGTTTTTACCGGCCAAATCGAGTATACGCCCAGGCGTGCCCACCAGGACATGCACGCTCTCTGATAGTCGAATGATGTCGTCCTTTAATGTAGTGCCTCCAGTTGTGACCATGACCTGCACACCCATGTGCTTTCCCGAGTATTTTGCAGACCTGAGATGTCTGCAGAGCAAGCTCTCGAGTGGGGACAAGTAGCAGTGCCTGGATCTTGTTCTTATTTACGTCAATTTGCTGAAGAGAAGGGATAACAAACGCGGCGGTCTTGCCCGTGCCGTTCTTCGCGCGTGCGAGGACATCGCGCTTGGTTAGGGCAGTCGGTATCGCCTCTTCCTGAATTGGGGAGGGTCTCTCGAACCCAGCTTCGAATATGCCCATGAGGAGCTCGCGACGGAGGAACATTTCCTCAAACTCGAGACCTTTCGTTGCAGTCACATCTTCGGTCTGCGGACGATCGTCTTTTGGTGGTGGGCGGAGACCAGATTTCCATGCGTCGCTGTGGCTGTACGTATATTCTGAGACGTGTTGATACTCAAGATTCAGCTCACAGCACTCACGAGGTGGATGATGATGAGGGACGTGCTTGCTGTTGTGCCATTTCAGCGTTAATGAAGTGGGGCTATTGGTGGGACTTGTGCCAGAGGTTAGGGAGTAGTGCACGTTCTTGGGATGGTTCTGTGCGAGCAGAGGGGTTTCCAGATGAAGACAATGGTGGGTAGACTTCAGTTATGAGATAATCGGCGACCGAGTGAAGTGGTCAGGCGGAGGAGTGTAAGTTGCTGTTGCTGTTGTCGTGGTCGTTGTCGAAGAAAATGGCGGATAAGTTGCCGGCCTTGAGGTTGTTGCGTGACAGTGTGACAGGTACATAGTTGTGACTAAAAATCACAGGGACAGTGTCACAACCTTTTCTGGCTAATTTCCGCCCACTTTGTCACACGAGCAAAGTAAGACAAAGTACTTTTTACGTATACACCCCAATTTACTTTGTCTCGTTGTCTCTCAATCATATCAAAAAATACAGGATGGGTCATTTCTCGCGTAGATGTGCTGGACGGAGAACCACGATGACTTTCGGCTTCAAGAATTGTGGGGCGGGACATAAAGGTCGATGTAGCATATTTGCGCTTAGTCGTTCATGCTCGCACTGCATGAGTACGAAGTACGTAATATGACTCAGTTGGTGGTCTACATTACTTGAGCATGTAGGCTCTATTCAGGCAGTAATTGTTAGAATATCGTGAAGTCAGGAGGTCCACATTCACGATCAATGACTCCGATACTTAAACAGTACTCGTTGTCTCAAGCATTTTTTTACTGCAGCTGCTGTACTGTGTGGAGAGTACTCGAGTATGGGCCAACCTTCTCGGTTGAAAAACTGTTGTGATGAAACGTCTCAACGGCGATATATATAATATCCCGTTAGTGACTCGCATAGAAACATAGCGCACCTAGTCTGCGTAGGACATTGCCCTCCTGAAAAAAAAAACAGAGCAAAAAAAGGGATTCGCGGCCTAGATTATTGATCAAATCCGAGATGTACAGAGTTGGCACACTTACGCATACAGGTGCCAAGCTATTCCTTGCGCATATATCACATATATCACACTAGAAATGCACGTATACATCTAACCGATAATATATACTTACCACAAATGCTAGGACGGAAAGCTCCCGTGCGGTGGTGCTACACCACGCTGCACATGGGATTCAGACTTTTGGGATGCGGTCATGACTGATAAGTGCGCACCAATTGCTGAATGTTGGTTTGACATCTTCCTCAGAGTCAGAGGTATCAATGCAGATAGGTTATGTGGCGTGTGGAGGGCAGAACACGGGCTCTTCAGATTCATGGCGAACCCGTTCTTGGCTCCATGAGTCGTGCCTATTCAGTGGTTGCAGTTAGTGCTTCTTGTTGTTTTGGACGCATCCTGTGTCGACAGACTCTGGAAGAGAAACGATTCCCTGCGATTGCAATAAATATTCATTGTCTTTATAATCAGTCTTGCCAACGTTTGAGAAAGGGTGCTCTACCAAGCGAAAAGTGACCATTGAGTGAAGATGGACTTCGTCTAAGTTCACCGTGCAATAAGCAGTGGAGCCGACCTTTTAATGGGATGTTGGAGGTCTCCTACTTAACATAGGACATCACAGCCTAGCCTCTCATGTATGGGTTCGAGTTCCTGGAAAGTGAGGAAGGTGACTTGCAAGTTGCTGGCTATCTTCTGCGCAGCAGACCCGAGCCTAAATCGAGCCTGCCGTTGTGAGCGTTGAATACACAAGTTCATCAGTAGCGCTGAACTGTATGTGGGGTTCGCAGCGGCCGTGACAGTAAAGATAATGTGCAGGTCTCGTCGCGTCGCGTCGTCGCGGTCGTCGCCCGCGTGCCACATGTCGCGCAGGGTCACGGGCACGTGATGGTGTATGTGTGGACTTGTCCTGAGAGGTCCTGAGTCGCATTCAACTCGGAACTCGTACCAATGCTACCCTCCTTTCATGCCCTAAACGTTTGTCAGAAGATATCGCACAGGGCTTCATCTCTCGCTTTTGCAGGAAGTCTTGATTGGTGCCGTACTTCTCGAGGTCTACATCACCCTGCTTCGCCTAGTACACCATACAAAATACTGTTTTTCGGGCGCGACGAATTCTCTTGCTTGGTCCTGAAGAAGCTCCATTTTGCAAGAGGTATGCCATATGGAAATTTATTGGCTCTATGCTCATGGACGTATCTAAAGATGTGTGGGAAGAACTCTCCGTCGTGACACAACCAGATGTCAAGACAGGTAGACGTGGTTCGAAGTTGTCAGTCTGTGAGTGGTCAATCGTACTAGTTCACCTACCCTTTCGAATAGCCCTTGTTATGCACAATGTTTGTTTGCCGGAGTTTTGAGTCATATCCTTATGTCTCCGGGTGATTGAGATTTGTGGCTGGTGTTAGACATTGCGTGCTACAACGTACGCCTGTGTTTCATGCAAGTTGTGCATCCTCCAGCTTGTGGTGATGTGCTGAATGTGTCAGGAGAGAAACACGTAACTAATTCATAGCCGTCGTTGTCATCGCGTCCTTCCTATGCAGCGCAAACTGCATGTGTTATGGCCCTGCAGATCCACATTTTTGGGCATTTTGTGCAATGCAGCTTCCGATTTCTGATAAACGTTGATTTCCAGCTCCACTCAAGTCATTGGCGCAAAATCTGAACCTACCCGTACATTTTATTCCTCCTGAAAAGACGGCATTTAAGACATGGCAGGTCTTTATGCTCTCTTGGCCTTTCCCTTCTACTCGCTGATACTTCCTCTCCAGCCACCATCTCCTTTCTCGCTCGCTCCGGGACTCAGCCCTCCCCAGTCCCACCTCCTGATTACTGCCTCTTTCGGTCGCATCCTTCCGAGCTCCCTTCTCAACATGTTCTCATTTTCGAAGCGCCTTAATGTGCATCCGTCGCTGTTGCCTGCTTACCGCGGAGCGGCACCCATTCAGCATGCGTTGTTGGATGGCCAGAAGGAGACTGGCGTGTGCGTCATTGACATGATGGAGCGCAAGGAGGGTATCGACGCCGGTGCGATATGGGGACAACGGCGTATGGTGTGTTCTTTGAAACGCGTCAGGACAGATTCAAGTCTGACGTTAGGATAAGGACATTCCTGATGGTGCAGAATTTCCGGCCTTAAGGGACACTTTGGCCCGTGAAGGTGGCGAATTAGTCGTGTCGGTCCTTCGAGACATGATGGCAGGCAAGGTCCGTCTGCTCTTGTCGTTCATATTTCACTGTCGTAAGCAATCGTATTGATCTGCCTGAATTGTGCCCATCAACAGGCAACTTCAATTCCCCAGCCATTGGACCCTTCGGCTCCTTGTGCACCCGCTATCCATGCAGATGACGCTGTGATAGACTTTGTCAACATGTCCGCAGAACCAATCGTCCGGCGACATAGGGCTATTTCTCACCAGGTATCATGACGATCCCATCGACCTTTAGGGATCTTGCCGCAGTTTATATCCTCTGACTATCCATATGCGCAGAAACCCATTTTTGCCTATTTGAAGACAAACAGAACTCTTCAGTTGCATTCACCCTATGTTTACGCTGAGCCGCTGTCAGGTTCACAAAACCTTTTACCTTTGCCGGGTACTGCTGTTTACCACCCACCCGCGAGGTCCCTTCTCATTCGCTGTGCCGCCGACACTATCCTTGCTGTTCCTCAGGTATGGTCAGAATATTCATTGACGACACATCACTGAGAGGCATATCGGATAGGTTAAGCAGCAGGATCGCTCTCTACTGAAGGCAAAGGAGTGGTGGAATGGGGTAAGGCCGGACATGAGAATGCGTGATGGCGACGACGGTCCCATACAATTCCTGAGTCTAGCTGCTGCCCGTCCGTGATACTGTCAGTCGGTTCGTGGTAAGTCATGTTAAATGTGTGGCAATACAACGGCTCACTATCCATACAGCCTAAGCAACCAAGAAAGTAATCAATCTTCAAGATCAGTGAACGTGAGGACAAAAAGGATCTAAGTATGGTGAAGGGTATTCATATGTGTCATGGAAGTGTGAAGAATATATACCAGGCGTGCACACTGAAATGACATATTTCGGTACACAATACGCGAGCTATACGTAAGTAATAACATTCAGAAAAAGAAATTCTAACAGACATAAGTATGACGCCATCTGATGTTTGAGTTTGCATGTTCACATATTCCGCTAGTCCAACAGTACCCGTGATCCAGCCTTCTCTTTCCCAGTAGGCTTCCATCCGCTGATAGATTTCCACACAGATCGCACCTTCTGGACCGACATACCCCATTGGCGAGGCACCGCTTTCACCAAGGTCCTCCCATCAGGTGCATGTGAACTCGTCGGAGAGATGGGTATTTCCTCGATGGTCTGTGGTGGGAGATTCGGATGCGCGTTGTGCGACGAAACTCCCTCCGTCGCGTCAACGCTTCCGTGGTGGAGAGAGGTATTAGAGGAACGCATTTGTGAGTGTCCGTATGAGGTAGAGTAATAAGAATATACGCTTATTGATTTCCGCCTATCGTTTTGACTTTGGCCTTCGGCCGATGTACTGAACTCTGGAGCTGAAGCGGGATCCTGTACGGCAGCGAGTTGTCCTGTAGGCACGCTTTTGGATTCTGTAGGAGGTATGTCGGATGGATGAGTCCAGGATGGGACCAGGACGATATCTTCCGGTCCCGATATCCATGCATGTCCATCAAGGTCTGAAATCATACTTCCGGAGGTATTCACGGCGCCATCCAGCGTGCCCGAAAGTACGACATCTGCTACCGTCCACTCGCAGCCCCATGGATCTCCCACCGCTCCTACCTTCTCGCCCTGGCCCTCGTGCGACAGCGCGCAGTCGAGCGCTGTGTGGAAGGTAGACGAATGCATGACGTACGACCTAGCGAGGCTCTGCACCTCGAACAAGTGACCCAAGTCGCTGTCGAGGGATGTGAGGCATGCAAATGCAGAGAGAATGGTCTCCATGCTTTCGACGAGCCTGAAAGTAGCCTGTGGGTACTGAGCCGCAGTGTCCGGAAGAAGGTGAAGGATATGCGGTGCTCCAGCGGAAGCGACTAGTATATTCGCGGTTCTCGAGCTGAATAATCCTTCCACATGTGTTCGGGGGAGGTCCATCGATACAGCCCTACCGCTTCTGCCACGCAAAGAGCCGAAGACGGATTTGCAGGTACCGAACAAACCATTGAGCAGGGACGTGTGCGCCGCGTTAAAAGCGCCGAGGAAAGGGCGACTTATAGCCGTTACGAGGATTACTTGTCTCAAAGTGATGTCGTTGGTAATATGGCCGGGAAGAAAGTTAATAAGCGCGTCGAACGGCCGGTCTGTCTGCGACTCTCCTCTATTCGGGTTTTGCTGCATGGAGGCGCGGCGCGAGGGTACGGGCTCTCCTCCTGGCCAACTGTTAACCCGTCCAGGCGGGTGAGGCAAATTTGCGCTATCGTCATCTTCACACAATTCAGAAATTCCTGAGCCGCCGTACTTTCTCCAATCGCGAGTGACTTGCTCTGCCCAGGCCAACAATCTGGCCAAACGCGTTGCACAAGCATTCTCCCCGGTCAGTGATGCCGAGAGCCGCAAGATTCGAAGGGCAGGAATGACGATGTGAGGTATGTCGGGAGGCTGGTGCGTGGCGACGATCACTAAAGAGTGCGCATAGTTTCCTGACAGGAGGATAGGAGTGAGGTCCCTGTAAGTCGGGGCTATTTATCACATTTAAGCCACAGGAGCTGACTACGTTAGGACGACTAGCACTCACCACCCAACACAAGAATAACGTAACGACGTGGAAGGGATGTTGCCGACAGCAAACTATCCATCTGCAAGTATCGTCGGTGCCCATGAGGCAGAATGTTTGGAATTGTACCGTTCAGAGGCATGTTGGGCGGACAGCTAGCTGCAACGCGATTTCTATTCCCTCCGAGCATGAGATAGATGTCCGGAGTGCTTTGGAACGTGAGAGGCCGTGCAAGACGGAGGCCTAATGGTAAGCATTTTCCTGGCACTCATCGCTTTTAAACTATGTCCAGTGCTAGTACGTGCCTTCTCCTCGGCATATCTCGACGCTGTGACTACGGAAGGGTGGTTAAAGAGGACCCGACTCGGGTAGCGACAATGCGACTCGGATGCGGATAGAGACACTATGATCAATGACATTAATGATGCCATGAGTTATTAGTCGACCCGCACATCTCACTTCGCTATTTTGGACACTTTTGTCGTGTGCAACATGTTCGCCTCGTACTCGGAACAGGAGAGAATCCGTGCACAAGCAAAATGGGTTAGGACAGCCTCGTCGTATCTGGCTTTCCGTTGATAAGGTACCGGTGCGGTGATCGAGTCGTCTGCTGCAGGACACGATATCCGTATACTAGTCTCAAAGAATCTAATGGTATGTTTTCAATTGATCGGGAGCGTACAGTTCAAATAAGTTTGCTTCTGTTGGCAATGTATCATTACTAAACCAAATACATGTAAAATACGTTGGATGACCAGATGGTGAAACCCTGTTTTCGCCTTGGCTTTTGATAACGGGTTAAACATACCCTGTACATTTAAATACAATAATATGAAATCAGTACATTACGCGTGAGTCGTTCAAGGTAATACAGAAGATTGCAACAGCGGATACCCGCCGAAGTGACTTTTTTGAAGAGAATGTAAAGTCATTATGCTACGCCCCAGATGTGCGAAACAGGAAGGCATATCGGTAGAAGTTCTTGATGAAAATATCGTCAGAAAGCCCTGCAATATTACATGCACGTCGGAGGCATTCAATGGCGTTAGGGTTGCTCAAATGACGTTTCAGAGACTCGTCACGGCTATAGTAACTCCCGCAACAGGGGCATTGAACTTGCTTCTTGTGATGGACCTCTAATTCGTGCCGGTCGCGATCTGCCTTCGTCCCACATACGCTAAAACAACTTGGAAATCTACATTGGTACTTTGCATACGATAAGGTCATGAGTACTCGTGAAGACATGCAGATTTTGACACTTACCCGCCTTTTAGCGCAATCACGCTCAGTGCGTCTAAAATCCGATAGGATCGTTTGCGATTCCTCGCTGTGCCGGATATCTGTCGGCAGCCGCGAGTGGCGACCAGGCTTTGAATGGCAACGTTTGCTTTCACCAACGAACCTGAGTGTAGAGTATGGAGAGAAACGATTAGTTGACGGCCTGTCGATTTGTCGGTCCGTGCTGATCCCCCAAGTTTTGCGGCCTTGGCGTGATCCGCCTTCCTGAGACAAGTAGTGCAAACTGTCCTGACATGTTCCCCCCTCACTGTAAAGCCATCCTAGTTTCACGTTACTGCCGTGTTGACCAGGTTTTGTCCCTTCTGCCAGGGGATAAGTTGGCTGGTGTTCCACAGAGACCAACTCGGTACGATACGTCTGTGTGTCCCATATGTCGTGGGGTGAACAGTTGTACGGATGACAGTTGAATGTGCCTACGTCAGGCTGTCTACTTCCCTCCTACGTGTGGCGCAACTATGAGTACATGAGCGAATCAGTGGTGAATAGACATACTGTATCATCAGAGTAAGTTGAGACAATGGTCATCCTTTCCGGTATCTCCGGGTAAACATCATTTTGCTCTATTTCTTGCGGACAGGAATCACAGGAACCACTGTTTGACGGACCGGATTGAGCATACATATCACGGAGAATTTCGGCACCATGAGCCATAAGGATGGCTTCCTCGAGGTCGTTGGGCATGTCAGTATGCCGCCCATAACCGTCGCTCTGAATGTGGTCGGGCGATTTGAATGAGTGAGTTCGAGTTGCCGATGGGGTAACATCAGAGAGGAATTTAGCATCGGAGGCACTAACGCTCCCCTGAGAGAATGGAGGACACGCTCACCAACAAGGCTTGAAAGGATTTTTCGTCATTATCGACGAACGGCAAATGCGAAGAGTCCATTCTTATGTAATTCAAAAAAATAATGGGGTTGTTGAGTGAAGTGCGAGACAGATGCAGAACAAGCGGTGGATGCTGATGCTGTCCCTCCTTATACATAACTGATCGAGAGCGTAATCATCCAACAGCCGAGTTCAAATTTGGTGGCCGGACAAAGCAAACACATCCTAGTCAGAATGGTGAGCCTTGTTGACAGCATCACCATGAGGAGGGACACCTGGAGATAGTGGCCTATCAAGAAGCCAGGGTCCAGGGTGCTTTGTTGAACAGTCGGAATCTGAATCTACAGCGAGTTAAGCGAAGTTTGGCTCCTGGGCGTCTTTTTCCGTGCAAAGTGGCCGCAACAGCGAAATATACGTCCCTCGGCTTCTCTGCGCCGTGATGCAATACATCAAATCCCATCTGCTTCCATTGTCGGCACGTATTGTCTACGGAGCGGTGTGGCTGTCCAGGGCTATCAGACGAACTTCAGATTGACTTGTGCCCGCAGAAGGGGTGTGGCTTGAGTGAATCCCAGCGCTCCGCAGTTCTTGTGGACGCGCAGCGCTTGACCAATCCCTTGTTGCGGACCCTATGAACCGCGTACACGAGGCTCGGGAATCGTGTTCCGATTTTTGCAATGGCTGTTGGGAAAGCCAGCCTCCTAGACATTGTTCTCTTGATATCAGCGAATGAAATGGAATCAGATCTAATCAAGAAGGCGGCCGCTTGCGGCTATTCGCAAAGCCAGCACTGGATAGATGGCGTTGGAAGGGACGATATTCCGGCACTGCAAGGAGCTGAGCGTGATAAATCAGTGAGCATGTACTTGCGCAACTGATCAAGTGTGAGATGAAGGAGAGGAAGATATCCAGGATTGAAAGTAATTTTGTAAAACGCTCAAATACAGCATACGCACTAGCAAGGTGATATAATACCAGGCATTTGCTTGATCGTTGGCTGGCCTAAATTGGGAGCCAGATATATACAAGGGCAGCCGGTATACAGGTGCAATTCGACTATGAGGTGACCCAAGATTGAAAAGAACTTTTCATGAGGCTTTCCCTAGGATATCACGGTCTTTGACATAGCGCAGCCGACAGAGGTAAGACGACCCTCGATAGACAGCGCCATGCCCGATGCCAACAAGCCGCAGACATGGTGATGCAGTTGCACTCACCAGAAATGCAAATAATGCACTCAGCGTGGCTGATGACAGGTATTCACCTTTCTCATGAGCGCTGACACGCTGAAGTCGTAGGTGGCTACTGCCCCTCGAGAATGGAACCGTCAATATCACTCTTGGTGATAAGAGGTGTCGAGCATCACATTGCAGTGCTGACGTTATGAGCGTCGTTCCATACACAGCTCCAGGTGCATTCATCGGCTGGCAGGGCCTCGGATGCCTCTACATGAGTACCGTCTTTAGGGTTCCTACATGAACCGATTTCGCTTCGACTGGTCTCCCCTCCCTCAGTTAACTAATTGAGTAGGGAGCTGATTCCTGGTTTTACCAAGATTTTAATGTCCTGGTTCAGCAGATGAGGGCCCTGGCGCGGGTCTGTTCTTACCTGTAGCACAACTGAGCTCGAACAAAACGAGAAGCCGCAGCCAACCTGAGTAACGCCTATGGCTCAAAGAAGCAAAGTTTCAGGGCCAACCGACGTAAAGTACACACCATCCTGTTTCCGTTTTGGCTGCATGGTGACAACTGGCGGTAGGTAACCTCCCCAGTGAGTCGCATCCTGAGACGGGTGCCAGTCCGTCGATCATTACCGAAGTGACAGCGGCGTGACAGGCGCATCAATCGGGTAACGCAAGATGCACACTCAAAATTCACTCACGATCTTGGCTATGTACCTGTTCTGAACCACTCTATACACGATCGACAGGTCATCAACTCGCTAAGTGTAGGATACAACAACCGATAGATCATGCACAAAGTTTACTGATTCTGAAACCGAGCGCCGGAGTCACAAGAGTCCATTGAAAGTTACCCATAGATATTATTACTGGGTACATATGACAGTATTAACATCCAATAACAATAACAATAAGTTAAGCAATCGAATCTGAGCTGGCATCTACTCCGCTTCAGATAAATTTTCGAGACCAGACCTGAACCAATTCATCCTCAGTTCTTTGCGATGCTGCACACCGGCATTGTCCAAGGCATACCGCAGGCACTTGACCATAGTTTGGCCTTGAAAGTGGCGCGACAGAGCATCCGGGCGATTGAATTCTCGCTGGCAATTGGGACATATCCACACTTGGGAAACGATATTGTGCGTGGTGAGATGTCGCTCCCTGTCCCTTGGCGAACGGGACCTTCGTTCGCAACCTTCGACCGTGCATGGATATCCTCCATTCTGCAAGAGTAACGATGAGATATTTGTTACGCAAACGAGAAAAATTGGCCAAACTTACCTCCGTTCCTGCCGAAGCTGGCCGCGTCTCCTCTGCCATCGTTGGCTTCGGCTTCTTCCCCTCCAAAAATACGGTGGAGTCCTCCTCCTCCTCACGCTTACGTTTCCCCAGTCGGAGAGCATCATCGTTCTGCTCAAGGACAACGGTTCTGTCCCAAGAGTCAGACGATGGGCCAGCGATAGGCTCTTCCGTTGGCACACATGCTGGCTGGGCCTCCTCCGCGGGAGAGACGTCTTCAGGCCCCGAGGTGTCTTCTTCGTCCGAAGGAAGGTCAGCGGTTGTGGGTGGCACAGGACTCTGTTGAGAGTCCTCATGCTGGACAGGTTCCAGATCTTCGTTTTGCGGCACCGAGGGCTACACAATAAGTAAAATCAGCAAGCTATATCAACCATTGGTGACGTTGGACTTACCATTGTGCTCGCGCTCATGTCTGAAATGATGTGGCCATCCTCAATCGGCCATGCAGGGAGCAAGCCTGCAGCTCGTAGTTCCTGCAATACTTTTGATATGTCGTGCAAGACCATGAGAGGAATGACCGTGGCAGGACCGTTGTGTGGCTCCGGATTACGGTAACCGTTTGCGGAAGCCACTTGGGCCGCATAGACCAGGCTGGGGACTGTAAACATTTGCTGTGCCCAAGTCTCGTTGAGTACAAAGTGCGCGGAAGAAATTGAAAAAATACTGACACCGTCCATATTTATTGATTCGGTGCAAGTGAGCAGAGGGTGAGTAAGTTAGAGAGAACTCAATGAATGAGTAGCGAATTCCGAAGTGGATGCAGACTTGAACAGGATTCCGACGCCATATTTATACCATTCCTGAGATGACAATGGCAGACTCATCCAAATGGCGCGGAGTCTTCCGCTACGACTGGTACAGGGCAGTGGCGCAGAATGTTGTTCGAGAGAAGGTTCAGTATGAAGCACCCTAGATAGACGCGCAGTGGCCCTGCAGGTGGAAGAATTTAGGCGAGTGCAGAGTCAGGCATCGAGATCAGATCAGGCAAGTTTTCCTTTGTTGACCCTAATTAGGACAGATAGACTAAGTATTGTTCAGCGCTGCTTTGACTTCGGACAAATTGGAAAGACGGGAGATTTTGAGGGAGTAATCCCCCATATTCTTGGCAGGCTGATATGGGTATTCTGCCGGGGCACGGTAGAGGACAGACATAGCAAAAGTACCTCAGAATCTCACTTGCACAGTTACTTCTGCCCAGAGAGTGTGGCCGCGCTTTGTTGGCGTACAGGGCGCTTATTTTGTCCGGACCATAACTGTTGTTCTGGCTCTATCGGGAGGTCGCCTGCGTGGCGGCGTTATATTAAAATCATGATGCTAGGCTTTCTCGAAAGAAGATACACGCACCACATGTGGGCAGACCAAGAGGACAAAGGATGCAACAAAACACTCGATCCTGCTGATCCTTTGCAACTAGTATTGTACGTTGACATTTTGCATCGGCTGAAGATATAGGGCAAGGCCCGCTAACAGTACCTTACTCTCATCCTCCCGATGCTCAGGCAGCCTTTGGATGGGAGCCGCTAATGCTCGTCCTGGATACGTCATTGATTTCTGTGTGCACGTAGGAGTCTGAATCTGTGTGCGAGGCCCGCTGATGCGTATTTCCTTGGAGCCCGGACATCCCCGAAAATCCACCACACATACAGCCACCGATCAAGTGCGGTTTTCGGACCCACAGACTGCGGAAGGCACCATGCGTATTTCTCTATGCAGAACAAGGGCAAGGGCCGTTGACTCACCGGATAACCTTGCTGCACTGCCCGCTGCCTGCCAATGAAACCATTATGGGAGGACAATAAGACATCCACCACCATGAAGACGACCGAGAATCTTCCACATTCGGCATGCGATGGTAATTTCTGAGCTTTCAGGGTCCCCAGAATTGACGCTGGCTAGAATGCAGCCACCGAGGCGAGACTTCTGAAAGTATACCCCAAGGGTGAACGTACAAGCGAACCGCATTATGTCTACTAAAATGGCAGCTTCGTGTAGCTCGTATTCCGCGGTACACTGATAGGACTGGGAGCCTTGCGGCGGTAAGTCTGATAGGTCGCACGGAATGAGATATCTAGCGCAAATGCAAGACAGCGGAGCTAGGCTTACTCCTTTGAACCGCTCGATACGTTTCTGCATACCCTGCATCATGAGCTTCTGCGTCTCTTCCCTCTTCTCCCGCATTCGTTCCCACTTGTGTCCCTTAAACATCCTGCGTTTTCCAGCGTACAGCCTATTCCCGACATCGGCTCCCGGAACAGCCTTCTCTTTGATCTCACCCTCCCACTCGACCTCTTGAGACCATGACTCCTCGTTCTCCGACGCGGATCGGTGAGATGATGCGTCCGTGGAACCGACAAGACAAACGACATCTTTAACGCCAAGCTTTGGGCCAGGCGGAAGGAGATGAAGGGTATTGCTCGCTCGGGCTTGTTTGATGAGCTCGGCCTGGCGGCGCAGCGAGTACTTGGGTGGCGCCCACCTCCCGGAGTCAGGATTTTTGTGCGGAAGGAAGGGATTTTGTAGCTTTGTGCGAGTAGTAGCAAGCTTTGTATCTACAGCGACGACGGACGCGAGCTCACGCAGCCGGAATTGCTTCACAGCTTGCATGGTCGTGACAGCAGGAGGTGATCCGTTAAACGTCCACAAAAGGGAATTTCTTAGAGGCTGTTGGTAAACAATGGACAAACAATAATTTCAAATTACTTTCAAATGCAGCGGCTGGCTGCCGCCAGTGCAGTACTAAGTCCAGCCAAGTTACACATAACAAAGCTACATCACCAATTCAAACAGCCTACAAGGTCACAAAGTTTCCTTATGCGCGAGGCAATTACTCAGAATATATGGTGACTCTGTGAATCCAGCTCGAGCTTGTGCCAACTCAGACTCATTGGGCCCTCCCCGAGGCTCTGAGTTCTACTGAGATATTTGAAGCGGACAGTTCGAAAACAGACGACTTGGTGGGTACTATCTATTTTGTGTAGAGAATGTAGACTCACCCTAAGGCAGGCGTTTCATCGGCGGTGAATTCCTATTACATCCGCACGTGTATCCAAGCCCAGCATCTATCGCTCATATCCGTTGTGCATGTTTGATTCTATCATACAATCTAGTGGTACAATCAGCCAAGGATTTGAATTACATTCCGAGTAAGGTATGGTATCAGTCCCTTGTTCCCAATCAGGACAACTATGGCAATCGAGAACGGAGTTGTCTCATTGTGACTGCGCCGCATTTGTCCACTTGTCCTTTCTTTGTGGGTCCGCGGATAGTGGCGAAACGCCGGTGCCCCAGCCCCATGTGCGCATCCGCTACCGCTTTGGACTGCAAGACAGAATACTGACCGTTAACAATTTCCCGAGCCTTCATGCGGCGTCTTAGAGACGAGGTAAAATAGACACAGAAACCTAGTCGTTTTGACAAGGCACGGGTGGCCAGTGACGTACATCTTCCTAGTCTGTCGGAGGTCAAAGCATCCCGAAGCAGGTGCGCACAATGGAAAAATTTCCAGCGATCGAAGCTAGGGCTCCCTGATGCATTTTTCCATTTCGGACGCAGGGCCTTGTTTTTGGCGAGTCCGTCATGGCGGACCTCGCTTCTGAGCCGTTTCCCTTGGAACTCACAGCCGAAGACTTCACGCAGAAAGGTTCATGGCCGCGTTGAGTTTCCTATAAATACTGGGCCTCAGCGCGAGTAGTCTCTATAACTCCTTACGCTGTGCTTCATGCCTACTCTTCAACATGAGTGCTACACAGCATCTAGATGCTTCTTTCATTGAGCTTATGCTCTCTCTTATACTCCCCGCTGCGGCGGCCGCTGGCCTCAACCCCATCTTGACTCTCCTCGATCCACGCGCAGAGCTAGCACGAATCGACGAAGAACGCGCAGAACAAGAAAGGTTGGAGGCCTACACAAAACAGCTGAGACAAGCGCGAACGCAAGCAGAAGCCGAGGCGGCTGCACAACAGAACTTGCACGCAGATGGCGCTTGTCGTCAACCTGTCACAGATGCGTCAAAGGTAAGCCTCTTGAGGATTGAAGCTATATCCTTCGTTGACTATATTTTCTGAAGGAGGCACTGGAGGAGGATGGAGTCTCAGACGAAGGTGAGATTTCCGACGAGCCCGCGTGGCTCGACGAAGAGGCACGGGAGGAAGACTTGGTCGCAGTGGACGAGTCTCTTGCGGTGGACGACGATGACCGCGAGGAGGCCTCTGTAAGGGGGGAGGATACGGTGGACCAGGACGCAGGTGAGGACCTCGCCACCGGTAGGCGTCTTGCGGCAGAGCAGCCGGCAGCCGTCGACATTGCGACGAGTCGGCACAGTGTCGGCGCACCTGCTAAACGCAAGCGTGAAGACACTGAAGATGGTGCAGATGAGGTAGATGGGAAACAGGAAGCAAGGGTGAGCTTCATCCAGTTGTTAGATCGCGCCATGCGTCTCATCATAATTGTAGCACCGCTGCGACGTGTGCGGGTTCAAAACCGAGTACACAAGCACCTATACCCGGCATCGGTCCAGCAAGCATGGGATGAACGAATACGTCTGGTCATGCCCCAACCAGGAGTCATGCAAGGCCAACCCTTTTGTCCGCGTCGACTCGTTCAAGCGGCACTTGTCAGGGAAGACGCTGCAGGCCTGCATGCAAAGCGCGCTCGCGGCGGGTAATTGCCACGATTTCGCTCTTCTCGACCTGGATCGCTTCAAAAGGCCTGTGCCAGCGAACCATCAAGCTGAGGGGAGCAGTCGTATGTCTCCATCTCCATCTCCATCTCCATCATCTCCATCTAGCTCCCTACCGGCCCCTAAACGAGCGAAAAGAGAGATGAGCGAATAGAGGCTGATTCGGAGGAGAAGTAGGATGGGTAAGAAGGGCGACCAGAATTGACGTGTGCTATACGATACAACCACCAGCCTCATGCTATTCACGCTTACATAGGCCTTTCTTGGCATGGCCCCGACTTTGTAAAATCATTCTTGGACGCGATCCTTGCAGTAGACTTATACACACCTTTCCACTGGCAGGTTATCTTGGTTATCGAGAGACATAGACTATCACTAAATCAAATACTTGAGATATTATTTTCACAACATCAGTGAGAGCACACTTGAACGACCGCCTGCCACCTGCGTTCAGCGCGTACTGTCACGCGTCAGTTGCACCGTGACTATCGTGAGCGTGAGTGGCGTGGCGTCGGCATCATCATGGCATATATATCAGCTCACTGTTCTTCACATTGAAATTGAAAACCTGCATTATTCGGGTCTGTCCTTGAGCTTGAGCTCTTTACACTTCCATATCTCTAGGCACTGCCGCCAGAACAAGTGACTATCACTTGCCATGTCATTTGCATCGAAGACACTGTCAAGACGCCTTCCTGCTTCAATTTCAGCGCGCCACAAGCCTTTGCCATACTTCCCTCGCCCAGCCCTTCGTGCATGTCCTCATCATGTCCGGACTTTGGCGACATCACCACTATCATGGGCTCGGTCCAATTCCCGTATATCTACGGTATTTACTGCGCTCATTGCTCTTGGAGTTGCTTCCACGGCCTACGGGGTGTAGGTCGCATTTGCGCGTCTTCCCAGCTAGGGCTCAGACGCTTCCTCTAGGTATGAGTTCTACTCCACGTTCACGATGTGGCCGAAGGAGGTCCGTGGAGATCTACGTGCCGGCATAAAGGCAAAAAACCAGGGCGACTTTGACCTTAGCGAGCGGTATCTTCGCCGGTGAGCCTGGTGTCCACATTGTCATGTTTCTTGGTGGTCTCTGATCGGTTGCAGGGCATACAACACTGCGCTTGCTATGCCACTCTCCGCATTTTCACCTCTGCCACATCTGAAGCTGTCGGGTATTGCGATCTCGCTCGCCTCGACGCTCGAGGCCGCCGACCGCCCAGAACCCGCTTACGAAGTTTACTCAGAAGAACTCGGTCGCCTACGTGCAGCTCAGTCCGCGTCGTCGAATGCACTCTCGGGTCAGGAACGGTTGCGCATGGTCGCTCTCGCATCGAAGCTGGGTGAGATGGCAGAGGTATACCAGCTGCCCATAGCGGAGGAGGAACGATGGCTCACGTGGGCAGTGGACGAGTTGCTGAAGTTAGTAAGGGATGAGAGCGGGAAGGGACAACTGGTCGTCGATGGTGGCGTACAGAACGATGCGAACACCCCGATCATGCTGGCCGACTTAGAGATGCCGCCTTGGGTTACCACAACAGATCTGAGTGCGCCACTGGCTGCGCTGGGCAGCTTCCATTCACGGGAAGGCAATGTCGAGTGCGCACGCGAATGTTCTTGCAGTGGCCTGCGCGAACTGACATTCATGCCAGATACGCGGTTCCACTGTACCTGCAGGCGATCAATGTGCTCCTCCCGCCGGCGCCGTCGAAGAAGACGGCAACTGTAGCGGACCGTTGTCGAGGTGCGATATGCGTCGCATTTAGCTATCCACCTGCTGACGTGCGACACACACACTAGGAGCTCAAATCATGAACAATCTTGCGGAAATATTCGCTCGCAATAAACCCACCGATGCCCAGCGCAAACAGGCGGAGGCGTGGGCGCGGCAAGGGCTTGCCACAATCGAACAGACGAAGGCATCCGCAAACGGAGACCCTGAAGAACTAATGATGTGTGAGATGGTCCTTGCAGCTGTCTTGTTCAATCTCGGCGCGGTGCTCGAGGTAAGGATATATGCTCATGTACACTGAAAGGATGTTCACGAGAACTGCAAACAGCTGGGTGGTGACACCGAACAATCAAGGAGTTTGTATAGGAGAAGCCTCGATCAGGCGAAAAGCATCCAGATGAAGGAGGGCATCTTAGAAGCACAGGCCGCCCTCCGGCGCCTTGAACGCGCCTCCGCACGGGACTCTAGCACAGATTCTAGCGGAAACATTTCGCAGGCTCAGCTGTAGGCCTCACTGTAGACTCTGTGGCCTGGATTGTGATGATGCAGGCTCATGCAGATGTCCCCTGTCCCCTGATAGATATAGCATTTAAATAGTGATCCCTAGCCACCGACATCCGAACTCATGAGTCCTCAGCTACATCCTCTACGCGAGCATTCCGACTCGAAGGGCGCGAGCTCCCTGAGTCGACAACGTCCTCAATAACTGCGCCCTCCGCACCACCGACTTTTGATGATTTCTCCTTCTCGGCGCGTTTCTTTTTGCCCTTCTTTTTTGGCAGATCCCATTCCCATAGCGGGATGAAGGATTCGACCTGCACCGATGAGGCCCTACAGTTAGAATATACGTGGTGAATCAGGAAGACGCCACTCACAAATCCAACGTCTGCGAACAACTTCGGGAATATCCAGATGCCCGGGCTTGCGACGATGATGGTGATGATGTAGAATATCAGCCTCACAATCGCAAGCGCGATGAACAGTCCAGCCACCCCCAAGACTCCCATGCTGAGATACGATACGCTCATCCGCATCACTGGCGGCCAGAGTGGAAACATCACACCAGCAAGCATGACTGCGACCATCGCAACACCGCCAACGTATGTCGTCCATTGTGAGCCTTCGTAGAACCACGCGTAGTAGTCCGGAGGTTGAAAGGCTTGCATTTGCGTGATTGTAAGCATTTTGGGTGAATTTGAGGAAGAGGCGGCAGCGCCGCGCTCGACGCGTAAGAAAAAGGCGAAGGGTATAAGGGACTGCAGAAGACGGTTGGCCTCTTCTTCGGAGGCGACCAATGGTACGTTCTTCAGTTTCGTATATGCGGGCAAGAGAAGGGCTTTCGTGGCAGATTTGCCTGACAAAGAACGCGTGAGCTCGGTCGAGACGCACCATCTTGAGACGCACCTTTGAAGTAGTCTATTCGTTTTCCATTCAGGACGCCTACGCGGACCTTCATCCCAGACTTGCTACTACGCAGGTAATTGACGACATTCCGGAGGTCCTGCGGTGCGTTCGCCTGCTGCTGCTCCATGATAACAAGCCTTGACACGGAAGTACAGCACGAGGCAGAAGGATGCACGACTTGACAGCAAAACTCGCGCGATGAGGGCAGAGAGACGGTTCGTTGGTAGACGCAATGCAGGAAAGAGAAAGGACACGTCAGGAGCGGCTGGCGAGTCTTGTGTTGGCGAAGGCTGACTGAAGCTGGCAGGTTGCTGGCAAGAAGGCTCGCGCTCAAGGTGCATGACCTTTGTGATTACGTCAGCATTTGGCTTTAAATAAAAGATGACTGCCCCGCGATCGAATACGCAAACTGGGCTCCCAACTTGAATAATGTCCTTTTTCTATACATGAGGAGCTTGTCCAAGAAATTTATCTGCTGGAGATCACTAATACCCACCTTGTGCGCTGCCAACCGGTTCAAACTTCAGATGCATGCAATTTTGGTTTACAACGGAACAGAGCATTGCTTATATCAGGTAGTATGAAAAGAGTGCTATCGAGCTATTTAACAGGACCTACATCTTCAGTGCTATATAAATCGGCGTCAGCTGTTTACGTGGATGGTAAGGGAGTGTTTGCGGTGGCATACCGTGGATCGTGGTCGTTAATCAGATCATGGCCTCCGACCATGTATCAGAGAGCGACCCTCCTTCGGTCAGCCGATTTAATCCTTCAATATACTCGACACATATATGATGTTGTGCGCATTGTGGTGACCGTTGTATGGCTCACCACCACCACCACCACCAATTCGAGTACCTCCATAACCAGCTCGTTGATCACTTTGTTCAAGGCCTCAGGCCCTATCGAAATTCAGAACATTTCAGGGTCGGTGTATTCCATGGGGTCCGATACTCAGTATTCGGTATATGAATTTGAGAATTTATTGTGGAATTTTTACAGATGGTACTCCGCACATTCAAGTGTACGGGTAGGACGTTCTTGTTCGACATTCTGCCGGAGACCAACGATGTCTCACCAGATTCGTTAAGAGGATTTGATCTGCAACTTCACCACTATTCTATTGTCATTCACTGTAGGCTAACGGCACGGAGGGGCTGTTTTGACTGGAGGAATGGTCGACAAGTGAGTGACATAAGCTTCCTGGGAGGCGACTTTCAATGATCAATTTCTTCTTCAAAAACTACGCAACCCCTCCCAGTGGCTATGTGTTGGCAGGCCACTTATTACTTGGCACTACATGGCTATGGCAGTACACCTGCCTTCCTGATACTATCTTTAGACGAGGATACAGCTTGACTCCAAATGGCATGCATTTCCGAATACCAACTACGTCAACTCGACGTCTACTGTGATTTCGATTTCTACGAGTAACAAGTGTACAGTCTAACAGATACGACTTCAAGTATACTCTTCTCGGTACCCCAAGATCCGTCCATGGTTGTCAAAAGGATTGGTTGTGTACCGGCGCTAGACGGAGTGCGACCATTACGATATGTCTGTCTATACGAAGCGATTCGTATTTACTGTGGATGCCTGGACAAGTCGTGAATGCAACAGAGGCCAAGACGATTGCATTCAATGATTGGGATTAAAATGCTACTTTCTGGTTTATGACCAATGCTACGATCAGGATGCTAGATGCCATAGCTGTCGGCCCATTTTAGACAACTCGATATTCAACTTAAATCTGCTCATCAAGGAAAGGGTAGTGCTGAGAGCAGAGCCATCCTATGCGAAACGAAGGCTAGTGTGCTGTCTTTGCATATCCAGAATAAATACCATAACGGCACGGCTACCGTTGCTCTATAAAAATCCATATATATACCTGTCCATAGTTAAGTACTCAAGAGGGTCACGCCACATTCTGCGCAAGCAGAGGCGGAACAGCGCTAGGATTGTAGTATCGTCGAAGTGGTTAGCTGACATCATGGCTATTCGACTATCCTGCAGGTAGAATGAGACAGGCTCACCAGATTTTGGCCACGCCCTCATCATCTCCATCCAGCACTGCTTTTCGCAGGATGGCGGCCTTTTTCCATATGTCTTCCCCACCCTTCATAGAGTCCTCCCACTCTGTTCTAATCCCATCCTTGCTGTGCGAACCTGGGACAATGTAAAGACTTTGATGTATATTGATCCCTGTGTGGACGCGGGACGTCCAGAACGCCGGATCGTCGCGCGGGGAGAGGACCAACGCGACCATGCGCAATTCCTGATCGTAATGATTCACGAGAGCCATGACGCACGCCATCTGGTCTACGACGTTTCTCGTGTCGAGTGATACTGCGAGATGGTCGAGCGCGACCATCTGCGAGACCAGCATCAGGTCGGCCATGGAGATGTCATCGATGAGTCGTACATGGGTAATTTTGGAGCACAGCGTTGGCTGCCGCCAGCGGCGCACCAAATTTGAGCCAAAGAGAGTAAGAGTGACACAAGAGGGTGCGTATTGGCGGTGGGACTGCTCCATATCTGCTTGGAAGAAATCGAAACAGGCGTCCAGAAACTGATGGGAGATGGCCATATTGGAAACGGTCGACCATAGCCAGGCCGTCTGGCGAGAGATAAGCGCGGACGTCGACGGGGGAGGTGTATCGTCGACCCAAACGTTGCAGACATAGTGCTTGAGATGGTCGGGCATCTCTGCGAGGAGGCGTACGTCTGCTACAGGGCACAGATGGGTATAGAGGACGGGGAGCGCCATGTCGCGTGTCCACCCGCAGACATGTGAGAGGGCGCGGGCAATTTGGCGATCTTCTATCCCTTCTTCCACGATCTGAAGAACGAGCTCCATGGGCAGACGGCCCCAGATGGCGTTGGGATCAAGGGTGCTGGAGTCCATGCCACTGACTTCCTATGGCAGATGTATTGAGCTAATCAAACGTATCAATCTACGCAGCGATCGAGGCGCCACATACTATGTCTGCCCTCATCTACGAAATGAATAGCAACGACCCCGTTCCAATGGTTTACGGGGAGCGCTTGGACTTGCTCACAGAAGTGTATAATAAATACTTCCAGAGAAAGCTGCCCTATTGATATAAGTCAATCCAGAAACTGCACATAGACCGTCTCTGAGCTGGCTCACCCAGGATCGCTTCAATTGCCGTATGTCCTGGGAATTCAGGGTAGGTCCACGAATAAGAAGAGCTGATGCCAGTTAAGTTAGCTTGCTGGGTAGTAGAAATTCTAGACCGAGGTGCAGGCTCGCCTGGGACTTGAGTCACGCGTGGCTTGATAACTAATATCAGAGATACGTTTATGGTCGTAGGTCCCCCTAATCAATTGAGCGCCGATCGATCAATGTGCGCCCCGATCAATATATCAACCTATCCCGCCACGCATCCAAATTGGACAGCTCGTCTCATGTCCAATGGAACTACATAAACATGATAAATGGCTCTAATAAAATTGTTTTTGAAATATATTGGCGGCGGTCTGACTAAGCGATCTTGTGCCGGCCGATCCTGTCAGAAACATCTAAATCGAGCAGAACTCCCTCTATGGGTCTGTCTTTGTGAGTTATCGGTAGTGATAATAATAGCACTGTGTTGCGCTGACTCTTGCCACTGATTCGCTGCCGTTGACTTCTTCGTCTTGGCCTTCGGTAGTTAGCGCTCAGCTTGTACGCCGTGCTATAGTTTGGAATTTGTCAGTAATACGAAGAGCAACTTCCATCAACCCTCGAACTTACCGAAACAAGGTATTGTCCCACCGATTCATTGACCCGCTCTCACACCAGGTAAGCATACCTGTCCAGAAGTCGGTCTCATCTGTTTTACAGTGCCAGACTGAGCTAAAATGGCTTTACGTATTTATCCCAACATTAAGTCCTGGAGAGAAGGGTCAGATCTTCTAGGCCCGCATAGACAGGACCACAGAATTGTTTCCCAAAAATTTTACAAAGTTCGCCCGATGTGATTCCAGGAACGTAGTGGTAGTTAGACCGATTGCAAATTTGGCGGGCCCCGAAACCACGCAATGCACAAGGTAACCTGCTTAGAGACCAAAATCAGGGAAGAGAAGTGCTGCAGAGAAGGAATTCGAGATCCAGAAACCTGCCCTTCGAACCGATTGGACACGAAGATAATTGCAAAGGGTACACATACGGTCGAGAGCAGAAGAACGAGTGACCCCACTGCTTGAACAGCCATGCAGCAGCACCAGCACATGTACGTACTAGGAGTGAGCGGCAATATGCTTCCATTAGAGTTAAGATAGCGAGATAATTGACGTAATATTCACATTCCGCACCCCGGATAGTCAATAATATTAGGCCCCTATGCTTTCGAACTGCCCTTCCAAACCCTCATAAAGACGATCTCGGACCGTCCACGGAGAGTCATACCACATCCGCTTCTGGAACACAACGTACTCCATGACAGGTTTGGGATCACTCTGTCCGTGTAGCAGCATACCCTTCTTCGAGTACACTTCTAGGCTCTGATGTGATTTGACATCAGAACAATCGGACCGCAAAAGGCATAACGGACACTCTCACCTGTGATGTGTCGAACTTGACGAGAGCTTGGACAAGTAACCGGCTACCACTCCCCGGCACTTCCTGGCCCATATGGGTTGGTACTGCACGAATACTGACAACCCGGCAAGGCGAGCGCTCTCCATGGAACTTCCAAACGAATACGCGGGATGGATCCTGGTTTCGTGCGAGTTTCAAATAGTGCGCTTGCATGTCCATTATGGACAGTTGCTTGATAGTCTTTTCATCCCGACTGAGCGAGTAAGAGACTGGAATTCAGAGATCACAAAATAGGACATACTCGGCTACTGCTTGATTCAGCCGCTTGTAAGTATCGAGAGCTATTCTCCGCAAGGGAGCAACCCAAGCGTTGTCCTTGGTGGACTGTACTGCGAACAGCTGCGTTGACCAAGCTGACTTTACTTTAATGCCAGGGAAGCCCTTGTCCTGGGCCATTCTGCGCATACTACGGTCGAGCGTCAAGTGGGCGACCGAATAGAGGCCTGTTGCCAGATGACACTCACTGCACCACGTTTAGAAACCAATTGCGCATAGTTTTCGTGAAAGCGGATAAATGATCTGCCAGCGTCGCAGTCTTTTTGTGAGAAGTAAGGCTTGGTATGTGGAGATCTTAGGCCTTTGGCAGTCAGACAGATGACGACTAACGAGCGTGCCCGCAGAGGTGACAATGAGCTTACCCATAGTTGGAACAGGCTGTGCCCAGGGATCAACGGGCAACCTGTTGGACATCATTCTGATGACTTCATAGTCACGCAAAACTTCCTCCTTGTCCCTTTTCTGTGCGGCAGCCTGCTCAGATGGAGCACTTCTGGACTGCGTGGAGGCATAGCAGCGACGTGTAAGAATGAGACCAGACAGTAAAATGCGACTAGGACATTCAAGTTCACGAGCCCTTGCACCAAGTATCGCAAGGTCGACACATTTTCGCGAGTGCCTCAGGGACATCCTGGCCAGCGTAGACAGCAGGTCGCGTTAGCTGTGCGAGGAGAATATTGTCGACCAGCTCAATTCCGGAACATGCCGACGTGTTTGCGCACGTGCCTCCCGGATTTCCTTCGGGTTTGCCAGAAATTGCGTGTCGTGGACGGCAGCGCTCACAGCTTGTGTTCTTTGCTTTCAACCACCACCACCACCACCACCACCACCGTCTTCACGTTCACTTGCTCATCATAATGCCTGTACGTTGACTCTCTCTCTGCCCTTCTTTCTGCACTAATGTTTCTTGAAAACAGCGTCAATCCCGCTCTTCTCGTCCCGCACCTCGCCCTGCCGCTCCGTCAGCAAGCCAGAGTCGGGGTGCGCACACCGCCGCCGCTCCGTATCCCGGTGCTGCTGCTCCGCCTGCGCACCATGCGCCCCCTGTACCTGCGCATGCTGGTGCACCGACGAAGGAGCCCGGCATGATCGCACAGATGGCTGCCACCGCAGGTTCTGTAGCGGTTGGTTCTACCATCGGTCACGGTATTTCGCACATGTTATTCGGTGGCTCCTCTTCCGCTGCGCCTGCTCCTGAGGCGCAAGCTGCTCCCGTGCAACAACAGGCTCAGACGTACCAGTCCCAGGGAATCAGTTGTGAGGTTCAGGCGAAGGGTGAGTAGTCTTCTGTGACATGTGCTAGCGTCGAGAACTAAGCCGCTTTAATGATCTAGACTTCACGCAGTGCCTTGAGAAGGCTGACCTGCCTTCGTGCACATGGTACCTCGAGCAACTGAAGGCTGTAAGTGTTTGTAGGAATGTCTCTTCACTTTTCGGTGTTAACCTACTTTGTGATCCCGCAGTGCCAAGCTGCAGCTGCTCCCTACTAGATTAGCTATCCTGGAGCATGTGTGGAGTGTCCTATTCGTTGTAGGATTTTGTTAACAAGCTATCACTATTACAATGCAGACATTGTCCTACTCACCATACACTTTTGTGTGAACTCAATCGCGACTGCACGGACTGTCGTGCGGTTGGATGCCTTATCAGCGTGTGCGTTTGTGTAAGCTTGCAATCTTGTCATCCGAAATCCACCCGTAGGAGCTGTAACTTTTCTTTCTTTAGATGTATCTCGAGAAGAAAACTCACGGAGTCGATTACAGTAATCGATGTATAGAAGTTGAGCTTGTTTCGCCGATTTCAGTGCTATCGTCTCCATCCTTCTTCTCCATTCTGAAGAATCTAAGACACGGTGACTCTATTTCATTGTTCCGACTTGCGTTCGGGTGCAAGAAGTCGAATTGTCCGTACATTCGGTTCCCTCTTCCCAAGCTCAGGGATCTGTAACTCCAGTTGCCGGCATCAACCTCGAAGACGGATGGTCGCAAGGGCAGGTGATGATGGATCCGATGCCATGTTCTTTCATCTTGCCTCAAAATTATTCAGTGATCAACATCAGGATGTCTCTGATGACCAAGGCACGGTGCACTTTGCTTGACGTTGAAAACGGGGCAAGTCAAGCGTGTTATCCGATGACTCTACAAGGTCGTAGCCTTATTGACAAGTACTCACGAGTGGTGAAATGCATGTTGAAGAAACTCTGTCAGGGGATGCCCAGGCAGAACGAGCAAGCACTGGCACGGGACTCATTCCCGCACTTATAGTGTCGGCCAGTAGCTTCGCGGTCTTAGATGTACGTATATCATTCTCACATCAAACGCCACATCAACAAGCGGCTGGTAGCCTCGGGCTTCACACCATAGCCCTGCCCGAGTGGCGATTGCAAAATACAGAACACAGGTTTCCGGAGCCAAAAACATATCAGGTACATCAGCATCCTTTCCTGTCGTCTGGAGCGTCCTGTGAGACCAAGATAGGGCTGGCATCGGAACGACGAAGACCAGTCTTATCCATAGGCGCTGATTAGAAGCAAGGATGAGTGTACATCTACTTCTTCATTGCACCGAACCATAATTTCAGACAGCATCGCAAGGCAAACCAGCGACACTCAAGTTGTATAGCGCACAAGACAACATTCATGCAGAGTTGTCATTGCCAACGACCCATTTTATTCTCAGGCAACGGGAGCTTTGTTCCGACGGGTACAGGAACACCACAGCAGAGACTTCACGTCACGGTGTCCCCGAGATCGACACGGAAATTGTTTTGAACTAAATATCTGCTGTACAGTCTGCTTGTGGCTGAAGAATGCGACATTGCTGATACGTGGAGCCAGGGAAATGGTATTTACTCATGGCCGGGTGTTACAACCTGTTAGAAATGTAGCAGAGTATTGATGGACGGTAGTCATTGATCGCCGCCGGTCGGTGAGGCGCGCAGAACCAGACAGAATCCTCTAATAAGATCAAGCCCGAAATTAGAACCTCCAGGTTGACACGAAAGCTCTGATCTGGTATGATCTGGTGTGATTTGGGGGTGCTTTTCGGGTAATACGATCAGCGGACGTACGCTTGGTGTAAGCTTGCGGCTCCTGCAGTCGGAGTTGCTAAACTTCGAAGAACTTCATAAGTTACGATACTATGGCACCGAATCAAATACAAAGAGTGACGGAAGCTTCATACAATCCCTTCCCCTTGCCACATGCCCTTTGGTCCTTCCGAGTGCTGACCACGACCTGCTAAGCTTGCAACAGATGTCCAGCTAGATGACAGTTCCTGCCGTCGCGCAGCTCCACATGATTCCTCGTCGATCTCGCCTCGACAGCTTCACAGGAAAGTCTGTAGCTCGTTCAGTTGAAAGCGAAGTACCAACTGCGTCCCGTCGAACGCCGTTCGGTAGTCCGGTGAGGTCAGCTAGGTCGGGGAGGGCGGAGAGCCATGCACCGTCGAGCTATGTCAATGTCTCGCCAGTGGAACCTGTGGAGGAGGATGCCTCTCCTCACATCACTGTATTCAGGTGATATTTTCGCCCAAATATGGATGGTGACCTATACATATGACTGACTGGCATGGGGTAAACTAGAACATCCAAGCAGATGGAACTTCATGTACGCAGTCCATCGGTGAAAATGACGCGGCCCCCAGGTTATGAAGCACCCCGATCTGTGCCCGTTTTCGATATTCACAACAAAGTTCAGGGTACCGTTCTGCTGGACGCGGTGTTATGTTCACGTCCTGGACGGCTTACTATAGCGGCGAGTACTATCTCGCTCTTGGAGAAAGCAGGGACTGAATCATCAATGTGATCATAGATGGAGGGCTCCTTCGTCTATATATCCCCTCCACCACAGTTCTCGGAGATTCCTCCTGGTGGAGGTTCTTCAGGAATTCACCGCCATGTATTTCTCCTGACTTCGAGGGTGCTTCCGGTCGATAAGCCTGTCACGCCTCGTCGGTCTAGCTCTCGGCTGCGAGAAGCACTCGCTGCTAGTGTGCGACCGCGGAGGGAGCGTCGCCCAAGTCAGACGAGCCTCAGTGGTGCTTTCCGGCCGTTTCCCTTCACCTTCGAAGTTCCTCCACCCACCCGACCAGGTGAAGAATTGCCTGCGACCTTCCGTTCCGTCGTAGACGGGCTTGCTGGTGTCCGCACAAGGACGTTCGTCGAACGCTGTGAGATTGTGTACAAACTCATCGCGACTTGGACAAGTGATGACGGAAACGATCGGGCCTCGTAAGTCGGGAATGTCCAGTGCTTATTCCTCGGTGACCCGAAGACATGTCCATGCATTAGGTTGGAAGCTCCTATAATCTTCGAGCCTGAAGCGGAGTTTGAGTCCCTCGATGGCCGCTCCCCCGAGCCTCAGTCGTGGATAGAAATCCCATTGCGCTCTGAGCGCCCCATTCCTTTCAAATGTGCTGTAGGTGACTCCATAGCTCATCGTACAATGGGTTGCTTACAAAGCGCAGATTGCACTATCGGACGCCCCCTCATTTACGCGTTCAGCATCTATTCCGTATTACGTCGTATTCACCACCACGCCTCGTTCGCCTTCACTCGCACACGACATCCTCGTCGACTCCACGATTTCCGTCTCTCTCCTGAGGCAGATCAGCATAGACATGCCGCCCACCTCTCCATCATCTCTCTCGGCTCCCTCCATTCCGTCGCCTATCTCGTCTTCCTCTAGCGCGTTCAGTGACGAGGCATCATCCTTCATCCTTACGCATAAGATGAAACTTATGAAGCGTGTGGTAAATAGCGCACCGCCTATCCTATCCAGAAAGCAGTTGAGGCAGCCTGTCGTCGTGCAAACTGAGCCGTCGCTGCCTGACGCATTATCTGAGGGCTACTCGGAGACGCGCACGCTATACATGGATGTTTACGCTGGCTTCCCGAAACGCCCTCGGGTCCGCGTAGAACCGGGGCAACATCCCTCGTTGACCGCCCATACACAGCTCCCCGACGGCCTATACAAGGCGAAACTGCAGTTAAACAAGCAAATGGTCCCGACCATCGACTGGGCAGATCTCAGTGTTAAGGTGAGACGATATCTTCTCACCATACCATGTCGATAACGACCAGTGACTTTACAGTATTTCTTGGAAGTCTCGGTAGTCTTTGGGCAAGATGAAACAAGAGCCCGGGTACCAGTATTGATAGTTTGATTGAACATTTCACGTCGCCATTCACATTTCATTTGCACCATCCACTTCATAAATTATTCCGTCATTTGCTTTGCATGATCCTCGAAGGATCCCCTTCCAGTGTCGTCTCCCTGTCGTATACAAGTCACATAATTCCTCATGTTATCCGATTCGCATATGCAACGATTCCATTGAATCTGACAGTATCATGCATGTATCTGGTAGCACCCCTATGTACAATTCGCTGTTGGTGCGAATGTTGATCATCGACCTTACTGCCGGAACGATATATGTTGAGAAAGCTTTGAGAAAGCTTAAGATTTAGTACATCACGTGATGAAGACGCGTACCGAATGCGCGATCAATAGTATCGACCGTGTTAGAAAGTTAGAGGTCAAGTTGTTCGCTCAGCTCTCACTTTCATTCTCCCTCTTAGGCTCAGGCTGGTATCCCAGGCGCTATGTCGGACCACCCCACAGCCTCGTGGGAAGCCCTGCAAGATGGAAATGTCTTCTACAAGCGACACCAGATATACTCAATACCCGGAAAGCTGCCTAACCTGAGTGACTTTATAGTAGCTGGGTGTCGCTACGGTGGTCCATTAGGTCCTTAAGATATGTCTTACCAACCTGCATATACTGACTGAGCTATGAATACAGCACTCATGCGGGATACCACCAAACTTGTGGCCGTAGGGCGTGCGGCACCCTCCTTCGCGAAAGCTCAAATTCAGGTCTATTCATCGGCGGGGGAAGGCATCCTAGTATTCAGTGTGGCTATCTCTGTTAAAATTGTGCAATGATATGGCTGATGACATGTAATGATCATAGTGGGACCAGGGAAAGATTATACGCTTCGGGTGGACTGCGGACGAGCGTCTGGCCGTATTGAACGAAGAGGGAGTTTACCGTTTATACGATCTGCAAGGCGACTACCAACAGTATTCTCTCGGAAATGAAGCTGCAGAGATGGGCATAATCGACGCGCGTGTTCATGAGAATGGAATGGTTGCGCTGACTGGGTCTCTGACTCTGCTAGAGATTAAGGATTGGGCAGGAGGGAAGCCGCTCACGCTAGCGAATCCAGGTGAGGTCAATCAGTGACTCACAATAAGAATCACGCTAAGCTTCCAGGCAGGTTTGACACAGCCTCCACACTCTTGGACAGTCATCCCGCCTGATCTCACAATATCTCGGCACGGCGAAGTGCTGATGTCCGTCGATTCAACGATCTACAGTGTGGATGCTCTCGAGAGCATTGATCAGCAGCTCTCCAGAGGACCGTTCATGCATGTTTCATCATCACCAAATGGCAAATCATTGGCGCTGCTAACGCTCTCAGGGTTGCTGTGGGTAGTATCGGCGGACTTTCAGCGAAGTCTTGCAGAGTTCGACACGACTAAAGCGATTGGTGCCGAGGGCGAAGTGCGACAAGTTGAATGGTGCGGGAACGACGCTGTGCTGGTAACATGGGATACACTAGCGCTGCTTGTCGGTCCCTTCGGCGACACACTTCAGTATGCAACTCAATACTGTTTTTGACACTATGGTACAGTCAGACTCAGAATTACTCCCAGATACTTTTACTCAGGGCCAACCTTTGCCATCACGGAGACTGACGGTGTCCGTGTAGTAGGCCCGGATTCTTGCGATTTTATCCAGAAGGTGCCAGGTAAGTCTCCGTGTCCTTAATCTGTCTCAACTTAGTGACAAGAAGACCTCAGCATCTTCTGTATCCGTTTTCCGTCCCGGGTCTACGTCGCCTTCCGCCATACTATATGACGCTTGGGAGAACTTTATCCGTCGCTCACCGAAGGCTGATGAAAGCATTCGAAATATTCGTCCGGAACTCGGTGCCGCCGTGAACGAATGCATCGATGCGGCAGGCCGTGAATGGGATCCCTTCTGGCAACGTCGTCTGTTGAATGTAAGAATTTGATATCTTGTCATTGGGTTCAACGCTAACGTTCTTCTTGCTGATGTTTTATTGTAGGCCGCGAAGTTTGGACGAGCATTTCTAGATCTTTACGATCCGACGGACTTCGTCCAAATGGGGCAGGCTCTGAAAGTCCTTAATGCCGTTCACTTCTACGAGATCGGAATACCCATAACATATGCTCAGTGCGCACGTTTTTCTATGTGATAAAACAATTCCTCTAACAGCAACTTAGATATATCCAGGTATCACCATCACATCTAATTAACCGTCTCACGGCACGCAATCTACATCTCCTCGCCCTTCGTATATCATCATTCTTATCACTGAAGCCCCATGCCGTTCTCAAGCACTGGGCATGTGCCAAGATTGTGCGCTCAAAGCCTACCGCCACCGGGTCAGGGAGGGATACAGAGCTTGACGGAGATGACGCCGTTTGCAGGTCCATCGTCCAGAAATTCGAGAAGCTCGGAGGAGACGACGTCAGCTACGCCGACATCGCGAAACGGGCGTGGGAAGTCGGGCGGGCCGAGCTGGCTACGAAGGTGATGGTCCGCTCCAATGTGATGTCGATACTTACTGATGGGTTTTCTCGACACAGCTTCTAGACCATGAGCCACGGGCATCAGATCAAGTTCCTCTTCTCTTGAGCATGACGGAAGACCGTCTTGCGCTCGTCAAGGCAGTCGAGAGTGGGGACACCGACCTTGGTATGTAAATCAGATCAATATGCTACCGGTAACTGAATATATTTTCAGTTTATCATGTTTTACTGCATCTGCAGCGAAGGCTACCTCTGGGATCTTTCTTCCGCTTGATAGAGGAAGGCGGGGCCAAGTTGGCCCCTGCCAGCAAGCTGCTTCAAGTATATGCCCGGGAACAGAACCGGGAAATGCTTCGGGATTTCTACTATTCAGATGATCGGCGAGTTGAGAGCGCTGTGTTGTGCTTGGAAGAGGCAGCGTCGATGATGGTAAGTTTTCACAGCAAATGTCACACACTAGCTTAAGAGTTCGCCCAGGATCCCACTGCTAAAATCACATCAATCAAAGCTGCTCAGAAGTTTTTTTCGGAGGACAAAGAACGAAGCTTCGAGGCGAAGGTGATATTTTACTAGCCATATCGGAGATTGCCTGCTGATGGCCTACGGTTGCAGATGATGGACGAGTATTCAAGGCTGCTTACTACACAGCAGCAACTGGAGAAGGATGCAGATGGAAAAATATCTTTCTTTGGTTTGAGCGTGAATGAGACAATACGGACATGCCTGATTAATGGTATGGCGAAGCGGGCTGACAAAGTCAAATCCGACTTTAAAGTGCCTGACAAACGGTAGGTACCTAATTATATCGCCGCACAGACTATTCCATTGACCAGTTTTAGGTTTTGGTATGTAAAGCTCCATGCCTTGACTTCTATCAGGGATTTCGAAGGCTTGGAAGCATTTGCTCGGTCGAAACGAAGTCCTATCGGTTACGAGGCATTCGTTCGTCATCTAGTCGATAAGGGCCACCTCAAAGAGGCTGCTGCATATGTTCCTCGCTGCGATGCGCATAAACGGGTCGACTTGTATGTTGCCTGTAGTGAGTGGAGGATGGCTGCAAAAGAGTGTAAAGACAGAGGCGACAAAGTAAAAATGGAGTACGTCTTGATCGCCATGACGGCAGTAGAAGCGATCTGACTATCATTTAGGCAGCTGAAGAAGTCATGTCCGAACTCACTGATAGCGAGAGAATTAGAGCAGATAGCAGCGTCTATGAAATGAGGAAGTGGTTCTACTACTGGCTTAGGTAAGTGTACATCGATGAGCAGAATAGAAGGCCTCATTTGCTTATGATATATGTGATTGATTAGTCTGCATCAGGGCCGAATGGCCAGGTTGGACCTATGACAATATGGTGATCATCTCCTGTGCCGTGCTGCGATTTGCAGCGCTAATCGTGTAATAAGGCCTTGCCAGATTGATCATCCTTGACGACACCGAGAAAGCCGGAGAGCCGACTTTTGTGCAGTCTCACGTCGAGTGTGAATTAGTAATGATATTTGGTTCCCTATCCCATTCTGTCACTCCATGCTATGACCGCGCACACTGTCAATGACTGGGGTAGACGAGATCTTCCCCCGATGCCATGATCCACTTCGTGTACTGACACGATCCTCGACATCGTCTTCATCCTCGTCGCCACCATCCGATTCATGGGATGGATCCTCAAACGAGTATGGCAAGGGGACTTCCCGCGTAACACGATATTGATCCATGTTACCTATGTGTTCATTTTCTAGACGATCTTACGGAATGAATGTTTTTAGGACAATATTGTAAACACATAAGTATGAGGAACCCACAAAAATTCCATTGCCAGCGTCTGAGCATTTCCAACATCGCGGCGATGAAAGTCCTTATCACGTAGTTCACACCTTGTTCGGGGATGTACATGAGGAATTCAAAGCGGATCACCATGTTTGTGACCTATGTGTAGAAATTAGAAAGTCGCACATGAGATGCAAAAATTTAACGGACCATCGCGACATAATAGAGCTGGAAGGGAAAAAGAATGAGCGTTAGCAGATGTCAGCGACTGGAAGAGCTTTGAAAATCTGACCGGTATGTAAGAGGTATATAACACATCAGATCGTAGCAGGCGGTGTTTTGCGTGAGGGCGCAGCAACGACCAATCCATAAGTATATCCTGAGCAACAGATCCGCATCATATGTGTGTTCAGGTGTCCACGAGCATGGTAACGCACCCATGCACCTGCGTAAGTAGCATAGCATACTCCAAGAACGCACCATGCGACAAATCTTGTGCCATAACCACCACCTACATTGAAGTTGTATCAGCCATCAATTCCAACATTCAATAGCAGGCGTCCAACCTTGCGCTCTCCAAAGGTAATACGTCAAGTAGTAGATTATGCCTGTGCCATATTTGCCTGCCTGGAAGATGTACACCTCAAAATGGAGAATAGTCCACGTCAAAGAAATCTGCTCACGTTAATTAAATGCGTCATCAGTTTGGAGTCTACCCATCGTTTGATGCTTTGCACAAAACGCACGACGAATGGTATAACCGCAAGCGCAAATGCGGGAGCCCAGTTCTTCCCCGTCGTACATTCTCGCCAATTCTCGAGCTTATGGCTGTACGCGCAACCGACGAACCATAGATCCCCCAGTGTGAAGACAAGACTGCAGAACTGATCACTTCAGCAACCCAAGTCAGTACTAACATATCTTGATCTAGTGAACCAGTGAACGCTAACCCCATCCAGAAATCCTGAAACTATCAGGACCATCTCGGTCAGAATGTTCGGGAAGCTTGTACATCGAGGAAAGATTTTGGTAAGACTTACTTCAACACGACGTACACCAGACGTGAGCTGTCTGCTCAGGTTCTTGAGGAGCCAATAACGCGACGATCTAAATAGGATTGGTAGTGGATCCAGCCATACGGCCATAGCCCACGCCAGCCATATCAATGGCCAACTTGAGGGTGAGATAGACTCAGCACCAACTCGCGCGAACGACATCCAAAAGGCACAACAAAGAGTAGACAGAAGCAGAGCTGGAACCTGTCGAAATGAAATGTCAAGACAGTATTTTAAGAAATTTCGAGCATAAAAATCAAAGTTGTCTGACCTCGAAATATTCTCGATAATCCAAGCGCGTGCGCAGATCCAACTCTACTCAAACAAATGCACATTTAGTTCAGCAAATTTTGATTCAGTGTGGCAACATACCAAATATGAAAACATAATTGATTCGTGCCTTGTGCCATACCAGAAGATTTACTCCAATCAGGAGTGAAAATATTACGGGCACCAAAAAAATCCCATATACGAACAACAGCCCATCCCACGATGCGATTGCTGCGCGTGTCTCCGGTTGAAAGCCTGCGAGCCCGAATGTGAGTAAATGTATGATATGGTCCCCTAAGCGATGCTGAAAAAAAGAACTGGAAATACTCACTCTTATACAAGCCGTCTGCGACCGCAGGCACGGCAAGCCCAAGTAGCATCCCAGTCCTAAACGTACTAAAGTGATGACTTTTCTGCTGCGCCCCGCGCAAACGGGCTTGTGCTTTCTTCTTGTCTCCGCGAGCTAGATCAAATCAGATGAGAATGACGGAATGATATTGTATAGCAGCGATCTCGATTCACGAACGTACCAAAACGTGCAGCAAACAGCTCCTCCATTTCACGAAGGATACTTTCTAGACTGGCAGCGGAGGCAAACGCGCTGGGCTCAATCCTCTCAACAGTATACGCTTGCTGTGCAGGAATCTGTTCTTGTTCTCGTTAAAGTGACCATGAGTATCCAAGGTGACATACGCACATGTGTGACTTTTTCGAATTTCTTCAAGGCCTTTCGAAACCCGATGAGGTTCAGAGTCTACATGGCTACATCATAAGCATTACGCAAAAATAAGACAAAGATGAGCACAGACCCGATAGTTATTGAGTACTTCCACTCCCCTAGATACGGCAGATTAATGAAATGGAGATGCTGGAAGTTCAACAATCTCATCACAGAGAAGAGTAACTATGACACTCGCCGGTAACACTCTTGAACAGCCTTCTTGAGAGTTTTCTTTGCCTCACGATAGTCTTCCGGTTCTCGTAGAACTCCAACATTCGACTTGCCTGCATCCTCTGTTTCATTACTCGGCCCTTTTCCCGCTACATCTCCGCTTCCGCTCCCATCACTTTGCATGTAGACTCGGGGTCTGTTGACGCCGGTGGAATGTGAACTATTACCCTTTCTGTTCACGTTTGAGTGTACACCCTGAACAGTCTCAACCGTCAGGCCTTTACCAGTTTTGCTCTCGGGTCCAAACATCGACATCTGTATATCCTCAGGGCCCAAGCTATTCTGCTCTCCGATGATTTTCTCCTCTTCGCCTCCATCATCCGCGTCATTGCGGTTATCATTAGCGTCCTCGTCATCTGATCCCTTGCGCTGTTTACCCAGACGAACAGACGCTAAATGAGGCTTGTAGATCGTATCGCGAAGACTGCTGAGGCGGTACAGCGCAGAAGAGATGGGCAGTGTGAGCGTGAACGGCAGCCACGTCGATGCAGTTGTGCCCCGTGGATGGGCTTCCTACAAGAAAGTAGAAGGGGTGAGCAAGACCCAGAGAAGCTCCATACAGCCCCGACACATTCACCCGATACAATGATACGGATGCTATGTTGCGGTCGTGGATAGCTACAGGGTCACACTTACATGGAAAGCACGTCTGTGGTCCTTGAGTGTTTGCAGCTGTCCCTTGAGAGCATCATACCTGTGAAGCTGGTTTAACATCGCAACCCAATCGCTGGTAAAGTAATCACAAAGAGAGACAGTCGGCTGAACGGTAAATATTCTAGGAAATGAGTTTCTCCCGACATCTGTCTCAATATATGTGGCACTCGAATGCTCTTCGTGCGACGCACAGAAAGAATCGAGGACCGCTGCACACTTCGACCTACTACCAGAAGATCCCGTGCCAATCACATCACCTTCGCAAGCATACAAGCTACTACTAATGCATGCCATATATGAGTAGAAGCATAAGCGAGCCCCACTCACCGCGCTCTGAGCTCCCTCTCCCTTGCACAAAAGAAGCTTTCGACCTTGTCGAGCTCACTGTCGAGCATCTCGAAAAAGGCGCGCTCAACGGGTGCAAGCAGCGGAAGAAGCTCCTGCAGTGGCGGGTGTGAACCGGGAGTCCATGGCAACTTCATATTTCTCTGCACATTGTCACTTGCGGCGTGCGAACCGGGGACCTGTAACAGAGGCATTGAGATATCAGTCCGTGCTGATTCTGAATAGGGCAGACCAAGTGACGACGATGATACCTGTGATTTGATCATGGCAGAAGCTGCCGTACTCCGTCGTCGCAAACGAGGGAAGATGCCAGTGCTAGTACCCGTGTTAGATCGTGCCTGTACTGGGCTTATCTGACTTGCGCGGTCGTAGTCTTCGTCTGACCTGTTCCCACCAGAATGAAAAGGTGAATTGCTCGTACTCTCATTGTTTTCATAAGAAGACGCCGGGGAATCGGTGTGACCTTCCGCTCCCGTACTGGGTAATGGACTCAGCGGGAGCAGCGGCGTGGATCCAGGTTCGTTTTGCGGCTGGTCACGGCGTATGGCAGTGATGCGCTTTTTCAGACCACGATAGTCACTAGAATCAATGAAAGCAGCTTGCATATATCCAAAACTGATATCGCCTTTCGTCAACGTACATGTACGCCTTTTTCCATTCAGGCGTCTGCCCACCATGATACCCCGTCAGCAACTTGTATCTGTAAGAAGTCACAAGAAATGCCAACCTGAGTTTCTTCGAGATATCTGGAGGGGTTATTAGGAGGATCGACAGTGCATCAGACGCACGTAGGTAAACGTGTCTACATACAAAGCTGAAGACGTACCGTGCAAATTTCATGAAGGATCGTTAATCACTCGTTAGATGAGAAGAATGTATATTCTGACGTGCAATTGCGGTTATGAACCCGTGTGCCGACGAGTTAGGCAGCGGTGGTAAGTGTGTCAATAGGCAAGTCCTATCTAGAGTGTGATTTTGAAGAACTCGTCTAATTTAAGCGCCTCAATGAATACTGTGTCACACGACCATCTCTGGGCTTTTCATACGCGTTTCAGTCACGTGCAGCGCGTTTAAACTTTACAGCGCATCGCCTACTTTTTCTTTCCAGTCAACGGACCTGATTAGCACCACCACGCGAAGCACTTCACTTAGAGTCTCAGTCTTTATAGACGGAGACAAAGAAATATTTCTTTTACGAGCAACTTTAGTTCTGGTAAATGTTTTCAAGTCAAAGAACCCATGAGCGTTATCTGATTCGTACGTCCGATGTCGAAGGGGCGCTGGAAACATCGTTTGACGCGTTCTAACAAATATTAGTTCTAAAGTTACGTACCTGTATGGGTACGTCCATTCGATGTTGCTGTCAGATTCTAGCTTTTGACCGGCACTTCGGATCGTCGCTAGATATTCATACGAGACCATTGCAACTTCCACCAGAGATATGTGACAACATCATAGATCAATTCTACGAGGACCGTCGTGCGACCGCCATCTGCGGCCTCGTATGCCGCGCCTGGCGTCCGAGGACGCGCTTCAATCTCTTCAATTCAGTCGTCATAATGCAGTCTTCGGCCTATGAGCTCTTTGCAAGCATCCTAGAGGCCTCTCCAGAGGTTGCGGACCTGGTTCGCAGCCTCTATCTTGGCAGGCCTTCTACGCACAATGGACATGACGAAGAAGATCGCGACAACAGCGAAATGCCTCCTTATCACAGATACCTCCACTTCTTGCACAAGTTACACGAGATCAGAGAGCTCATGCTTGCAAATTGGAATTCGTTCGACCTCTCTGACTTGAATGGCTTCCCTCCGTCGTTACCGATGCTCAAAGTACTCTTCCTGATGTCCATCGAAATTGAAGAATACGATTTCCTGCGATTGCTTCGCGCATTCCCCAAGGTCTCCGACTTGCGCCTGTGTGACGTCGACGTCCACAGCACAGACTATGCTACACTACCACGCTTTTTAGCACTCCCTATGTCCCTCCCTGACCAACCAATTCAAATAGAAAGCATGGTATACGCCCACTCGTCGTCCGTCCTCCGCATGGCACCTATCTTGAAGAAGACCCCGATGCTCCTCCATATACAGAAATTGCAACTAGTATGCAATCCATCCACAGAAGGATCTGTCGAAAATGCACAGCTTTTCCTTCAAGAAGCGGGCACGTCACTAGAACAACTAGAGATTGCAGCTGTCCAGCGGAATGTTGGAGATCCATGGGCCAAGGAGATGTCTCTTGCAGACAATCCACGCCTGCGCTCTCTGCACCTCAAGGACGTCACCCTGACCATCCCGGAAATGGATGCCGAAATACCAGCCATGTACATGGCGAAAGCGCTCAAGCTGGACTGGATGACACTGTTGTTAAAGCAGCTCCGTCCTCTTCATACCGAGCTGCAGAGCGTCCAAATCATCTTGCGCATGTTTGACTGGGACGACTGGGACGGTTTCGACGACTACACTTCTCGTCTCGACTGGACTGAACTGGACGAAGCTTTGGCTACTGTGGCAGCGGAGCATCCGCAGTTGGAAATCGAAATCTATGTGCGTCGCACCAAGGAGACGGAACTGGCAGAATGGGTCGATGATGCTGTGGAGATGGTGTTGTCGCGCCTATCGCAGCTCATGGAGAAGAAGTGCTATCTGAATATTGTGTGTTTTCAGAATTGGGCTGCTAGCGGTGAACATATGGGCGGAGGCGTTCAGGGGCCATCGCGCAAATTCCGGTTCACGGGTCCTTCCGCGAAACGCGAAAGCGACCAGGGATCTCTGAGTGAGTACGTCATCCTCATACGGCCCTCATGATGTTTACCCTACTGTCGTATTAAGATGATTCGACCGATTCGGAAGATTCGACAGTATCAGTGGACATCGACGGTTCGACAGAATCAACAACCTAATAGTGACTTTGAACGACCAGGAGACGGCAGGTTTGAAAGCGGAGCTATCGCCGATAAGCGATATACTAATTTGCAGTGAGCGCAGTAGCTCGGAGGGTTTCTCATGACGGAAGACAACGCGAAGACAAGGCCTTATTACCATGACAGTTGTGTACCATATCAGTCTCAATCTATTCTGGCAAACAATTTGATTTTACCGGGACATCCACGCAATGGTTTGAATGGGTCGAGTCTGCTCCGCCGAGGCCCTGATGATCCGCAAAGCAAGGCAGGCGCACGTGCATCGGTTCAACTCCTAGGTCACCAGAGATAGGACAGAGCGCTCATGTACGATCCAAAAAGCGCGGTCACGGTTGAATTGATGACGGAGCCGTCGAAGGGTGACTCGCATGTAGACGCTCTTGGTATCGATTACTGCAGTGTCGTACGGTCAGTGATCAGATATGTTCAGCAGGAGTATAATAGTCGATCAGAGACCAGACTCAATTTAACAACTTACACTAGCAAAGGAGAATCTCCACCAGCCTGAATCATGTCTGAATCATCTACGAGCATCCAGGAGAACGAGGGGCGCAAGCTATCGCAATTCAAAGTTCTCATTTTCGATGTATACGGGACGCTAGTGGTAAGTCTCACTTGAGCCGGCCCCCCTCCTCGTATCTGAAATAACAGGTTTCCAGGATTGGGAGACAGGCATAATGACGGCCCTGAAACCGCTTGTTGCGGGCACATCACTATCGTCAAAGACCGACGCTTTGCGCGCCTTCGATCATATCGAGAACGATCTTCAGACACGATATCCACAAATGCGCTACAGCGAGCTCCTCGCACGGACGCATGCAGACTTAGAAACACGTCTGGAGAACAAGGCACAGCCGGCCGAACCAGGAGGCATGGCCGAGACCGAGAAACCATCAGTTCAGACGAGCTCTATCCCGGTGGGAAACGCAGCAGGACTCCCAGACCCCCATATCGCGTTCGGACAGAGCATTGGGCAGTGGCCTGTGTTTCCCGACACCATCCCGGCTCTCACCTACCTCAGCACTCAATTCGCTCTTACCGTGCTCTCGAATGTCGATCGCGCGTCCTTCGCCGCAACCCAACGCATTCTGGAGGGTTCGTCAGAGACGCGTCATTTCGCATTTGCCGCTATCTACACCGCTGAGGATGCCGGCGCGTACAAGCCCGATCCCAGAGCACGTGCGTATGCCCTGCGTCGGATCGAAGAGGAGCTGGGAGTGAAGAGCCATGAAGTGGTCGTGGTTGCGAATAGCGTGGAAGCCGACATCGCGCCTGCACACAAATTAGGCCTTGCTACCGCGTGGATCAACAGGCAAGGTTCAATCATCGGGAAGGATGATGTGGAAGGGTCAAAGGCTACGTTTAAGTTCAATTCGCTTGGCGAATTTGCCGAGGCTGTTAGAAGAGAGGTGGAAGATGCTTCTCGTTGATAACAGTGTATTATGACTCAACGTACACCATTGTAGACCGACTTTGACGTCCGTTGATTACGGATCGCTCAAATTGTGCTACGACATATGATACTTCTCAAGATAGAACAAGCAAGAAAGGTTACGACAAGATCCGGGGACAATCGAATAGGTTGCAGTAGATCAACCACTCACAAGCTGACATCCTGACGCTTCCTGAACATGACTTTGACATCGTCCGCCGGCATGATGGCCGTCACGATCCACTTATTCTGTGGGCGGCCCAAGTCACCCTCCATCTTGATGTCATAATTCAGAAGGATATAAGTCATCATGAGTTTCAACTCCGTGACCGCAAAGAATCGCCCAGGGCTGCATGAGACGATCGAGCAATTCAGAGCCAGTCATTCATTCAGAGTATGCGACTGACCAGGCATGTTTCCCGTGGCCGAAAGCAACGAATGAGGGCGACGTCTGCACGAACTGATGCCCAATGTTCTCCTTCTCATCCCCTCGCGAGTCTGAGAAGCGGAATGGCTTGAAGACGTGTGGTTCTTCATAAATGGCCTCGTCATGGTGCGTGCAATCGACTGCAGCGACAACCATGGTCCCGGGCGGGATGCGGCTTCCATCGGAGAAGGTGACCTCCTTCAATGCTTTGCGGAGGACTGCGGCTGTGATTACCATTCCTCAGTCTCACGAATAGAGAGCATGCTTAACGCAGGTCATGTGCTAGTACTTACTGGCGCCGGCGCCGTTGAATCTCTGGGACTCCTTCAAGAAGCTATCCAGCTTGCGCATCTTAAGGAATGCCGTCTTCGTCCATCCGTCCTCTCGCAGGGCCGTTTCGACCTCTTCGCGCAAGGGTTCCACGAACTCAGGGCTTGCCGCAAGGTGATAAACCGCATGTGTAATGCTCTGCCAAAATTAGCAGAATCAGACACTATGGGAAGCCCGATAGCTGCATACCACTCACCGCGCTCGTCGTGTGGATAGCACCAAAGTTGGAGGCCAAGTAGCATTCAAGAATACATTGATCGCCCAGTTCCATTTCATCTGCCTCTTCTACCAGCCATGTGAGAAGATCGTTCTAGATGCACGTTAAAAGTGCAAGCGGCTATTAGTATGGGCGAGGAGTATGATAAGAAATTCGACCAACAGGTTTGTTCGACGAGTTCTCTCCACATTCCTTCAAGGCCTTGCGACGCTCTGCAACTGCTGGTCCCATGAACTTGGCCATACGTTTCCTGGTCCTTCGAGTCCAAGGAAGCAGGTTACCGACAACACTACCATTAACACGTTCAATATGAGGCCGTGTCCTCGACATCATCGTCCACAATCCTACTCACGGCTGGAGAAGCTTGGGCGTCATATTCACGAGTGCTCTTGTCTTCATGAATCCATCCATGAAAGTCTCACATATATCGTATAGCTCTTTTTCGCGACCTACCAAGAATCGTCAACTCGGTCAAACCCATGACGTTTGATACATGATACACACATAAGGGATATCCAACGAAGGCCCGGTTGGAAATACGGATAATCAGCTCCACGAAGAGCGGATAGACTGAGTAGCTGGTCCATTCTACGGATGCTATGTGAGCGTAGTTTGCAAATTACCAGGAGACGCCAACCGTTATGTTTCGCGGGGAAAAGCTCCTGATACCCAATGGTGAGCTCGTCCACCATGCTCGGCAAACACGAGGGCAGTTGGCGTGTTAACTTCCCACTGATGAGGTTGATTTGGAGTGGATGTGCGTCGGTCTCACGGCCAATAGTATATTTCACTTGAAACAGCTTGATGAAATCGATTTTACTCTCAGGCTCACGTCTCACACTGATAACAAACAGAGTGCTCACCTCGCTAAAGAAGTTGTAAAAAGACATCTGATCGTCCGGAAATTTGCGAAGTTCGTCGTTCATCTTCGGGCCACTGACCACAACGAGCCATGTAGCGGGTAGTGCAATCTTGAACACGGGATACTTGGACGATCCAGTACGTTAACAAAGTGATGACGCCAAGAGCAGACACAAGGTACCTTTTGATAACCCTCGTTGAGCATTGCTCGAGCATCACGATAGTACTTGAAAGCACCTAGATATGAAAGTACAGGGCCAGAGGGACCAATCGTCGGAATAGAGTGAATCTGGGACCTATGTTCAGGCAGTGTGGACACATTGATGAGAGAACGACTCACGGGGTTGTTACGTCTTCGGATGAAGAGCACAACAAAGAAGGAAAAGGCAGCAACACACAGAAGCTGTGTTTCGAAAGTCAGGGCAGTCAACATGGGTACTGTATAATAGGAGGCCATTCCGCTGCAAGACAGCTAGTGTCCGCAATGGCGACTCCTTTAAATAGAGTCGACGAGGACCCAAAGGAGACCAGCAACATCGTGTTCTAAAACATCGTCTGACTCACATACGACCACCTTTTTTCTGTAAAATAGAAACGAATTCATCAGATCAGTCGTACTGGTGGGAAGCGAATACGCCACAGGATATTCGCCCAAGACCGATCCTACTAGCTCAGTGAACCCGGAGCTCCTTTTCGGCTCCCCAGAAATGCTAATCGGTGAAGGGCTGCGCACCACTGCATCTGCGGTTGCAACGTATCCAAATAACTTCAAGCCACGTTTCTTTGCCATGAGACACAAGGTTGGAGGTACGTAAAAAAGATGCAAGATCTTTAGCGACAAGACAAGAAATAAGCAATCGCACAGATTAATTGTCTCATTTGAAGATCAAGGTAGACCTTCTGCTGAATTTAGAGGCCAATGCTAGGATCAGGAGTCGCGAGCGCCACGCCGTCGTAACACGAGTCAGGCTTCATCTGGCAATGACAATGAACGTCGAGCTGCGATAAAGCCGTGATGAATTTTGAAATTGAACTTAAGTTCGGTCATCACAAGACTCACAGCTCTGATTAATCCCAGGTCGTTGTCCGAATAGCAGTCAAAACTTGGTCGGACACTGGTTAGTGAACTGCCGCACTATGATAGATACTTATTTCCTCCTGAGTCCGCATGCCTAGGGTTTACAGCTCACCGGCTGTGCGACTGGTAACATCTGCTTGTAAAGATAATGAGACATCTCGAATGCCAGTCATAGGCAGTGTCACCTACCGACCACTCGGCTTCTGCCTCGAACAGCAGGGCACAAGGTTAGAACGCGCTGTGCGGCAGATCACGCCACATCCACGATTTTCGTGGAGTAGTTGAGCGGAAATCGTACCAGTTTGCGCAACATAGGCATCCCGCACAAGTACCTTTTGCGCACGGAGCTGCCTCATGCTGACGACTGACTTTCCACAAAGCGCAAGATACTAACTATTGACCGCTTATCGAGGCACTCTGCCATGCCTAGTCTTCAATGGTCGCCACTGCGCCTTCTCGTACAAGTCTCGTACGATTGGAGTGCTCGCGACTAAAGCTTGACTAAAAGCCGGGCGGATCTCACAGATCGACTATGGATAATCGCACACAGAGATGACCGAACAAATATAAGCGCGGTACAAAAACGTCCGGAGCATGCGTCAACAAAGGCAAAGTCCTGCTATTCCTGGTATCAGACGACATACTTGGTACCATCACGCCCTAGGTTGAAGGCGTAGTACAAGGGAAATCGAGCTGTTAAAAAGGGTGGTCAGCGGTAAACGAGAGCAGCTAGGGCTGCGATCACGCACCTCGCTTGTGCTTGCGATGTTTTCACAAATGTAAGTCGCAGTGCCATTGGGCGCAGTCAGATGGATGCCGGTTGCGGTAATATCCTGGCACTCCGTTGAGCACTCTAGACTGACGACAACGCTGCCCTCTGCGCCTGACGAAGTACCCGTTACGTTGATGTCTACGCGTGGACGGCATTGCGGTCAAAATGTGCGCAAGTCATCCAGCGGCAGAAACATACAGTGCACGTCGGAGATAGTCAAGTTGCTCGGATACTCCTCGCATAGGCTGGTGCTCGTATCGTAGCACTGCGGTCACTGCCTCAGCATCTTCATGCTGACTTTGCCTTTTGAGTAACGTACCTGGTCGAGGAGGATTGGATTGTCGACGTCGTAAACTGGCCGTCGGTAACTATCAGTCAGTCGGAACATATCAGACACCGCGGTAGCTTCTTGCCGTAAAAGTTCTCAAACGTGATGTTCTTCACGTAGCCAGTTCCTCCACCTGCCGTACTGTCTAACGGTACACGGGGCAGATCTTGTATCAAGAGCGCGTAGCGATTGAGAAGGGGAAAGACGCACTGGGACTGGGGTTCCCGCCAAATACCTTGATACGGGCGCCATTCTGTGCATGACGCATCGTCACGTTCGAGACAAAGACGTTAGCGACGATGTCCGTCTCGCCCGCATACTGCACGAGCCCCGAATCAAGATCATGTATCGGATTCTTCATCAGAGAGAAGATTTCACTAACGCACCTGTCCAAGGCTGCCGACCGAGATGCCATGCGAGCCATTGCACCACATGTTGCTTACGACAATGTTCGTGCTGTTGGGCTTGAATGCTGGCAACCGATCATGTGAATACGGAAAGCGAATGCATCACTTCCGCGACACTTACAGACACAGTCATCGTCATTATTCACAGTGGAATCCGTTATTGTAACGTATGAGGAGCGATAGATATCCCAGCCGTCTGCACAAGGTATGTTCAATCGGAGGAAATTTGGAACGGAGGGCAGACATACCGGAATTCACAGCCGGGGCGCTTGAATACGAGACGGAGCTGATGCTACAACGTGCGCGAAGATCAGGTTTGCATTGCGTACTACAACTATGACAACTCACTTTATATTCCTGTACGTGACATTCGTGCTCTGATACACAAACTGTCACCGGAAGTGAGAACAGCTCCTCAACACTATCTCACGGACCGGCTCACATTGTTCTTGACAGAGGGCCCATAATATGGAATGAGGCTTCGAGCAGATGATGTCAACTTGGGATTCACTCACCCAGAATGGCGAACTGATCTCGGTGATATCTTCGACAAGCACGTTCGACGCGTTCCCGACAGTCAAAGGAACGGGTCGCGCGAACGTCGTGGACGAGCCTCCTGCAGTCCCCGCGTTCTGCATGTCTCGACAAATCATCAGACCCTGTCAGCGCCGCAGCCAGGAGCACGAGCAGACCTGCGTAGTATTGAACGTATCCCACCAAACTTGGCCGTTGCCGTCGATGGTACCTCCGCCATACAAGTGAATATAGTCTCCTGAAAGGAACCAGAACGTCGTCCTGCGATAGGCACATTAATCGATACACTTGAACAAGCCAGCTAGACAAATACACACGCGTTCTGATATGTCATATACAGGCTGTTCGGAGACCAATACGCGATATTGGGGGTGTATTGCACTGCACGCCTGTCATAATATTACCTTCAAGAACGGGCATCTACTCACCTGTTCCACTGAGCACTATATCCACGTGGCTTAGCCCCTGCGCCACCAGCAGTGTGTTCACGCTGTAATAACTGTCAAGGATGATCGCCGCGTTCTCGGAACAGTCCTTGAAAGCCTGGTTGATACTGGGCCCATCATCGCGGCCTCCTCCGAGCGGCCTGACCGCGCAAATCTTGTCCCACGCAAGCACAGAAGAAGCTAGAGACACGACAAGCAAGAGAGGTAAGCGCATATTGAGATCTAGGTCAAACTCAAGACTCAAGAAACTGAACGCCTCGAACCTGTTTTACGACCGAGTCGCTGTGCTATTTTATGTTCTCCGTTGCCCCTACCGTCACGAGGCCTCCCCTGACGGAAGTGCCGTAAATGAGGTACACGCTCACGCAGCGGTCCGCCATGGGATTGGACGGTGTCGAAGGAAATAAAAATATACGCGCTTGTTGATGAGAGACGCGGTCAGGCGCGATCAGGAGGCGGGCCGGTGCCTACTACTTTCTGGACACGCGTTGGCATCACGTGTACCGCGCTTCCCCGCTCATGTCGAGCTAACGCCGCGGCGCACTCTCTTGCGGTTCGGGGTCTGGAGTTCTTGTCAGGAATCCTCCAGGCGTATGGGCATGTTCTCACCTGCGTTACTGTTCCAATGGGTTTTGAGCCGAGTTCTTATGCGCATCGTAACTTGTCAGCATCATCTCACACTTGATTCTCGGTTCTCGATAGAGGAAACCCGCGGTCGTGTGTCCACGGCATTGCACGGTCCATCTATCGACCAAATGACTCGCTGCGAGACCAAGTCATGCAATTACCAGAAAGTAAAGTACTATCAAGAAATATGAATAAAGAGCCACTCAACACTCAACGACTACGCAATCGCTTTCTGCCACTCCTTTGCCGCCTTCTTCATACACCGCTCCAAATCCTCCGCCACCAGCCTCCTATCCAACTCCATATCCGACATGTCCTCGCCATGTGTCCTGAACACCTCCAGCACCACGCCCGCCAGATCCGGACCCCGTTTGACAGGCCCGCCCACAGCTGCATCCCATGACGGCGGGCTCACCGTGCCCCCTCTAACACGCTGGTAGCAAAGTTCGTGCATGCGGAAGCGCAGCAGGTCAAGCTGTGGGTTAGGCGAGAACGAGATTGGGAGCTCGGAGGAGGTGATGCGGTTCGCGATGCCGGTCGCGCGTGCGGCGCCGGTCCAGGAGGACGCAGACCAGACCGCTGTGATTTCAAACGGCTGCAATGGCGGTCAGAGTACTGGTCTCGAATTGACGAAGTGACTGAAGGACACGCACTCCAGGCACGAACGTGAGACAGTCGAAAGCGAGCGCAAATGGTGCGATACTCGTCGCAAGCACGCCGTTCATGATCGCGCCCTTCTTGGCGGACTTGACGAGCTGGGTGAATTCTTCTCGGACATCGTCTGCTGACCAAGAACTTGGATACACAAATCGCAGCTATTGTCGTGGGATGGTCAATGGAGTGGTCTTCCAGATAGCAGGCTAACCCACTTCTTTTAACTTCTTCTTGTTTGGTGTCCGTACGAGGAACTCTATCCGGCTGTTCTTGGTGGCGGACATACCCTTTGCGATGAGCTACGAGAGCAATCAGCTATGGATGTCGTACAGTATTCACGATCAGAAGCAATGACTGCCTCCCAAGAGCCCCACACAATTAAAGAGGCTTCCGGTTTACGTTGAAACCACTAAACAAAGAGACACGCCACACGGTGTGATTGAGATATGAGCACTCACCCCTACTGCTTTTGCCTGTACTGTTGGTCAGCTGCGCTCATTGAAAGAAAATGAAACTCACCTTGAAGCCGGTGCCCTTCTCGCGCGCCTCCCGCTCTTCGGTCTGCCACTTGCGCACTGCTTTGTTTGTCAAGCTGTCCTTCTCACCCTCCTTGAGAGGAGGGAGTGGAGCTGCAAGCGGAGCGTATATCATGAACGGCGGCACTTTGCTCTTCTTCTTCGTTGGTGGACGTAGCGTCGGGGGAAACGGTATCAGTAGCGCCACCGTGGGATGACTGGCCTCTGGCAGGTCGTCCGCGACGGGCTGGTCGCCGAGGGACATGCGCGGTGCTGAGTCTTCGTCTGACATGTGTTCGTGGTCATCGTAAGGGGGATGGTCCTGGGTCTCGGACATGGAAGGATCCTGGGTGAGAGCCTGTTTTTCAGACATAATTGGGAGGGCGTATGCGAGTGAATGATTCGAGCAGTTAAACTATCCACGGAGCCAGCTTATAAGGCTCTTGGCCGACAGATACGGTAGCAGCGGATTGACGTCATGCCTCACTACACCGGTTCCGCAGCGGCAGGCAGCGGCAGACCAATTGCAAAGCTGAAAATGACATTCGGATTCTGACTAACAACGCACAAGTTGGGTGTTACACATACCGTGGCTGTCCTTCGTGTTGACTAAGGACTCTAAAGTGGCCATTCAGGCACAAGTGAGAGACCTTCGGAAAAGTAGAATGACGCATATCTAAGAATGCCTGGATGAGTTGAATTCTACCGTCGTTCTGCAGTCCACACAAATGAAGTATTTGAGAGTAGTCCACGACTGAATCATAGTAAATTTCAAGATCAACGACCTCGACGACCTCTCGATTCCTCGAAAGAAATAATGCACAGCTCCTGTCCCGCTGCGGCTGGACATTGCTTACAATCACCTGTATCACGTGCAACCGCCACCATTGAGTTCAGTGCAAAGCACAGGAATCTCTTTCAAGCTCATCGCCTCGCTTCCTCGCGCAAGCCTCCCGAACGCATTCGACGATGGCTAGCCTTCAGGGCTATGTCGACCGTGAGTGGCTTTTCACCCTACCGTCTTCTCCCTTGATCTTCAGCTTTCAAGTTTGCTAAAGGAACCACGCTCTCGTTCACTTTGTTCACTTCTCAGATCGCGTTCTTCTTATCCTCCAGGATGGGCGTGCCATTGTGGTACGTAACGTGGACTCTACTCGAACTGGAACATTCCATCCTAATGTTCTATGTGTCCTGCTCTCGCTGAACTCTGGACACAGGGCGTAATGGCTGGATTCGACCAAAAGTCTAACGTTGTTCTGTCTGACACCAAAGAGCGTGTCTACAGCATGGATGAAGGCGTGGAAGAGATCCCTCTGGGTCTATATCTGGTGAAGGGTGACCAAATGTATGTGCCCTTGTCTGCTTACTCGATGATTCCCGCGTTTGAAATAATTGCTCCTTCTAGCGTGCTCATCGGGGAACTCGACGAAGCGCTGGACAACGCAGTCGACCTCTCAACAATCCGTGCCGAACCCCTACCTCCGATCCGCTATTGAGCGCATCCCGAGGATCTCATGACCGGTACCGTCGTTCTCCGTGCAGTAAAAGTGATTGGTCGTACTTGGCTCCGATGTGCGAGAATGTAACGCGCAGACTGCGTCAGTCAGATTCTGGCTGTAGTAGGCCGTACCGGGCCGCCCACTTGTGTCATGCGTTAGGCTGCAGGGGTCGACGTGGGTTCTCGGGAGCGGAAGCAACGAGGGCTAATGAAAAGCTATGTAGTATTGAATTATGCCTAGAACTTTCTAATTCGACTATGCTTGATCGTACTAGTTCAGGCAGTCTCCTCGAGGCGCTGAGCGCTTTGCTTTGGGGTACTGGCAACTGCATGGTTGTCGTCTCTCTTGTTCCTACTGATCGGATATGCGAGCGGGTGTCGTCAAAGCCAGGCAGCTGAATATTGCAACCTAGACCCAGCCCGGTCATTTACTGTTTCGCAATCTGTCACGCGGATAGAGTTTGAGCTCCTCAAAATCTTTTCAAATTTCGTCATAAAAGGTCATCAGATACAGCAATAACAATCCCTTCAGTCCAGCTCGTCAAATTCTGAGCGACGGCAAACCACGCCCTTCATGTGACACGCAGGGATGTACGTCCTGTTATCAGGCCATGAATGTGAGTGATGCTGATCTCACGCTGAACAACTTTGCTTACTGTTCGCCGTTCAGGATCACAAAAGGCTCGGGAGACCGCCGCGCATGCGGGACCACGAGGGTGTTGATTTCGTGGAGTCGCTGCATGTCCAACCGAGCTATAAGGTCGGGAGAACGACGGTATCTAAGAGCAAGACCATGAGTCCAATAACGAGAAAAATGAAGACCCCTGACTTACTGCATAGCACGAGCAAGGATTGCATATTCATCCATACCATTTGCAAATTATCGTCAGCCAGAACGAAGATATAATATCGATAGGAGACGCACAAGGGGAAGGGAACCGCAAGAGCGGGGACGGCGACGGCGACGAGAGCAATGACAGCGGAAGAACGCATCTTGAATTAAACGAATGAAGTGGAGATGTCGTGAACGAAAATTAAAAGATGACGGTGACGAAATATGAATTAAACGAGATAAGTAAGGCTTTGTAAAAGAGATGTGCTCGGTGAGAAATCAACACAATGATCCAAATTATCAGACTCACTATCCAGTACCTGTACCTGAAGAAACTTGGCTCGAACGAAGCTGAGGAGCTGAGGACTCTAGTCATCCAACGGCCTGCTTATATGTGCGCTGTGATGTTCGGCGCTCATCAATACCTGTGCTGGTAGCCTGACGCCCGGTCGCTGAACAGCGCACCGCCTACACAGCACACGACCGAAACCATCAGACTAGAACGGCGAGTTCACCACTGAAACACCCGAAAATGGGCGGGTCATTCAGGTTGGATACGATGCCGAACATCAGCGAGTGAATTAACCGGTAACTGAACTAGGTAGTACTCCTCTCCGATCGAATATGTCGTTGACAGGAAGTTGATGCTGCAATTCCCAATAATCTGCCAAAAATCGACGATTGAACATTGCAATCTATCGAATATATCACTTCCTGGAGTCTATTATACATGCCGCTTGTCGTGGGGTCCAGACATAATGCAGACGTCAATCCTTCTTAGATTTGTCCGTCTATATGGTCAGACTGCTTGATATCATGCTCTCCTAGACCACATTGACGTACTCACCGACGATGGAGCACCCGAGCCAACTTGATCCTTACTTTCCTTGCCCGTCTCTACGCCCGGAAAATATTCTGAAATCCGGTAAGTCCTCAACTTATAGCAAAGAGCCGAACTCCATACGTTGTCGCTGTTGGGCATCAGATACCCCGACCGGCGTATTTCCCTCTATGGAGGATACGCCCATAGGCTGTTGTTCGCCTGTGGCCTCGAGAGGGGGCGACTGCGTGCCAAATGATTTCCCTGCACTGGTAGACATGGCGATCGTTCGAATATAACGGGATGTAAGGCAGCAGATATGTATATTGAAGAGTTAGCGGATGAAGGGGGGGAGAAGTAGTTGGGAGCTTTTTCTAAGTACCACGCCCATTTATACATTTGTTGCAGCCTTAGCTTACGCTGTTGGTTCCAAGTGTTTGCAATGACGTCGGTCTCCTCTTATGCACGTGGAAATGCGTCAAAGCGGAGTCACGATCACGTGGTTCTAGAAGACGCGTCGCCGTCGCGTCACCTTACTGCTGAGACCTATTGCAGGACAATATTGTCAGCAGCAAGGGAGACTCTCTAGAACAGTAATGTCTTAACCCCACTTAACTGTAGTCTGGTGGTTATTTGCAAGTACGAGAAGCCTCAGGTCTCATTCGTGATACCAAACAAAGTCGTTCAAAAATTTGTGCCGATAACCAAAGAATGTTTTCAAACCTAGTGTGAATCTGGCAAGTTAGAAGGTACGCGGCCCTTTCTGCACCTGAGTAAAATAGTTAGCTTTCTGAGGGTTTTTAATAGCAAAGTGCGATGCTTCACCTTTTGTTCGGTGATTCATTTGTGTATCTATGTTTTACTAGAGTTTGTCTCACATGTCGGCACTAGATGATTTCATGATTTCACAAGCATCAAACCTAGCCTTGCACCCTTCAATACGTGATTCTAATCAAGCGAGAGGCGCTGCTTCGGAGTGTTTTCGTATGGAACTACCAGGCTGCAATAACTCCCGTTGTTTCTGAGCTCTGAACGATGGCGATCCATCTGCTTTGAATACTGCACAGCAACATCAGCATGTCACAAGAACGGCGAGGCAGCCCGTCTATAAGTGAACTGCACGGCCAAGAACTATAGACGAAGTCCTGTAGTCTCTATTCTGTAACGATCCCATCAGACCCTGCTTTCCACTCCCGCCAGACTAATCAGGTCCGCGGTGCGCCGGAAGTAGGGACCAATAAGAGCATAACTGAGCTGCGAGCTGTTGTAGGTGAGCTGTAGGTGCAGCCTGCCACCATAAGTCCACAAGTGGAACGACGGGAAGAGCTTCCCTCCAATACGGAAGCTCGCGACGTTGAGTTCACCACCTCGCTTCGGAGTCGGACGAGCCTCGGGAGACCCACTGATAGTCGGAATCGAAAGGCATGAAGGCATAGCGGGGCGGGAGCACCTGCGTGCAGCCGCACATGCTCGACATGATCGGCAGTACGGGCTTGCCCGCCATGCCGTCCAGGTAGCTCTGGACCGTGAACGACATCGCGCAGCCGAGGAGCTGCCAGAAGCGAGGAGAGGTGAGGAATGCCGCCGTCTGGCTCCTGCATTGTCTCGCCATCTCCCACAGTGCGGCCCTCTGCTCTTCCGCGCTGCTCAACGAACGGGTGGTCTGCAGCAGCATAGGAAATACGCCGGCACGCGTCGTCGTCTCCATCTCGTGTGGGTTCGTCGAGGGGAGGAGGCGGCGCGAGAGATCGACGACGCTCTTGATGGCAAAGACGTGTGCTGGGCATGCGATAGTGCCGTTTGAGGCGTGGGCTCGTCACAGCTACCGACGGTGGTTTGTACAGACGCGAGTGCCATAGTCGCCGTACTGAGCTGGGTGACGGTGACGCCCTGCGCACGGCAGTCACAGAGAATCTGGTCCGTTTCTGTGGGAGAGTAGATGTGAGTGGCGACGTGGAAGACAGCCTTGTCCAGGTCGTGACTACAGTCGGCGACGAGACCTGACTTGTAGGCCTGTAGACTCGGAGGATGATCAGAAATAAGATAACTGCGATTGGTCACGTGTACACGTGCGCGCTATTCTAGGAAAGACTAGGATTACAACTTTCTACCAACTGTCCACCATCACCGGCACCCTTGCTACACTTGATCATAATAATATCTTTTACTGTAGGTCAGTTCATAGGGCATTTTCGTCCCATTTATAGCTGGTAGCGAACAGTAATGCGCGTGATCGTAACTGGCAAGTCATTCGAGATCTGCCATTCTCACATGTAACTCAGCTGGAATCGGACGTCGATCTTCAGGCGCATCAGGCGTCCTTGGATCTGCTGTATACGCCGCGTACAAATCTGCTGGACACACCCTTCTCGGGCTTGCGCACTCGCGCCCGACCGATAAACTTAAACAGCTCGACCTCCTGAACTCGACGGAGGTGGAGAAAGTCTTTGCAGAGTTCGGACCAGATTGTGAGCCCCCTGCGATGTTAACGAATGTCTTTCTCCTGCTCATGGCACACGTGTGATCCTGGGTGGTAGGGGTGATCCATTGTGCTGCGGAGAGGAGGCCGGACGTCGCAGAGAAGGTGCGTATGCCAGCTATGCAACTACCGTTTGTTTTTTTGTCTTTATGTCTTGTAGGACCCAGAGGGTGCTCGTCAAGTCAGTACAATCTGCAAGCTATCATAAGCAAGATATCGCTGAACGATCTGACTCTGCAGCTGAATGCGGTCCTCCCGGAATATCTCGCCAAGCTCTCCAAAGCACTGAAATTCACGCTCGTTTATATCTCGACCGGTAAGCTCACATCCTGAAGTATGTGACCACATCAGTCCCTGATTCATTGCCGACAGACTACGTATTCGACGGTACTTCACCGCCTTACACACCCTCCGCGATGACCAATCCGGTCAATCTATACGGGCGGACGAAACGCGATGGCGAGCTGTCCGTTCTCGGTGTGGTGGGCAGCAAGAGCGTAGTCCTCCGTGTTCCTGTCCTCTACGGACCGGCGCCCAAGAACTCAGACTCCGCGGTCAATATCCTGCTGGACGTCGTCACAGATCAATCGGGGAAGCAGTATAAGATGGACCACTATGCCACCCGGTACCCAACTAATGTGCTCGATATTGCCGAATTTCTTGTTCGCCTGTCATGTGAGCTCTCCTCCTTCTCTGTCCCGCAGATAGATGACCTGCAACGCGGGAATAGCATTACCGCCATCTCAAGCCATCCCTCCTATCCTGCACTACTCTGCAGGCGAGCCGTTCACGAAATACGAGATGTGTCTCGTCTTCTCCCGCATCCTCGGCCTACCACACGCGCACATCATTTCGGACGCAGAACCGCCCAAGGTGCGTGGAGTAAACGGCCGCCTATTCCCGGTCGTTACTCATGCTTGTCCATTGGGCGTTGACACACACAGGGAGATGCGGCGACGACGCGCCCCCGTGACTGCCAGCTGTACACACGCGAGACGGAAGATCTCATGGAAGGCCACGGCGGGCTTGGCTGGACGCCATTCGAAGAGTGGTGGGAGAGCTATCTGAAGGCGAAGCAGTGACGTCAAGCCTCGGACAAGGCTAAATATTGGTAACTGAAACCGAAGAGTGAAAGGTGTACGATATTAAAGTTGCTGTTAACTATTGTATCCATATTTTGTGTTAAGAGATGCTCGATCAGGCATCATTAAGGCGGGCTGTCAACTACGCATTTCATGGAAGGAGGTGAGTCTTCGTCGGTTAGAAGAATCGTTAGACATGCCATATGGGCGCCATGAACGTCAACTTGTGATTTATTGTCCGCGAGGGCGACGCTCTATGTAGACAGTCGATACGGGGTTAGCTACACGATATTTGTAGTACAGAGAGTTCTGAATGATGTACAGCATAATAAAATGAACGTGTTACAAGAACGCCGGGACAGCCCGTCTATAAGCTATCTGCGCAGCCAAGAGCTGGAGACGAAAGTCCTGTAGTCTCCATTCCGCAGCGATCCTACCAGAGTTTTCTTTCCACCCCCGCCTGACCAATCAACTCCGCAATGCGCCGGAAGTACAGACCAATAAGCGCGTCACTGAACTGGGAGCTATCATAGGTGAGCTGTAAATGCAGCCTGCCGCCATACGTCCACAAATGGAACGACGGGAAGACTTTGCCTCCGAAACAGAGGCTCGCGACGCCGAGTTCGCCGCCGCGCCTCCCGGTCGGACGACCGCCGACAGCGACAGGATCGAAACCGGAACCCGTGATAGCGTAGCGCGGCGGGAACGCCTGCGTGACGTCGCCCATGCTCGACATGAACGGCAGGACAGGCTTCCCCGCCAGGCCGTCCAGGTAGCACTGGATCGTGAACGCCTGCGCGTAGTCGAGGAGCTGCCAGAAGTGAGGGGACGTGAGGACCGCCGCCGTCTGGGTCCTGCACTGTTCCGCCATCTCCCAGAGCGCGGCTCTTTGCTCTTCCGCACTGTGTAAGGAGCGAGAGGTCTGTAGGAGCAGGGGATACACGCCGGCGCGTGTCGTCGTCTCCATCTCGTGCGGGTTCGTGGAGGGGAGGAGGCGGCGCGAGAGGTCGACGGCGCTGTTGATGGCGAAGACGTGGGGCTGGCCGTGCGATGGTGCTGGTTGGGATTGGGAGCTGGAGCTGGAGCTGCCGTCGCCGGGCTGGACAGACGCGAGCGCCATAGCCGCCATACTGAGCTGGGTGACAGTGACGCCCTGCGCACGGCAGCCACGGATGATCTGAACCGTCTCTGGGGGAGACCAGACGTGCGTGGCGACGCGGAAGGCAGCTCTGTCCGGGTCGTGTGCGCCGTCGGCGACAAGACCTGTCTTGTCCTACAGTAGGAGATGGGAAATGAGAACGATCGCGACGCGCAGTATACGTAGATCGCTACGACTGACCAGATGAGAGCCCTTCATCATTTCGGCGTATACCTGTCTGCCTGCCTCCAAGTCAGCGGTGCTGCAGCGCGACAAGTCCTGTATCTGGTCCTCTACACATGCTGGCAGGCGAGGAGGGAGGACTGGAAAGGAGAACCGACGAACGAGCGTCGATTCTGCTTCCCCGTCCTGAGAGAGCAGCTCGAGAAATTGCCGCAACACATTCAGAAGACCGAAGCCGTCCGTCGTGCAATGTGGAGCCTGCAGCCCGAGCACGTACTGGCCCCTAGCCTCGCCGACTCCCGTCGACCATTGAATAGCAGACGTCGAGGAGGTGATATCGAGCACATGCCGAGGATCGATGCTCAAGCATCTGTCCAACACAGACTTCACCTCCGCGTCCCTGTTCTCGAAAGTGCCAAAGCGGATGGTTGCGTTTGCCTGCTCGACTGCGTGCGCCTCCGACACGGGGCTCGAGCAGACGAATTCGGGGAGGGAGGTGGCGAAGGAGATGCGGGATGCTAGCGTGGGGTGGTGGAGGCGAACGGCGGCCCATGCGTGCATGACGTCCTCGTTTGTGATGAGACGGCTGCCTGGGGTGGTTTCGAGGCCGACGATTCCGTACACGTCGTTCCAGCCTCGAGAATGACGGGACAGAACCTGGCGACACTCGCGCTGTCCCAGCAGACGGGACGATGTCAGGGGAACATGGGTGTCGGTAAATCGAGAAGCGCGAGCAACTGCGACTGCATGGTGGGCGAGGCGGCGGAAAATATCCATTGGATGCCCTGTAAGTCGACGAGCATGCTTCCTGCATATATATCTGCTGCATCGGTATCTGACACACTGTACGTATCCTTGTTCTTTCGATCCTAAACTTAAACCTTGTAGCTCTGGTCAGCTGGTCAAGGCCATCGCAAGCTGTCTATGGAAGAGGCTCCAACGTGACTAGCTGAATCTCTTCTATCAGGATTAAAGACAAGACTCGGTCGCATAGATTCTGGAGCATCAGCGCATCTTGCACACCTTTGGCGTGCATCATTCAATGATCGGAGCAGGATCTCAATCACCTGTGAAGATTGTGAATTCCAGTCATAACGATAACGTTTCCGACGTTCCAACTAGGCTAGCATCTGGAAAATCAGCGGAACATACGGCGGCTTAAATTGCTGTGCAACTCGATAAGCCTCACCTGCCAAGTCATTGAAGTCTTGGAATCGGCCCTGAATCGAAGAATCCCAAGTTGTGCAACTGTCATGTAAACTTGTTAGTAAACCACAGAGCAGCGAACGGATCAACAAATACAGAAAGCAAGCATTGAAGAACTTCCAGAGAAATTGAATGCCTGCAAGATGTCCATATATCCTGTTATCGAACCCCACAAGGGACGCACAAGGAAGTAGCGTATCTTCCCATTTGGATTCTCGGTCAAGAACGCCAGTCTCCTACGTCATAGACGACCGGCGACGGTCCAACCGCTCTTTGAATTGACCTCGACGTACGTTAGAAATTGTATATGGAAGCTGAGGCTTCTCAGCAATCGTGACTGCAGGAGTTCCTCCTTGTAACCCTCACCTCGTCTTCATTCAAGTTATACTAAATGTTAAGCGAGACGGTTATCTGTCTCGTCGGCGTTGTAGATGAGGCGGAGATCTGGTCCTCTGATTGGTTCCCGTTCCGGTCCCCACTTCGCGAATGGATCCACAGCGTGCCGCCAGTACTCGCCTCCTCATAAAGACCGACAACCGATAGACCGCTCAGATGACACGTAGCACCACCATTGCGAGTCAAGAAGGCCGCAGAATGGAAGCAAAGCATGAGGACCATTTCGTAAATTCTGCAGCTCGCCCGACGGCCGTCTAACACGTCATGTACGCAAGTGCGCGTGGAGAACCATTGGCATTAAGTCCACCAGAGTCGCAAGATCAAAAGCCAGTGATGTGCGGGTCTGCGACTAGTCACGCGTCTGTCGCAAGTCAGTGACTATGGTGGATATACCAAGGGCCCTCCGGGCAAGCCTGGCCACTGCTGGTAATGCTACGGAACCCGGGACAGTCAACTGAGCACCCATCCGTACTGTAACGGAATATTCATCTTGTTGAACAAATCGCACTCTTTGAGTCCACTGTGCGGCTTACATGTAGAAAACTCGTAAAAAAAACATGTAAAAAACCTGTAAAAAAGCGACATGTGAAAAACGTCGAGTTATACACCCGACCCTACTGTACGCAGCTCCGCGATGCCACAGCCCACGGGGTGCAACCACGCGATCCCACGAACGCATCTACCGGGTTTCAGCCACGGAATGCCTCCTATGAGTGTATTTATCGTTGTTTAATATAATCGAGGCTCAGAACCTGGTCACGTGATTATTCAGATTCAGGTTTGAGTCGTGAGCGCCAATCGATGACAAAGCTACCGACGCCTGCCGTTTATGGCAAGACAGATTATAGACGCCCAATGATGCGCTCGGGAGTTAGTACTATAATTACGACAGTAGTTGTCTCTTCCTGAATATCAGACTCTAATGCATCTATGTTTATTAATGTGAATGGATGGTGTAGAAAGCACAATGATACAAATTTAATTTTCTTGCAGTGGAAATGCTTCAGCCCGGAGTAGAAAGAAATATATCCCACTGTGACCTGCAGTGAATGAATTTATTGTCGAATAATCATATCCCTATTTGAGCGCTTTTCAGTTACAATAGGCCCCAAATCCGATGGGGTGTGATTGATGCAGGCCTAATAAATTTAATATATGTACACGGGCACTTCTACCTATTATAGCGATTTCATATCATTATGGATTATCATTTATTACTCATATACATTTCTCTGTGTGCTGCCGACACCCGAAGCATGAGAATGGATAAGTATCGACTCTTCAATTGTCGGAAAATGGATTAGCTAAGCAGAGCGCCACCACGCGAAATAAGCCCGACATTACTATAAAGGGAATGAGGCGCTCAAATCATGTGACCTAGGATCAGAACCTGAGACTCAAACCAGGGATAGGCCCAAACTTGCGCGCAAAACATTTTCAACGATAAATAATGTCATAGCCTCCACGTGATGCGCTACGACGCATTTACTGGTTTTGAGCCACAGACTGAGACCACGTGATACCCCCCACAACGCATTTGCTGGTTTCACCCCCGGAATGCCTCCACGTGACCGAAGCAGAATGCGCGTGACGTGTGGACATGTGATACGGTACTGGTCCGGAATTTCTGCCCCCAAGACCTGGAAAACTAGTGTCCAGGAATTTGCGACCTTAGCCGGTGCGACCCTGACCCCGACCGTGGGTAAGGTCACAGTGGCTGAGACGCAGACGGTGGTGGTGGTGGCGGCGGCGACTTGAACACAATTGTAGAGTCCAAATTTGCGTGAGAAGAGTATATTATGTAGAAGCACTGTAGTTGCTCATGATGGCTGTTGCTTGAACAAGCCTTTCTCTTCGCGCATCAGCGTGATTGGTATCTGAATGGGAACACGTACCTACCTATTCAAGAGGAGTGGAGGAGGCCTGATTTCGAGATAATGCGTTCAACCCACGTCAGAAGGCCACCTTTGGGTGTCAAGCGTTCAGGATCTTCGACTTCTGCTCATTGCCTTGGTCTGACACTGATGGCTAGTAAGAATTTCTGGAATACATAGGGCGCCAACTTCAATGAGTTCACGGAACTGAGCCACTGAGAGGCTGCGACCTGCGGCATGTCGACTATTCTTTCGAGTTCATGCAAGGAAGAAAGCAATTGTGTAATTTGCAGGAGGATTTGGAACGCAATAGGGGGACGGTAAGCGAGGGTATGGCATTGATCCTAACAGCGAGATTCTGCCAAGCCGCGGGCGGATCACGTGCCGAGCAGACTAGAACACATTGCGGAGAGAGAGTCGCCTGCGGCATTGCCTCCGTTGTCGCCCGTTTCTGAGCTCTCCCCATCCGACGACCATCGCGGCCTTCCAAAGCCTGCTCACTCGCCTAGCTTTGCTAGCGCATCTCCATCCCACTCTTGTCCCTCTTTTGCCTCGTTTCTTCCCCGCTCTCACCTTATCACATCCACCTCCACGCGCGATACATAGCAGCACTATCCTTCTTCTAGAGCGATAACTACCCACATCGACCTGCACGACCCGGCCATGTCCAGCGTAGACCACGAAAAGGCCATCCCCGGCTCCAGCGAAAAGGGCATACAGATGCTCGAAGTCCGCGAAGAGAAGGCCTCGGATCAGCCGCTGCCTTCGCCAGTGACCGCTCCTGCATCGCGTCCCGCGGGCAAGCCCAAGCTCTCCGCTGCCACCATCATCCCTATCTGGATCGTCCTGAGCTCCTCTGTCATCATCTACAACAACTACGTGTACAGCACACTCGAGTTCCGCTTCCCGGTGTTCTTGGTGACATGGCATCTGACGTTCGCGGTGAGTGGCTCGGCTTTTGGGTGCAGGAGGGTTTTTGGATGCCGGTTGGCCTTATCGTTCTTCATTAATGGCGAATTGTTCACCGCTGTTTGTCTGTTAATGGGGACCCCCATTGCGCGTGTCTCCCAGTTTCAGCGCTTCCGCAGTTGTCGGCTACGGGACTAAAGGAAGCAGGCAGTCTCGGTCGCCGTCGTGGCTGCCCGAAGACAGCCGTGTCCCTGTGTGTGCCCGATCACCAAGGTAGTGGTTACATGCCGTCCGTGAGCGTGGCCAGTGGTTTCTACATTGATCTGGCTGCTGGCAGAGCTACTTTTCCCCCAGTTAAATTCAGACCGATCGGCTACTTTGCATGAAACTGCATCCCAGGCGGAGCTGATTCCAACGACCCCGTCTCTACCTGTTCTTAAGGAGCCGATCAGTCTGAATCTGGTAGTATTTGCTTGGAATCCCTTTGTTCGCGCAGGTACTCACGTTCCGTCCAAAGAACGCGCGTCGTTTACTGCGCGCCTCTAGCTCATAGAAATAACTTCGAGAATTAGACGAGTCTGGTGCACCCGTCGACCTGCTAGGTTGCGCACGGAGCGGATTCTTGGGATACTCGATTATTTACATTGGCTATTTCATTAAGTCCTTCATGCGGCAGCGTACTCATCCCACTCTTCCTAGGCCATCGGCACGCGTGTCCTCCATCGGACAACGCATCTCCTTGATGGCTTGAAGGATGTGCACGTCTCGAGGGACATGTTCATCCGGTCGATCCTGCCGATCGGAGTCCTCTTCAGTGCATCCCTCATCCTCAGCAACACTGCGTACCTGTATCTCTCCGTCGCGTACATCCAGATGCTCAAGGTATGTTCTGCTCTAATCGTCGATACGTTCTGCTGATTTCCTGCTGCCCGCCGAATAGGCATTCAACCCCGTAGCGATCCTGCTGATCTCGTGGACGTTCCGGATACAAGAACCCAATAGGAAGCTGGCCATGATCGTCGTGATGATCTCGGCCGGTGTCGCGCTCGCGTCGCACGGCGAGCTGCGCTTCAACCTGATCGGCTTCCTCACGCAAGCGGCGGCTGTGGCTGTATGTTTTCTGCTCGTCGCGCCGTCTGGCTGTTCTGCTGACTTTTCGCTTCAGTTCGAGGCATCACGGCTCGTGATGATCCAGATCCTCCTGCACGGGCTCAAGATGGACCCGCTCGTCTCGCTACATTACTACGCGCCGGTGTGCGCGGTCATCAACCTCGCAGTGCTCCCCTTCACCGAGGGACTGGCGCCCTTCTACGAGCTCCTACGCATCGGGTGCGCTTGTTTACCCTTGCGCATGTCTTGGTCCTGACAGCATCCCCTGCGCACAGCCCGCTCGTCCTCATAAGCAACGCCGCGATCGCGTTTTTGCTCAATGTCGCCGCCGTCTTCCTCGTCGGCGCGGGGAGCGGCCTCGTCCTCACGCTCGCGGGCGTGTTCAAGGACATTCTGCTCATCACGGGCTCTGTGCTCATCTTTGGCACGGACATCACGCCTCTCCAAGTCATCGGTGAGTCTTTGTCCTAGCGCGATAGCACTGCAAGCTCATGTTTCATCGCAGGTTACTCGATCGCCCTGGGCGGCCTGGTCCTTTACAAGACCTCCGGCAGCAAATAGACGCTCGTACCGGTTTTGCACTGGGCGTCCTCACGATCTATCGTTTGTTTGGAGACGATTTTATCTCTGTTGCTCGTACACTAGACTCCCATGTTCTCTTCGCGGGGTATTTTTGGACATACATACATCATTACACCTATGCCAGCCATATTGTGGGCGTGCTCATGACGATCGTGATGATACAATACACCTACGTAGACGTTGTGTCGCTGGTCGTCTTGTCTCTTTCCTTTCTGTTCTGCGTACAGTTTGCCTATGACCCCTCGTGTACACCATCTCTCGGGATGTATTTTACTCGTTTGGATGAAGTAAATAATGCATCGGAGGGGCGTCCTTGGTCCATGGTCGACATCAGTGTCAGATGTTGTCACAGCATGATACTCCCAGTGTCGCAGTGGACTGACGTGAAGCATCGTTGCATCTGGCTTATTCCTACCCGGTTTGTTGACTTCCGATCTTTACAGAGGTAGACTCTGACGGTAGCCAATTTGACGTCACTCACACACCCATCAGTACAGATTGTTACACTAATGATGCACTCAAACAGCTGACAGACACAGAAGGATCGCACCAAATTCGACTGCAATCCACAACATGAATGGCATACACTGCTAAATATCTTGGACAGAAAGCCTTCCTACACGGACTTCTAGCTCGAAGGGGCAGTGCAGTCGAAATCCAGCTACCCATGTTATCATCGCTCAGTCTCACAGACAGTGCGTTTAGTGGCGACATGCATACCTCGCTCAGCGTGGCAATATTCTGGCATATGTACGTTGCGTTGCCATCTGGCGAAGTGAGATCGGTGCCTGTCGCTGTGATGTCCTCACATTCTTCAGAGCAGACAAGATCGACGACAACAGTGCCCTCGGCACCTGATGAACTGCCCGTGACATTTATGACTGCATGGAATACCGCGGTCATTGTAGAACGCAGGGCAAGGGAGAAAACTCACAGTGGACATCCGATATAGAAAGTTGGCTGGGGTACTCCTCGCATTCGCTTGTGCTCGTGAAGTAGCACTAGCAAACGATACTGGGTATTTGTCTTCCGATTTTGCAAGCATGTTCCAATGACACACCTGATCGATTACAATTGGGCTATCGACCTCATACACTACAAGAGAAAATGCGCGGAAGTCAATGCCATGGACCTGCTGATACAAGGCGTGCATACTGACCGTAAAAGTCCTCGAAGATGATATTTTTCACGTAGCCAGTACCTCCTCCAGAGGTGCTGGCTGCAAAAATGGGACGGTGCACTCAGGACATTCCCCGCATGATGGACGGTTTAATTCGGACGTACTAGGGTCTGGACTTCCACCGAACACCTTGATACGCGCGCCGTTTTCCGCGTACCGCATAGTGACATTCTTGACATAGACATTTTCTACTATATCCGTCTCGCCGGCGTACTTGTAGTGATGTCTAAAATTTATCTGTTCCAGGAAATAAAACACAAGACGTACCTGGCCCAGACTTCCCACGGAGATGCCATGGGAGCCGTTGCACCATAAATTGCTTACGACCATGTCTGTACTGTTCGGCTTGAAGGCTGATAGTTGGAGTAAGGGAATTGCTTCCAGGTGAAGAGCGCAAGTAGACACGTACAAACGCAGTCATCTCCGTTATTAATCGCACAGTCCGCAATCGTCACGTAGGATGAACGGTAGATGTCCCAGCCATCTGTCATAGGGTACATCTCAGGTGAAACCATTATGTGCATAAATAGCCAGATAAGATACCTACCGGTGTTCTTTGCAGGCGCACTGGAGTAAGAAACCGAGCTGATACTACACAGAGGAAGGCCCTCAGATGAAGAAGCAGTTCCCACCAGAAGATGCCACTTTGACATACTTGATATTCCTATAAGTAACATTCGTGCTTTGATAAACGAACTGAGCGGAGGAGAGACCGTGAGCGTGCACGTAGGATTAGTGATGTACTTGAATGTGTCTTACATTATTCTTTAGAAATGGATTTGTTTGACACGTTGAGAAAGCCATTGATGTATATCTTGATAGGAAGACTTACCCAATTTGGCGCGGCAATTTCTGTTATATCCTCCAAAACAATATTGGATGAATTGCCAATTGTCAACAAAACAGGGCGGGCGAATGATAAAGTTGAGCTGCCTGCTGTTCCAGACTCCTATGCGCGATAATCAGTTGAGGTCTTTGTGAACTATATTTGTCAGGATGGAGGTGCCGATAGCTGACCTGTGTCTCGTTAAATGTATCATACCAAACCTGCCCGTTACCATCAATTGTACCCCCGCCAAAGATGTGAACATCATCTCCGGAGAGAAACCAGAATGTAGTCCTGTCAAACGCGACTTATTCACGCTAGAGCAAAAAGCGCATTGAGCGGCAGTACTAACGCGTTCTGGAACGCGAGATATAAGCTGTTCGGAGACCAATACGCAATGTTTGGCGTATACTGAACTATGACGTAGACGGTTTTCAGACAGTAAAGTGCTAACGGTAGATAGGATGTCTCACCAGTACCACTCAATAGGACATCAACATGGCTGAGGCTTTCGGTAAGAAGCAGTGTATTCACGCTGTAATAGTTGTCCAAAATAATGGCTGCATTTTGGGAGCACTCCTTGAATGCGGCATTGATATTGGGACCATCGTCTAGTCCTCCGCCGAGCGCTTTCACTGCGCATACTTTGTCGTAAGCCAAAGCAGCGGGTGTCAGCACCAGTAAAGCAAATAGAGTCGAGCGCATGATTGAAGGAATAGACAGATTTTCGGCTGCCAAATTTCACAGTGGGGGAGTATTATTCATGCCTCGCTGGCTAGTTCTTAAATGTGCCACTCGACGCTTGCCATGACCAGAACAAATTCCCTGAGGAACGTGTAGGAGAATAGATATGACCTCGAGCGGCCCGTCAAGGACCCGTTTAACATGAATCAAAAGGCGGCACACCAAGATATATAACGAGGACTCCCCCCACGAAGCTCTCGTGTGAGACCAATGTCGTACGCTCATTGATGCGCGGCCCGGTGGTGAGCCGTTCGCTGCCGTTCAACGCCATCATGGGACTTTTCTTCTCCTTAAGAACTCCACCATGTGTATATGAGAATTCATATATCGAAAGCGACAGCAATACACAGCAATGCGAATGAGAACCGGTACGGTGGTAAGAGAACCGCTGAGAACCGTCACTGCCACGGCCCACGAATCCACGACGCGCGGACGCGTCTCGGTCACGTGGTCCACGTGCTACGAGTGTGGATGCGGCATTGGTGGCGGCCCGCCGCTGTTCCAGTCAATGTCACCAGAACAAGGTAGGGTGTACTTACCTATTCAAATGTCTTACCACGACATTCAAGTCTGAAAAACAGGACGATATGCCGTCAGGGACGTTCTCTGCCCAGGTAGAGACCGGGGCGCACAAGCAGACTCGGATGGACACGACTAGATTATTCCGAGTCCTGGTGAGTGAGGTATATCGGGATGCCGCTCGAGAACGTATTCATCTAATAAATTTAGACAGCTTCTGAGAAGTCTTCTCCAGATATCCCTTTTTAGAAGATGTGCGCCCATACAAGACGTTGCACTGTTCCTTTGCACAGCACAATCTCGCTTCCTGACAAATATAGTCGTCCTTGGGAGAATACGCGTGTTATCTGTATACGGATTGCAACTACAGCACCGTGTAGGTGAGGCAAGCTCTTGATGTTGACCGCTCTTCCATCTTATTCATCAGGGCGATGTGACATGAGGGCGCTGAATACTGTGCTCAATGAAGACATTATATCCGGTCTTGCTCCCACACGAAGGGTTAGAAGACTGATACCACATCGCAAGTTTGCATTCTTGGAGCGGAGGAAACGTTCTTTATGGCGCTCAGTGCTCAGACGGGAACGCTCAACTGAGGATAAAACCTCGGCCTAGCTCAGCAAACCGTAGTCCCAACCTGCCCACTTCTCCCATTCACGCAACATTTTTCTCTTAGGCGTTCTGCCTGTAGCTCATGCCTCTTGCAGGAGTAGCTCAACACTTGAGTATGTCACGCCCTCCTTGGCGCAGCGTCGACGTTGCGTTGATGTGTTCAAACTAACATGCCTCTCATATTGGGGCCTTGGAACGAGGTACTGGCTTGGTCATCTCCCATTGCCTGTCTCGGCATACCAGACTTCGGTTGCAGAGAGATGGCAGCGGGTTCTTACCTGGCCGTAACGCCGGTCTTTGATTACTCCTTCTCTGCAGTGGCTTCTCTTAGACTGTGCCCAGTAGGGCTGCCTAATCTTGGGACTTCGAGTTAGGAGTCTGTGCGCCATTTTCATCAAGCGTTGTCTTGAAGTATACGTGATTGCCTGAGGTGCCGAGGTGCAGGCCCCTGGTCTCACTGCCTGCAAGTGGGGAAACAGGCGGTAAATGGTGGCAGAAGGGGACATTGCCGCTGAATTTGTCTTGCTGAGCATTCTCGTTGCGTATAGAGGTCGAATGGTGTGCTCAATCATTGCGGTGGCGGGTGATGTGATTAGCAGATTAACAACGGTATGCAGTTAACGTGCAAGGGCATAGCATCTGCCCTTGACCTGTCTCTGCATCCCGTTGCCGACTGCTATCTTCCTCACATCACCGCTGCTGTCTTCCCATCCCGATTTACTTCGGTGAGTCATCTCATTCTGACCTCTTGTGTGTCCATCGTCTATGCTGCGGCGGTGAGATACGAACCTGCGTTTCCGCCCGGGCGCATAACTCGCACGATACTTCTTCACAAGTCACCCGATGACGCTTTCTCCACGGACCCGCGCAATCTCGGTCCCCTGTCCTGCTGGTCCCGCCACGCAGAGTGCCCGGGACCGGCATGGCGCCCGTCCACGAAGCGCATCATTGGCGTTTGAGCCAGCCTTACGGTTGATCGAGAACCCTGTATCCGCACCCTGTTGCATATGCAAAGAGCTCTGCAGCAGAATCACGGGCCTCTGTTCACCCCGCCATCCGTACCGCGGCGGAGGGTGAGGTGTCACAAAGACCGGGGTCTTCCTGAAGAGCCTCCCTGACTCAAATCAAGCCGTCCGTCGGTCGAAAAGCGGTCTCTGTCGCCCCATGCTTGCATGTTCAGACGGATGCCCAGAAAGCAGCCCACCATTCGTGTCCACCTCCCCCCAAAAGTGCTGGTGGGAGTGGCTCCGAGTGTGGGGTCCGCACATCTGGCATGCGGAAGACATCCTGCTTCCCGTCGGACCCAGCGTCCGGCCTTTCGTTCCGATACCGCACACTTGCACACTTGCGGTGCGTGGTCCCCAATTCACCGTTTATGAAGCCCGACGATGTGCAAGGGCAGACTGGCGGGACTCGCGCTCGGTGGTCATGTACAGTCGTCCGGTGTCCAGAGCACAGCGCCCGGACCACGCTCGTCTGCGTAAGCTGCTGGCCTACGACAGCCCAGCAGGTATCTGGCGGCTCGCTCCGACTTCTCTTCATCGCCGATCCATAGCTCACAGTACCGCACGCAACAATGAAGGCAAACCTATGGACCCGTGGTCTCATGAGGAAAAGAGTCCGAGTACGACCCATGCATAGTTTGAGGGCCACACCGAAAATGGTCGTCTTGAGCCTGCCTTTTGCAGACTCAGGTGCGCTGCCGCGGTCTTCCTCGCCCTCAGTCACTCTGCAGCGTGCAGTGGATAGTCAACGACAGCGACCCTCCCATATGCGTAGCTCAGCGACTGCTAGGCCCGTAAGTCCTCGTGTGGTGGCATGCCCTCATCCCGTTTCCGGGTTGCACGAGGATCATATGTACGACGAACGACTTCACGCCCTACGATCTTCGGGTCATTTCTCGTGGCGGTCTGCGAGATACCGTATCTAACTGCCAAGTATCTCGGTTCCCGGTGCCCTTTCTACCGCTATGCTAGTGTACCACCGGGACCATTCTCTCTTCATCGCACCTTCCTACGCTTGAGGCCAACGTGCTTCATTGAACGCGTTTTTCTCCAAAACACATTCATCGAACGTCGTAGTGTCTTCCACGCGCCTGGTTCCGTCCGGCGCCGTCAGCAGCTCGAGTAGCTCTTACGCTTGCTCTTGTCCCTGTCACAGGGTTGGACTAATATGTTATATATCTCTGTCACAGGACGTCCAGGGCGCGTCTCATGGTATTTTCCCCTGTTTGTCGCAGAAGACGGCGACTACCCAGCGTACAATCCGTGGTACGCTGTGTGAATATATAGCGGGGCGGAGCGCGACAAAGCACCGACTCCCCAGATGGTGGAGTGGCAAGCATGGTGCATATGATGGACGTCGTGTAGCACCCAAGCCTACCGCTGACTCGTCCTGTCCTCAACATTCTGCTGCAGCATGCCGGTGCTGGTGAATGGACGTATGACCGTGCATGAATATAGCTAGTATTCTGTATTCTTCATTGAATAGCATAGCATATGCGTGCGATGCGTACAGCATATTTCGTCCCTACCGTTACATACCCACCATCAGCTACATCATACCATATTTTGGCACAGATCGCGACAATTCGCACATTATATACCCCCGAGGTCTTGCGTATGCATCCGTACATGCATGTTCGCGCCCCCAGTCCCCACTAGCACTCACCATCCTCTGTCACTGTATCTCGTTGATCTTGTGGAGCCTTACGCCGACAGCGCGCCCAGTTCCTCGCCCCCGACAGGCCAGAATCCCTCCTCGAGCTCGACGACGCGCGCCCAGATAGACTCTGCGCGGCGCCAGGTGGGAGAGTCTTGCGGTATGTGCAGACTAGGTGCGAGTGAGTGTGGGGGGAGACGTATATGCACGCAGGGAGGGACCGTGGGTGTATATGCACATGCGCGCGGGACAGTCAGAATGAGCCGGAATGCACAAGCGCAACGAGCAGCGAAACAGCAGCACAGCTCAGCAGCGCGCACGACCGCTTCACGAGACGACTCACCTATCCACGATGTCCGCGAGGTCGTCGACGAAGCGGACGAACTCCGGGTTCGTCCAGTTGGCGACGAGTGCAGCGATGGCGGGCGCGGTGCCGCCCTGCACACCGGGGCCGGGGGTAAGCGACCCGACGTACCGCCATGTGTCCAGGTACACCTTCATCGCACATCAAGCTGAGCACACGCAGCAAACAAACACAGCAAAGCACGGACGCACCCTTTCCATGGCCCACAAGAACACCAGGCCGTCCTCGATCCGCCCCTCCGCACCGACCCTCGCCATCTCCGCCGTGTAGTCGCGCGTCGCCTTGCGCTCGCGCCAGCCATCAAGCGCGAGACCCCACTGCTGCGCAGTCTGCCCAAAGAAACCGACCTCGCGCACGACGTTCTGCAGCGCGCCGCTCAAGGCTTGGACTATGCGCTGGTTCGTGCATTCTTGGGGCGAGTCGGGGGCGTCTAGGGAGGAGAAGGGGACTGCGGCGAGGAGGCGGCCGATGAAGGCGGGGTAGGCGTGGGCGGCGTAGAGGCGGTCTTGGGAGAGGTAGAGGGAGAGGAGGGCAGGCGGGAGGGTGCCGAGGCCGGCGGCGGAGAGGAAAGGGTGCTCTGTGGCGGCGGAGTAAGGGCGGGGAGTCGAGAGAGAGAGGAGATGGGCTGTGAGGGACTCTGTCGTCTGGGCTGTCGTCTGGGCTGTGAGGGACTCTGTCGTCTGGGCTGTCGTCTGGGCTGTGAGGGACTCTGTCGTCTGGGCTGTCGTCTGGGCTGTGAGGGACTCTGTCGTCTGGGCTGTCGTCTGGGCTGTGAGGGACTCTGTCGTCGACATCTCGGGCGCGGCCATCGTCGCTGCTGCTGATGGTGCACAGCGAGAATAATCTACGACTCAATAAATGATATTGACCGGTGACGTCATGTGAGCGGCAGTTGTTTGGTCCTGTTAGAATCCAGAGTCAATAGCTTCGACGCCCGTAGTCCTCAGCGCAGGACACCGAGTGGCGAGACCTACGCAGGAATGAATATATCCATGAGGCAGAATCAAGGCAAATTCTACTTCTATCACTGCTATCACTCCTGGCCTTCATCATTCCGCACCCCGCCCGTGCATATGGCGAGTCTTTTCTATAGATTGCAAGGCATTCAGGCCAACTTGAAATTTAATATTCTGATGGCTGCTGATAATGTAGACTTTTCTCCTTCGCTACGAGCTTGAATGAATCGTAGGCATAAAGATCAAGGATCACAGAGTTTCTATCTGGATGCTATGGTTCTGGACTCACGTTTCAATGAAACTCTGTCGCAATAGAGAATAATCGACGAACCATCGATCTTCTGCTGAGACTGTCATCCTTGCGAAAACATATACTGTTCCTGTGCCGCATCTACGTGCAAGAACAATCAACGCGAGCCTGCCTCCTTCTCGGAGCCTTGCAACGCTAAAACATGAATGTCTCTCTGTCGTCGACGCCATACCTTGCTTGTCTGTCTTAGACATGGATTTCGGGTGAGTCACCGCCGTCCTCCTTGTAGTTGAAAAGGTGCCGGCAGCATCTCCTTATGCCACTCCGACAATAGGTGATAGAAACCTGTGCAAATTGGGTACATGAACCACAATCAGATCTCTCGATCGCCGGTGTTCAACGTTCGACGTTCGTGGTCCCTTCAGAGTTCGCATCCTGCACAGGGCGCGAGAGCTCCGAGTCTGTCCAGGCTGGTCAGCAGCTAGTGGACACCACAGATTCTCCGTAACCAACGCCCACCGGCGAGGAGCCATCTAACCACGATGCACAACCGCATCCTGCGTGCTTCTTCTGCAGACTGGCTCCTAGTGCTTCTAAGTTGGGCGTGGATGCCGAGAGACCGGGAGACTGAGAGACCTAGCGCCGACGGGGTGGGGCACCCCGACTCTTGCAGTCTCGAAGGAAGGACGCGTCCCTCAGGCCACACCCGCGTGCCGCCAGCCACGAATGCTCTTCGAGAGAGCAGCTGCGGCATAAACAGGTGTCGCGGGCACCGCAATCGAGCCACATGCGCAGGAAACGAGAAAAGAGGGCGTGCGGCCTGCATTGCGCCCCGTCGTCGTCCTGGACGCAATGGGAGAGCATGCTGTTCTGCCTCTGCGTCTTGATGCGCATACGGATCCACGAACACGCGTTATCCCTGGACGTCACTCGCTGTAAGCAACAGGCTCTCGCTAGGAGCGCAAATCCGGGGCACTCGACCCTAACTGGAAATCACGCACCAGTTAATTACTCATAGGAATCTCCTTGCGCATACACTGACCTCATGGCGTTCTCCAAGTCGATGATGGGCCGCCTCTCGTCTGTCTGCGCGTTGACATCAAGTTAACTGTGGACGATATGTAGGCCTACGAATTTGGAAGGAGGTTTTCTCATTTTCTTATCGGCCCTAGTCAGGCAGGGTGTGCACCTCTGCTTGAGAAACGCAGGGGACCAGCCCAGGTACGCTACTTGTTGGGCAAGCATGAGGCCACCGGTTGACATGCTGCTCCACGGCAAGAACACTCGTAGCTGCGTTCGTGGTTACTACTGGCGCCAGTGCGTGACTATGGGTTCTTTGGGGGTGTATTCCGAACACAAATCCCCCAGCGCCCTGCAATACTTCCCTACTAACGCGAAGTGGAGCAGCAGAGCCTCGTCTGCAGCTGGGTGGTGCAAAGCTAATTTTCACGGAGCCCGCGCGTTTCCGCCCAGTCTGATACGTCGGTCTACATTACAGCATTTCTCGCGAGGTCCACCAACAGGGTCTGAGTACTGGGTACTGACGCCTGACGATGACTGATCTTAGACCCACACTACATCCACGCTCTGGTGGATCGTCGCGGCTCCTTTTTGGTCCAAGTCAAATTCGCCCGCGCCTCTCTGCGCATCGCATCCGTCTACATCTTCTCCGCGGGCACACGCCGCGGCAACATTTTGCACGAAAGCGCTGAGACAACTACCCTCGGCGATGCAGGGGCCGCGGAGGCGTCCAGTCTACTTACTTATCCTGACAATCCTGATAATTTCCCAACCGCATCCAGCCATGATGCGCCTCCAAGCTCAAATTCTCACAGGAGCCAGCTGGTTCGGCCTGGAGGTCATGAGCGATCATAAAATTTCCGCACCCCTGATCCACCTTTGGAAATACACGCAAATAACCACTGACACTGACAGTCGCTCGCACATCGTTGATTCTGACGCCCACCGCGGGGTCTACCCAAGGGCCCCCAAGTTCCAACTCGAACTTGGCGAGCCTCCCCACCACAGCAGAGCAGAAGGCTTCATTCGAAGGTTCTTACAGCCGCTGACAGCACCATGGTATCGGCACATATGGAGAAGGAGAAGGATAAGGGAGAAGTGCTACCACAGGCGGATAAATGGGCCCTGCCAATTTCCACTACAATCCACCGCCTGGATCTGGTGTTCCCATATCAGTCAGCAATGTGTGCTTCTTTCCACCGGACCAGCCTGCGAGAGCGCTCCGGATGCGCTCAGATAGGATTCTGAGTGCCTCGCCCAGGCAGATCTAAGCTAGCAGATCCGGATCCCCTTGGTAAGCCTACCGTAAGCAGGTCCCCAGGCTCCCAAACGACGCACATGGTGGCATAATTGAAGAAGTTGAGAAGGAGGATGAGGGGTTGAAGCTGAAGCTGAAGGTTGAAGGCGAGCATCGACGGAGATTCGCATCGAGAATACTATGACGACCACATGCAATCGCGTGCATCCTCCTTAGAGCTGGTCCTTTCAGGTTGCTGGTTATGGGTCCAGCATAGTCACTTGGGTCAGTCACAAGGGCAGAATAGTTTCAATAGAACAGACCGCACACCACCCCCAAATCGACGAATTTGAATCAATGGAATGTATGTATTATTCTACAAGTGTAATGACAACTTTTTGAGCATGCATCGAATGTCCGACCATGCATATGCTACGTACGGACTGCATTCCTGTGAACTATCCGAAGAGCCGGGCCTGGGGTCTGCACCATCGCCGCGAATCCACACGTGGGTCAAGTCTATGTCTGGGTATAGTACAATGAATGGAAGGGGAGAAATCGTATACGACAGCAGGGCGATTGGGTAATCCGAGTACTACAGAAGCAGGTGGCGGTAAGGTGAAAACGGCAATGGCAATGGCAATGGCTGATGGCAAAACCGTATAAATACGTGCGCGCCCCAAATCGACACTACCGCGGCAAAAAGGTCTACAAAAAGGGCCTATGAGACGACCAGAGACCACGCTCCCGCGAGTCACCTGCAGAAGCATGCGCATGTGCAGAGAAGTCGGTGGGATGCGGGGAAACGAGCAGCCAGCCTGGGAGAAAAGGGGTGGGAGGGGAAGCGAGTGTGATGACCGAGCACGGAAGCTGAGCCTGCGTATTGCTTCGTGCTCACAGTGACGGATCCCTAAAAGTACACCGGGGCCGCAGGGATCCGCTGCGACCGCGGGAGTGGAAGCTCAGCGAGAAAAGGAACTTGCAGTTGCTGATGACGACGGTGAGAGAGGGTGAACAAGTGACGATGCGAAAGCGGATGCGATGTTTAGAGCAAGCAAGGTAGTGGTGGATGGGGAATGCGAACGTGCATATGCGGACCAAGATGACACATGCAGCTCGGAGCGAGAACAAGAATGCACATGAGAAAGCAAGGAGAACAAGGGGGTGGCAAAGCAACAGGGAATGACAACCGATATGGCGAGGCAGACAATGACCTATTCAGTATTCCGGTCGCTTGAATTCGTCCGAGATAGCGTGTGGATCGGTATCGTAACTCTCGATATCCTTGACGATCCTACCCGTCACGTCATATTGCACGAATGACGGATCCGACGTTACCGTTTCGGAGACAGCTGCGAAGGTCTCCATCTGCACATGCATAATGTCAGATCGTGCTCAAAGACGTTTTCACAGAGATAGTCGCAGAGCAGTAATCGTAGAAGAGGTGACAGCATAATAAAGCGGAGGGGAAAGGAGCCAGCGCAACGATACTGACCTGAACGTGAACTCCATCTTTCTTATCGTTCATAGATATCGTAGGACCGCCGCGGCTGCGCCTAAACGCGAGGGTTGATGCCATAGTCGAACTGTATAGCATAGTCAGGACTAGATATACACTGCGCTGGCCAAGTGACATACCCGAACACCTCTGCACCCGGAGACGTGTAGTTACTGAGCCGGCGGACGACACGGCATGCGACGATCTGGAATGTACCGACGTCAAATCCTACGGGCCCAAATCAAAAGCGTTGTGGTACCACTTACCGTCGATGCAATCGCGGCAGGTACATTTCCAATGATGGACATGACCGCGTTGAGATTGAGCAGCATAAAGATCTGTCGTACGACAAACGGCAGGATCAGTTTCAATCATGCTGGCGCGGCCTGCCGGATGATCTGCCACGTACCGTCGCCAGCAAGTTCGACAGGAACCTACGCATATACCCGTCAGTCCATCAGCCGCCACGTCACGCCCATGTCAAAAACCGACACTCACGCGATGATGAAGAAAATGAGGCCGTCGCCGAAGATAAGCTGCACGATGCGGCTCTGGTCCTTCCGACGCGTCGGGAACGCGAGCTTCCACGCGGTGAGTATAAGCACGATGAAGTCGAACGTCATCGAGTAAATGAACGTCGCCGCGAGGAGGGTGTTGTCCGTGTTCGTGATGGTGCAACCCGCGCCTGGGATCCAGGCAGCTTTGATGAGGATGCCTGTCAAAAGACAAGATGATCCGTTAGAACGTCGGAGAAAGGGGAAAAGGTAATAGAGGACCATACCGTGAAGAAGGAGCGACCAGTGTCCAAGGATGAGGAGCACTAGCGGGACGACGATGTACCAGACTTGCGACCACACTGCCATACTGGTAAACCCAGATCGACGTTAGAAAGTGCATATATGCGCATATAAGCATGCAGACTGACGTTCGCAACGACAAGTTGATGCTCGCAAGCCCGATGGCTGCATTGCCGAAGACCTAAGAAGGATGGATGAAGAGCAGCTTGCAAAAGACAACAAGGTCGTTGCATACCTGGTTGTAGGTGTACAGGGATTGGCAGTTCACCGGGCTGTTGATTCGAATAAGCCGTTTTCACTAAAACGCGTGATGCTACGAGAAGTGTACATACACAGTAACATTCAACGCGACAGCGCTGTAGGAAAGTGTGTAAGTGGGACGGGCTGCTCTCGAGATGCTAAGCACAACTTACATGCCGATCAATGCGAAAAGCAGAAAGTATCGACCAGCGAAGTAGAATATCTGCTTTTTCGTCAACATTGAGCACTTCTGTACGCGTGAGGACTACTAACCATTGGCCATCTGAACTTTTTCTTGCCGGATATGAAGTCCCAATCAAATGGGAGTGACGTGAAGAACTCCCATCTGGGTGATAAGCCCACCTCAGTTCCTCGCAAGTTCCTCGTCTATCTCGACGCGTTACTCACATGTAGAGACCCAGCAGCGTGTGCATGAATCTACTGAACGCCACTGAAAAGAGGATGCAAACGCATCAGTTCTGTGCTTTGATTTTGATTTTTGCAACATGAGGCTACAGCCGCTGCGCCGTACTGAACGCAGGCGGACACTAGACGAGTTGTCGATCGCACTGACCTCCGTCCTTGGCGATCTCCGCGTCTGATTTCCAGTCAACCATCTTGGCGACCTTTCACGGCGTGGTGGTACTAGTAGGGACGGTGAGCGAGCGCCGAGCACGAAAGGGGCGGATGTGACTCGGGTTGGGGACACGGAGGCGACGGACGGGGAAGCGGGGACAAGAGGGCCTATGTATATAGGCATGAGTGTTGGTGGAGAAGAGGAGCATGCCTCGCACGGAAAAGGAAGCTCAGGCTTCTGCCTGTGAACATCTATTGCCAGTCTCGGGCTTCGAGATCCCTGTGGACCCTGCCCTCGCATGTTCCCCCATCAGATGCTGCGTATCACGACGGCTTCCACAACCTCGCAAGACCAGCTGCAACAGTATGTGGCACGTACCAACTTGAGTCGCGTTGGACGCTTTGAAGAAAGGCTCTCAAGCACGTTGCATTGGCGGATGCATTCATGGTTGGCAGACCTTCCGAGGAGTGCTGAGAACGGCCGTAATTTGATGGACATTCGTGAGGTACGCCCACGGCCCATAAAAAGCTATTTGCTTTGCTCCAAACTTGGAACGTTTCCGGAGACTTGTCCGGGCGGTTGCACGTTGCCCGACCAGCATGTTTCGCGTCGCGATCGCAGTTCGCCCATCCAACGTCTACAGTATATACACTGGTCGTCTCGGATCATCTGGTCTGATCTTTCTCCTTCGCAATGTGTGCGTCCAGCGACAGTTCGACTTCGCGGCCTCACTGCCTGAACGGGCAGATGGTCGAGAGCGTTCATTTAACGTCACTCTTCTCTAGATCTGCTATTCAGACTACCGAGACCGCCGAGCAGCGACAGAAGGATGTGTTCCTCCTACCCTGTGCAGCTACGTGATCTCCTCCTGCGAGATGACCAGATTCCCAATGAGCAACAACGGCGAATCCAGCCCCAATGTCTGCCTTGAAATCTGATATTACTGCCTTCCCGCCGCCCTCATACCTCTAATTCGCCGATATTATTATTCATTGTGTGGCCTAAATAACTTGTCCAATCCGCGTTCTGGATGCGAATCTTCCTCGTCGACCCTCGATCTCAAAGCAGTGACAGACCGTGCCGGCACTATTGCGACCGGTCCCTGGACCTGAATGCACTTCGACATCTTCCCCATGTGGACATCAGCCCGAGCGATGTGCAACGCAAGTGCAGTCGGCCTGTGGGATTGCCAACAGTCGGTTCGCTTCAGAGACCTTCCAATTGCAAACTCTCCAACAATTGAGTATACACTACGAAAAGTATCTTCGCCCGTGTCGTTCTTGGATGATGAAACTTCGACATCAGGGTTCGCGCTTCCTGAATATTGGCCTGGCCTCCTCCCCGTCTCCAGCGTCTCCGTTGACAGAGAGATCGCACGACGGCGATCTTGTGTGGGAGGATCACACGAAATCACCCCTCCCAACGCATTAAGCGCGTCAACGACTGCGGAGCAAGCGAAGTCTAACTCTGGATGGACGCGGGCGCAGGCCGCGCTCGTCTCCAAAAAGACTAGCTCGGGGTGATGCCGACGCTACACGCTCAACCGACGTCGAGTATTGTATGGGCGTCAGCACGATAAGTAAATAGGCTCGCTCTTCACAGGGACGAACGCCTGACGGAATTGTGAAGGAGTAAATTTTATGGTTTTCAAAGACGGCCTTTGAGCCTGTGCGTATCAGCGTATGCGAGCTGCGGCAGCAAAGGGCTGCAGCCATGCTCGACTGATGGGATGTGCCACGACACGACCCTCATTCGATTTTAGAAATAGCCGGAGAGGTACAGTCTGGTACAGTACATGCAACATGGTCCTTCCCCCATTCGGCGACTCCGGGGATATCAGGAAAAGCCAAAACGTTACTGTAATCCCACTCAGCGGCAGGCCTCGAAGCCCGCAGATTACCGGCAGACCTCGACAGGATGGAGGTTGTCACTTGTGGGACTGCCTAAATTTGTTGCAGATGATAGTCTCCACGAGCGCGCCGGTAGTGAGGTCTACCCTCTTCCACCCAAACGGCGGTAATACAGTATGCCGGGCTTATTTCTCTATCTTTTGTGACGAAGTCCTACTTACCACAAACCCTGTATGGTCTCAGAATGACTGAGGCGGTCCCACTCTAAGCCATGGCCTTCTGGATCTTGGGTTCGGTCATGCGATGTAGTCAAATAAGCTCATCAATAATTCAATTTGCTCTCGGCGCGCATCTTTGGACAACTGCAAGCTAGCGCCGTGATGCTTCTGGAAACCTGATTCATCAGAGCTCACATATACTCAGGAGTCTAATAGGCTATACTAGTAGGCTACCCTGTTGCCGTTGCTTTCAACGTTGGACGTTCGCCAAGGGCCAGATCTGCATGGGTGCGTATTTAAATTTTGCACTCGCGTATGCAGTGCGGCGCCGGCATCTCAACTCGACGGTTAGAATCGTCTACGTTCGGAAATACAGCTCTCATTCCCGACATTTCCTTGAATAGGGAGCGAGCGGTAGAAGATTGGCATTTTTGTTTCGTTCCGACTGCCTGTCGGGCTTCCACGCCTCTTCTCCGCTCGCAAAATTGGAGTTCTCGCCAACGGCCCAAGATGCTCGCTCGTGGGCTTCGCCCTCAACGTTAAACTTCAGCATGACATAACCGCAGGACCACAGAAGCAGATCACTTCTTCAAATTCGCGGGTCCATTAATCGCGAGATCTCAAGCACCACCCATTCTTGGAACAAACGCATCTCTAAGTTGGAAGATCACCGACGGTCGATATTGAATGGTGGACATCGGGAAACCCCCGAAATTGCGACACGCTGCGGTCGGTGGAAGCCCTGAGGGTCCAGATAGCATATTCTAATACGTTCACTCCGACGGCGTTCCTCAACGGATCGTTGTCTTCAAAGTTCGAACTTCTTCAGGCACCGTAGACGGTAGCAGTTCTTTCATAGTTACAGCACGAGCCTCCGTCATTAGAGCCATGAGGCTAACATCGCTGCATGCAAATACCATATCAAGTCAAAGAATCAGTAGGACTTCTCGAAAGGAGTCAATCTTATCAGGAAACTAAACCGAAGTATATTGATTACATATGGACGCGGTTTCAGAATCTAGAGAAAACCCCCATAAACCAGCCAAGCGACGAGCAGTAGATAGAATATTATACAAAATCCGATAGGGTATAGGAGATGGTCGCGATAAGTACGCTTGTGGACTGTTGCAGCAAGCGCAGTCCATAGATATTGGGCGACAAAGAAAGGACTGGTGTACCTCTGGCAGGGAGGTTATACATATAGAAAATAAGAGTCTGATTACCTCACATATCACCTGTTCAGGAATTTCGCCTCATGCAGCGAGGGTGACGTAGAGCGGAAGCAAGCCACCACGGCCGTCCGTCACAGGCTGCAGAGTAGGAGAGATTCTGGAGTGCACCTCTGCCGTCGTCTCGCGAAACTCGAGCGACCGCACGAGGGTAGCGAGGATCACCTTGAACTCGTAGATAGCTGTACAGATAAAGAAATATCAGCATTTGCACACAAGAAACAGGCTTGCGAAGATCCAAATGGTCGCCGACGGAGCCTTACTAGAGACTCCGCCCCACGATGCAGGTCGAAGCACCATCTGGAGTTCGGGAGAAAGCACACTCACCGAGGCGGTATCCAATGCAATTGCGAGGGCCGTCGCAGAAGGTAACCAGGCCACTCCATCCGTGCGGCAGCTCAGACGGAGAGGGCACCCCTCCAGGAACGACCCATCTCTCAGGCTTGAACTCAGCAGCATCCGGGCCCCATACGGACGGGTTGACATGCATCGTCGTGAAGGGGATGTGGAAAACCTTACCAGCAGGTGCATAAGCTGACAGAGAAGCGCAAGAGTAGGCGATCACGGTACCTGGCCGGCCTTTACACGCAGCGATGTGATGCTCGTGCCGTCAGCGGTGCGAAGAGGCCTGCTGAGCGGAATCACGTCGTCTTTGAGGGCTACTCGCTCGGTCTGGGGCGAGGCCGGGTGCAGGCGCAATCTGCAAGCGTGAGGTGTGAAAATCAGGTTGGGAAGCGATGGACAGCCAGACGCGGGCGAGCGAACTCGACGCACCCTTCTTTGACCACCGCATCGACGAACTCAAGTCGCTGGATATCGTCGTAGGTCAGATCGCGCCCCTTGCTCCGCACTTCGTCGCGCAGCCTCTGCTGCAGCTCGGGGCGCTTCGCCAGTTCCCACAAGGTGAAATTGAGGGACCCCGCCGTCGTCTCGTGACCGACCATCATGAACGTATTGATCTGGCAGGTGCACAATGTGACGGCGTCAATAGACGAACAACGTCCGACGCGCGGAACATGCATCGGGCTAGATCTCGCTCACTCACATTATCCACAATCTGTTGCGGGGTCAGCCGCTCCTCTTTGGCGCTGCGTTCGGTTTCCGCCTTCATCAGAATGCTGAGGATGTCGCGCCCGCGATCGTTGAACGTCCCGCGCTCGACGAGGCGCATCGAGAGCTTCGTCACGATCTCCTTAATCCGCCCCCCGGCCTTGATCGCGGGAAGGGGGAGGAGGAAGATGGAAGGGCAGGCTCGAATGACGAGCATGGCGATGAAAGCGCCGAAAGTGATCCCCCCATTGACATGGCCTTCCCAAGACGCGCGTATTTGCTTCGCTTCCGTGGACTGGCCGGACTTGAAATCGTACCCAAATGCGACACGACCGATGATGTCGAGGCTGAGATAAGCGGCGTATGTGAGTTTGCGGAACACGTATCTCGAGACGAGGGAATAATCAGACGAACGTGCAGCTCGAGGTGTGCTCGACGATGTTGACAGTGGCCCCACCGCCATGGGAGAGTACGTGGTTCGTCAGACGACTTTCGAGCTTCGCGCAATTCTGACTGTCAGACCACAGTTCTTTCCGGTCGCTGATCGCATACCTTTTCAGAGCATTCCGATATATCATCCGACATTCCTTTGACCGACTCGGGACTATTAGAATGAATAAGCACCAAGGCAAAAGAAGCATGGTCAGTATCACGCAATATGCTAGTAGCGCACTCGTAGCGTCGAACTCAGTCTACGAGACGCGCACGGCCGTACAGTGGCTGAGGGCGGTTATACCACACGCACAGTGACGGCTATGCGCGGGCTAGAGAACTGCGGAAATAGTGTACGAGTACTCACGAGAATGCGGTGGCGAAAACACGACGCTGCTTCTTGTGGTCCTCGCCTTCTGCCCAGACTAGACCCTTGCCTAGCACATTTGCGACTGGGGGTCTGAACGCCGGTGACTTCACTGCAGGGGAAGAAGACCGAGGGCATCAGTCGGAGAACTCGGCATCGAGTATCAATTTCAAAAAATAGCATAGTCTTCCTGCGACAGCGGGTTCTGGATACGAGCATAGGGAGTCGTGGGCTCACCATATTCATCTGCATTCTGAAAGATGTGCTGGACGGCGGCATGATCCGTCACGACAACCTGGGAGTGGGTGTATGTCAATTACACCACAATGAGAGAGTAGCAAGGAGCACTCACGATGTCGGAGTGGAAGAGCGCGGCCTTTATCTTGAATATGGGCCCACAAAGCGCTGCCCATCTCGTGTACATTTCAGTTGCCTCTCCTTCGAAAGCGAGCAGCTCATGGCCCCACAGCCAGCTAGCTATCTCAAGGGGCTGCAGCGAGCGTTGTATGGAAGGTCAATATCCGTTACTGCCACCTCTTATTCGGCAGAGCACACGCACCGCAGAGGGCAGTCTATGTACGTCTTCGCGGTAGCACACGATGACATATCGATAAACATAGAGGACTGCAAGGAGCGGCAGGAGTAGCACAACTTGCTGTGTACTAGGCAATAAGGATAGCATGGTGCGTTACGGGGACGCCTTCGGACTGGCACAATAGTCGAAGTGGGGGAGGATTTGGAGAAGTGGCAATCTGAGTGCAATTCCATTGCATTTTTTGAGACCTGCATCCGTAGATTCGGGAAGCCCATCCAATACCGTGGTGGGTTAGTGTCGAAATCAGAAATGGTGAACCGTCAGAACGGATGGTAGGGTTCGCAAGGGTCCTGAAGGAGATGGTCCCAATGATCCGACGAAAGCAATATTATCGGCGCCGGTCTGGCCACGGCTAACGGTTGGATCGCTGGCATGACCGAACCCTGAGTCGATTTGTCGAATATTAGCCTCCGTGCGTGCCGTTCCGAAATGTAAAGGACGTGGGGAAAGCGTCAATCACCGTCAATTTCGCTGAGTTGATGGATTCCCTTATTTGGCCCCTAGCTTGTCCTCGAATGAATTGGTAATGAATCCCCATTCGAATTCGATGCTCCTCAGGCATGCGGGCCCAGAGAACGGAGGCAATGGGAAGCAGCTAGCGTTGGGTGGTCGCACCACCACATTAATCGCCTCAGAATCTGCACAAGAACTGTGTCCAGGTTGGTAACGCTCAGAAAGCGTGTTCGTTTGTGTCCCCAACTTTCGTAACAACACCTTCTATGCCAGAACGCTTGCAGGTGATTGACGCCGCCTTTTTTTTTCTGACAGCGCGAAAGAGGCCTGGCAGTTCCTCGTCCCAATCATACGCCCTGATACGCCGGCCCTTCTGATGGGCCCGGTCTCCCTCCCATTACTCGTACGTGTATCTCCGGACTTCTCATCTCGGCTGCACTGACATAATTCTTCCACATGTCCAGACCAACCATGGCAGGCTTCCTTCCTGGACTTCTTCTGCGGCAAACAATTCTGCTATATGTACAGCTTGGTCGACTTTACGATGTCGTCAAGGCGGTGTCGGTCTTCTCCCTGTTGATCTGCATTCCAGTCGGCCACCTTCAGACGATTCCTGTCTCGAACCCGCTGGACGTACATATAGCGTTCACGTCTGACTGTATCTGGATACTATGCCCGACTGGTCTTCCCCTGCAGAGCTCGCGCTCGACGCAGGTATGTGTTGGCACTCCTCAAAGTGTCTTTGCATGTAAATCGTTCTTCTTCCTCTGTCCCATAGATGCCTTCACAAAGTTGATGCACTGCTTAGCCGGGCTTTATTTGTACGCTGTCTTCTCAGTCTTTGTGAGCCAGCCCCTGACTTGGTTTGTTCAGCTGGGAATTCTTCACCTCTCTGGACTTCGAGTGGTCGTTCCTGTCGGGGAAGCGCAAGTTCCAATGGCCATTGGTCAGTGCGGTGTTCAATCTCCCTATGGTCGTCACTGATCACTCTACATCAGATCTTTTACATGGCTGGCCGTTACTGTCTGTTCTTCGCCTTGATCGGGATGTAAGCACTTCTCGATCGATCGGTATAGTAGTACAACGAACTGATTTCGTCTTGTTATTAGCCTGGTGGCCCTTGACGCGACTTCGTAAGTCTGCGCTTCGTGAGCGCAAGTTCTCATTCTAAACATTCGCAACCGATGCAGGGAGATCAACTGCCAGGCCCTCTACACGTTCAATCAGGTATGCGGCATTACATTCATCTATGGCAAGTTACTGATGATGTCCTGTCCATCAGCTCGCTGGTGACGGCGCGATAGGACTCGCCAGCATCAACCTGTCGATCCGCACGTACGTATATTACCTTCCGCGAACGATCGGTCTCTGATAGGTCTGCTCCAGCATGGCGGTATGGTCGCAGAAGCTGTACATCGTCATCCCCCTCGTGCTCGTCATTCTCGGCCACTGGTCTCTGATCTTGCAGGGTGCGCGATCCCCCCTCGACTTCGCTCCCGATCGATCGTGCTGAGGTTTCATTTCATCAGGTGTGCTACTCAAGGCGACGTGGATCCCGGGTGAAGGCTGTGCGATCATTCACACGAACAACACCGTGCTTGCCGCCACCTTCATATACTCCATGTGCTTCGACATGCTCGTGATGCTGCTCAGTGCAGCCAAGCTCTGGAAACGGGCGAAGGGCTCACAGCTCGTTTCCATGCTCTTCAAGGATGGCTTGATTTACTTCTTCGTCGCGTGAGTGTACCTAGCATCATCAGCGCGTCCTTGTTACTTATCGTGTTTTAGGTTCGTAGCCAACTTGATTGCGACCACCTTCATGGTGCTTGGCCTGAACTCTATCATGAGCATCATCTTCAACGTGCCTGCCGCGATTGCCTCGACGGTAGGCCGGATTCCCCTATATTGATCGTGTGGCAGTTTGATTGATTTCCATCGCGCTTATGCAGATAGTCGCGTGTCGCGCTGTGCGTCGTCTGACCAAGTTCAAGAACAACGGACCCGAGATCTAGTTAGTACCAGCCTTCATAGCCCCCGGGACCACATTCTAACCTCATGCGGCGGCCGCTACAGCACCGCGAGCAGCCACTCTGGAGTGGTGGGTTTCCGCTCGATGAACACCCAGCCCAACTCGCCCGTGGTCGGCCGTCCCAAGTCCTCTCACGCGAAGGATCTGAGCTCCGGCGTGCACGTCCAGGTTGGTCACGCCTTTCCTGACGCTCACTTTGTAATCACAGCGGGCTGACGTCCGCTCCATCAGATGCAGACATTCACTGTGGGCGACGAGGTGGATCTCCCGAACTACTCGCGCGACCCGGAGAGGAAACGCGTGCCTGATCTCGAGTCCGCGGACGAGACCGAGATCGACACCCCGGTCGACCTCAAGATGGAAGCGTTCTGAGCCTGCACTCTGCCTTGTACATACCGTGCGTCACCATATCGATGATACCCGCATACCCTGGTGGTAGGGCCCTTGCAACGCCGTTCTCACGAACGCGCACGCGCTCCAGTCACAGGGACGCCCGTTGTCATTGCCCCAATCACACACATTCTTTCCATCAGCTTTCGCTCGCTTTCTCGTCTGTTGCTTTCGGCATGCGCAGCACGTATGCTGCCCCGCACGGTGTGCCTGGCGTCTATGAGGAGCTTGAGGTCTCAAATAATACCCATACCCATGTCGTGAGCTCCATGAAGCGAACGCAGTGATAATACCCGGCCTGTCGCAGTGTCGTTACGGTGCTGCGGAGGCGCGTGTGGAGACTTGTACCAGTAGACATCAACATCAAAAGGACATTGTCCATATCGGTTCGAGGGTATCATTGAAATGTACATAGGTTATTCTGATGGTTGGTACATGGTCGTAGAGAGGGAGATCAGGGGCGACATCGAAAGTAGAATACGTAGTATCTTGGAAACACATCTGCATTGTAATTCTGCAACACAAGCAATTCACTTCTGTCCTTACATCATATCTGGCTGAATGAGAAACCCTAGTTGGGCAGCTGTTGTTCCCTGGACCCTGATCGCTCGTATCGGGGTCGATGTCGTCATGGTCGATGAGGAAGGTCATCTGCCTGGAAGATGTGTACTAAGATCTCTCCCTTTTCTAGTACTACATAAGGCATAGTTCGAAGAGAGCTATGCGCTTGGGATAGAAGGGAGAGCTTCAGACGACGGACGCGATGATCTCAATCATTATATTAAAGATGTTCCCGTTCTCCAGGCGACAAGTGCTCGACGAGAGACCATGACGTACCGTTGCATCCTCATTCCCGTAAGCTTTACCAATCACACAGCTTCGCGGTTGTGGTCACCAGTGAATTCGATCTTATCCAATTCCGGTTCAATTCGATCTGTTAATCAATCTGGACGCTCCGTGAGAGTCGTAAAGTACGGGGAGCACGTCCACGTCCCGGAAAGTCCACGTGTGTCCTCGACCGCTTCGGATGCTTCGCGAGGTCAAGGTTAAGAACGAAATGGAAGAGCAAAAAGATGCCACTACGTAAGGCATACTTACATGTCGACGACGTGACACAGACGAAGGAGTAGACGATAGAATTTCCACGTAACGTCTTACATGGCGAGATATGTTGTGTGTGCCTCTATGAACACACAAAGAGGCGAGAGTCAGAGTTAAAGCAGAATCTAACAGGTGAATCGAGTGTTACCTCTGCGGCGCTAACAACTATTCGCGGGGCACTGCTCACAATAGAGAAGCCTGCATGGAGCACACTGATACTTGTGCTCATTCTCGTTGCGGGTCCACGTGGAATTCACATAACCTGGTTGCATTGCGCCTGGGACGTAATATCCGGTGAGGATCACACCGGCAACGGTCGTCCCGGTATGGAAAGAGTGCCAAACCATCTGCGAGTGTCCTGTGAAGCTATTTTATGTTCGTGAGGGACCGAAACAAGATGGGGAGGTCACTCTTGAAATAATCTCGATTCTACAACAGAGAAACAAGTTGAGTTCTCAATGTAGGCATCGTTGCGACTGGGACATATACACCTACAGAGAAGGAGTAGGTTTGCTGTGTATACGAAGAAACGAGCTCCGCGTGTTTCAGACATGTCTTGTTGCACTTACCTGTGGTATCCAGTGTTTCCTTGATAGCCTTCCACCTTGATGGGAGATATTCAGCAGCGAATATAGGTCGAGGAATTGACATATGCCGACACAAGAAGTCAATCATATAAGGATTTGTTCAGAATGGACGTCACACATGATTGGGACGGCAAAATTTGTAGTAGAGTGCGGCCGTTGGGTCGGATAGTCGACGAGGGAATAGAAGACGGCTGGTCGCACTGATAAGTATGATGATAGACAGTACATGGAGAAGGTGAGCACTGGCAGCTTCGCAGCCAACAAGAGAGATGAGATGAAGGTTTGCAAATCTTGAACACGAAGCCCACGTGAAGTGAGGCATTCTGTCTTTATAAGAATGAATTTTCAAGGCATATGAATGTGATCAGGTTTAGAAGACTATCAGCCACTAGGTTTCTGTCAGAGGGAACGTGGTATTTGTGACGCTACGTAACCTCCGCCAATCATAATATCTCTGAAATTGAAGCTTTCAGAGTCATCCGAGTCGGAAAATATACAAAGTGAGTCACGCACGAGTGGTTTTGATCAACAAACACACTGAATCAGCGTGCTTCACAGTGCCATGAATGATGGGTATCGACTTTCACCATGGGTCGAAATTGTGCGAAGCTTGACTTTAATTCCAGCATTGCTTGGATCCAGGCAGGATGGATATGACCGGGAACTTCGCCGATCAGGCGGCGTAGACATACCCTCGCTTCATTGCCCGTACCATTTGTGCATGACCAGATGGGTGGACAAAACAGACCTATTCAAACTTAGTGTAGCCGCAAATTAGATCAGATATCCAGATCCGTTCATAACACTAGCACCATCCTAAGCAGCAATATTCGATCCGTAGACAGAGGAGCACCAATGCAAGCGTGTCCATTGCTACTGTGAACGACCTGCCTCAATACGTACCTAATGTAGTACAGTTGAGAAGGCCAAGAGATAGCGTGGTAAACAGGAGCTGACCTCGAAGTCTTGGGCTGCACGTTTCCAGGAGCCACGCTCGACGCGAGTTCATCAGGAAATTTGAGTGCATGTAGTGTGTAAGACCTGGTTTGTGACGTCCTGAAAAGGACTTTTTGAAGGTGATTCGCACACAGCTCGATAGAAGTGCAGGTCATCGACGGAAATGAGACATCATCGGACGAAGCATTGCTCGAGCCCAGTCTCCAAAAGGTTATCCACACGCGGTCTTTGACTCGCAAAAGCGTGCCATAAGACGGGGAGCCACCCGAGACATGGGGAGAAAGAACCGTGAGGTAGGACCAGGAGTGGTCCAGAGTGCGCCTATGATCAGCGCCCTGGGTATCGAAAACCTCGTTTCACCCAAAGCTCGTGCGAAAGGAGAGGCCGGAGGAATGGAAGATATCTATTTGAAGCGTATCAGCACGCGTTTGCCGCAGCTGACGCGAAGGGCAGCCGCCTATTGTTAGGTCTACCAACGTTGTGCATCTCCGTCGGCTGCGTACGTGAGGCCATGCCGGTAATAACCATCTGCTCACGGTTATGAAAGTGAGGAGGGGCGGGGGGAGTGTCACCACAAGATATGCCCAATGGACAAATTGCTATATTGATCCGGGCATCGAATGGAAATTATGTCAACACACCTTCTTGTGGTTTCTCTGAGAAACGGGTGATCCAACGGATAGGCAAAGAATCCTATCATGTACCGTTTACATGGACCGCATCTTGAGAATTGCAAAACCAAATTAATAACTCGAAGTACCGCAGTTTCCGCATAACCATCAGAGTGTGTGACTTGTGACCCTCGAGCGGCACTGGTAACCTATCGTCGTCCCGTTCGTTAATTGCTGTTATCCATTGCGTCTGCCTCTTGTCATCTCAGCTCCACTCACCGATCAGAGTTCCGTCGAGCCAACCGAACTGTCCAAATACAACAGCCCCAGATCCTTGTCGACATCCGCAAAAAAAGCTCTAGTCGGTCCATATGCGATTTCATAGCCATTACAGCAATCACACAGACCACACATGCAGACGTGCATCCGTCTATACGTTTAGTGGGTCACTTCCATCTGGGCTTCTGGTTGGTTCAAAAGGGAACGGGGAGTTGCACCTATCACAGAGTCAAGAAGTGCAAACAGACGGCCTATAGTAACCCGACGTTTTCCCATCGATGCCCTCGATGCAGGCCAGAAGCGAGAACACAACGGCATCCGGCAGTTGGCACGTCCCCCTCCTACGTAGCTACGAACGATGTACCGCTGCAGCTCGGCACGCTCATCCTCTTGGACATCGGAACCGCTCAGTCAGGACGACCTTGAGCGGAGGTCAGGTTCAACGCCGCACAGAAGCCAGAAAAACCGACGCACACGCGGCTTCACCGGTAACGCAGCATGAACGGGTTCATGACGCGCACGCATAGATATCGACGTTTGAGGTCGCTAGAAGAGCCCAGATGGATAGAAGGAAACCAAGATGGAATATCCGTGATCTATGAAGCCTCGCTGAGACATTGTACTGAGACACATCGATGATCGGAGTGCCACCCGGAGAAAGTATCTGGTTCAATGCCGCGCAGAAGCCAGAATGACCGGACGCACGCACGGTAACCTGCCTTCACGAGCCACTGGTAATGTAGCAACAACAGGTTCATAACGCGCACGCATAGATATCGGCCGTAGAAATGGGAGGCCGCATGGAGAGCCCGGATGGATAGAAGGAGACCTAGATGGAATATCCGTGATGTATGAACCCTTGCGGAGCCGTTGTGCTAAGAGACGACCCATGAGACGCTGATCGGAGTGCACCACGAGAATATTATTCGAGTCAGGCAGTGATCGGCCTCGGGCCCGCTGTCGAGCAGCATGTTCAACCTGCGGTCGCTCCAGGCGGAGCGATTGTTCATTGCGAGCAGTTGGCGATGGTGGGGGTAGGATGGACAGTCGAGATGGGATGGCCCACGTTATCGTGGAATATATTCGACCAACCGAAGCGCCACTGTTTGACAGATGCTGGGAAGGTGGTGTTGACTTTGAGACTATGCACACACATGTCTCCTTGACGGCACCAAGCCAACCTCTGACAAGAGGCTAGCAACTTGGTACGACGTTGCAAAATATGTGCGCTAGGTTTTCCACCAATTTGTTCCGTGAATGAGGGTGTTTGCGGCTTGGAGACAGGTTGAATCAAACTCTTGGTCGACCTGTCAGAGATGACAACGTTCAGACACACTGCAGAAGCTCCTTGTGAGAACTGAATGAATAACATGCACATACGCCCTAGCCTCGCAGTCCTGTGTAAGGGGCCGGGTGTGATTTGCGAATGGAAAAATGCGAATATACCGAGCGCCCCCCAAGAGATTCGCCCAGTAGCATCCTGCCTGGATGTCGCCTACTCGGTAGCGATACCTTGGTCTGCTACCTCCTGCAACTCGTCTAGGCCTTTTCCCGGCGCTGTTTCTGCGATCACCGTCGGAGCGCACAGTCCCAGCGAACCATCATCATCCAATGGTGCTACGGACGGGCAGAAGGTAGAGCGTCCTCCCTGTCATATCTCGTCGATGCCCTCGATAGGAGTCTTCAATGAGGCTGAGAGCTCCCGCTAACTCTTTCCCCGTCAAACGGACGGCCTTCCACCGCAAGGGAATGACCAGGCTATCTGCGCGTGTCTCACTCGGCCAGGGCAATGACTTGGCTGCCGTCGCCATTCACGTATCGACAGCTCTGAACTGGACGACGGGCGTAGAACGACCGATGCTGATGAGACAGGCAGTGCGTTGACTGGTATAGGACGGCCTCGTCATCGCTCCTCCATGGCAAATTTTCGCTTAGAGGATCAGGTATCCGTTGCTTCTTGCCTTCAGTATTCACGTATGCCCCCCAGGCGCATAGCGAATCAACGCGCGGAAGGCAGACTACCCATTGGAGCACCTTTGCTTGGTAGACTTCAAGCGAGCCGTTCTGAGGTCACCAGTTGTGGGGAACGGAGCCGTGGGTAGCATCCTACATCTGTACCGCTACTGATGGACATCCTAGTGTTTAATCCACCAGTGGCCACTGCTGATGGCGGTCATACCTGCCGAGAAGCAGGTATCGTTCACAACATCGAGAGCGATGATTGACGGAGATTGGTGCGCATTTTCGACTCTGTGATAGGTGCAACTTCCGTTCCTTTTTGGACCGACCAGAAGGTCAGATGGAAGTGACCCTGTTGACGTATAGACGGATACCCGTCTGCATATGTGGTCGGTTTAATCCACCAGTGGCCACCGCCGATCGCGGTCATACCTACCAAGAAGCAGGTATCGTTCACAATGTCGAGAGCGATGATAGACGACCATATTGACCTGGAGAACCCGAAGTAATCGGCCCTATGGACCGCTTATGCTGCTACGTGTAGCGGACTAGAGTTTCCTGCGCGAGCGAACGGTTGAAAAATCCTGGCGTAAACTCCATCCGACGCTGAGTGACATCCTCTCGCCTGATGTCTCAGCGTCCACCGATGAGCTACAGCCCACCTTCCACGGAGCTTACCCGTCAAGCCTAGCAACGACACCTTCTGTGCAGCGTCAATATCGGTCGTATCAAAAGGATATGTCTCACCTATCTTCCGAGACGCATGATGGACGAGTGCACGCGGTACTCGGATGGTATCGCATGGTCTACAATACGGATACGAGTACAGAAAGCTGCGGTGTAGTGATAAGAGAGGAACATACCCAATGGGAATCCGTGAACCTCCTTCATTCTTTGACAGCTATGTCTTCTGGCACTGAAGCATCGGCTCAGGGTTAGGCCATGTCCCGTGCCAGGCGGATGACGACATGCAATCCGACTTCGCAGCTGAGTGTCATCCGTTTGTGCGAGGGAAAGTCCCTCATGAATGAAAACTGTTCGTAGCCGTGCAACAAGAAATGGGATGCGATACGGTTATGCCGCCAATTGATTTCATACTGTATGCTGTACGGACTGTTCACCGCAGCTACTGGACGCATCTTCAGTTGTAGCCTATAAAGAGGTCTGTCATACTGATAAGAGCACGCATTGCACACACAAGGAAATGCGGTTCACGCTGATCCTTTGGTTCCCTTGTAGGCAACAATGGAAGAACCTGTGAAAATGGATACTCACCGAGCGACATATCGCCAAGCACAGGCCACTCTAACCCCCAAAGGCTGTTCCGGTTAGATGCGAGACAGAGTTCACCCCTCTCCTTAGCTTTCCATCTAGACGTCCGCCTTCGACTTGATCGCCATCTAGCGTCAGCGGTGGAGGGCCCCAGCTCGAGACGAGCGAGTACGAGTGTTTGTTCTAGTGTCTCTTACAAGACAGAGCATTATCAAAATGTCCACCAGTCCTGGTGAACGTGTCGAAGGACAACTTGGCGCCGCAGGATATCGCTCGACGTGGTATCGTACTCACAGACCCTGCTCGCAAAGCTCGAGTTCGACAGGCAGTCCTTCAGGTTCTGACAAAGCACTGTTACTGATCCCGGGGCCACCCACGACACCCACTGAGCATGTCCACCGATAGTGACAACTTCATCCTTGCTTTGGTATCCCCGCTATGACCCAGCGTTCTGTGCAACAATCGAGGTCCCTGTCGGTCAGAGAGGATGCAGCGCCTTCAATGATATACCAGAATATGTTCGGCCAGCTGTCGGGACTATGAAGACAGAAACAAGCTTAGCAGAACGACGTGGTCATTGGCAAAGAGACTATGGTGGCCATAGTCTGACCTGTTCGAGTCTTCGAGACGACCACGCCATCAAATCGGCGGTCGATCACCGATCTGTAGTTTGGCGAGCCGCGACTCCACCCGTCTCCTGCAATCCATACGACAGACAGTTCAATAACAGTGCGCATTGCGATTCTCATCCACTGTACTACTGCTCTATGCTACTCGGGACACCAGGACAAGCGGGCACCACCGCTCTCAATGGTATATGTTTTCCAAAATCCCGGCTCACGATGCATGTATGAACGCGTAGAATGAACTCGACGTGGCGCCAATTGAATCGACCTTCCTCGCCACGTCTCAGATCTCTGTAGTCAACCGCATACCAAGGGGCACAAAACTGCATGACATATGTTCGCGATTCACTGCCTAGTCTCTGCCAATCCATAACAGAAAGCCGTCGCTACTTCTGGAGTCTACGACCTGCACCGCATTGCTCATCTACTTATTCCGTGCCATGGTGGAATTGAATAGCGGGGATCTGGAGGAAAGGTTTACCGCGGTATGATGGATGGGGTTCATCAGTCGCTGCGCAGCGATAGAGGTCGGTCACCATTTCCGTGTCGCCATTCCTTCCATTGTTCCTACGAGCAGACATGGACGATCAGCTAGTCTTATCCATGTTTGTGACCCGTCGTAGTGTCAATACCGCCTGGCGACTGCAGGATCTACACACCCGTATGTTCCTTGGGGCGTCACGAAGTGCTATCTCTACATCTACTGCTCTCGGAGGACAGCGCTGCATATTGGTTCGTCCACGAGACTCTTATGAGGCTACCATGATTCGTGCAGTTTGAAGACGGGTATCGAGGACTCCGCATCGAATCAGCGAGCGTTGGGATGTTCTCGATGAGCGAGACCAGCCACATTCTTGCAATCCCTCTATGCTTGCACTTGTCAAGTTGGACAGATGACCCCTGGTGCGCTCTCAGAGACTTGTCAGGTGTACCAGTGCGTCGAATTGTCATAGTTCAGCTCTGATAGTTTTGGGCCCGTATCGAAAACCCGAACTGGACTGCAACTGCTGTCCCAAAACATCGAAGATAAGCAGATCACATATGCAGTTAGCCATTCATTCGTCTATGATTCAGATCTTCTCGCGCCTCGCCCTCCATATAAGTCTTGGCCACGAACCTATACGAGCTTCGATCGTATTGGCTTCATCCTTCATTTGGCCGTCCTTGATTCTCGTCACAGAGCTGGACGTAAATATACGGCGAGTTGAAGATCAATTTATTTGCGATGTCGTCTTCCGTTCTCTATCTAGGTCAATTCTCAGCATTTGCACCGAAAGTTTTCTATACTTCTGATTTGAATGCGTCACATACGTTGTTCTCCTGACGGGACATCGGTCGAAAACACTGTTCGGTATCTGTAACTTGGACTTCGTGTATTGCTTATGTACCGCCATGCCGTTCTAATACGCATTCGTTGTCAGTGCAATGAGAGCGGACGCATACAGACTCATCAAATCCTCATTGCTGCAGGAGTCTGAGGGCAGTGTTCGGAACAAGTAACATGTTTGTAAAGACTCGCCTCTCTTTTCTCCACACGCCAGACCGGCGATATTAGATGATATACATTCATTACGATGGCAGATGCCGCGACCAAGAAAGACAAAACCAGAAAGTGGGGCGGACTGACACAAGTCGCTGCTGCGAGGAGTGGGAAAGCGCGACAGACCATGGGCTCATCGGCATAGCACTGTTACAAGACATGTCGAATTGCGCATGGGCTGAATGTCTTGCATTCTAACGTGTTCTGAGGTTCTGGTGCCATTGGCAATCTTCCCTACTTCCTCACGCATCTTCGTGCGTGTGCTGTTATGTAGTCAGTGGGTGGAAATGTCTAGCAATATTGGCCTTGTTCAGCTATGCTCGAAGGTAAGTTAGGTAGCCCGCTATGGTACTACAATGTACATCCCGAAGTTCCAAGTACGCGGCATGACGTTGATCGCTCCTCCGCAGCTGGCCATTCCTGGTAGGGCGAGTTTCACTTTAGGACATCTGAAGCAACATGTGCTTCTCACCAGCTCCTCCCGCGGTCATCGATGGAGGGCGCATCTCCACAAAACTCTAACGGAAGTCCCTATAAAATGCACACGAAACGGACAGCCGGCTAACAATTCTAAAACTTTCATCAATATCCCATATACCACCAACCAGCCATATATCCCTTTCTCTCCCTTAATCACTTTCTAAGATGACTTTGTTCGGACTCGGCCATAAGGTTAGTTAATATTTATTCACTTCGCGTGACCAGTTTCTTACTTTGATCTCGTATACAGAAGACCGCCCAGGCGCAGGCGCCGCCACAGCAAGGCCAAGGCAACTATAATAACGCACAAATGGGCCAAGGCCAGGCCCGGGGACCGCTGCCCAACGATCGTGCTCAGCGCACTGCAGGCGGGTACGATCAAAATGCTTCTGGAAATCAATACGGAGGTGCACCCGCTGCCACCGCCAACAGCGGAGTCGGCGCGCCGCAGGCTATGAAGGGGTCAGTTACCATTCAGCGTTTCCCGCGATTCGGTGCGCTGATTCAGTCCGGACTTGGGTCTGTAGCAGGGCCGTCACCGTGAACGCCATGGGATTCTAGGCAACCGCGGCGACGGCGGTGCCGGCAGCGCCACGGTCGGTAGCCAGGCGCTCCATGCCCAAGGTGGACAGCTTGATCGGCAGGCGCAGAATTACCACGCACAGGCGAATGACCTCGCAGAGGCGGAGCGTCTTGAGCGCGAGGCTGGCATCCGGCGGGAGCGCGCTGTTGCGCATGGTGCTCCTGCGGGGAATAGGACCCTAGGTGCTGGTGGAGGTATGCAAGGGGGAGGGTACAGGGAGAGGTACTGAACTGCGTGTCTCATCGCATATGTCGGGTGTAATTGATCATTAGCATAGAGCCGTCTGCCTGGTAATACTGTAACGCCGATAATCGAATTAATGAGTGGAGTCACGACATACGGTATGCATGTAATATTTTCCCCAGACAAACCGGTAAAGATAGTACGAAAAAATGTCCACATAGAAGTAATGACTGCATTGAACTCACCTCTAGCGCGTGCCGGCTGCAGATGTGTGATGATATATGTAGCATATTCTGCGTCGCAAGGTCGGCACCAGAGAGTTATGATGGTTGCCACCGTGTCATGGGGAGCATTGGTATGCTCACAGGAAATCACTGGCAGTACTCAAGACATTCAGACAACCACAAGCAACATCATATCAACTGCGAACAACGGGGACATCTGCCTCAGGTTGTACAAAGTATACTTTTCGTTGTTGGCACGTGCCTGTTAGTAGCTGTCGATGCTTAACTGTATGAGATCGTCATAATCTGCCAATCAAGCTCAAGGTTAAGACAAGATGAAAGACAACTAGTACTCACCATGATTTGACAGCACGCTCTCTGCGTAAGACCGCTCAGCGCCGGGAAACGTCGAGCTAAGTGGCAAGTGCGCGCGCAGACTTTTCCTCCACATGGACCACATTCCACCAACCTTGCACCGAGTGGAGCATAGCTAGAACTCTTGGCGAAAGATCCTCCACTTTGTGATCAATTCTGAGACCTAGGTCAACACTCTAATGATCTAACCACTCCCTACTATAGCCACTTTGCGGTCTCGTGCCACACTCGGACTAATCAGTTGTAACCTACTACACGCTTGACAAGTTCTTACAACCCCCTCCATCCCTGCTTTACTGTGTGCTATAAGCCCATACCAGTACCTCGATACGTGCACGGACCCAAGATGCATCACATTTATGTCGTCCGCATCGCGAAGTAGTGCGCCGACTCGACGGCGACGCGTCCGCCCAGCGACTCGACCTCGCCCCGTGTTCAGTTGTACAGCTGGTGCCTGCAACCAGGCCAACCCCTCAACGGCCTTAACGCGTTACATAGCGTACGCTCCAAGATCGAGTCCAGGACCTGGAAATGACAAGCGCGTAGATGAGGCTGGACCAAAGAAATCCCTCTACCGCATCCCCTCCACTCGGCATGACGTGCGTCGCTCCTCCGCAGCTGGTCAGTGGTTATTGATCATTTCCATCATGCAGTGCGGCGAGTCTGGCTTTCCAGAGCATGTGCTTCTCATCCACTCCTCCCTCGTCATCAATGGAGGCACACCTCCACAGAACTCTAATTGAAATACATATAAGGACGCGCACGAGAGCGTACAAACATCTTTACGATTCTAAGACTCTCATCACCCCCTCATATACCACAACCAACCAAATATACCTTCTTCGTTTATCACTCCCCAAGATGCCTTTGTTTGGACACAAGGTCTGTCAGCATCCGTTCAGCTCGTGAGACCACCGCGACTCATTCTGCATTTGCATAGAAAACCGCGCAGGCTCAGGCGCAGCCTCAACAAGGCCAGGCGGGTTATAACCAACCTCAACAAGGCCAAGCCGGTTATAACGACGCACAGATGACCCAAGGCCAAGGTCAAGGTCAATTACCACAGGCCAACGACCGTGCTCAGCGCCAGACTGGCGGATACGACCAAACCGCCACTGGGAACCAACGCGGTGGAGTTCCTGGTGCTGCCGTCAACAGCGGAGCCGGCGGTGCAGGCTATGACGACGTGCGTTCCCTTCCACTTTCTCCGGCGATTCGTCAGGCTAACGCAGCCTTCGTTTGAATAGCAGCAGCAGGGTCGCCACCGTGAACGACACGGAGCTACAGGCCACCGTGGCGAGGGTGCTGCTGCAGGCGGTGCTGGCGCCGTGGTCGGTAGCCAGGCGCTTCATGCCCAGGGTGGACAGCTTGACAAGCAGGCGCAGAGCTACCACTCACAGGGGGATGACCTCGCAGAGGCTGAGCGTCTTGAGCGCGAGGCTGGTATTCGGCGGGAACGCGCTGTCGCGCATGGTGCGCCCGCTGAGAATAGGGCACTTGGCGCTGGCGCGAACATCTAAGGGTGGGAAGGGCAGGTACTGAATTGCGTGCTTGATCGTGCGCATCAGGTGTCGTTGATTAGTAGTATTGTATCACTATGTCGATTGTACGCTAGAAATTGAATTGCAGAATTGGACCGCAAACTGTTGTGTTGTTGCGAAGTCTAAATATGAGTGGAACGACAGGCATCGCTTTGGTACACGTTAAAGTTGGTAGCAGCTCCAGCTTGGGTGCTTGATTTCCGTCGTGCATACACGAGTTTTGGATAAATACCACCTGGGTATGTAAACTCACTTCTACTGGAACGGTCATGCAAGTCGAAAGTTCCGACTGTACTTACAAGAAGTCAAGTACTTAGTTAATCTTAGTTAATCGTGCGACCTTGATGATCTCATTGACATTGAGTTACAAGGGAATCATATGCTATGATATTACGACGGGGTATACACCGGTCCTCAATATCTTTCTTTGTTCACTCCCGCAACATCAGCCCATCCTGCACCAAGATGCTTGTTGGCTGGGTGAGCACCTACATAAATTCGTCAGAATATGCCAGCATACGCTAGGACACGACGAGACTACTGACCATGGGCAACGGCACGCTCTCTGCGCAAGACCGCCTCACGCTCAAGGCGCTCTGCCTCTGCCAGCTCAGCAGATTGAGCCCTGATATTGTGTGCTTCCCGTTCCCTCTGCGCACCCTTCGCATGCAGGGCTTGGCTGCCGACAAGCTCACCCGCAGCTTGATCGGCGCGGCCCTCGACGCGATCGCGCGTCCCGCCGTGCTGGCGGCCGCCACTCGCGCCAACACCGTTCACACTAGCATTCTGGAGATCAATCGTCTGTATGAGCACGAATATTCCCGACCATTTCTCGAGGAATTACGCACATCGTTGTAACCTGGCGGACTGGGTGTTCCACTCGCCCGCGCTGCCCGCCCACCAGTTCCATGACGGTTGACGGTGCGAATCTGGCCTCCTGGCTGGCCGGCGGGGGCGCTCGTCGCGGGGTTCGTGCGTGCTCCGGCCCCAGAGGCGCTGCCTGAGTGACGGTCTAAATTCTGGTACTGGTTATACTCAGTGCGACCCCCTTGCTCGGCGGTCTGAGTCTTCTTCTATAAAATGCCGTGATCAGCTATTTAATTACACACTCTTGTGTAGAGCTTGTGTCCATACCTTGCTCTTGAACAATGGCATTATTAAAGCGTGAAAGTCGTGAAGTTGTTGAGTTGAGAGGTGATGGGATGGAATTTACCTCACCGTGCTCAAAGTACTGAACTATATATTCCACCGACGTGGATACTTGTAGGAGCCCATGACGCTGCCCGCGCTCATGCCCCAAGGGACCAAGGCGCAGAAAGCCTTGCAAGATAGATCTAGGGAGCAACGCATTCCTTCTTTGGAAGCATACACCACTTCATGACATGCACGTGGGCGCCCGTATCTCCATCGAATGCAACAAGGCTTGATCTCAGTACGACTTCAGTCGACACCGCTGTACTCGTCTCACGCAAGTCGTTAATGAGAATCTAAATTTCAGGAGGTAATGTACATTCATTGATAACCAGGAAGACAACGATTATAACCAGTTCGTGAGAGGTGCATACTCTACTCTGTCCGTTTCAGAAAGTAATGCGAGAGTCCATGAAGTCCATCACGACGATGTGTTTTGCCAACTACGAGTTCCCCCAAAAGACTGCTTACTCGGTGGTCACCGACTTCGCCCTGAATTGTGCAAAACATCAGCGACTTAGCATTGCAGCGAACAACGGCAGCGACTCACAAGTTCCTCGGGAAGTCAACGTCAAAGCCATTCCTCACCGCCAGGTGGTAGCTGAGAAGCTGCAGAGGGATGATGTTCAGGATACCCTGCAAGCAATCAACAGTCTTCGGTACACGGATCGTCTTGACGCCCTTGGGGATGCCCTCGTCGTCCTCGTCGCAGATGACGATCGGCTGCGCCTTCCGCGCTGTGATCTGCGAGAACGCAGACTGCACCTTCGGGTACAGCGAGTCCTGCGTCATGACGATGATAACGGGCATGTTCTCGTCAATGAGCGCTAGCGGGCCGTGCTTCAGCTCGCCAGCCAGGATACCCTCCGAGTGCATGTACGAAATCTCCTTGATCTTGAGCGCACCCTCGAGGCAGGTAGCGTATCTATCAAGCGACTTGGTCAGCTGTCTACGCACAGATAGAACCTTTGATCACTCACTGATAACCTCTGCCCATGAGAAGCAGACTTCGCTGGTTGGCGAGCACCCCAGTTGCAAGTTGCTGCAGGCTCTTGTCGCTGTCAAGCACCTTCTTGATCTGGCCAGGAAGTGCGTGGAGACCCTCGATGATCTGCGTTCGGCGCTCGGTCAGCGAGATCCGGTCTTCCGAAAGCTGGAGCGCCATCATAAGAAGGGCGATGTATTGCGACGTGTATGCCTGCAGGACGACCGCTCAGCAAGTGTATTCAGCACAGGACCCAATCAGATTATTCACCTTAGTCGACGCAACACCGATCTCAGGGCCAGCGTTGATGTGGACACCGCAGTGCGTCTCACGCGAGATCGTCGAACCGACCACGTTGACCACACCTACGCAAAGAGCACCACGCTCCATGCAATATCTCAGCGCAAGGATCGTATCCGCCGTCTCACCGCTCTGGCTGACGAACACGCAGATGTCGTCCCTGAATATGGGCGTCTTCCTGTCCAAGAAATCCGACGCGAGCTCGACGCTGACCGGGATCTCAGTGAGCTCCTCGAAAATCGCACGCGTCGCGATACACGAGTGATAACTCGTCCCACACGCGCAGAACACGATGCGACGCCCACGACGAATGATCGGCAGGTACGCGCGGAGCCCACCGAGCGTGATCTGGTTCCGGTCAAAGTTGACGCGCCCACGCATCGTGTTGACGACGGACTCGGGCTGCTCGTAGATCTCCTTCTGCATGAAGTGGTCGAACTTGCCCTTCATGATCTCCGCGAGCTCGATCTCGAGCGTCTCGATCGTGCGGTGCGACGCGGTGGGCGGCGCCCCGTCCTTGTGCCGCAGTCGGTGGATGTGCAGCTCGCCCTCGGAGATGTGCGCGATGTCGTCGTCCTCGAGGTAGAGCACGCGCTTCGTGTGCTCGATGATCGCCGAGGCGTCCGATGCGACGAAGAATTCGATCGGCTGGGGCATCCCATCCTCCGACATGAAAGCGCGCGACTGTGAGCGCAGCAGGTTCGGGTGGTTCGGGCCAGATTGCGGTGCAGCAAGGAGGCCACCGCTCTGAGGAGATCCAACTATAATTGGCAGTCAGTATCGGGGTATATAACTGCTGAGAATGCACATACGAGCATCCATCGTGTCCTCGGGGCCCGCCATCTCGACGTCGACGAAGTCAACCTTGAGCTTCTTCTCGGTTTTGACACCAATAAGGAGGGGCGATCCACGACGAGCAGTAACGATCTCATTAGGGTAGTGTGATGATTTGAACACGAACGCGAACGAGCCCTCCAACTCCTTGAGTACTGTCTTGATCAGCTCAGTGAACGACATGCGCTTGTCTGGCTGCGAGTCGTAGATGTACTTGGTCAGAATGGCGACTGCCTCCGTGTCCGTGTCACTCTCGAACCTGTACCCCCTCTTCTGGAGGACGAGTCTGAGCGCAGTCGAGTTGGTGACGATACCATTGTGCACCACGGTGAACTCTGCACTCGGGTCGGACTTCAGCGGGTGGCAGTTGACGACTGAGGGAGGGCCGTGCGTCGCCCAGCGTGTGTGCGCGATCGAAACTTGGGAGAGGAAGGTCTTCGACGTGTCGACTTTGGATTCCGCGATCTTCTTGCGCAGACCGGCGACCTTGCCTACTTCCTTGAAGAAGAACATCTCGCCGCGCTTGTCACCGTCGATACCGATACCGGCGGAGTCGTAGCCACGGTACTCCTGGCGTGCGAGACCATTACAGAGGATCTCGCAGATGGTTTTCCGATCCTGGAGGTATGATGAACACTGTCAGCCCTGAACGTAACTTTCCGACGAATAAACAAGCCTGAGGCGCATATTGACAAGGTGGAATGATTCTCCGCCCGAGCAGCGGCAACCACATGCAGATGTGGAACCCAGATGAGCTCCGGATGGCCTCATATCACCGCACTGAAAGATCAACATGCCTACATGCGACATGGAACCACGAGAAGAAAGACATGAAGAACCCAAAATGAATTACACGGGCGGCCCCGGCGCCTCAGCCTTTGATGCACCACAAAATATCAACCATGATCATGTAACATGTATGTTGTCAAGGAGCAAGGCAGAGAGCGCGGAGCAGACACAATCGAGCAATCTGCTTTAACTGCCACTGCCTGCGATGACGTTGGGGGTCACGACCAGTAGTGAGGGCGTAGCATGAAACCCGAGCAGTGTGGAAATGCCGTGCATCGCGACGAGCACGTCAGATATACTGTACCGCATCAGTCAACTACCCCCACTGGGCGTGAGCACGTTCCATGATCAATGTCTACGCGTCATACACGTTGCTCGCGGAGGTTGTATCACTCGTGCAACCGGCAAGTTCGACATGCCGTATGTCACGATTGGCAGCACATCGCTCCGGGGAGTACAGCGGTTTCCATCCCACAATCTTCAAAGCGACAAGCCCATACATCCATAGAACGGAATGAAGCCAGAAGTGAGGAGACGAAAGTAGGGAACACTGACCTTCTCCTGGAGGAAGCTGCAATACGCGAAGATGCCACACATCGTGAAAGGTGCAAGCTACAATAAATTCAGGAGTTAGACACGCTCAGCGTGTACCCAGTATCGCACATACCTGGTGATGACGGCTATGAGGGACAAGAAAGCGGGTAGAAAGTCGAGGAAACGGGCGTATATGAGTGGGCCGTTATATAGGCTTGCGCGAGTGCCTCCGCGTTGGAAGCGCGGATCGACCAAACAGCAGCAAACACACGCGATCACAGCTTTCGCGCCACCGCGTTCTTCCATCTCGAGCACCAAATTGATTGAGCACTGCCGCCGGACTCTGCCCCCGCACAGACATGTGCAGAGCATTCCGATGTTCGACGGCTTTCCTGACGATCTTACAGCACTTCACTGGGTGCTGTGCAACGCATTCAATGCTGACGCTGACTTCTCATCTATCGTCGATCATGAAAGGTGGCAGCCTGCTGGGAGGTTGCGCCGGCGTCTTCCACTTATCGCTGCCAGTGCCGTCGCAGGTCAAGGTCAAGGGCTGTGATGTCTCAAATCTAGTGAGACTTGACCGGCGGTGAAACGGGGCTCGACATACTCTCAAATCATAACGAATGCGTATGCGAGGCCAGATGCTTAATTACGACGCCTACAGAAGTTTCAGGGGCGGCCGACCCCTGAGAGGTACATACCGTCCGGGGCTATGAATAGGCCTAGCGACGTGTTTTTCCTAGCGAAGGAAGCGCAACATACTTCGGGGTGCCTCCTATTTTCGCACACGGTGATCAGAACCGCGGCTCTTCGACGAGTCTCTATCCGCTTCCTGTTACTTCCGCTCAGGCTCGAGCTTCCCTGGTCCAGCCCTACTAGTAGGCCTAGGCTCGCATCATTCGCAAAGGTTCAACGTTACAGCACTCGAGGCCTCTACAATATTCCTCGGAATGGGCGGTCGTAGAAGGTGACAGCTCGATGGTCGGGTCTGCCCAGTTCACTTTCCCTATCAATTCGATCTGTTATGACGAACGTGAACGTGTCCAATTCTTGTTCGTCGCGGCCGATCCGTATGCAGCTCTACTCATACAAAATTTGTTTCTTCTACATCAAAGTGCTCCATCGCCCGGTGCACAGCATCTGCGAACGCCACCGTGACGTGGGCGGCATGTCCCCGTTCACACCACGGTCTTGTTTCTCAGCTTCATTGGACGCCCTCTTCAAACTGTCGCGATGGGTTTCCGCCCGTGCGGTCATCGCCCCCTTCCTGCGGCGGGATCCACTGCCCACACGGTCTCAGTATACATGCCCGAATCGTCTCAAGCTGTCATGGAATGCAAGCTCACCTGGTCCTTCGCACCGCCACCCGTCTGCCCTGTGCGGCCTACGCTCACCTGCTCCATCCCACGCGTTGTCGGGAAGCCCTCGACGCCGGACTCATTGACGGCAGAATCCATTGACAACGTGGTCTCGCCGGCGGCTGTTGGTGCGGATAGTCAGTGTTGCTTGTTCTCGGAATCAACGATCGTGAATAACGTACGATTGAAGCTGGCGCGGTTTTGGTAGTGGCTCTTCGCCTCGAGCGACGCTGCGTTCTGGTTGGCGCTGCAGACATCACCCGCGTCTGGCATCAGGAATCACCGGCAAATGAAGTGCATGTATAGATGACTCACATCTGTTCGTTAGTCTTTCCTCGGTATTCGTCGGTCATGTTGATTGTTTCTCAGAGATGGTCTGGCGACATGCAGCTGTTACAGACTGGACCGAGACGGCCAAAAGATGCTCCACTTACTTGGTATTCGAAGCTGGTGCGTCTGAAGATGGGACTGACGGTGGTGATCTCCTAGCTTTCCGATGTTCATATAGTGCTCAGAGAGCGCGCCACCGTTTATGATCTCCACCTGGAAACTACGTATGTACCCCGGGATGACTTCAGCTTGACATCAGAGTCTCCTTGAAGACTCCACTGTGATCGAACACTTCGGCAATCACAGTGGCTGCGATCTCTCTTATAGCAGACTTGAATCTAAACTACAGTACTTCGAGATATGGCTGAAAAGGTGTCGTTGCAGATTAATCTTGCACTGGCTGGAAGGAGAATTTAGATCGTTCAGAATTGTAGGCTTGTTCTCTACACCCAAATTGCATGATATATTTCGCTGTTTATGCGTAATATCGGTTGCAAACTAAAACTGTGCCCGTTTTTGACTTGACAGTCAGCGATCAATCATTGTATCGACTGAACAACCCCTGTATTTTCGAGTGTCGGCATGTGCAACTGTGAGAATGTCCAAGTACGTCTGCCGCCATGGGCAATTGCGCATCCAAAATTGCGTACAAGACTATGGAAGCAACATATGATAATACAAAGAGATAGGACATACCCCAGCTGCACCGGGTCGCTCAATATTCTCTACGATCCTTGTCGCGACGACGACCAGACTCATGTCTATCCATCGAACGGTCCCCTCGCCTGTCCCTGTCCCTGTCACGATCTCTTCGCGAAGGGTCCTGCTCCCGTCTGTCGTCCCTCCGTCTGTCCCGGTCCCTGTCGTAGTCTGCGTCTCTCCTATCACGGTCACGTCTGCGATCTGGCGACGGCGTCCTCGAGTAGCGCCTCGAGCTCCTTCTCTCCGGCGACGGTGATCGCCTCTTCGCAGACACTGCATTGGAGCTAGAACGCTCGCGGCTCCTCTCCCGTGCGCCATCCTCTTCACCTTCCCCGGCTCTTCGCTCCCGCTTGACCACTGGCACGTAACGTCTCTCTGGCCTCGGCTTCCCTCCTTTCTTGGCCTTGCCTCCAATGTTGCTCCCATCATCGAACACTTCTTTCTCTTTCGCTCCGATACCCAACAGCGCGGGACGTGCCTGTGGTAGGTACGGCTCCACTGGGCCCTTCTGCTTCTTGCTTGCCGCAGTGCCCTCCTTCCAGCCCATTCCCCGCAGTAGCGCCGCGCCAAACTGCGACACTGGAACGCGCTCGTAGTCGTCAAGCGTCGCCGACTCTGGGAGCTCTTCGACATCCTGCTTGTAGGCATCGTCCTCGCTTGGTGCTGGGATGGCGGCGATGTAGGAACCATCAAGGCCAGAGTCGTCGGATTGTGCGCTTGCAAGGATCGCACGAAGCGCTTTTTGGTCCTCCGTCTCGTCTTCCTTCTTCACTACATCAGCTACCTGTACGTCGACATCAATGGTAGCAGTCTGCTCAGACTCCACGGTCATGGAGATCCCGGACTCGTCCTCGAGCTTGATTCGCTTCTTTACCTGCAGTCCAGACACCTGCGGACCTGAGTTGATAGTATCGCGTGTGCCAAGTCCGCCGACACTCCCATCCGCACCCGTTTCGGCCGCAGCGCTAGGGGGTACGTACAGAGCCTTTCTCTTCCTGGCCAACTCCCGCCAGTCTCTATTCTGCAACGGCGGGATGACGAGTGGCCCCTGCGGCTCCTTCTTTTTCTCATGCATGCTGCCGATACGGACTGCTGTGAGTTGAGAACCCGGTCTGACAGAATGACGTGAAAAGACACACCGCTGCACGCCGAACTGATCAAACCCAGTCACAAGCTCGTCCTCCGCCTCCTCATCCTCGTCAGAGCTATCGCGCTCGCCATACGTGCGTGAGTGGCTCTTGGGCGAGGGCGCTACACTACGTGCGAGGGGGCTTCCAGTGCCCTTGGAGTTGAGACGTTGCGGAAGAGCGGGTATCTTGAAGTCGGAATCCTCGCCAGAGGACGTTGTACGCGATACGGGCGTCGGGCGTCGAATGGTGAATGAGACTTTGTTCTGCGCTGTCGACGACGACATGACTGTGGTGGAGGACAGGTCTTCAATGCCAATTCAATGCTGTGAACGTTCTGAGAGTCGGCCTGACCCGAGCGGAGTTCACACCGCAGGCCAGGGCCGCGCTGACTAATACTCATTGGCTGAAGCTTGAGATCGTTTGCAGGACGTGGACACTCTGGACAAAATATTTCAGGATTCTGCTCATCACTTGCCCTATCATGATCAGCCAGCATAAGCTACATCTCCATAGAGTGGTTTATGTTAGCAGCAAACACGGTGAATTCTTGGTAACTTGGCCATTCAGAACTTAGGGGCGAAGCCAGCAGCCACAATCAGCCGGACATCTTGCGGACATCAGCATTTATCTCCCGTAACCGCACTTGCTCTTACCACCTCTATGAATCGCTCTCTTTTGCCAATAAATAGTGCGTCGGTAGGACCATGATGAGCAGGAAAACGGACTGTGTGGAAAAACTATCTGCGATCTGACTCACGTTTCGGGCTTCTTATATCCGGCCTAACAGCTCCTATCTCTCCACACTTTCTCTGTTGAGCACCATCAGGACGTCGAAAGGAGGCCAAGTATAGTAGTAAGTTGTCAAGTCTCTTCATGCGTCGGCGTCGAAGAGTATCGTCCGGAGTCTTACACACCGACAGGACTAAATATGGATTCCTCGTTCCCTCATGTGCTGCCGATGGAGCTTTTATGTGAAGTGAGCAGTCTTTGATACATCTCTCTTGACATTCCGTCTGACGAAGTGATGGCCAAAGGGTTGTGGAAACCCTTCGTGTTCTCTATAGACCACTGATCAACAGTCATTATGTTTTCATCAGTGTTCTCCACAACGGCCGACCAAGACCCTGCAGTCGCAGCCAAGCTTTGTCTTGTATGCCGGACTTCTAGATCCTGGGTTCTGCCAAGGCTGTATTCGACAGTGACACTCACTTCATCCTCGCAAATCCTTGCTTTTACACGGTCACTGATGTCGTCCGCCATGCAAGCCGAAAACTGCAGCACCCCTGAGCCCACCCTTGGCTCCCATGTCCGCAATCTTTGGATCGGGCCCATTAGCGCTGTTGCCGAGAATGACCTGTCCTATGCGTCGACAGCCTGGCCCGTCACGCTCATACATCAAACGCTGTCTTTCTGCCAGGAGCTGCATGCGCTCGCGATTATCAATTTCGCACAGCACCTGGTGTATCGTCTGGAAGGCGTCATACCCGCCACGGTGCAGTCTATCTACCTCGGGCCTGTCCACGGACACCTTGACATTTCCAAGCTGCGTTGCTCCGCTCGCCTGCGGAGCGTCACGAGCATGGACACGTACATGTCAGACTGGGAGGTGCAAGAACTCGTGACTTCACCGCACATCGAGTGCTTCCGCCGCTTTTACAGCGGCCCGGCTAGGATATCGTTCGCGTTCGACCAGCTGCCGTGTGTGAAGAAGGCGACGTCCTTGCAGCACATGCAGATCATCTGCTGCGACGAATCGGTGCTCTGTGCCTCGGAGACGTTGACCCAATTCGCGAAAGCATATGAGGAGAATGCAGACCCCCGGATCGAACTTATCGCGATGACGAACCGCCGCCAAGGGAGGTCTGATGGGATTCTCGCTTTCTACGATGATTGGATGATGGGGACTGGGATTGTCTCCCCGAGGCGGAGCCATGTCAGATATTGTAAGTGTAGCCCCCGTTCTCCTGGTGTCAGGATGATAATTTTTACTGTAGAAGGGCTGGAGGATGTGCCTTCGTGACGGTTGACAATGGCATGCAGTCTAATAGCATAGTCTCCTGACTCATGTCTGGATAGAATAGACGTTGAAGGATGTCACCATCATACAGATGGGTATCGATCGTCATCATATCCTGGTTCTCTTCCATCATATGTAACATATCGAGCTTCAAGCACGGAGACATCACTGTTCCCGAGGATCGCCCGACGACGGCCATAAGTATTTCTAGACTCCAGTGCTCAAAAGAGCTCGTCGGCTTGTCAAGCATAACCGATGAAGCTGTATTTTTGAGTTGGTCAGCTTCGAGGGTAAGAGCCTGTATCGATAGTACTGTGCATAATTGACCTGCCAGTGAGCCGACGCAGCGCTGCCTATTGGCCTGTTCCGAAACACCTGCTGACTTTCCGCATGTTTGGAAGACTTTATTTACAGAACTAATCACACTCATGCTGTGTTTAGTCCTGCGGTACCCATCTCTGCGCAGCGACCCGCACTGTCGCAGTCGTGGACATCCAAATGGGAAGCCACCCCCGCATCGCTTAAGATGCAGATGAGAATCCATCAATTTACTTGTCAAGCGAGGCAGTGCACAATATCAAAGAATATGAGGTGCGGTACAGTAACCAGCTCGGAGGCAGTTTACTGCGATCAGACTCAATGATCGTGTACATATCATCACCCTGTTGATTTCACACGGAGACATAGCACTGCCTACACCATCCCATCAATTGGACACACAACACCTTTCAAGAGCATGTTCGACTCTGAGGCGGTGATAGACGAACCGACTCGATCACCTTGACTGTGAAGTTTGACGGGTGATTTACCCTTGCAGATCATTTCAATGTTATACCGTCCGCTGCAATTCGAACTTGTCTTGACAGCCACCTATTTTTTTCTCCGCCGTGACTTCATATTGGACGGAGGAACGTCGCCGCCGAATTATAAAAACAGTACGCAATTACCAAAAGGGGCAAGTCAAACTATCACTGACTGCGCCGTGATTCCGACTGTGAGTCTTGCACCGCAAACGTCAACGTTCTTTCTTCAACTCTCACCTTCGTGTTGTTTTCGCGCAGCGGCATGCATTTCAAAGTTCAGATGTGGTAACTGTAAGCGTGGCCTCCTGTAACCCTGGTCTTGCGAGACACACTGCGAGCTGTCATGATGATGCAAACTGTGATCAGAACTGCTTTCATGTCCGCACTCGGCTGCGTTGCTTCATAGCATTCTTTCCAATACTAACCTGCACTGCGCTATGTTATGCTCTGCCTATTGATTACGGCAAGGCTCAGACCAAAGAGACGCAGCAACATTGTTATATATAAATGTTCTTCCTGATTTTTGAACAGCTCAGATTTCTAGCTTCCGGCTGTTCTCTTTGTGTCATGTCTCACGTAGGGTTAATTCCCGACGGCGGCGACATATCTCCTGCAGCGCAGGATCAACTCCATGTCATCGCATCCAAGCCATCTGAAAGCATCGAATCTCTCCGAGGTAAAGAATCGTACAATGTTGCAGTAGGGAATGATGCGGTTGGCCATGCTGGTACAGGCGAAGACAATTATCGCATTGAAGAAGCATATGAGGTCGCTCTTAAGGCAAGCGTGCCAACAATGCAGCGAGCGCCAGCCTAACGTTGATTGAATTTTTCACCATAGGTTTTATCAAATCAGGACGATTCAGAGCTCCCGGCCGTTACTTTGCGGTCTATATTTCTCGGACTGGGGTTTTCCGCGTTTGGGGCGTGAGTCATAACTTATTATCTTGGCGACAAGCTGATAATAGTGAATCTAGTGTTCTTGCACAGTTCTATTATTTCAAGCCACAGAGTCTGACTGTTTCAACCTTGCTGCTGCTGATATTGTCATACTGGCTCGGCAACGCGATGCACTTGTTTTTGCCCTCAAGGGGTTTTTCAAGTGGATCAACCCGGGTCCTTTCAACAGTATGGCTGACATGTAATTTCTCGTAAAAAGCTAATTCAATCCTTTTTTTAGTCAAGGAGCATGCTGCTATAGTCATAATGTCGTCAACTGCCTCCACTTCGGCTACAGCAATCCAGGTGATATCAGTCCAGGAATGTAAGAGGTCTGGTATCTACATCCCGTCAATCTTGCTCATCACTGGCACATTCCGACTAGTGTTCTACAACAATAACATGGTATTATAGTTATACCGCTTTCATAACCATTTACAGCTAACCATCATTTTGATTTTCCCAGAATCCCGGCGTTGCAATCTTCACTCTTCTTGGATCTCAATTGATAGGGTATGGTTTTGCTGGTCTACTTCAAGACGTATTAGTCAAGCCAACCAAATGCTTCTGGCCCAGCAATAGTGCGGCTCTTCACCTTCCACATATGGTTTAATTCTGATGGTCGAACGCACAGTTCAAACTGCTAATCTATTCCAAGCTTTCCATTATGATCGACAGATGACATCTAAACGGGTGCGCTTATTCTGGATTGTGTTCAGTGTGCTATTCTGCTGGGAGATCATTCCCGAATGTGGGTCTGGTCTTCGTATATCTTCGTGTCCTCTTCTCATCTAGTTTTCTTCTCAGGGATCTTTCCTGTCCTCACCGGCATATCCATCTTCTGCTTGGCGGATAACCATAGTTCAGTTGTGCGTAACATTTTCGGCGGTGCGAGTAGCAATGAGGGCATGGGGCTTCTGTCGCTTTGTCTCGATTGGAATCTCATCTCCAGCCTATGTTTCTGGGCGCCCCTACAATATCAACTCAACATCGACATTGGCATATTTCTCGCCTACATTCTAATGTCTGGTGTCTACTACGGTAACGTATGGAAGGCACAGCAGTTCCCATTCCTCGATCAAGTCTTATTTGTGAGTCACAATGTAGTTGGCCCCGTAAGTGCGACAAGCTGATACTGAAACGTATATAGACTGAGGAAGGAACGGAGTATAACCAGACCGCTATCCTGACAAATGGAAAATTCGATCCTGTGAAGTACGAAGACATTGGCGTACGTACTATGGTTTTTATACCGAAATCCCAAATTAATCCATCTCTTGAAGCCTGCCTATCTGACCGGCACTTTTGCTCTCGGTCTCATACTTTCTAATCTGTCTGTTGGCGCACTGTTTACCCACATCGGTCTCTGGCACTGGCAAGACCTGAAGCCGTTCGTGGTGTCTCTCAATCCTTGGCACAAAAGTACATATGAAGTCCATGATCCAGTAAGTCGAGCAAAAACCGTTGTTAAAATTTGTATAGAAAAATGAGATCACTCTAGCACTGGGAAAAAATGAAAATATACAAGCAAATCCCTCGTACATGGTACCTCCTAGTGCTATTGGGAGCTTACGCCGTTGCTCAAGCTAGTGCGTTCACCTTTACCGCTTTGTCAACGTTGCTCACCGTACGGCAGCCAACTATACTGGTCATTCGGGCTTGCCGTGGTGGGCATTGACGATCATCTTGATTCTTTCATTCGTTCTGTGCGCACTGTATGGCACCCTATATGCTACCATAGGGTTCTATAGTAATGCGGTCGGTTTCTTCGAGATGATCACAGGTGCGGCTGGGTACCGTCGCCTGTCGATGTGACACTACTAACGCTCATTTTAGCCTATCTCGTCCCCGGGGACCCTGTTGCGAACATGTATGGATCTCTGTACGGAGGGCAACCAATGATACAAGCATTCTCTTTTTTATCGGACCTCAAGCTGGGTATGTATGTCAAGCTGGCGCCACGGGTGACGTTTTGTATGCAAATGACTGGTCAGCCTTGAACTTCTCTCCATAATAACTCGTGATTAACTCATACCACTCAGGCACGGTGGTGGGAGCATTGCTTAACTGTAAATCGTCTCACAGAACTAGCCAACCACGTCAATTCTCACAGAACTTGAAACCTATTTAGACGTAGTGATGATTACAGTCATCGACGCTCAAAGACCTGGTGAGACTCTCATTACGCATTGCCGCTTGATTCTATGCTGACGGCATAACGCTATTCTCTAGCGCTTCTCTCTCCATCCGGAACCCGGTATGATTTCAGAAATGAATACTTAAAACTGAACTAACATCATCTCAGCGTATGGTCCGGTCTCTCTGCACAGATCTACAACAGTAAGAACATATTGCTCATAGAACGGTGGTTGCATGCTCACGACATTCACCAGCTAATGCGGTCGCCTGGGGTGCTTTGGGGCCACAAATGTTTAGTTCCGGTTCGACTTATCATATGGTTCCAATCGCTTTGGCTATAGGCGTATTCCTTCCTCTGCCTTCTTATATTGCTGTGCGCGATCAATCTCTATTTTTTCTCGCTGGGTATAGTCAACTGATCCACGTTGACAGCATCGTATATGGCCAAAGGTTGGGTTTCAATACCTTAACGCGGCAATTATTATGCAGGTATATCGTTGAACAATATCACATCTCCATGTGGTCTGATTGTAGACTGAACCCTTAGTACGCAGGAGAACTGTACGGTGGCATCAACTCTTACATCAAGTGAGACCTTTTTATGTTTCGGTACGACGTTCCTGATCAGCTGTTTGACAGCACATCCATGGTTATCGGTGTAATCACCCAGTGGTGGATACGCACGCGGTACCCACGCTTGTTCACGAAGTACAAGTAGGTTACGACCTGTATTACGTCGTACTACCAACTCATACGACGGAATGTCGTAGCTATATCATGGCTGCAGCTATGGACGGTGGAACTCAAGTCGTTATCTTCATCTTGAACTTTGTGAGCCCCTGAAGGCATCGCGTCGAGTGTGACCTACCTAACATTGCATGATTAGGCAGTTTTCGGTGCAGCCGGTACAGCTCACAACTTTCCCCAGTGGTGGGGTAACGGTGAGTTTTCGTCCACTGTAATAAGCTTGTCGGATGTTTTACACACCTGTATTGCTAGATTTTCAGCTCTCCGCCGATCGTTGCTTGTTGCCTTCGGATTGAACGCGCTCAGTTGACGGAAAGTCGGGACGCGATCTTTCCGGACTAAGTCATCAGCAAAAGTGCAGATTCCAGATCTACGCTGGCTAGGTTTATAATCATGCGTGGGGGTATGTCACGCACAGGTAAACTCAGATAAAGAAATACAAACCACGCCCAGCCCTGTGTAGATAGACCCGCCACCAACAGTACGATGTACAAATATATTATCAGCTCATACAAATATCAGAATGGCGAAGGTAAGACCATTCCAGGCATCTTCGGATATGAGGAAGGTGCCAGCAATAAAACATGTATATTATATCGAGTGCCCCAGCGTGCATCGAACAGTGCTTGTGCGCCGCTCGGCTTCCATTCAGTATATCATATCTACGTTGCATTTACTACAAATTCTCTGGCCACTTTGAAGTCCTTTCCCGGGCCGCCAATGCAGTCGGGCGAAGGCGGCAAGTTTTGAAGTTAGTTTACAACTGCCCCCTGAATTTCACAGTAAATCTCTAGGGAGCGCAGCATGCAATAGTATACAATTATACCATCTGGCTCAACTCCAAGCGCAGGAAGCAACCTTGCCTCTGGCTCTGAGACGAGTACTTGTAACTCAGATTTGACCTCCGACGTAAAAGACGCCCGCGCCCTTGCAGGTCCGCAATTGAATCTTATCTTCGTTCCACCATCTGATCTCCCTGCGACCATGGCAGACGTCGTCTCCTCATGCACTTTTCTTTAATGAGCTGGAAACGCAAAATAACGATTAGAAGACACTGCATGTATCGAGGATTGAGGCGGACTGTAAGTTATCGCATATATGCTACTCGCATACATTTTATATCTTGATTCACAGCATATATGCTCTATTGTTTCAGGTCCGTCAGTTCGATGGGTAAATACACCCCATTTTCTCGCGTTTCTGGTAGGCCTCTCACACCGTATCATGCTGCCACATAGGATCACCTGCGCTTGACACAGAAAGACTGGGATATGGGTGATGCATGACGTAGTTAAGTATCCAACACGAAGAGTGGCGATGCAAGTTTGCGGACCTACGCGGGACCATTGGCGGCGCAACAAGGCGCAGCGTGCCAAAACATTGCGGACGCCACGCATATGTAAGCATAAGGGAAGACGGGTGAGTATTACGCAGCGATGTGTGGCATACTCTGACGTCCGCCACATCATGTCGTGATAGCCCGTGGAGCAGTTCTGGCTTTGACTTGGATGCTCTACTCTTTATATCGCTTAGGCTCTGGCAAATTATCTAACAGACTGAAAGACTGGACTCTGGGTCTCTGTGTCTTATTGCTCTTGTTCATCTGTAGCTCACACCCCTGCCCTTGTGCATGACAAGATGCATGCAGGCTCATGATTGGTGAGTATTTTGCTTGCATCTATTTTATCCTCCCACTGTTCCGACAGTTGTATGTGATCACTTTGTGTAGTATTTACAGATTAAAATGTGCTATGTAATCTAATGCATAAATTCAATATGAAATATATATATAATAGAGCTGTGATTTGAGCACGAGACATCAGTACGGGCAATGCGCCGACAGACCTTGCCCAGAGCCAACAGCCAATGCCCTACGTGGCGTAGAGCTTGCCCAGATTAGCAAACGCGATGTAATAGACCAGCGGGCCCTGCGGTGATTGCCCAGACTCGACGGACATTTGCCCTGAGTTGCCCGGTCTGTTGGGAAAGTTGTAGCTCTCTGCAGATGCCAGATATCGCGGGGCAACCTTGACACCAGGCTGTCGGAGGTTGGCCCGACTGTCGGGCGTTGATATGAGCAGGTCTGCGCAGATCCCGAGTCTGCACTTTTGCTGATGAACCAGGAACTTATATTGCGGACATTTCCCAGTGATGTACATACTCGTCACTACTTTTGAAGCAGACTTTCGTTGTTCATCATTTGCCGTGAAGCTTGTTGTGTGTGGGAACAAATACTAGTACTGTCAGTGCAGAAGTCCGTTAAGTTATCCAAGGTTTGTATAGTACGTATAAATAGTGCTGGATAGCATGATACGATGAGTATATGAGGTAGAGCTCAACAAATGCTCAAGGTTCAGAGACATGCAAGATATGTCAAAAATTTGACCCTTGACATGCGCGAAGCAGTGATCTGGTAGTGCCCTTTCTGCATGGCCGGGTACTGTTATGAATTTCATCAATCACGGAACCCTTCGCTGCGCAACCTCCTCTCGTATGCTCTGCAGAATAGCATCTGCGCTGATGGACAGTCTCTGCTCCGAGTCCACGAATTCGTCAGGACGGATGACCGGTGGTAAAGAGTTTCCTGTCAATTTTCTAGTAGAAGCAAATATAAGAGACGGTGCATCGGCTGGTGGGATAGAATAGTTTCTTACCGGTCGTTCCACCATGCCATATATCTGATACCTAACGAACGGACCGCATATTCTTGGTCGCGGACAAAAGTACCAGGAGGGAAGAACTCCATCAAGAGTGGAGCTGGCAATGGATTTTGCTCAATGTGAGATGATAATGGGGAGGTAGCAGTAGACCATGAGTGAGGCGCCATGAAGATACTGTCGGCTAGGTGGAAGCCGTGAGGGCCCAGCACAATCTAGACAAAGGCAGGAGATTGAGCGTGATATGACTTCACCGCCAGAGAAGCTTACACTGGATTTAGCAATAGCGCTCATCCTATCCGCCCACTCCCATCCGTGCACATCCACGCTCCCATTACCTTTCACCACATGCACCTCACTCAGCACGCCCTCCTTCTGCAGCGCCCGAAGGCCGACCAGGAGCGCCAGATGATCCTCGTCTCTCAAACGCAGCCCTGCGCCTCGAGGTTCCGATTGCATGGTCACATACGTGACGACGGGCTTCGTCGCCGGTGCCTTTGACTTTCGGCCCCACATCGACCCCGAGCCTGAGTCGCTCCGCGAATCAGAAAGCCTGAGATAATTGAGCAGCGCAGAACGCATGGGCGCCCACCAGCCCTGCCGAGCTTGCAGGCCCACGAACGGCGCTGCCCAGACTGGTTTGCTGTCCTCCGCTTCAGCTTGTCTCTTGAGTTCGTTCCCACCGCTGTTTGCGGTACTGGAAGGCGTCCATCGGCGTGTCCAGAGATCCCGTCCTCTCTCGGCGGCACCACGGTCAGCAATGACCACGCGGTCAAAGATCCACGGGGCATTCATGTCCACAATGTCTTTCCAATCCTCCAAGTACCAGATGCCCACGGTCGGAAGTGCTGCCTTGGTGATGAGAGGGTGGAGGCCTGAGTTGCAAGTCGAACGCGTCAGCAGGCACAATAGAGCAGATATTTGCAGCAGGATGGTACCAAAATGAGGCACTTACCATTATAGGATTTGATTCGAGGCGGTGGGTGTATCTTTATATCTTCCCCTTCGGGCGGTATATGTGGACTCGAAAAGGTCGGCACATGAGGGAAAATAAGGCGTAGCGGTGCAGGCACGTTGCTACCTGTACTGCTCTGCTCAGAGGATGCGGAGGGTGGCGGGTCTGCGAGCGTGCTGTGCGTGCGGAAGAGGGAGAAGAGTGTATATGGGTCCTGCGAATTAGCAGAGTCGAGTGAGAGCCAAGTTGTACCAAAAATGCTGCGAAGAGTCGATCAGACTCCAAGCCGCGTGCACAGCAAATAGATGCATACCGTCCTCCAAATGTGCCGAGCTTGGTTCCTGCCTCCTGCGTGCTCAACACTTGCCAGTCCTGCTCTCTGGGCGGCCGTGTGTGATCTGCGGCGGAGGATGCGATAGCGCTGAGGTCTGGAATCGTGGAAGGGTCGTCTGTGACGAGAAAGAATGTCCCGTTGACAACAATCAAGTTGTCCAGAATCGTGTAGCCTGTTCCGCACGCATGAAAGGACGCAATATGAGAGACCTTACCGGCGGAATAGATATTTGAATCCGACAAACCTGGAACATGTGCAACCACCTTCGCTCTCGGCACGTCGTCTCCCCACCTTATGAACTGCTCGTGCGACGACACGCCTTGCGTCACCCCCACGCCTCTGTCGTCCTTCCCCGCACTCCGACTAACAGTCCCACCAGAGTCTGCATTGTAGATTGCAGCATTTCCCACCAGACCGACGTGCCCACGCTCGACGTCCGCAACCTTGCCCTCGTCCCATGCCCACTCACCGAATATGATGCTTTCTAGCTCATCACGCCATCCCTTTGGTCGCCGCCCATCTGGGTCGAAGCCAGGGTCTTGAGTACCGATGCCTGCAAGACGTGTATATAAGCACACGCTCTGGTAGGACATATGTATACGGACGCATCGAACCACGTGGTCGCTCGAGCGCATAGTGACCTACCTATTGACAGATACGACGAGCTCAGCTTCGTCGAGGGTAGCCCAACCAGCTGCAGAGACGTCTCGAGATTATATGAAATCACGAACACGGTCAGTGAGAATAGAAGTAGCGTGAGTTCTCGTCGTGTAGGTGGATACATCCAACCGCGGTGGTGGGGAGGCATCCTGTCCAGATGGTGGCAGCCCAGCAGAACTTGGCTCTGTCTCTAAGATAGAGCCAAGGCCCCAAGGTATACGGTCGGTCTGCCGAATAGAACAGTCGTAAAGTCTTCGAATTCGGATGACTATCGCACAGTCATTCAAGGTTGCACCGGACGTATTAGGCTGTTATATGCTGTTCCGTGAGATAGAAACGGCAAGCCTGCACCTTCGCGTCACGTATGACTCCAGAAAGTGATCTGCTAGAGTCTCCAGGACGTCGTGTATGTAGGGCTCGAGACGAGTTGAGTTCGTGGCTCTCTATGCCGAGCAGTGTACACTACTAGTGTAGAGGAGAATTTCCATTTTCGTAAATCTTGGTGGCAATTCAGCGCCTAAAGGGGCAGTGACTAGTTGCACTGTATCATCCCGAACGACAGATCTAGACTTGACGTGCACTATTCAAGTGGGAGTAGAGACAAGACACCCATCGGAACAATTGAAAAGTGGGAGACATGGGAAAGAGTAAATTGGGAATGCTATTACCGACCCCTCCAACTGCGCAGCGCTAATACACTGGCACTGAAATAGGACTGTGCAAACACGGCGGATTCGTCAAGACCCTCCCGAAAGAGGGGAAGAAGAGTAGTAGTCCTCAAATGATCTGTTTGAGAGGTGGACAGCACTAGAGTCAAATAACGCGATGTGACTGTAAACACACAATGCCGCCGTCTATTCTGAGAACGTCACGAATGATAATATTAATCACCATCCACCGTTAGATACTGACAGTAATGGAGCACAGAGACGATACATTCCCTATGCCTTGTCGATGTCCTTTGAGTGTCGCTTGAGCAGCACGCCTGTGCACACCCGCAGTGCCTCTACTTCCTCAGGCATAGGATCTGCAGAGCCCGCCCATCGCACCCGGCACTGTTCATCAACCAGGAATACATACCCAACGTGACGATTAGTCATGCCAAGATCATCACGAAGGTAGCTGCACGTAATGGCTCATAAGTTACCATTCAATGCCTCAACTTCGCATGCATCACTTACTCCATATTCTGGCTACTGACGAGGTACGTGTCCCAGAGCGGCTGCGGCACACTTTTGCGTATACTCGACGTGAAGAGCGACACAAGCAAGGATTTGAGAAGATTCTCCTGTAGGTTGATCTGGATGAATTGGTAGGAAGGGTGGGATGAGAACTCCGTGTGCGTAGGAGTAATGAAGTTCGCGGTTTGGAGCTGTTGGTCAGGAGGAGAGTATGATAACGGTCACACGTATGTGAGTAGAGCACGATGTAAGAGATGTAGGGTAGCCGAACCTCGGAGATCCTTGTGGATAGCATGGCAATGACAGACACCTTACCCGTGCAGAGACTTGTCGTGTGTACATTCGACTTCGAATTCAGCGTAGAGCCCGATATGTCAGGGAAGTACAACGCTTTCTAACAGGAGACATCAGGGTTTTCCTCCACGAGCACGCGAGGAGTAACACTCACGTCCTCGCGTATCATCACTTTCGGCGCAATCCACGTCTTGCCCCCATGTCTCCGGGTTGCGTTCAGATCAGTGAAGTATCCCTTCGTAGCTTCTTTCACCCTAGAGTGCGTCACAGGGAAACAGCGACAAGAATGAGTTTATGGCAGTGGGTGTAGTAGTTGCCTACGCACAGGTGCTTTCTCTTCTCCAGTCTCTTCTGTTGATCCATAAGCTCGTCTCTGGTCTCTGCCCATGATTTTGGCTCTGTCGTCGGCCGCTCACGGACACCCAGTGGTCTTTGCAGGATAGGCAGTGGAGGCTCTTCGGTAGCATCTTGCTGCAACTGGACCGGGTTCTCCTTTTCCTTTCCTTTCTCAGCGAAGGTTACTTTTGACTGTTCCACCGTCGCAGGCGCCTTAGCGGCATGACTTGCGCGCGTGTGACATATCGACCGTTTTGCCTCTGCAGTAGGTACGTTTCTGTGCACTAGGAAATGTGAAAGTGGTGAGCAGAGACGACGGTGCATTGTCGACAAGAGTGTTCGGAGAAATTAGGTGCATATGATCTGGCTAATTTACCTATAGCTATCATACAAAATATGCGTCATTACACAAATTCAAATTCAGCCAAATACTCAGAAGGCCGATCCGCGGATCCGGATCCTCTATGTCTTACAGCGCTAGCCTACAGTCTGAGGGCTCTGAATATTCGAACTGTCACAAGGATAAGATGGCAGGCGAACTGTGAATGGCTGGGCCGGGCTGGCAGATTATCGGACGCAGTAATATGTTATCTAGTACCTCGGCGACTCGGATGCTCCACCCAAGGCGAACATCTTGGAAATCGCGACCTACCAGCATTGCAGTCTGGGTGTATCTGTTGTACATTCTACCTAACGGTAAATTCGAAAGACGATTCCATGCCAAGTGATCACTCGAGCCACGTAACGGTAAAACAGATGAGTTTCCATACTATAGGACGGGCGCGCAGGAAATCGACACCGGTCATTATCAATGTTGCACTGAAAAGTCGAACGTTCACTTTCATGGATAACCTATCTGTGTTATGATTCATTCAGAATTATTGCCGGACTTTACGACACGTCTGTGGCAGTAAATTAGAGGAGGATACTGGTTTGGTCTTGATGGTAAGTGCTGCCGCGATAAGAGGTTGGAAGGGATCCACTCATTCAACAGCTGATAGAAACTTGAACGGCATGGCGGATGTCCTTAGTCCGTCTACATACCTCCTTATCGCTTAACTCCTGGGTATCTTCTTCCACTCTCGGGGTGAAAGATACGGTGACCCAAATCGCTGGCACGGAGGGATGTTCGAAGCTTGATCTGAGTGAAGAAGCAGCAGGCGGGGAGTACCCCTCAAGAACAACTTGTTCGAGTGAGCAGCTTTGACCCCCTCCCTTCACCTCTTCCAGGATGTCCAGAGTGATCCTGATACGCAGACTGCTGAAGAAGCTCGAAGTTCCGAACCAGGAAGAGCGTCAGGCCGACAGATGGCACAATCATGATCTGATGCCTGTTGAGCACGCTCGAAGAACGTGGGGGGCGCGTCAATTCGTCGAGCTTTGGATTCTTGTCAATATGAATATCTCGGGGTACCAGACCGGCTCGTCACTGGTCGCGAGTGGCCTTAAATGGTGGCAAGCGGTCATATGCATCATCTTCGGAGACTTGTGCGCTTCTCTTAGCACAGTCTGAATCGTTCTAGCCACTCATCCCTACCTTGTGCAGGTTAGCTACGGTCTTCTGCACGCTGAACTCGACCTCGGGAGCATATTACCATATCGGCTACCCGGCAATTGTCCGAATCGTGTGGGGAATGAATGGAAGCTATTTCGCTCTCGTGAACCGGATCTTACTTTCGGTCGTGTGGTGTAAGTGCATACTCCAAATTTTAAGCTCGTTACACGACTCATGTTCTTGTCGCAGTCGCCGTGCAAGCGTGGAACGGTGGCCTGTGCGTGCTGGTTTGTCTACGAGCGATCTTCCCGCATCACATCGATGCAATTCCGAATCCCTTTCCAGCGGGCGCGGGTATGGATGGCGCGCAATTCATGTGCTACATGCTCTTCATGCTCATATGCGTCCCGCTCACGTATATCCATCCACACAAGCTCGTATTGTTCTTCAAACTATGCTCGGTGATAGTTTTCGTGAACCAAATCGCGATGCTCATCTGGGCGCTCGCAACAATGCAAGGTGGATTGGCGAGCAAAGCGCTGACCGCCAATGTGCCATTGGACAAGACAGACCTTGCTTGGACCATTTGTAATGGTATAATGGCGCAGATCGGCTCCATCGCCGCTGGGATCCTCAACGATAACGACTTCACTCGTTTTGCAAAATCACCGGAAAGACGTGCCATCGCCGCCCAAGCTGGTATGCTCCATTCAACGTTTAGGTATACCTCGATTGACCAATTACGGCCATAGGTACATTTTGGATTACGGCTTTCTTAACTGCACTTTCCGGCATCCTGATTACTGCTGCTACTACTGAGCGCTATAATGCCGCGCTCTGGAATCCTCCCATGCTTCTCTTGGCCGCACAAAAGGCCGGCGGTTCGGGCGCCCGTGCTTCCACCTTCTTTTGCGGACTGGCATGGGTAATCGCTCAGTTAGGAATCAATGTTCCTGGGAACTTGGTTCGCGATTCTATTTCTCGACTTACTTTATACCGAACTCACCGATGGTAACAATTGTCAGATTGCTAGTGGCGTCGATGTCGCTGCGATGTGGCCCAAATACATCAATCTACGGCGAGGGGCATACCTGATCCTCCTGGTGTCCATCGCTGTCAACCCGTGGCAACTTCTGAGCACATCGAGTATTTTCCTCAACGTCCTAGGCGCCTACTCTGTCTTCTTGGGTCCGATGATCGGGATGGTGAGGCTTCAGTCCTGCCTGCAGCATGTTCATAATCGACTAAATTTCTTAGATCGTAAGCCATTACTATGTGATCCAGAAGCGCTACTTCAGAGTCGCCGATATCTACATTGGGGACAAGCGTTCGATTTACTGGTACAGTCATGGAGTTAACTGGCGTGCTCCCATTGCTTTCGTGAGTGGCGTGGCGCCATGTATCACGGGCTTCGTTGGGGCAGTGTCGCCTCATCCGGTGAGCAGTGCAGCCCAGCGGATGTATGACATCAACTTTGTTCTTGGATTTGTTATCGCTTTTATGGTAAATTGGGCCCTTCACTCCGTGTTTCCCGTGCCGGGACAGAGAGTGTTTGTGGAAAGCATGGAGAAGGCGGGGGCGCCAAGGACACTCGACGGACTGCAGGTATTCCTGGACGACGTAGATGGGAAATCTATGGATGGATCATATGAGCCTGAGGTCGTGGAAGAGAAAGTGAAGGACGGAGAAGGAGACTATTCGTTGGAAACGCGTGGGACCTTATAATGACACCGCCGAGATAAGTACGAAGTCTGACGACAAATCAAATGTATTATTCAGTCTTGAGATGACCTTGATTACTCCTAATTGGCCATAGCTTTTGTCGACGAGCTTATAGTCCATAGCGGGTTCTTCAGATGCAGAGGTCAGCTCTCGTCTCGCCACCACTGTAGTTAATGGTATCGTTGAGAATTTTCGCTACAGCCCCTGTCACATAGATTCTTGGATGAGATGACATTCAGGGCTTTGGAATATCTGGGTAGGTTGAGTAGTCAAAGCAGGGATAGCTTTATGTCAATAAATTTCATTGCTCCTTATACGTGCGATTCGCGTCCGGGAGCGACGCGCTTGTCACGTGTGCGCGTCTGCCTCAGTGAATCAGAATCGTCGGTTCAACGAAACAACAATTATCAAGCTGCTCACTTTCATGTCGCATTCCAGACTCTCCTCACTTCTCCTCACTAAAGCTACGGGTGCAGACTTCTGACATGATCATAATGTTTTCATCCAAGTCTACGACGTTTGCGCTGATATCTTACGCAAATATGGGGGATTTAGATCACGATAGAAACAATATTGACACAGTCATACATGGAAACTGAGACAAGATCTATGGATGAGCTACACGTAAATCATGTCCAACGATGAAGATCCCACCACTTACATTGAATGCGATAAACCCCAAAATGTGGCAGGACGACAATATGTGGACAGAGAATTCTCTGTAAGTCTGTTGATTTCACGTCCGATGCAGGTCTACTTCACGCCGTATTTATCAAGGCGTAATCATATTGATTTCTCTGGAGTCGTCATGATTCACAACACTCACCAGCGCAGCCAACAAAGAATATTGGCTAATTCCCATAAGGATCAAGTTTACGACGCCATGATCGTCATACAGCACTGGATCTATGTGGATGCACCAAATCATTTCGAAAATCAGCATTCAAACCAGCATGGGCGACCGTGCATACCTTCGTGGAATATACTTTAACCTGACCCCCTCTGTGAGTATCTCCTTTCCCTGAGGACCTCCCGAAGGAACCGAGCGTGAACACCTCCGATGAAGCGTCAAAAGAGTTTCATGCCTCAGACCTTGCATCAGGTGTCCAACGGGCGTTCTTAATCAGCGACTGGGCCACGCGAGCACACGTGGGGTAAGGGGAAAGGACGCCTCGAGACTCGACATGCGTCCACAATCCGCGTGTACGCCTCCAGCTCTCCGCCAACATCTTCGCACAACTGTAATCTTGTCAACATTTCCACAAAGAGACAGGTCTGATTTACCACTGCTGCATGCGTCTCAAGCCATCTGATATACTTTTTAGCGGATGTTTGGACGTTTGTACTGATAGAGAAATGTGGAAGGGGCGCATGCGCTAAGCGTCCAATCTCCTGCCTTCAGGATCAGGGCTATCTCAGAGGTATTTACGGTTCAGTCCACGCTTCCTTGAGAACTTCTTCGTCTTTGGACCGCCGTTTAGCCTCATCATTGCGTCTGGCGTGTTCCTGAGTCATCACCTCGCCTCTACTGTGCTATCGCTTACATTTTGTGTTTCGTGTTCTCTTACCTTCACCCTAGCTGCAGAGGAAAACCCGTAACAATTGACAATATGGAAAATTCACTAGGTGGCAATATAACCTTGGAAAGTAATCAAACAGACTCACAACCCTACATCGGGTCAATGTCTCAAGTTCTCTATCCGAGTTCTATGACGCAGAAGAGTTGTCTGTAACGATGCAGGATGCCAAAGTTCATCAACACGCCCATCAAAGTTGCTCTGTATGTTCGACTGTTAGAACAGAACTTCATGCGCTAATTTGTTAATTTGGGCGTGCACACGTAAGGACCTGGGCTGACATGCAGCTGCCATGATTTCGGCGATGTGACACGGTGAATAACGATATAGGCTTGAGATTTTTCGCACCCCACCGTCGCCTAATGTGGTCATGGGGTTGTTCTCTGGAAGCCCTGAAACTCTGGTCATTAAAGCCAAGATTCATGCGGAAATGGGAGGTTCGACATGACCCACGTCATGGAAACTCACGGGTGATATGCGAATAGTTTGTTCACCGTCCATCAGACGGCTGTGAACCAAATGGTACCTTCTACAGTTTTGGCTGTCTATACCCTTGATTAACGAGCATATTAATCAGGAGCCTGCGCCGTGCTGCTAATAACATCGAGCAACGCAAGGAGATTGTAGTCCCCCTTCATGCACCTAAAGAACCCAACACCGTCCGGTTCCTCGAACGTGCCACGATCTAGTGGTTGCACCTGCGATGAATACTGACAGGGTCCGTTGGCGTCGTCCGATGAGATATAGGTACCACTCCCATTTAGCAGACCGTTGCGCCATCACAAGCCATTGTCTCATTCATTCTAGGGGCATGACCTGTGAGTCTATCACGTCAATCCTAGATTCATCGGAAATGAGTTTGAGTGACTCTCTCAAATCATTAGGCGTAGTGATATAGTACACAGTAATAGGCATTTCACGTTCTGCTGTCTCCACAGTGCTCATCAGTAGTAGAGACGACGAAAATATCTTGGTACCAAACAAGCCGACTCGAACAGAAATAATGCGCCTGCGAGGCTTTCGTTGCGACCTTTCTTATTTATTTCGACGCTGCTCCAAACCTACTTGGATATCACCTTGCGTTCTATCGCGGGAGGTATTTGTGCTACTGTTTGGTCGTCGGCATGTACACGGCAAGCGGGAGTATCAGATCAAAATCTAGATCCGAGATGAGTATGTAAATGTGATCGGCGCTGTCCGGTTCAGCTCCTTTGTGCATTCAGATGAGCATCCTCTCGGATCCTCTCCATTGTCAACGTTCAGCCTTATCGGAGGCTAATGGCAGATTCTGGTCTTCTCTATGGAGTGCTCGGTAGGCTGAGCCTGAATGGACCGGAAGAATCACTGATGTAACACTGGCAAACTGACACGATACCGTATCATGCCTCGCAGGTCAAAACATACGACACGATGGTGTCTCATTGTGCCTCCTCGTTCACAATCTGGACCCGCAGTCGCGTGTTGGTGATTTCGTGTATCTTCACTGCCACTCGGATCCACGACACCCTGCGTGAAGTGCGACCGTGAAAGTCATTGTTGCCTCATGTTCTACACGTTTATGCCGACAGGTTGTCACGTTCTCGCATACTGAAATACAGGTCGCTCGAGCCGTCATCCTCTTCTTTCCTCGGGTCCCCTCTGTGCTCTGCGGTGCATATCCACCTCACTTCCTCCTCTCTTCTGTGTCTGAACTTCGACCGCCATGGTCAATTCCTCTGAAGCCGCCAGCTCTCCCACACCCCCGCCACTCGGCACTCTCATCGACGACGGTGCTCTGGAACTTGTCGAAGTCTTGGGGTACGGTGGCTATGGCGTCGTATATCGTGCCATTGACACTTACTCATCCGAGCCGACGTCGTACGCTGTCAAATGTCTACCGCACTCACAGAAACGCAATGCGACTCGTCAGCGCCAGTTGCACTTGCGCGAAATTACTCTTCATCAGCTCGCATCTGCACACCCCAACGTTGTTACCCTTCACCGCGTCGTCGAGGACTACGAGTACACCTATATTATCATGGACTACTGCGGCGACGGCGATCTCTTCTCCCAGATCCTCCACCATCGTCGATATCTAGGCCGCAACGACCTCATCAAAGACGTGTTTCTTCAGCTGCTTGATGCAGTCGAGTATTGTCATTCTCTGAAAATTTATCATCGTGACTTGAAGCCCGAAAATATCCTTTGTTTCGATGACGGTCTGCGACTTGCCATCACCGATTTTGGTCTGGCTACCACCGATACCATGAGCACTGAGTTCCGTACTGGCAGTGTATACCATATGAGTCCAGGTAAGCCCACATAATTTCATAGCTTGCAATCCCAGTAGCTGACCGCCCCATCAGAATGCCAAGGTGGGGTCTTTGCTCCGACGCGAAGTTATTCACCCCTGTTCAACGACATCTGGTCACTTGGTATTATCTTACTGAACCTGATCACCGGTCGGAATCCGTGGAAGTCTGCTGCCTCGGACGACTGTACCTTCCAGGCGTACCTCAGAGATCCCATGCATTTCCTGCCCACCGTTCTTCCCATTTCAGAGGAGGTCAACATGCTACTGGTAAGGACACTAGAGGTCGACTGGCGCCGACGTATCACTCTGCGCGAGATGCGGTCTGCGATTAAGCAGATCGATAACTTCTACTCGCCAGATGTGCTCTTCGAGGACAGCATGGCTCGCTGCCCGTGGGAAGCGGGTGTCAATGTCGACTCTGACACCGAGTCGTCTTCGTCAGCGTCAGCCGAAGAGGAATCCCGGGCGCAGGAACAGCACGAAGACGAGGGCTTCATCTCTGCTTGGAGCGAGACGGACTCGGAGATGGTGTTTGCGCATGTCAACGACAAGTCGTCGTGGGCAGACTCGGTATCTTACGAAGCGGCTAGGCGCGACTCCTATTCTAGGTCGATGACCCCTTCACCTGTGTCACCCCTCTTCACGACGACGAAGTTGTTTGATCAGCTGCAGACCCCAAGTAACCCTTCGACATACTCGTTCGTGTCTTCGTCACCGTCGATTCCCTCTCTTCCTGCGACACCTGGCCTCGACAGTGCATGGAATCAGCCAGCCAGCAAGCGTCCACACCTGAAGATTAACGTAAACACGAACGGGTGTCAGCCGACGTACTATGACAACAGCATCATGATGCTCTCCGCACGTTCATCATCGATGCACACGGCACTGGAGTCGCAGTTCGACGGGTATGCGCTGTACTCCCCATACCTCTCCGATACACTTCCCGAGAAAACCTCTATGTTGTTAACCTCTCATGATGACATGGGCATGATCACTACCCCTGCATCGGCAGGAGACCACAACATGGATGTTCAGTCGATGTACACCTACCCTACTATCGACGGCCACTCCTCGTCTTCTCCTAGAGCCGAGTCTCCAACTCTCGGTCTTGGCTTAGGGTCCACGTCAGGGAGTGTCACGGCGGTCGATCGGTTTGAGTACAACTGGGAACAGTACACGGCGCCATCGAGTCCGGCGCAGGATCCGCCAATTTCCGCATTTTCCTTTCTCACCTTCACCTCCACGCCAGCACCTTCACCGCAGTCGGAACGAGCTTGGCCCTCGGTCCCCTTCATGGCCGCAAATTCCCCTTATGTCCCTCACGCCGACAAGACGACTGCACAGTTCACCTTTCATGCGCCGCCTGCTTCACCTGCTCCGCTCCCCATTCGCCCGCCTCTTTCGCCCGCGTCGCGAGACCGGAAGGCGCGCACGTCGAGTTTCCTGAACCCGATCAGGCTCGCATTTCCGCGTCGCTCGTCGTCGCCCCTTGCCCGGCCGTCCCCGACGTCGCCATACCGTGCGACGGAGATGGAGTCTGCACCGGCGACACTCGGCACGAATTGGGCGTTTTCTCTATCTACGTCTTCTTCGCCTTCACCACAGCCGTACTTGTGCCTGCCTCCGGCAGGTGCTGAGAAAGCCGAGACGAAGCTGCGGGACACACAGCGCGCAGCTCAACGGCGGAAAAGACTACGGTCAGCGCGTGCTTGGTTCTCTCCCAGCAAGCTTTTCTCGGCGGTGCTGCCTTGAATGAACTCATGAGTTATTTTTATTGCATCCAAATTCATCTATTACGTCGCATTTCATCACGATATATCATCACGAACCTCTGCATACCAGTCATTCGCCATTCGTTCATCTACAACATACATTTTTAACTTGCATTGCTATTTCTGTTATCTTTATCTCGGTAGAGCCGTGTAACGAATTCAAGAACACTTGTTGTACTATGCCATCATACATACACCATGCAAATATGTGAACGTCCATCGGATCGCCTGAACCCTCTAACGAAAATGACCTTAAAATCCTTCAACGCGACAGGCACGTTCCTAGAGTGCCAGACGTAATAGTGAAATAAATAGAGCTGTTTCTATCTATCGAGCCGTCGTCTGCTGCCCACCAACCTTTTGAGAGAGTCGGTCTATCAGAGGCGCATCTGCGGCATTAGCTGCGGGGATCTCAAGTTTCTCGGTGGCTTCTCTCCGCTGTGACCGACTATCCCCTTTGAAGCCGATGTAATATATCGTAAGAGACTCCCCGCCAACAGCTTCACTCTGGAACTCCGCATGAGACTTGCCAGAATATAATGATGCCATACAGATGACGTACGAAGAACAAGGAGAGTGAATGTATGTTGGCAAATGCCGCACTGCGTAAGGGATACTCAGTGACACCTACTTCGCCTTCTAGAAGGCTGATGTTTAGTTCGGGGGTGACGTCTTCGGCTTCTGCAAAGTCGACGATGGTAGTTCGATTTGCGTATATACGCAGATGACGCGGAGTCACTTCTCCTCTACCTAATAGAAGCGATGAATCTCAGAAAGAGAAGGGTCAATTAGGAGATCGCCTACCGAGTTTGAGTAACACAGACCTCACACGTACATTCTGCGTAAATGGAACATGAACAATGATCTACGAGAAGACATCAGCGTTTTCTAAATGGAACCATGTGCAATTTGCCATGCCTGATCATCGACTCCTGACTCTGCGTATTTGGAGGTATCGTTACGCTCATCCCATGGCTTGATGATCGCTTGCGCGTCCTCTGGGACAGTCAGGTTCAAACCATGCACACTTTGTACGTCACAGTACGCTGTCCAGCAGAGCGCAAGTACAAGCTTACTTCATCTTGTCAATATAGCCATACAAGTTAGCGAGATCTGTCCCTTCCACTTGAGATGCCACAGAGTCGTTTGAGGACGCCATCAGCCCTTATGTTGTCACCTCCTCGTAATCAAAGTTTTCACAATGAGAGGCTGAACTCTCCCAAAGACGTGATGCTGCTCGGAGATCAGTTATGGTGAAGGTGTGAGAGACAAGCCAACTTATGAGCCGCAGTGCTGAGCGTATGTACGAGGAACTCGAGAATTGATGATCGACTGTGTGATGAAGTTGTGACTACGTCCGTGACTATACCAGTCACCTCGTTACGGAACTTAGAATGCTGTCACAATTCACTTTCGCCGCGACGCTGCACGCTGTCGCAGACGATGAACACTCTGGCCAGACATGTCGTGTCTGGCGTCTCTCGAGCTGCTCGAATACACAGAAAAAATGGCCGAATAGGTCCCTCCGCCATTTTTATGCGCCGCAAAACGACGGAATCTGCACCATCCACATCCTCCGAAGCTCTACCTCCTCATGAAGAACGCAACTTCGAGCTCGAGTCCGTCAAGGACATAAACAGCAATTTTCCCAATCTCATGGAGCCAGACATATTGATGGACATGCATGAAGCTCAAACATTCTCTCCGAGTCGGCGCACCCCCTTCCAAAACAAGGTCATCATACGAAATGACCCCTCTATGTTTTCCGCCCTCCAGAAGCAGATGAAGAAATCCGCAGGCGTTGGCGAAGAGGGACGTCGCCGTGATGCAGCAGATGCGGACGACCCGCTGACATTCCTCCACCTCCCTGAGAACGAGATCCGCCGCTTGTACAGGTACCCGATCCTCCGGCGCAGAGTGGTCCAGCAGACGGGGAAGGGGAAGATTCCACGACAGCACGTCGTCATGGTGGTGGGGAACCAGAACGGGCTTGTAGGGATCGGCGAGGGCAAGGCGCACGAAGCGCAGCGCGCGGGACAGGCCGCTCTGAAGGAGGCCGTGCGGAACATGGACTATATCGAGCGGTTCGAGGGGCGGACAGTGTGGACGGAGATGGAGAGCAAGTTCGGGTCGACGCGCATCATCCTGCGACCGCGGCCGGTCGGTTTCGGCCTACAGTGCAACCCGAACGTCTATCAGGTCCTCAAAGCAGCAGGAATCAAGGACATCAGCGCAAAAGTGTGGGGCAGCCGGAATCCGATGCAGGTGGTCAGGGCGTTGATGCGCATGCTTATGCCGGGCCACGCACCCTTGGGGATGGGCAATGGTATTGGAGGGAGGGGAAGAAGGTTGGACAAGGGCTTTGGGCTGCGGGCAAAAGACGAGCTCGAACGAGAACGGGGCAGGAAGATTGTTCCCGTGCGGCTGTGACGATCATACGTTCATGGTCCATGAGTCGAGATGCTCATAATATGCTCTCTGTCCGGCAGCAACGTCACATATAATTCACTTTATTCTATTCATTGGCCCATGTTCACGAACACGCAGAACAGGCATAATCTGCTCGTTGTCCTCAGAGGTAGAATGCTAGCCTTTCGCTCTGACTCGGCTCCTAGCAGGTGCAGCCTGTCCAAATCTGAGATACGCAAGGTACAGAAGTCCATGCCAAGCTCCTCACGGCTCTCTGTAATGAGCCTACTAACTTGTTACATTTGACATCGCGCGACAGCTGCAACCTCATGCGTGTGGGATTGGGAATCCATGGACGAGAGAATCGAACAAGGATGTTGTACTGTATATCTATGTTCAACTTCATTATCCATAAGCAGTCCAGTAATCAGCATGAATACTCCGACGCGATCTAACAAATATACAGTAGACAATCTCATAATGCATGAGCTCGTAATGCATCAAACGTCACAATGCATAGGCTGAGCCGGGAACCAACCTGGGGTCAGCCGCCTAGTTGTCAATATGCTCATGCATTATGAGATTGTCTACTGTACATCATCTGTATATTCACAAACGATGCTGAAATAGACAAGAGCAAGCGGAAATTGTTCCCAAAATAACGCTACAATGTCGTGACAGCTTACCACCGGCGCACAGAAGAGAATGAAGATGTACATAGAAAAGGCGAGGTAAAAATCGTAAATAATGGCGTACGAGATGATCAAGGCTAGATTCCAGCCCTTGGCCATGGGGCGGCCGCCGCCGCCCCGGCGGCGAGGGTAGGGCACAATCAATGTCAGTCATCTTGTGTATACTTCTTGTAAGCAACACCTGACAACTGTATATTAGTGGAGGCAAGGGCAGTACGAGGTGATGAGGCTCCTAGACTCTGGATGATGACGCCCACATCGGGCCATGGTATGGTCCCATCGACTAAAACTCGAAAATTTTGAGGGAAAATAAAGGATTTGAAGACAAACATAATTGATAGCTGTTGTAAATAAGCACAAAAACAGGAATGAGAATGCCTTAGTGGACTTGATCAATGCAACAACCAGGTGCACACATAGACACATAAGATAATACTAGATACATTCACTTACTATTTATGTCACGGATGGCCCAATGTAGACGGCTACGACTGCTCTTGGTTTCTAACAGTGGAAGAATACTGTGTAATCCCAGTATCGTTCCTCGCATTTTATCATTCATGATTAATGTCCGTCGATAGTGTGAAACCTTGAACTGAAAATTCTTGAATTCAACCCATCGGACGGTTCAGCCTGTGCCAGCGACAACAGTGAGGTCAATAAGCTTCAAAATAGCTTGTGGAAGTTACATAAACCATAGCATATTATGGAACATACCTGCAAGACTTCCAGTATGAAAGAGATCACCAAGGACTCCCAACCTTCAAGTCGCGTCGAACAGGACCCCGGCGAATCCCCCAAGAGCCTCGATCCCATTTGGTCCGAAAATCGGCCAAAATTTCGAAAATGTTCGATCCAAAAGGCCGAATTTGGGGGGCGTAGGTCGAAATGTTCGGTGCCATAACGGTCCGAAATGTACCTCTCAGCCCGCATGTCCGATCCTATCAGGGACGAAATCCGGCCAGTCCTGGCGCGGAAATGGACAGGCCGGTCAAGCCGACGGGCATCTCCTCAGACGCCTCTTCGGTCCCCTGCCGAATGCTCTTCTGTGATCCAGATGGCGTGCAGACGGCGCCGAACAATTCCAGCACCGCCCGATGAGCAGATCGGCCTTTTTTGCGAGGCTTTAGCGATTTTAAGAGGTTCGATCCCATTTGGGGCCGAAATCAGGCCTTTTGCCGCGAGGTTATGTGCCCAAAGTCCGAATTGGGCGTCGGGCGAGGTCCGAACGAAGGACGATTTGGGATCGAGGCTCTTGGGGGATTCGCCGGGGTCCTCGTCGAACGCGTCGCGTTCAGAGACGCGTATGCACGTGATATGTTTCGCCACGCTGTTCCTCCAGTAAAAGTAGTTACACAACTTCCGGTCTTCTACCACCAGTGCCTCCATTGTTTATCTCAACCTCAGACAACCTCAGAGGAAGAGCACCCTCACTACCTCCGTTGACATTTAGCGTGACCCTTGCTTTTGTCCTTTCCCTGACTGGTTACGCGCCGAGACCTTAGAAACAATAAGCAGGACGGAACAGCAGGAGGACCCTGCGATCTACCCTTGTCTTAAATAGTTTCGCGTCATTTCTCCTCTTACCTTCTTCAAAACAGGATTATATCTCGGTCAGTTGTCTCTGAAGCACAACTAGTGCGGTACGCAGGATGGACATCGTATGTTGCGCGCGCATGTTGTGTTGTCAGAACCTGCCATACTGAAGATACTCAGGATGACGCACACGAAGAACAGCCTGAGCTCATAACGCTCTTTGATCTCGAGCCGGACAGTTTTCCATGGCGGCCGCCTGTGTTTCATGAGATCGAGGACCGGCGGGTAAAAATGGCTGATTCCCTTATATTCGATGTCTTGCTCTCCTCTGGAGGCGTCCGGTACCCAAGGTCTCTCTACCCACCCATTGATATTGACGGTCTGCAGCGCTTACTGGATGCGATTGAAAATTCGACGTACGACGCGCTCAAACAGGACTGCCTCATCTACTTCCTGCTCAAATGGCACCGCGACGAGCGCGAATTTGACTTTAAAGAAGAGAGGTGTATTCCACCCCAGTTTGTGGCGCTCGCAGACGCGTATTGGCATCTGGACACAGGGATTGAAATTTCGGTGAGTCTTTCATTGCTTTCCTCGTGTGACGTATCCTTGACGTACTCTGTGTGGCAGAAAGCAATATCCTTACTGTCGGACGCCCGCCTGAATAGGGACTACACGACGAAAATCCTCCAAGCGCTGTCTCTTGCGAATGATCCAAATACACTCATTCGAAAATACATTAGGACAGCGAAGCCATTGCTGATTGAGCCGAACGACATCGATGCTTTCGTCACAGCGCTCGCAGAGGCGAGTCTGCTAGAGGCTTGGCTATACCAGCGAACATTCACCGAGACGAGCGAGACACGCGAGCGCGCCTTTCGGACAATACTTGACTGGTGCCTAACGCGTGAGTTGTTATCTTCTCTATGCATGCTATGGGCTATGAACCTCTGTCATCAGCAAAACCTCGCGTAACGTCCCTCAAACATCTTCTGGGATTTCCTCTATCGCCCTACGAGGAAAGGATATTGCATTCATACGCGATCGACCCTCCACTGCAAATCCCCGTGTCGTCCATTCCAGCGCTGCATGATACTGTGTGCCTACGCCTTGTTCAGGCAGGTCAATTCGCGAGCGCCATTAAGCTCGAGCGCCAGCTGTCCGCGCGCAACATGTCACGCACGAACGACAGGTACCAGAAGGCAGCTCAGGAGCGCAGGCAGATGATGGATGAGATTATGGCGGCGATGCCTGTTCCCGAACGACAGCTGCTCGAGATTGAGCTGGAGCAGCTCGGGCAGGGTAAGGGCGCAGGCGTCCCGTCGCTGTCTGCATCATGGTCGTCCAGGATCGGTAACAGCGCCGACTTGACTATGTCTTGGGAGAGCGTACGTGCGCCGCCTGCCATCAATGGCGCTCCAGCATCTGCATCTGCATCAGCCACTGCTACGCGTGCCCCAGCGCCCTTCATTGACTCGCCCAGTTCTGCTATACCACAGCGCTCGGGGGCCCCACGTTTCGGTGGGCCCTTACCCACTGTTAGTCCTCATACCGCACAGCAGGATGTGTTCACGCCTCTGTCGTTTTCGACAAGCACTTCGTACACACCCGCACTCGCGGCCTCTACTTCGACGGCGTCTCCTCTCTTTGGCTCTGCTTTACCGGCCTTACAGCCTGCGGGCAATACATCGCTCGCCGGCTCGTCTGCATTTCGATTTTCTCCTGCCAACCGTGTTGCGCAAAGCATTGCTAGTGCAAACACGAGTGCTAATGGTGTTCGCTCCTTGTTCGATGTAGCCGGGAGTGCTAATCAGATGCCCAATGCATTCTACCAGCCGCCACCCTCAGCTGGCGTGAAGCGGCGGTTTGGACAGGACGCCGGTCGCACGGCACTATCTGCTTTCCACTCGCCTCAGCCTCAGGAGCTGTTGGATGACCCGTCGATAGATCGAGTAGAAGAAATGATCGACGACGATCCGATGCGCACAGATGACGAACCCATGCAGAATGGGCATACGGAACCTTCCCCCATCGAAGAGGCACCGCACGAGAACAGCGTCTCTGGCGAATTTTCGGTCTCGGTCTTCGCACCGCAGTCGGACTCTTACTACAACAACTCTCGCACTCCTCGGGCTGAAGGAGAGACGCAGACTCTCCCTGGAGCATTTGGCCCGGAATCGGACGAGGAAAGCGAGCCGTTTGCGCCACCACCGAGTCGCAGGACGCGCAGGGTGCCGCCTCAGCCGACACCATCGCCTCCTCCGCCTCCACGGCGAGCGACGCGGACCCGCAAGCCAGTCAAGGAGCGGGATCTGGGACGTAGCCTTCCTGGCACTTTGATAGATGAGGAAGAGGAAATAGATGAGGACGTCGTGGCACCTCTACCGCCTCCGACTCCAGCGACTCGAAAGGCTGCCCGTCGAACTCGCACCTCGCGTCAGGACGAAATGACGGAAGCTGAGTTGACGCGGCCCAGGCGATCAACAAGACTATCCACAGCATCGTCAAGAGGGTCATCATCACCAGAACCGCCGTCGCCACAAAAGCCTCCCGCGAGGTCCCGCAGTACGCGCAAATCGGCGGCCGGAACGACTACCACCTCCAAAGGCACCTCCCGCAAGAAAAGGTCATAAACAAACAGCACATGTGGATGTTGGTATGTTGTCATGATATTGTTATGTAAATCTGCATGTATGGATTGTCACATAAGCTTTTCACCCTCAACCGCATTTGCCGGCTCCTCTGAATTATAATAAGACAAGTGCTAAGATAGGCCCAAGTCATTCTCGACTACTATGGTCACGATGTGACAATCACGTGCATGGCCCAGATAACTATTTGTCTCGTGCCTATTTACATGATAACGGGTAGTTATGCAGTAGTTATGGTGGCAAAAAGCTGATTTTGAGTCGCAACAAAGGGCTTATTCTCATATATGCAGCTTACATAAGCAGCAAGGTCGGACAGCTCGCGATCCTATTGCGTTGGATGGAGGCCCTTATTCGCAATTCGGTCACCATCAATCTTTAGGGAACACATTTCCACCCAGTCTGATGGTACCCGAATTTTATTTAATGTCATTTGACTTCACATTTTGATTCTTTCGTACTTTCTCTCTGCCAAACTGGTGTAAGCGTGACAGCCACAGGTCACGTGAAGTAGTCGAGAATGACTCGGGCCTATCTTAGCAGTATTTCAGTTGCTGGATTTCGTTGCCGAAAGAATTACAATATATAATACGTGGAAACAGAACAAACATTTGTAACAACACCGACCGCCCCTCACCAGTTCAAGAAGTGCTTTTAGTAGCTGGAACCATTCGCCTAAAGTGTAGGCTCTTAGCGAAGCGACCATGCGCCAAGCTATCTAGATACTCACCTTATCTCTCAACTGCGAGACGAATTGCTGATAACTGGGCAAAACATCTGCGCGGTCCTGGATGAGGCAGCTGAGAGCCCAGAGACGCAGGGGAGGTTCTCCATCCTCCTTAACGATGTAAAGGTGAGGGTAATATGGTCCGCGGCGCATCTCTCTTGTCTTCTGAATGACCGCGTTGACACGTTGCGAGAACGGGTTATCCAATATGGGCAAGGTCGTCTAGCGAGGCAGAATGAAATTCAGCCAAAGACATCTGACATAGGAGTCAATGCACTGACCTTTCCGCCGCGAAGGACTTCGTAATTTGGCAAACCGAAGACGTCCATGACGAGCTGTGGCACCGCATCGCGCCCAACCCACAGGAATATGGTCTGCCCATCCTCGATGAGGAACAAGCCATGGCGCTCCAGCCGCTCCGAAGTAAGAGGAAGAGGCGGTGGCAAGATTACGCCGTGTTCGCCGACAGTGCCGCACTGTATGAATTGCATAATGAATACAAGGGTCGCGCTAAACAAATAACTGCTTACCTCGGGTGGCATATTATGTAGCGAGTAGAAGGTGGGGTAGATATACGGGACGAGCAATTGCGAGGGCATCGAGGTAAGCAGTGCCTGAGCATATGCCCGCAGATCAGGCGGTATCTGTGCACTCTGTCGGATGCCCACCTACAAGACCCAGAACCATGCATATCTTTAGCGCGAATATTATCAGTGATAAAGTCGAAGCACTAACGTTTTTCAGCAGACCCAGTACCAGAACGGGTAGCATCTTGAGGTTCTCCGCAATCGCCAGCTGCGCACTAGCCCCTGCGCCTGCAGCGGTCATGCTCGCCTTATACGCCTGGAGGATCTCGACCATTTTGCTGAATAGCGCGTCGCGTGCATCCTCGAGCTTGTGCGTGATTGAACGCTCGACGGCCTTGTTCGCAAGAAGCGTCGCGAGAGCGACTTGGTCCGCCGAGGCGAACACCTCCGAGAGATTGTTCGTCGTTGGCAATGCAAGCGTAACGACGCGTATTCGGCGCTCCCCTACGGCGGTCACATTGTTCGGTCAAGTCAACTGGAATGCAGTAACGTCGGAATCGACTTACCGTAACAGGTGGTGTGAAGTATAGCCGTCTGGAAAACAACAAACGGTGAAGTGATCGTGTCCTCGATCTGCACCTCGATAGCATACGACTGGTCCTGCGGCACCGCAGGCATCGCGAGTAGGTCCGTCGAACGTACAAAGAAGTTACCGTGGAAAGATGACATGCGCAGGTCTACATCAGTCAAGATGAGTAAACGGGATTATACGATAGGACGTGTGAGTGAGTGGCACCAGGAAATCACGTACTTTTGGTAGCGCGAACACGCATGACTGCCTCAAGCATGATTGGCATCGCAAGCACTTCACCGAATTCATGTGCGAATTTGACGGCATCTTCAGTACGAGAAGCGTTAAAGGCGGGATAGAAATACGTTTGACCGGATGTATAGTGGGGAAGGCACGCTAGAGATCACCAAGTAATGTGAACACACCAACCTCTCGAAGACGAGGAGAAAGTCGCTAATTGCCAACATACCGAGGGTCGCAACATCCTGGTAAGCCGCGCTGAACAAGAACATATCCACAGACACCTGTGCCCGTGAGCACTCGATAGCAAACGTCTTGTAGAATGACGATGCGGCTTGTAGCAGGCCAGATTCCTGCGCCCGACGACACGTGAGCTAAATAGAGATAGCAAGAAAGCCACATTCCGCACCTTCGACGTGCCCAGAACTTTGGGATCCTCTCTGTTTTTGAGGGCGCCGGCGCCGAGCGAAGGCAGACTCGACGACAGAACCATGATCTTTCCACCAATGGGGGCCTACAACGGGATCAGCCAGAGTCATCGTAGGACACTGAACGATCATACGAACCATTAATTTGAAGCCAGCCTGCAACGCAGGACCAAGCGCACTGCCGATGGTGTGGTTATCCTGGAACATATCGCTCAAGCGGCCCAGAAGGGACTCGAGCGACGCGCGAGCTTCCGTCAGGTTGACGAGGAGGTCAGTGGGTTTCGGCAAGAAGACGTCCTCAATGTCCGACACGACGAGCATCGACGACTCGGTTGAGCCAGGCTAGTGCGCGAGATCACAAATATCGGAGTCAACGGCAAGTCATAGGCACACGCGTATCCAGAGACTCACAGCCATGGAGAAGAAGTAGAGTGATACATCAAAGGCGATGATGGCCACCTTCGTGCGCGCGTCTTCGTTCGGGATGCGGTCGAGGTTCTCGAGAAGCGTACGGGTCGCGGTCGCGACCATGCCGGACGTCACCGCCATGTGGCTCACGTCGATGAGGAAGATGTACACCGCCGGCTGCGGCGGGCGCACCATATACTCCGTCGGCGCGACGAACTCGACAACAGAGTGGTTGAGCTCCGCGCGTGCCCACCGGTCTCCAGGTTGATTCCGCACCTGGTCCCAATCGAACAATTGTGGGACCTCGTTGGACATATTGCACATGCAGCAGCGCCAGCTGCGGTGCATTAGTTGACCCTCGTCGTGTGGAAATAGCAAAGAACAACGCACCGATTACCCCCGTCTATAAACTGAACATACGGATTGATGTAGGTTCGGCAACGCCTACAACGCGCAATGACCGTGTCCGTCACGAGTGGGACAGGGTCATCACCCTCCTTCAGGGAACGGTATGGCGTGAGGATGAGCGCGAGCGGGATCTTGGACTTGTTCAAGAGCGAGTTCGACACAGGCACCGCGTTGAGCGTGCAGCGCTGATAGGACGGGTCTGCGTTCGCGTATGGCGACGGCGAAACACTTGCATTGGGCGGGAGGCAGATCTCAGGCGGCGGGCGGTGCAGCTCGCGCGGGTCCGGCGGCGACGCGAGCAGGTTCGCGGTGTACAGCGTGGGGCGCTTCACCCCGTTGACATTCATCGCCCCGAACTGATCGGCCAACGCACCTACGCCCACAGGTGCGACTGGGGGTTGCTGACCAAAACCAGGCGCGTTGATGTACTCTGGCTCAGGCGGGGGAGCAGCACCACCGAAGTATCCTCCTTGCGAGCCCTGCATCTGCTGCTGCTGGAACTGGTTTTCGGCGGCCAGCCCAGGCGTGAAGAGCTGCGCGGGCTGAGGCTGCGGGGCAGCTGCGCCATACGATGCACCGGCCGCGGCGAGTCCGTCGTTTGCTCCATAATACGCCTGCGTCTGACCTGCAGCATACTGACGGCGCTTTCCGTGGTGTGTCGTTGCAGGTGGGGGTGACACAGAGGGCGACAGATTACCCAGCTCGGGGTTCATCGTCGGTATTTCCCATTGCGACCGACCTGTAGCGGTCTCTGTAGACGAACGCGCATTAGCAAAATGCCTACGACTCGGGTGCCGGCGTGATACCAATGAATATATAACGCTGAGCGGTTGGGTCCCTGGAAGAACTTCAGAGCTTGTATGACGGTTAAACCGTGGAAACTCACCACTCTGCAGCCCAGCCTGGAGGCAATTGCTGGGACGGAGAGGCCATTTACGTGCAGTTGAAGGTTGGGAGAGGATGCGAAACACTGATCACGACACGCGCGACACGTCTGCTAATAAACTTGGATTTATACTCTATATTCACACGCGACACGTCACAATCCTGTACAACTTGTAAACCCCACGTCTCGAAGACTTATAATTGAATTAGTGTGGCTAAGATCAGTCTACGTGTCTATTTCGCCGTTGCCTATGGTGCAGTCTTCAATGTGTCTGTCTCACTGAGCGAGAGTGAGGAAATCCGACGAGCCTGTACTATATTGTTATACATAGCAGAGGTAATTTACTTTATTTACACAGCTAAATAAATGACACGTAATTTAGGGTCAAGTTCATCGAAGCTAGTTTTCCATGCCTCACAGTGCCTTTGGTATTCAATCATCGCAAGTGCGGTAGAATTTTTGATTAGCCCGGTAGGTGCTCCGGACCCGTACGAATTATTACTTTCTGGTAAGCCTACTATTAGACTCGCATACTATGGTGGCATCTTCCCCTTCGGGCGCCTGAAAGAGGCCCAGCTACTCTCCTATCTTCAAGATATGTTACGTATCCCTCCGAATCGAATGCATGATTGTTATAAAAAAGGCTCGCAACAAGAAAGGAAGTATCCACGCCTCTTGACCGGCAAATAATGTAAACATCGGGAGCAACCCAGCATTTAAACTGGTAGTCTTTCATGATTTGCGCCCCCTCGAGCAGTTCGTCGTACAGTAGACCAATAGGGTTAACTTCGGATCCAAGTTTGGACAGGCGCACGTCGGGGATCTCCATCATTCATTTGCCCCGCATTGCACAGGGTGCATAGCCTGTTTTATACCTGAGCAAATCATGAATGATTTCCTGAGCAAAATCATTCTTTGCTACACATTTTTCTCGTAGAAAAATGTGAGATCTTTCTTAGTTTATTCATGAATTTATCATATTTCCAAGTTTTGCTCATATTTTGTATCACATATTGACATAAGGAAAAACGAGATAAAAGAATGATTCTTTCTAAGATAAGTTTCTTGATTTTTCAAGCACTAAAATGGGCTATGCACCCAGTGTTGATTGCTATTGAAATCAGTAGTCTGACGTCTCCGACTCGGATACGTGCTTGCGCCTCCTCAGCTCGTCGTACGTGTTGCGTACGTGTCACCTCGTGCCCATCTCACGCGACTACTGAAGAGCGGTGGTGTATTTCTATATGTACATATGTTGACTTGTAGTACAGAAACGAGACGGGTTGGCTTATCCACGCATCGATGGCTGCAACGACGTCCACTGAAGCACTGCCCTCTACTTCGATCAGAGCCCGGTCTCCTCACCCCCCTCATTCTGCCAACTCGATCGAGCTCGCGGAGGTAGGCCAGAGTGCAGGCTTGTCCAAGCAAAGCAGCGTGGTGGCGTCTGAACGCTCTCCGAGTCGATCTGGGTCACCTTCCAGCCGTAATCATGCACACAAGCGCAACGCCCGCATCCAGTTCGCGACGATGTGCTGGTCCCTATTCGTTGCTGGATGGAACGATGGAACAACAGGGCCATTGCTTCCACGTATCCAGAAGGTTTACCATGTAGGCACAAAATCGTGATATATTCTTCGGTGATCGTTTCGTCGAATTCAGAGCACTGTCAGGTCGGATTTGCTATCGTGTCGTTGATCTTCGTGTTCAATTGCCTGGTACGTTTGTCTCAAGCCTGCAGGTCGGCCTGCTCTCGAGGCATCTACCTAAGGAGCGATGCAGGGGTTCATCACGGCAGCCATGGCGAATGTTGCCCTGACAGACAGATTCGGCTTCGGGACGGTATGTTCTGTCTTGTTGAATTCACTGTAGGCGACCATGCCCATGTGTCTTGCTAGGTCATGGTGATAGGTACAACTGATTGACTTATGATCTTGCATGAGGCCTTATGACCTAATTTCTACGCAGGCGCTGTCGCACAGATGGTCGCTTATGCGATCGAGGCGGCTGCCCCTCCGTTCCCGGCGTTTGTGTTGGGGTACGCCATCAACGGCTTTGGCATGTCTCTGCAAGTGCGCACACTACGTTAATAATTTAGTGACAAGGAAGTTCGTGCTGACCCTTGGGATCCGTGCCGGTTAGGACGCCGGTGCGAACGGCTATGTGAGCTGCCTCACAGACGGCGCCGAAACCAAAATGGGTGTCATGCACGCTGTCTATGGCAAGTGATCGGTCCAAATCCCTCACTCCGTGCGCGAGCGCACATATTGAATCAGGGTTTTCATCCAGGCCTCGGCGCGCTCTGTGCCCCGCTCGTGGCGACGCAGTTCGCGCAGCGCTCGCGGTGGTCCTTCCACTACCTCATCTCCCTCGGCGTTGCCTCTATCAACACTGTTCTCCTAATCATCGTACTCCGTTTCCGGACACAGGACGGTCAGGGCTTGTTAAACATCCTTTTACTTACGCAGTGAACTAACATTGCCCACATAGAGTGCCTCGCCATTATCGGTCAGACTCCTCCTGAAGAGAAGACAAACGCGGATGGCACTCCGGCCACAGGTGGCAGTAAGACCAAGTACAAGCAGATGTTCCGTCTGCGGGCTCTACATCTTCTCGCGTTATTTATCTTCATTTATGTCGGCGTCGAAGTTACTATTGGCGGTGAGTGAATGCTGTTCCATTTATTTACCGTATCTAATGCAGTGCCATATCTCCCCGCCACACCATGGAACAGGATGGATCGTGACGTACGTGATCGACGTCCGTTCAGGCGGTCCGTCATCTGGGTACATCTCGGCAGGATTCTTCGGAGGTAACGCACCTGACTTCACTTCCGCACTCCATCCTAATGCTTCTCCATCATAGGTCTCACACTTGGCCGCGTTGCCCTCCTATGGGTAAATCAGAAGGTAGCGAACTGCTTTCCGTGCACGCTCTTTCGCTCACACCAGTCCGCCCGCGCCTCCCGCTCGCATAGGTCGGCGAACGGCGCATCATCTTCATATACGGCCTCCTCGCGATCGGGTAAACGCCGTCTCCACCCACCCACTCCCCCAACCCCACACTGACAACCCTCACCCCCGCCGTAGACTCGAGCTGGTGGTCTGGCTCGTGCCCTCTCTGATAGGCGGTGCCGTCGCCGTGTCGCTCGTCGGCGTGCTCCTCGGGCCCATCTACCCGATAGCGATGAACCACTCCGGGCGCGTGCTCCCGCAATGGCTCCTCACGGGCTGCATCGGGTGGATCGCGGGCGTCGGCCAGGCCGGCTCGGCGTTCTTGCCGTTCCTCACGGGTATCTTGGCAGCGAAGGAGGGCATCGCGAGCTTGCAGCCGTTGTGAGTGTCCGTCGTATCTTTGAGACTACGAGTCGTCCAGAGCGTTCGGTGCTGCGAGCGTTGAGCGGATTGGGTGTCTGACATTATATACTCTCAGGTTGGTGGCGATGATGGGGTGCATGGTTCTGCTTTGGGCTGCCGTCCCTGGTCACTCACCAAGACAAGATTAATGGTTCCTCACCGTGTGTAACGCTTCATCAAAGGTACTCCCATTTACACACAATTGCGACAGGTATCCTCAAGGAGAATAGTTTTTGAGTTCGGCTACCTTGCATCCGTCGAGACCAGTAGTAACATTGACTACCTCATTAACATACCACTCACTGTAATGTGCCACTAACTGGTAGCCATTAACAAGTCGGAAAGTATCCGTGTTAACTGGCTCAACGAGCTGAGCCTTTTTCTTAAAATAAATAGTTATTATAGCCTACGACGGCCGCTCCTACCATAGCAAGAAGAAAGTGACTATGCTACATGCTCTACGATGATGGGGATATCGACGAACCCTAATACTAATACTTGCTCCTTTCTCGGATTTTCTCTCCGTGAAAGTAGAGGTATATGGGAAAAGGAATTCCGATCACGATACTTAATCCTGTGGACGGTGTGAGGCGCGCCGAATGGTGACACCAGAGAAGAACAGACCTGCGAGCAGAGAATCCCCCGGTCCGTTTCCAAGAGCTGCGTACATCGGGCCTGTTGCAGGTGTCAGTGTCAGCGTCAGTGGATGTATGCTGATATCGCTACAACAAAAACCCACCCGCAAACAACGGGAATCCGAAGCCGAATAAGCTCCTGAAAGACGAGGTGTACTGATCAGCGAACAATAGGCTGTCTCCGACGACGTCTGCCTTACCTCAGAACCTGGCGAGAAACAGTCAGCAAGTAGGCATATGACTGGACAACTATCGACAACTCACTGAAGCAGCAGCCAGAGCGCTTGCGGCAAACTCGAACGCATCTACAAGGTACAACTGAAGAGCCAATAAATTCGACCGACTAGAACAGATCAAAGCACCACCTACTTGAATGGACAAATATGCCATCATCAATCCAAGACCGAAGATGCCTATCGATTATGGCGTCAGTAGAAGCACAATGACATAGCGCGAAGCACATACCAGTTCCGATGATCTGCAACGTCGACAATCAGCACGAGGTAGAATACATAGTCAAGAAAAGCAAATCAATTACCGGCATAATCCAGAACGTATGTGCCTGCGCCGACCATCCATACCAGCTGCAATGCAATGCGTGCGTGAGAATCATTACACACTGGACTGGCAGGAATTGGACGTACAACAAGCCGATGGGCACGAAGAAAGAACACACGATCAGGCCAGGGATCCTCATCTCGGGCTTTCCCACTCCGCCGTTCTTGTCGGCAAGCTGTGAGAAGCGAATGCAAGCTCAGCGCGGAATGTTCCTCCCTCGAGAAGATCGAAGCAATAACGCACGTATTTATAGAGCATGTTCCCGTATCGCGCCCCTATGAAGCTGCCGATGATGAACCCGATCCCGAGGCCGAGGTAGCACAGCCCCTCTATCCCGGGGCTGAAGCCATACACCGTCGAGAACAAGTTCGGGAACGTGGCGAACATGAGGTAATATATACCTGCGCACCGTCCACACCATCAGACCACACCCCTCCAGCGCGCAGAAACACAAGGGACTGCACGAACCGTAGATGAACGCCAGATACATCGACAGCATGAAGCAGATGCTCGACCGGACGAGGAGGACCGCCGGCCGCGTGAGGTTGATCCAGAGGAGGTTCATCTTCGCCTTCGCCGAGGTGTCCGCGAGGGCCTGCTCCAGCGCCTCGTCCTCCTCCGAGCTGACGTTCTTGCGCTTCCGACGCAGCAGGATGACGGGTGCGTACGTCTCTTTTAGGAACGGGAGCGCGATGACTGACGCAAGGCCGCACTAATGATCATAGCAGGTGACACTGGCACGGTCAGTGCGCGCTTCAGGTAGGAACGTATGGCAATTGGACGAACCGTGGCCGCGATGACGACAAACACCCATTTGAAACCGATCGTCTCGGTGATGAATCCACCTGCAACGGCGCATTTATTCACCAAAAAACAAAGATGCCAACTGAGAGAATACCCACCCGCAATAGGGCCCACCGTCGGGCCTACAAGTGGACCAATCACTATAAAAGGCTGAGCAGTCAGAAGAGCCACGCAGTACATGGACGGTGCCAACCAACCCAGAAGAGCCATCGCGGTGCCCCGGTCTTGCGGCAGGTACATATCCGCAATCACGGAGCCCCCGATTCCGCTGTAAACGAAGAAGAGGTCAGGAATGACATGTTCATGACATGTTCATGCACAACACTGGCACAGCCGCCCAAGTAAGCCGTAGCCAGCATAGCCTCCCAGTCATTTTTTCTCGTTGCCCGCAGGGCGGCTACCTACAGCTACGGCCTACCTGTTTCCCGGTAGCAAAATATGGTGTGACGTACACGGAAGCAGAACCCCCCCAGCCGGCGAGGAACCGGAACCCTATCAAGTCCGCCGTGTTCGGCGCGAACGCACACCCTATGCTGTTCAAATAATGTTTCGTCAGCCATGTAGGGCCCCGCGACGCGTTGCGGGATGACACACTTGGACCCCAACAGGAGGACATTGGCTAAATGGAGGACCTGCACAAGTGAACGGCGTCAGAACGCCAATCCGGTGCACCCAGCTCAGCTCAGGTGGGAGAGGCGGTGCGCACCCAGACTCGCCCGTACATCTCGCTCAGAGGTCCGAAGAAGAGCGGGCCTGTGCGGTGTGTTTTGTGTGGGTTAGCTCAATAGCTCAGGGCTGAGACGAGGGACGCGACGCACCGATGGCGAACGAGAGCAGGAAAATGGAGAGCGTCATCGCTTCGATCGTCGAGCTCTGTATCCCATAGTGAACCGCGATGGCCGGCAGACTGGGTTCACTGCATCAGGAAACGCAACAGGCTGGAAAAAACGGCAGCGCTTACCTCGGCGCCATCATCGACGAGCTCAAGGGCGACACGAACGAGTACAAGCTGTGTGATCGGGGATGAATGTCACTGTTATTTCCGCTTGTTCAAGAGTTCTGAGAACGGAATGCACCTGACGATCGCGGTGCACGTCCACTTCCTCGCGCCACTCCAATTACGAGGGTTTTCTGGGTCGTTCGCCCAGTCCATGACATCCGCCTTCTCGTTCCTTTCCTCCTCCGGCGCCTCTGCCTGCCCTGTGAGCTGCTTCTCGGCGTCCTTCTCGGCGTCCATCGTCTCCATAGATTTCGCGTGACGGGGATGGCCATCGTTATCGACCGCAATGGTGCTCATAGAAATGGCATGACGAGAGGGGATGTCGTTGTTGACCGCGAGGGTGTCCATGGAAATGGCGTGGCGGGGCAGGTTCGCATTACGGGTTGCCAGTGTGTCCATTGAAATCGCTTGACGAGGGGCGCGGTTATCACTGACGGCGAGGTGGTCCATGGATACGGCGTGGCGGGGGGCGATATGGATATCGGCGGGGAGATCGTCGGACGACATGGCTTGTCTAGAGCGGGGTGCAGCAGGAGACGGTTATATTTGTCGAGAAGCGACTGGAGGGCACCCCGAGTGCGTTGGGGAAGAAGTTTAGGACAAGGGACAAAGTGCGTGGAGCGTTCGTTGCAGTGGGCAGCGGGCGCGTTTTGACAGCATTCTGCGTATAGGACTTCCAGCCGAGCGCGTCGCAGGCCAGTAAGCCCCAGTGAATAATATCTGTCGCTGGTGTATCCTGCGAGTAAGCGCAACTGAATAAGAGAATGCACGATATTACAACTCCCGAGATACCGGGGATACGAGGTGATTTATAACTGTCATGTGGGTGCCATTGACAGCTGTGCACAGACGGAAGAGGAAAGCAGCACAACTTGTAGAGTCGTACCGCGCGGCAATTTGAAACTGCACCCTCAGCGGTGACCGGTGATAGGTCGAGTCTCATTTGGGCTAGCTCTGGATCCAGGCGCTTTGTGCTGTGATATGAGAAGTGAGCTGTAGCCTCGGAGAAGCGGTATCATGAAATGAAGACAACGCCATTTCAGCATGCGACACAACGGACTGTGACGTTAGTATCATGAAAAACTGAAGTGCTCATAGACTTAAGCTTGGATCTAGTGGCGCAACAGCCCTTGAGGAGAGGTCATCAGCTGCGCATGCGTCTGACAGGCTGTCAGAATGGACGCACAATGCCCGCGATGAGAACCCAATGCCAATTTCTAGAGCACTTCTGAGGAATTCGAATACTTATGATAAGTCTTATTCAATGCCAGCTTTACATTAAAGGAATCATCCCTTGGAAAAGAAACATAACTGGCTTGCGCTCTATTTGTGGAAAATTGCCACGTGTACCTGGGTCTCCGGTGATGATATCGCGTCGCAAATGCTGTTGTTCTACGAGCTCGCGGTGTCATGGAGAAAAATAACGTACTGTGTGAAGGAGAGTGGTACATGTCTGCACTCTGGAAACCGAACGCGTCGCTCCTTCGCTAATGCACAATGACTGGTAGCAGGACGTGTGTCACATTTGAATGGCAGAGTTTGGGCAGAATTCAGACAGGCAACGGGCAAGAATTTCTCGATCTCGATCAAAATCTGCGGCCGTCGACCACTCGTTTCGGTCGCGGAGTTGCAACTTTACGTCATTTCGACATTTGCCTCCGTATACGTACCCTGACTTATGTAAGCAGAGACAACAGCATGTTCAGCAAGTCATGTACTCAAGACATGCACGCCGCACCCATATGCATATGACACACTCTCGTGTCTTATGTCCAATGTGCTATCGATGTTGTCCATACTTTTTTGGCTCAATCTTTTCCAAGCTTGTCACGGCGTCCAAAAGACGACGGCCGTGAATCGATTAGCAAATAGTCACCAAGTCCGATTCGGTGTATAGGTAATGACTTCAGAACGCGTGACTGTTACGAATTTCATCTGGCTGTATCTGCACCACGCAGCGAGCTGTGGCAGACAGACTTAAGATGGCCGTCCACCCTCTTTTGCAACATCTCTCATTTCAACAACTTGTCCAACCCGCACAGCAAATTTACTTGATACCATGAGTCCCGCCGTCTGGTTCAGTGCGTCTGTCGCTTTCGATCTTCACCCACGCACGCTAACCTGATTGCTCTCCCATGCAGTCACCGGTGCCTCCTCTGGCATGGGCCGTGCTATGACAGAATTGGTGCGTGCGGCATTTCACACGACAGGAGACCATCACTCACTCACGCCTGTCTTTCACAGGTGCTCTCCAAGGGAGACATCGCCGTCGCCACCCTGCGCAAGCCCGAAGTCATCAACGACCTCGTCAGCAAATACCCCAAGGAGAAGCTCCTCGTCGTCAAGCTCGACGTCAACGTGCAGTCCCAAGTCGTCGCCGCCTTCGCCAAGGCCCAGGACGCGTTCGGCCGCGTCGATGTCGTGTTCAACAACGCCGGATACGCCGTCCTCGGAGAGATCGAGAGCGTGGAGGATGACGTCGCCCGGAAGCTGTTCGAGACCAACTTCTGGGGGTCGCTGGCCGTCGCGAGGGAGGCCGTCAGGTTCTTCCGCGAGGTCAATAAGCCGATCGGCGGTCGCTTGATCAGTGTCACGAGCATGTTGGCGGTGGCCACCAGCCCCGCTCTGGCATACTACTCTGCGAGCAAACATGGTAGGCCTTGGTCTACCGGCCGTATATCTTTTCCAAGCCAACGTTCCATTCTGTTTCATCAGCGATCGAAGGAGCCCTCGAATGTCTGGCCAAGGTATGACATGTCTTGCCCATTCTGTCCCGGACATCAAGCTTAACCAGTCACGCAGGAATTGGACCCGAAGTGGAACATCAAGGTCAGCTATTCCGCGTATTCCAAATACGTTCAATTGTAAAGCTCACGCTCTCAATCAGATAAGCAACGTCCTGCCGGGCGGGTTCAAGACCCGGGGCGCGGCGCCCGAGTCGCTCGTCCAGACCACCCCCCACCCCGCGTACACGGACCCGAAATCGACCGTGCAGCACCTCCGCGGCTACATCCCGAACGCACCCTCCCCGGAGACACGCAAAAGGGTGCGTAGACCGTAGCCCCCCGCAGTGCCGTGCACCAATATCACGCTTATGTGCGTTCGTTTGTTTGTTACAGCCATGAAGGTGATCTACGAGACCGTCGCGACCATGCCGGACCCGCCGATCCGCATCCCGCTCGGGAAGGACGCGCTGATCGGGTTCCGCGCGGTGGCGAAGGCGTACGAGGAGGACGCGACGAAGTACGCGTACCTGTCCGACGACCTCCTGCTCGAGGGGCAGAAGCTCATGACGCATCTGGACGAGCAGTAGTCTGCCTGTTGCAGCCGTGTTGGGGACGCTGTCGGATTGGCGGCTGGTGTCTGATTTAGCAGAGCCGGTTTTTTATTTCGCTTGTGACGTGTACTACGTAGCTTTTTCCGTTGATTCCCACAAACGATGCGCGCCTTTTTTTCTTGTGATTCGTTTCTGCGTTGTGCTGGTTTGTCATTTGTCATTGCATTCGTGAACCAACAACGCTCGTTGTTTGTAATGCCCCCCTCTTCTTGCAGTGCATCGTTGATCTCTTGCTGCGTTGTGCTGGTTTGTTACTTGTCATCGCATTTTTGAGCAAACAACGCTCGTTGCTCGTAATGCCCCCCTCCTGCAGTGAATGACTGATCTCTTGTTGCATTGTGTGCTTGTCGCAGTATAGTGCACAAAGGTGACACCAGCGCGCGAAATTGGGCGTTAGCATGGTCCCCCATTGGTACCGTCGAGGCTGTCCTCCGGAACCGACGGATCCTGACTGGAGCGTTCATGGCGACCACGCATGCTTGGCATGCTCAGTGATTGTTCAGTCTAGTCGACAGATGTGCTCCAGGTGCGATTCATTCTTCCCAAGCTATTTCGAGCGATGCTCACTGGAACCGCGATGGCACAGTGAATTCCAAGTTTCGTGTGTGTGCTCGGATTGTCGACATGCTCGATTGACATCCTGAGATGGAGGACATTTGAAGAACATTGCTTAAGACTTTATTTAGCATTTTGACGTGTGTCGCTCTGAGCTCAGCGTACGACGGTTTAAGGTAAGCTCATCTCCACGCGTGCGAGTGCCACGACTGCTGGCACACACACACGCTTGCTGATCAGTTTAGCTGCGGACATAAGCTGCATGCGCCCCTTTTCTGCCGGCTACATCTGTCAGCGATGACACTTCTCTCCCGCAGGATTGCACTGCTATGGAACACGTCCCACTTACGCGCCCTTGCTTATTCGTCATTCTATGTCAGTGCCTGGCGGTCATCTCTGGTACTGATCAGATCTCGGGTTTCTAGTGCACGGTGCCACCGATGCTATGCGCTCATCGGGTCGGGACATCGCTACTTGCACCAGGGAAGACCTCGTCACATACCGAATCCAGGCCCCGATCGTCCTGTTTCATCGAACTGTTGCGGCCGTCGACCACCCAAACTGGCGCATCGGCGAGTCAAACAGATGCTATACCAAACACCAAACACCCGCCGACGCGATCAGGAACAGGTACCGTCATGTCGACAACTTGCCTATCATGCTTGCCTATCATTCTTGCTACCGCGGACAGATCTCTGCGCAACGAGCAGTAGTCACGTTTCACTCGCATGCTTATTGCCAATCTGGGTGCTCATGGCGGTCCACGACCGAGTATTAAAACGGTGCGGGAGGCGGAAGGCGTGCTCAGCGACTCGCAGCAATGTACTCCCTTCTCCTAGCCTCTACGTTGGTGTTCTCCACCTCTTTGGTCTCGGCGCAGTCGCTAGCGAGCCAATGTGTACGTCCGGCCATTTTCTGTAGCATGCGAGGAAGCTAACGAGTGCTATCGTACAGTGCACCAGCCTCAACTCGCTTCTGCCGGGAAACGTCTACTTCCCTAATAGCACCAATTACATACAAGAGGAGGTCTCCTATTATTCTCTCCAGCAGGAGCAGCTGGCGCCCACATGCCGCGTCGCCCCGAGCACGCCGTATCAAGTCTCGCAGATCATGAAACTCGCTACGCAGTACAACTGTCCGTTCGCGGTCCGCTCTGGAGGGCACATGAACTGGCCGGGCTCGTCCAACATCGGTTCCGAGGGGTTCACCATCGACATGGCGCAGCTCAATTTCGTCGAGCTGTCGGCCGATCACAAGACAGCGACGCTCGGCCCAGGTGCACGATGGGTCGGCCTCCTCTTTCTCCGCGTGCGAGATTCGTTCTCTAACGTTCTGTGCAGTCCGAAGTATACGGGGCGTTGGAGCCGCTCAATCTGACTGTCGTGGGAGGACGCGCATCCACCGTGGGTGTTGGCGGATTCCTGATGGCTGGTGAGAATGATGTGATACGCTTTGTTTGAAGGTCACCTCTGATTTGTTTCGATAGGTGGGATCAGTTTCCTCAGTTACCAGTATGGCCTTGCGAGTGCCTACATTACGGAATATCGTCAGTCCTGATCGCTGCTTCTATATCACGAGATCGTCTCATTCTTTCCTTTGAAGAAATCGTACTGTCGAACGGAACGATCGTCAATGCTACTGCTGAAGAGAATGCTTCACTTCATTGGGCACTCGGATTAGGTTAGCTATCTACTAATGTTCAACCTTGCCGATCTCTTGAACGCATCCGCGCAGGTTCGACCAACTACGGTATCGCAACAAGCTTCACCTTGGAAACCTTCCCTCTCGGAAACATGTGGGGTGGTACACTTACGCTCAACATTAGCCAGGCTCCGGAGGTGATGGAGTATCTGTCGGAATTCATCCTGAAGCTTGCCGTAAGTCATGTCGATCATATGTCATAACTCAGACGTCTTACGTTTCCGATCAGGATGATCCCAAGGGGCTTTCTGCGGTCACCATGGCTTGGAATGACGAGCTGCAGGACTACGACCTATTGTGAGTTTACGGCTCTCCTGTCTCCTCCAGCGACTTCTGATGCAATGACAATAGCCTCTCCAATGCGTACCTCCTTCCTGTTAGCTTCCCGCCGCTGTTCTCTGGCCTGGAGGAGTTCGTGCCTGAGGCAATAGGTGACACCCTGGCGATCACCAATCTCACGACGATCACGGCAGACTTCGCTGCCGGTGACCCCTCGGGCTTCAACGTGGCCTGGTGGACGCTGACGTCGCAAGTCGATAACCAGCTCATTTTGGACATTCAACAATATGGTCGAGAACTTTTCGCTGATTTGCTGGCTGTGAATGGGACGCAATGGAGCCTCAACATCCAACCGCTCAATCAGCAGCTGATAGCAGAAACTGCCGCCGTGAACAACCCTGCAGGCCTGGAGGGCACTAATCTCTACTGTACGTGATTGGCCGATATGGTTTCTTCAGACGTGCGCCTTATTGCCCTTGTCACGCAGTGATCCTAGAACATATCACCTGGACAGACTCGTCGCTTGATGCCGAAATCGAGGCAAGGTCGAAGGAATACCTGGCATGGGCGGAAAACTTGGCTTCGGAACGCGGATTGCTGAATCGTAAGCTGCATTATCAATATTGCACCGTGCCGGCAATATTTAATTGTGAAATACAGGATTCTTGTATCTCAATTACGCGGATGGCAGTCAGCCTATTTACGAGCAGATCGGCACCGAGAACTTGGACCAACTTCTACAGGTCAAGAGCGAATATGATCCGGACAACATTTTGGGCAAGATATGGTATGGAGGTTTCAAGCTGCCGGCATAGATAGTGCGATAGAAGAACAGAGAGCGAGATAATCGGAGATGTGTTTTAGAATCTAGATCAGTTACTACTTATTTTTTCTCGTGACTACATCTATTCCTATCGTTATGTTAACGGTTATACGGCTACTCGCATACTATGATCCTCTAGACGCTATCTGTGCCACTTGTTCCCAGCCGAGTGTAGAATATGAGATTGTTTCCAGTTGATAGCACAATGGGGGTATATAATTCGTAACTAGTTAGAGGTAACATAAAGGCTTGATGAAGAATTCGAAATACTGGCATTGACAGTCTCCATTGCTTGACCAATATAGCCCAAGATACTCGTTCGGCTTCATAGCATTGACAGACAATTGACAGATATCATTTGGTCAAGACCAATTGTCAGTTTCAGACTTATTTCGATATTCAGAACGCGTCATACAGATCCAAGCATAGATATGTCATGATACAGCGATAAATCTCGCGATCACCGTACTCCTCCGATCCGCGCCCAGAACATCTCTTCCCGGAGCCGTGCTAGCTCCTTCCAGGTCCTCTCCTCCCAGGTGGCATTGCTAACATAGAAACCATCTTCTCCATCCGCAGAATCATCTGCTGAGTCGACATGGCCATCAGAAAGCTGCTGAAGCGCCGACGGATTTTCTGCGACATCCTCGTCAGACTGGCTTGGCGTGTGCGATAGAATCCCGCTGGTTGAAGGCGCCACGGACGAGGATCGACTTCTTTCAGCACCGTCAGGGTGGGCCTCGTCCGACGGCGCAGCATCTACTGCGTCTATGTCCGCAGCTGAGGGAAGACCACTTTCATCAGCGTGAGGCATGGCTTCTGTTATCTCATGCGTATCCTGACTGGTCGAGTGCTCCTGCTCCTGCTCCAGCTCCTGCTTCTCAATAGGCTGTGACGAATCCTCCGGAACATCTCCGGAATTTGCAACCTGCTCTGTAGGGAGAGGTTGCTCCTCTCCTAGTGACGACTGCGTCCCTGCTTCTACCACAGGTTGCACATCCTCGGATGATGTGGGAGGGTCAGCAGGAGTAGCTCCAGTTTCACTACTTAGTTCCGGAACAGGATCAGTTGCGGCACCTGAATGAGTGACAGCATCAGAGCCATGCTCGCCGCCCTCCAGATGCGTGCCATTCGCATCCTGAATTTCCGTAGAAGCAGCTTCCGGTGGCGGAGGCGCCACGATAGACACTGGGCGAAGCCGAGCAGCAGCGCGGCGAGGAAGTGGTGGAGGGGTGGGGGACGCATTTCGGGCGCCGTCGACATGCCTCGACGCGACTGCCGATGGCAAAAATCCCGGCCGTGTATCAGCGCTTGGGTCCTCTCCAGATTTATGGTCCCGCTGCTGTTCTGGGTCAGCCAGATGAGTAGGTTCCGGAGACGAATTACGAGATGGCGGCAGAGGAATAGCAGAAGGGGACGAGGCTCGAGGCGCTAAATATGCATCGGGCTCTTCCGAAGGTGTGGCAAAGACGTCTTGCGAGGTGAGACGAGTAAGAGATGGAGGAGCGTCAACGTGAGCTTCTTCAGCTGATGCAAGTGTTTTTGACTTTCCGTCCCGGCCACGATTCCTCGGAGGCAGCGGCGGCGGTGCCGAAGACGTCCTGGCTGCTGCGGGCGCGGAGAGGGATGGATGAACAGGGGGAGGAGCCGGGAGCTTGTGACCTGGAGACTTTGGGAGAGACTTCTCCTGGCTCTTCACAGCCTCTTTGGGCAGCTCGGCCTCAAGCTCCTTCCCGCTGCTACTCAGGCTACGCTGTACCGAGCCCCAGATGGCGCCGATGCCCATTCTGGTTCGCCGAGGCGGAACAACAGGTTTCTTCTCCACACTGTGAGCGCCGTTCATAGCGTCATGTTTCTCGATGCCATTAATACCGTTGACGGTGCCCGCCGGCGAGTAGCGCGGCGGTGGAACATAGGCGCTTTCCTCCCATACCTTGTCCACGATGCAGGTTCGCACAAAAGCCCACATGGAGCATGTTGTTCGTAATCGTGCGAGACACCATTTAGTTGTGCAGAGCGGGTATATAGTTGGACGATTCTGTGCACTGTTCTGCTGTGAGGACAACGGAAGAGATACCGGGAGCCCGGATGATGTCGTCGCAAGGCGGAATATGTACACCAACGCAGGAGCTTCAGAAGAAGGTTGAGGTAAGGGGGAAGCTGCGCGGGCACCAGGACTGGCGGCAGAGATGGTCTGAACAATGGAGGTTTTGAAGAGCGAGGATGACCACGAGTTGGTGTTATGCCGTGTCATCGCGGCCGAAGACGGAAAGGTCGTTGCGGTCGGCGATTCTGCAGAAGCAGGGGGAGAATAGAAGTACCACAGAGCGCACATGAAATTTGGGTACTGTGCGCGCCAGGTGTAGTAGATGGCGCTAGTTCCTCCAGCAGCGTTGCAGTGGCCATTGGCTCGACAGTTAGCTGCCCACTGTGAATGGCTGAGATGACGGATCTCCTCGAGAGCCAGTTAAGAGAGGGCGCGAGGTCCAGTCTAACGGTCGGATCACTGCAAGCAGCACCGTCAGTGGAATACAGTCAGCGAGCGCGGGGCCAGCACGCACGAATCTTCCGTATTCAGCCTGGCGAGGAACGGCAAAGGCAAGAGCGTCGTCATCGCTGGTGGATGCATGCTTGCGGGACGGATTGTCCGCAAATGTGATATGAATGAGAGATACTCCTGGTAAGGCGCGTGCGAGCAGAGTAGACGGGGACGGCGCGTCTGGCTCGGTTCGCGCGCCCTTTCGACCCATTTGCCCTTGCCCATCCTCACCTTCATCTCCTCGGCCATCCTGTCCGCACGTTCCTTCTCTGCCTGCAGAGCCTGCATCTGTTCCTGCAACATGCCCACGACCTCTTCCGCTTGTTTCAAGGCACGTTCCGTCTCCTCTGCCTTGCGCTCGCTACGGGCCCTCCCTATGCGTGCTTCGGCAACCATACTGTTAGCCTGGTTGAACAAGGTCGCGCTGAGGTCGTCCAGGTCTTTCTCGATTTCGGCTCGCGCACTCTCCGCCTGACCACGCTGAGCGGCCTCTTCGGTCGCTTTCTCCATGAGACGATTGAGTTCAGTAGTGACATGATCCTTCTCCACCAACAAACCAGTGCTGAGAGCGGACAGGTGCTGTGAACGTTCTAGCTCGAGCTCAGAGATCTTCAGAGTAGATGTGCGCAAGTTTGCCGACGTGACGTGCAGCTCATCCTCCAAGTCCGACATGCGGTCGTAGGAGCGTACAAGCTTGCCGTTCAACTGCGAGACCTGAGAGAAGAGGTCCTGGATTTGAGAACGCAAAGACTCGATGACCATGGCCTGTGCATCCGGGTCGCTGTTATGTCGCTGCAGTTCAGCCTTGGTACCATTGGTATCTGGTACAATATGCGTCTTCTCCTCGAGATAATCGGCCTCTTGGTTTAGTTCATGCATCTCTGTGTCGACAGAGTGCGACCGAGAATGAGACATTTTCCAAAGAGGGTCCGGGTCGCGTCTCGGTCACCAATCTATCGCCTGCAGATGCGTGTCTGCCAGCGGAGAAATTAGCTAGAGCTCGCAGAGCTCTTTGGGTGAGCTAGTGAGTAGTACACTGCGATCTATGGGGCGATATAGAAGGAAATGTCAAGACAAGGAGCAAGTAGGCGATATCAATATCAATGGTCAAGTCTAAGTTTCTAACAGGGTACGTGTAAGCGCCCATGTAAATAAGCGCTGTTCTGTTGCCATTGGCCAGCACTGAGCATTGACCCAGCGCCAGCTCGAGGGGTCTGGAGGGGATCTTGTCGGAGTCAATTGTAGAACAGAAGAGCTCGCATAAGTCAAGTCTAACAACACTGCCAGTGAAAGCGACCAAGAAGAATCTGATATTGTGGCATCTACATACATCTGTACATCTACTTAGGTTGTACTGACTTCCGAAGTTCCTTCTTAGTAGTTAGGCTAGCACCACACCGTTTGCCGTTGCAAGGATAGATACCTCCGCAGCCTTCGACCGTGGCACGAACCGACATTGAAATGGAAGAGGTCTGTTGAATAAAGTCGGACCGGAAAACCAATCTCCAGAGACCTCTATCGTCCTCCCATTTCGGTCGACAGCTTTAGTGATGTTATAAGTAGCCAATATCGAGGCCATGGCGATCCATAACGATGAAATGGCTACATGTCGACCTGGCTGTTTGAAGAAGTGAGTTGATCTGCTAAACTCTGCATTAATGAAGTAAAATTAAAACGTACACAAGTCCGCCTGCCAAATCCGAAAGCGGCTGTCCCAGGATCCTTGACATCAGGATTGAGTTTCCCGTTGGGAGTAAGGAAGCGATCAGGGTTGAATGACATCGGATCAGGGTATGCTTCTTCGTCATGAAGAATGGACCTACGTACTGTCAGACGTGCGCCACTATCCGAGACTAGAGCTTTGACTCACCAGGCATTCGCAATAACAATAGATCCCTTAGGCAGCCAATATCCGTCATGCGTATCATCTTCCATCAATAAATGCGGTATGGCTGATGAAATTGCGTGACAAACTAATACACCAAGTAGATGGGACGCCTTACCAAGCGGTGTGACAGGATTGTGTCTGAGAACCTCCTTCACAATTGCGGAGATATACGGAAGAGATGATTCGTCACGGAAAGTGGGCAAGTCCCCTGGTCCCAGAATCTTGTCCAGCTCCTGTTGTGCTTTAGCCTGTATCTCTGGATGGAACAGCATTGCCAATAGGAATGCCGACAGGGCGGCTACAACCTGTAAACACCGGTAAGGGTCTCAATGAAAAAACTCTATATGTACGAGAGCCGCTCACAGTATCTGATCCACCTATTGCTTCCGAGTCAGCGCTGATCCGATGGGATGACGGAGAGAAGTATTCCGACCTCCATATGCAGTCACTGCTGCACCCTTTATTACATCTTCCTGGTAAGAGGCGTCTTGGACCTTATCCAAACTCTCCAACGCATTTGAAGTAAGTGATGGCCTGTAGACTCCCGTCTCCTGCCGGCCGAGACATCATGTAATCTAATAGGAAATTAATATATCCCGCACTCACCATTTGCCGTTTTGTGTCTTCAAATGGCTTCTCGGTCATGTTCTGCCTCAAGATGCTCCATTCCCGAGCCTTTTTCTTGAATCTAGCACCGGGAACCCATTCAGGAATATATTTCACTGCAGGCAATACCTCAGCTCGAGAAGACTCTAGAATGGAAAGCCACGCCTCACACAGAGGTATAGTGTCAACCAGAAAGGCGCCAGGTGCCCCCGCCGTGGCCAAGGAGTCAAGGGCCTCCACGGCTGTTGCAATATAAGGATCAGCAGCATTGCCGTGGATTCCGTACGTGATGTCCATGATTGTGACAGCTGACCAGCTGGAAGATCTTGAACAGCTGCAGGCGAGAAAAAACAAGAAATACGCAACTGGTGTAGATCATGCATGACATCAGTAGAATGCAAGAGACGTCGAAGCAGCTCGTGCGTGGCTTCTAACTGCTGTGGATGGAAAAGAGTTGCATTGGATGGGTTTACTGCTTGCGTGAAGGCTCTACGCTGAGCCTTCCAGAATGCATCATATGGACCAAACGAAAAACTGAACTTCCATCTGCGAACCAGAAATTATACGAATTTTCAAAGACCTCATAACGTGATCCTAGACGAACCCGATCATTTCATGCAGCATTGTCAGCTGCGCTCTGCTAGAGTAGATTGCAGACTTCTTCTCCATCAATTCGTTCACCAATTCTGCAGTGTTCAAAACGATGATGTTCTGCCCCATGGCACTGAGGTGGATAATATCGGAGCCTGGATGTCGATAGATACCGTGAGATAAAGCTACAGCTGAAGACTTCTCGACATACCGACGTCACGACACATCTTCGCATAAGAAAGCCATGCTCTACCACCAGGCATATCGAGTAGATTCCCTATTAAGGGAAGCTTCCTAGGTCCGGGAGGCAGTCGTAGGCGACGCGGCTTTGACTGCGCGTGGACAACATATGCACATAGAGCGATGCCTACAGTTACAAAGATATGGATACCGCTGAGCATGATAGTGCAGAGGATTGTGGAAAGGACCTAGATATCTTAGTATACGGGTTGGTCGACTGCAAGCCCATCGCCAGCATCGCTGCTGCTTAACCTATACTCTGCGATACGGCCGCAGTATACCCCATGTAGTGCATGTACGACATTCCGTACAATATGGTTTGAGTCTCAGTCGCCATCAGCGGATGAATGGAAGGCATATGTGGCGTCCGCAATTGATGCCTTCCGACACCTATGTTGGTACCTGCCATCTATGACAGAATGTCGATATCCCGCAGCCCATGAGAAGTGAGGTGTTTCCGCGGCCGCACACCATCCACAGCTGCACTGTGGAACTAGTTTTGAGACCGTCCCGGATAAGGCTAGGCATCGACAGAGTATCCTTGAAGTTCACCCTATTGCACAAAACACCGAATTAACCCAGGCTCTACCATGCGAGATATCGACCAATACTTGATTACTCAGAGAATCTCAGCGGAATTTCATTATTGACTCACGTCGATCCCGAAGTGCTTCCGCATCATGTTGAGTATCGTAAATAAGGATGATACGTATGCATCACATACTTCGACACATTTTGGCCTCCAGGCTAGTAGTTTGGACGAGCGTAGTTCTGTAGAATGCGAAAGAGACACACATAGCCAGACACAGGCCTAGGGCAAAGAGCTTGCTGGCATGATCGACGAGAGCAATCGAGAATTATGTCCGACATACACTACAGCCAAAGCGGTGACCCGTCCGTATCAATAAGCCACCGACAATGTCGCCTTCCGCTAAGCCACACTCTTGTCTCGGAACAGGAAGTAACTTCGAGTGTATCACCGCTGTCGATAGTAGATCTTCATGCGCTTGAGCTTATCGCTGTGCGATAATCAGCGATCGCTCAAAGTAAAACCGGAGATACGAGTCCTTGCAGACAGCAATTGAGGAATATTGGCTATTAGATCTTGCAGCGTGAGCAGCGCAGGGCCCACTCTAATTCGCCACCCAGAGAGTCTGGCAGTAACTAGCAACAAGACTGATGTCCGCGAATTGTTGACAGGAAATGTGCCCAGGCCTCATAAGACCGTCGATAAGCTGCGCATGCAAGTCTATCTCTGCCGCCCGCACATATCGAGTTACGAACCGTGTAGTTCACCGTTATCGGATAGAGCTCGAAGGAGTTTGACTAGCCCCGACATTAAACCCCTACAGGAGCCACACCTAGAAGGAAATAGCGCAGAGGAGGCGAAGATCTCACCTTAAAACTCAATCCCGGCTGTTCACGGAGACGATGTGAACATAACAAGGACAGGGAGCCAGACAATGGTACGAGCGACTACGACCCAGTATAAGGTCCGTTTTTCATTGAAGAACACAGCGGTTTGTTCCTTATTGTGTGCGCGGAAGCTTGACATCCCTGAGCGAGATGCTTCGCCAACAAGCCAGACGAGCTAGATCGATGCGTCTCTTTGAAGAGCCACTGATGGGATGCGACCACCAGATACGCCGGACACGTACGTCACCACTGGCATTCGCGCTGATCAATGTACCGCGCGAATCGTATGCCCCTTGGTCGCAAGACGATAAGATGGCAGGTAGGAAGTGAGGGAAGTGAGGGAACGATGCCAGCTGTTCACCCACTGCAGGTATGACGAAAAGCGCCAGAAAATGATAAAATCCATGGCCAGCGGCCAAAAGGTGCGATTGGTCTTCGCCGGCGCTGGCGGCAGCAATGCGGTCGTCGTCGTTCGTTGTCTTCGCCCTCCCATTGGGGCGCTCTCGTAGACCCTGGAGATTCTGGACTTCAACAGAAGGACCTTGGGAGCCAAAAACAAGTATCTATAGTGTCTAAACGCTCGGGGTCTCGACTTACAATAGTAGCCCATGAGAACTCATTGATGAAAAAAGGATATGATACTGGGATGCACTGCAGAACAGGCAGTACAGACCGCCTTTAGTCCGCAAAGACGTAAAAGTACGGACTGGAAGTTGCAGCGACGTCGACTCAAGGATAGTCAGTTGCTGTTGCCAGTGCGCCATCGATAAGACAAAAATTTAGATGACAAAATTATTTGTCCTCAAACTCTACGTAGTATAAACCAAAACAGAAAGCAAATTAGCACCGAACATATGACTGTGAGTCTGTGACTGTGTCATAGGTGGGGAAATAGATATGAATTGCAAAGACGTACTATTGGAATTCACAGAACACCTACATAGGCTAGTGCGTTGTCAATGAGGCAGTAATAGGCGAAAACATGAAATGCACAGGAGACATAGATTGTTTATCGGCCATAATTTTTAGATGGCATCTTGTTCCATGTCTCTAATATTATTTCACATTTGAAGCTCACACCATCACTACAAGTCTAAGTGGATGCTTTTCTCTCCCACACCGTCGGCGGATCAATATTCATAACACAACATTCTACGCCATGCCATACCTGTCTTGCTAGCTTTCGTAGTGATACTGCACTGTCCCACACGTCTCCTTGCGTGCTCAGCTGATACTTTTTGGGCAGACATCTTCCATCACACAGCGCGCAGTGATTGATACTCCGTGCAATTAAATTCAAAAACACTGAAGAGGGACGGTCATATACTGCACTTAGAAGTCTGGAACAGACAGCATCCTGAATGAGTCTATAATTCCACTTTTCGACAAGTGCCCTCTCTTCGCCCTTTTCCGTCACGTGATTATCAGCGGGGAATAATCTTGACTTACTTTTCTCCTTTCCGTGCATCTCACACTCACATCCGCTTGGAGAAAAGCAGAGGACCTTTCAATCTGGTTTTATGTTTATCTCGTTTCCGCCCTGATGTTCCCGAACCTTGCCTGCTGCCCGTGCCCGCTGTGTCAGCTCTTCTACGGCGTTAAGAACACGTGGAAAGTCCCAGCCTACATAGGCCTAGCTTGTTCCACGGTGCCAACATCCTGCTAGCTATAGGCCGCTCCCTTGAATCCTGTTGTGTTCTATCGTAAGAGCTGCACCATTATCAACATCCATGATTGCTCAGCGAACAGATTTAAGGATGTGTTATGCCGGAATGTTTTCAGGGTGACGGACAACTATATACCAGATAGTGAGTGTGATAGAGTTATAGTTATTTACACAGAGAAGCTCCGGAGCCCTGAGAGCCAACTAATTTCCTTTGAAATTCAGGGGCCAAGGTGAGATACGGCGCGCCTCACACTGGCCGACCCACATATCGCATTCTCCACAGAATATCGATCTGTGAAGATTTGTGAAGATGCTTTTGGGTCGAACTTCAGCGGCTAGCCACTATATGCTATCAAAGGTAGGGATTTTGAGCGATGTTTTAGCAAAACTCAAGAGATGGACACGCGCCAGTGTTAAGATGACTTCGCCGTGCAAGTCGCAAGCTGCACACTGATTTGGCTACGCGATCATTCGTGCTCATATAACTGCGGACACCGCTGGAATGAGGCTCCCTCGGATGATGCAAACCACATATAACAATCGAGATCTGAAGATGAAGATGCTTATCGCGGCCCTGAGGTCATGCTAGTCGGAGAAGGGTCAGAATGCACCGAACTGTAGGCATGGAGATCTCCAATACTTACTTCTGATGCTTGCCTCGTTGGTCATGCATCTTGGTCATCCCGCTGAGGAGTCTACGGTCGATTGGTCGGGTTCGATTGGCGCCCGCCGATAGTCGCGCGTCACGGCGGACAAGTCACGGCGTGCCGGTAATGAGTAAATACCAGAGTAATAATAACAGCCTTTGGCCCAATCTCGCAAGATAAGACTGCCGGCCATGGTTTTGTTCCATAAATGGAAAATGTCGGTGTGCGAAGAGGGCCACTGTTCGCCCGCCCGAGGGAGACCACCCGAGCGCAGTGAGGGAGGGTAAGGCACAATAAAGCCTCGTTCGTCGTTCGCGCATTTAATGAAATAAGGTGTAGTATTGGGACTAGGCGGCTTCATACAATAAGCCTTTCAAAGTCACTGCCTTTATTGCAAGAACCTTCAAATTTAGACAACTCTGTCTACTTAATTTGTATGCTACAATTGATTTACCTACTTAAAAACGCCATAAATAGACTTATTAGTATATAAAATAAGCTGGCCTAAGGGTTTTTCAAGACAAATTGCATGACTGGAAGAGGGTAAACGTGACTTGTGCCCGTCGTTGTGACGCGCGACTATCTACGCGCGCCAATCGAATCCGACCAATCGACCCCCCCCTCCCCGCTGAGCGCTCAATAATGGCAGTTCCGATGATTTAGGTGGATGAAACGGGCGCTTTCGGTATCAATTCCTCACCGATGCGCAGGAAAATGTGATATTGTTGTGTGCAGAAATCGCTTCCCACAACAGGCTCATCAATTGCGTTTCTTAATGAGCCTGCTTACCTTCTTTGTCGACGACCATCCCATCAATCTCCCTTGGCATGTACTAGTATCACTGTTGACGCACCTGGGGTGGAGCGTGTCTGAGACCAAATTTGAATTTTTGAAGTGCTGAAATCCTGCTGTCCGATCTTCTTCGGCTTCATTGGCTATGTCAAAGTAAATACTTCCTGATCAAACTTACTCCCATCCCCGAAACCCTTTGTACACTATTTGCAACTTCTTATATCGCGAACCCGCTCTTCTGAACTCCACCCAAGTTGCTTCTGAACGCATCCTAGGATCATGTCTTGCCTCAGCTTCCCTGTGGAAGAGCTCAGTAGGTTGCGCGTTTCCATCAAGATTCTCGCCTCGGGTGGGTTCGCCTTGAGCGTGCAGCCTGCCGCCAATGCCAATTCGCAAGTGAGCGGTGAGCATTTCTTCTATTATTGATGTGAGAGATGAGCTGAGAGCAGCAGACTCCGGCGGCGGCGGCGGCGGCGGCGGCTGCACCTCTTCATATTCGGTCAAGTTCGAGACACAAAGGGACGGTGATGAACACATACTGCAAGTGTTTACCACTCTGGACCGTGATCCCCCAGCAATGCCCAGTCCGGTCGTAGAAACAGCAAATTTTGCTCATCCCCTCCGTCAGTCTGTCGTTGAACCCATTCCAAACTCTAATGCTCACTATGAATGGCCCCGTGTAGACAGCGATGAGACCGTCGTCGACGCCATGGGATCGCTTGAATTCTCGGAGCTGGATATGAGTTTATCTGGTTAGCCATACTCCTTACCGTTGGTGTCGGATTCTTATTATTATTTGGCCAATGGACAGAGTTTGAGTTCAATACCTTGGGACAACATAGCCTCTCGTATGAGGGGACCAATGATATGCAGACTGCACCGCAGTATCAGTGGTCTTTCGCAAGTCGTATGTGTATGAAATGTTGTCTCTTACTACTCTTGCCGACCCTTATCCTGTAGTAGCGGACAGTATGCAGCAAGATTCCCACCAAAGCGCGCGAGCCCTTGGAGCAGCAGTTGACAATAGGCCCTACGCTATTTCCGAAGCGTCTGGCTCACCTGCAGCGGAGCCTCTAAACGCCTTGCCGGATGAATCCGACATGTTCTCGCCATGCCCATCTTCAAGTTCTTCGGCTCCCCCTCCTGCCTCTCCGGATTCAGACGGTGCCAATTCTTCGACTTCCTACTCGCCCACCCGGAGGAAACGCACAGTAGCATGTCCAAAATGTCCACGACACTTCACGAACGAGTATACCCTCAAAGTTCATTCCCGCACCCATAAGCCCAAGACGCCCAAATCGCTACCTTGTACGATGGGTTGTCCCGAGCATTTCTCGAGGCAGCACGACAGATTGCGTCATGAAGTCCTGAAGCACGCACGAGAATGTGAATGGGTGTGCGAGCGCTGCAGGAAGTTTTTCTCATCGAAGAGAACGCTCTCGAATCACATGTGCCGAGATGGAGGATCCGCTATGCGTTGGGAGATTAGTTAGTAGAGGAAGTTCTTGCGATCTGTAGACCCTAGATGAAGAGCAAACCTTGTATTTCTAGTCATGACTCACTGAACTGTTTTTGAATAAATTTTTGCGGTTTTGGTACGTTACAGATGCCGTGAATACTGTATTCCTGATCATAGCATATCTTGCACGCACCTCCCGTTCTTCATTCGGTCGGCTTTAGGCCTTCGCCCTCGATGCCCTCTTTCGGTATGCACCATCAACCAGCATCCACGGCGTTCAAGCGCAAAAATCCTTTCTCCTCGCCTTCCAGACAACCTAAGTCGCTATCGTTGTGCTTCTGTGCTCTATCCGTGGACACTGGGATACTATTGATCGCCGTTTGCTTGCCACATCTCGGGCGCCTAATCCTCATAATTGTCCCACATTGCAAGCCTGAGCGACACGACCATGCTGCTCGGTGATAGTCGAGTCTAACTTTATGATGTGTTCAAGTGCCACATCTGCCATGAGCAGCCACGTACAAGCAAAACCACTTCATTTACGTAAATGTTTGACAGTCAACAAAGCAGAGCAGTAAAATCAACGTGAAGTGCCGTCATCTATTTCGTTCAGTATATTACGCCGGGTTGTTACAGTGTCGTCCTTGGTCCGCCTTGATCATGTCGGCCGCCTACAGTACGCTCATGAACAAAAGCTTACATGACGCGTAAGCTTAAAAGTCATACCTTTTCTGCGACCGCATAGACAGTTGCCTGCAAGTGCGTGGTTGATACTAATGGCATCATGGAAGCATCCACAACCCTCAAACCTTGCACGCCATAGACAGATAGACGCGGCGATAGCACCCCTCCGAACTCACGCTTTTGCATGGAGCATGAGCCACTCAAATGCCCGAAAGTAGGTTGCCCGAGCGTGCTCCGAATGGAAGCCTCGATGTGCGCGTCGCTGTTGACATCAGCGCCGGGCGATAATTCTATGGCGCCCAACTCCTGCATGGCGCGTGACGACATAAATCTCCGGGCAGTGCGGACAACTGCGATCGCAACGCGCATGTCTGTAGGATTGCTGTACACACGGTAATCAATTAAGGGCGCAGCATGTGGGTCTGTTGAGCCGATGAGAATGGTGCCTCTCGAAAGAGGTCTTTGCAGTGCAGCATCGAATTCCGCTCGGCCCTCGTACGTAATTTCCATGGCGGTGGCGTCGAACGAAGCATAATGCTCCAACAGGATATCTCGTTGCTATCATTAAAGGCGGTTATTAGGGAGCTATTTATAGAACGTAGAGATGAAATAGTACGTACGACTTTGAAGCCTTCCACCAGATCGCTATCCGCGTTTGGCGGCAGGTGCATAGAAGGGTCTGCCATGGAGGCTTCCGTAATAATGGATTCATATTCGGCCGTCATATTACGCAAAGGGACCATCGCTAAGGCAAGACCGCGATTATTTGTGAACGGACCAGTGCGGTTAACGTAGTAAACAGAGAGCTGCTCGGCAGCATAGGCTGTATCTTCGAGCATCAACGGGTTCGGGACGAGATCCTTCGTGACTTCAAAATCAGTCAGTAATTTGCGGCATGTGATTAGGGATAAAGTGAACTTACACGCAAAAACGAAGTGAAGAGCAGGATGATCTTGGACGTTCTGGCCTACGCCAGGCAAGTCCACGAGAGTCTCGATCCCAAGAGAGCTCAGGTAGCGCCGGGATCCGATCCCACTTCGTTGCAGAACCGCAGGAGAGTTCACAGTACCTGCGGCTAAGATCACCTCACGAGTGGCAGAGACTGCGCGCTCCACGAAGCCTTCTCTAGGTACGAACTGCAGCAAAAGTGCATTCAATACTCAAACCCCGCCAGCGTCAAAATTGAATATATCTCACAGTGACGCCAGTCGCATCTAGGTCGCTGTTAAAGATAACTCTATCCACTGTATGTCCAGTGAGGATGTGGAAATTCGAGCGCTTTTGAATCGGGTCATAGTACGACTGAAAGGGCATATGAGGAGGAGCTTATCGGACCCAAACATGAGATGCATACCTGCCGCGCATACGATCTTGACTGATTTGCTGCGCTTATCGAGTTTGGCATCCAGTAAACACCGACAGCGTTACCGTCGTTTCCATCAGGAGAATAGTTGACGCCGATCTCCCGCCAAGCACGGAAGAAGTTCTCTGCAAGCGACTGTGAATATGGAGAAGCGTTAAAATCAGACCGGTACTGACTCATCGATGGCCATAGGAAGTTCGGATAGGTCGAAGAGATGGGGCCTTGTCCTCCATGCGCGCTCATGTTATATGTTATTTGAAATTCCTCTGCCATCGTCGGTGGTGGTGGGGTGAAGGTTTCGCTCTGTAGTATCCGTTAAGCAACGGAACGGTGATGTTTTGTGCACACTCTGACCTTGATGAAGAATGGCAAGAGACTCTTCCATGACCAGCCCGGGTTCCCAAGCTTCTCCCAAGCATCGTAGTCCACGGCGGCACCGCGGGGGAATACCATACCATTGACTGCTGAGCCTCCACCAACCACACTGGCAGCCCAGATCCCAGCGGTTCTGTTATGGAGGCCCTGCTGAGGCTCTGACGTGTAGTTGAATAGATATTTCGCATTCGTGATGCCGAGACCCTTCCGAGCGAGACCAGGGACCAAGGTGTCCGGCTCGCGTTCATCGAAATATCCGTGTTCAATCACGAGCACAGTTTCTGTAGGCGTGATGAGAGGCGTGATGAGTCGTTACAGATTCATATGAGCGATTTGTGCGAATCTCACTAGACGGGTCTTCGGTCAATCTGTTCGCAACAGTCAATCCGCTGACGCCACCTCCAATGATGATGTAATCATATAAAGAGAGTAGAGGGGTGTCTTGGAAGACCACCTGTGCAAGTTCGGAGGCGTGGACTAAAGCCAGGCCTACAAGCACCAAGGCTAAACACGACCGCAGAGAGAATATGTCCATCATTGGAGATGAGCGTTGCATAGTAACACGGACAGACGTACCAAACTTATAAAAGACTGAGAAGAGGCATGACTACTCATTGAAGTGGTCAACGGCCGTCCTGTTTGTTTTGTTCACGGCGAGTCTGATGCAAGTTCTGCAAGTGACATATCACTGATCTTTTCGGGTGAGCTAGAATGGCAGATGTGGTACATATGAGTCCATGAAGTTGACCTTGACATCTTACCATTCCACCTTTTTCTGGCCGAGCCATTTCATGCATTTCGCAGTCTCGGACTCACCGTTCGTCGGACGACCAACGAAATAATTGATTGGCAGAGTTACGGCTAGTGATTTATGGCTCATGGGAGGACGCCTCAGCTTTGACGGCCTCCAGAGCATATTGCAATTAGATTGATATAGGATTAACATTTTCTGAATTCATGTCCCAAATGACCTGTCATTTGGTTATCAATTGATGTACGGTGAGTGTGCTTATGTAAGGGCTCCACCCTCGTTGGAACCGAAACGTTTAAGCGATCACGTTCTTGTTTGTTTCCAGGTGATGTTTCTCACTTTGACTTTGCGCTTTTGCTCCTAGGGGTCCACGCATTCGAAGGGGGACTACTTATTCTGCTGTCCATGTCTGTGCCAATTTTTGAATATGTTTTGTAAGCTGTTGGAAGCGGTAGACGTATCTTTTGACTGCATCACGTGGTGTATGGAAACCACTCACGTGTATTTCACGTGAATGGTGCTCGCATTCGGTTGCCACGTGGTGCTATATGATTTTATATCAAGTAGGAACTTCTTCCTCATCAGAGTCGTCACTTTGCTGCTGCCAGTGCTTGACTTAGTGTCGGTATCAGTGCTGTTCTGTGGGCCGGGTCGTACTCACATGTGCCGCTGGACCCGCTCGCGTCGTCCTTGCGGCCGCGGGAGCTGTTCACGATCGCGTCGGAGGTGCTGGGCGTCGCAGAGCGTCTCCAGACGGTTCTCAACGAGGAGCAGGATGTAAGGGTGAACAACAGGAGCATCTTTACCCTTTGATAATAGGAAGAAGCTTGACTGCCCAAAAGCGAATTGCAATCCTGGCTCTATAAAACTAGACGCAGCAATGAACCTTTCTCCCTGTCTAATTTACGCTACGTCTAATTGCATTGACTTATGAGCTGATGGTATTGCGACGTGATGGGTACTAAGATGAAGGTCCGGCAACCATGAAGGGCACAGTCTAAGGTCATTTGGATTCGGGCGTGCGGAGCATCGCCGTCTCAAACCAAGTAAAGTAGATTCAACTTTTTGTACCGATCGGCGATCGCGGTGACGAGGAGTCACGTGCAGCTAACCAACGTCGGCGCTTCCTGACTCATATGTTGGTCCCGTCCTTCATCCGGCTACATTAATCCATACTTGATCTCACTTTCGGGCGGCCGTCCACCTCAAAGCGCGTTCTTCAACATGCTTAGAGCACCAATCATCAAAGTATAAGTCCGGCCAGTTGGCTCCCTTAGGCCTGAACAGTGAAAATCGAATGCGAATCTAATTAGTAGGCTTCAGAAGAACTGAACTTTCACGTTTCCCAGGTAGTCTAATAATGCGCAGAACGCGCTGCTATAAGAGACGTCTTCCGTGCACGATACATAACTGGAGGAAGGACTGTTGTGAGCGTCATTCATTGATTCAACTTCTAGAGATTGTTACCAGCGAACCATGTATTATCAGAATGACCCTGTCCAGTGGGGGGAGACCTGCACGCAGTCCCCTGTAGAATGTTTGGCTATCTCTAGGTCCCTCCCTGCTCAATCACATGCAACGCAGCATTCGTGGAGTTTGTGGAGACTGCAAGTCACTAGCACTGGATGGTCGAGGATGGCTAGGTGCATCAAAGAACTCACCGCGCAAATTATCTATATGTAATGGTCTGCGGAAAAGAAGCATACAGAACACGCGGCCGCTAATGCGAAAGGCCGCTGCGCCTCCATCTTAGGTTGTATATAAGCACCTCTCACGTCGATTGCTAATAGTATCATCTCGCTCTCGCACTTTCCACGGTCATGTCTTTCGAACCCCTCAACGCCGTTGTCTTAGATCTTGGAGATGTCTTGTTCTCCTGGTCGGCCCAGACCAAGACGGACATCTCATCGAAAACCATGCACCAAATGCTCTCGACTACGACGTGGTTCGACTATGAGTGCGGTCGCATCAGTGCGAAAGAGTGCTACGAGCGCGTCGGCCTTGAGTTCTCCGTCGATCCTGCTGTCATAGCAAACGCCTTCGAACAAGCGCGAGAATCCCTGCAGCCGAACGACGAATTGTTGTCGGTGATTCGCGGCCTCAAGGCTCAATCCGGGGGCACTCTCCGAGTGTATGCGATGTCCAACATCTCCTTGCCCGATTACGAATTCCTGCGCGCAAAGGAGCTTATCGACGGGCTCGTGTTCGACCGCGTCTTCACCTCAGCGGCCGCTGGCGAGCGCAAGCCCAATTTGGCTTTCTACACGCACGTCGTCGCGGAGACAGGCCTGGATCCGCGCAAAGCCGTCTTCGTGGACGATAAAATTGAGAATGTCCTGTCCGCGCGTTCACTCGGCTTTCATGGCATTGTTTTCGACGATGCCGCGAGCGTCATGCGCCAGCTACGCAATCTTTGCGGCAATCCCGCCAAGCGCGCGTGGGACTTCCTTCGTAGCAATGCTGGCAGCTTGAATTCAGTCACAAACAATGGCCTGGATATTCAAGAGAATTTTGCCGAATTGTTGATCCTCGAAGCTACCGGCGATCCGTACGTCGGCCCATCTCCTTTCATTCTCTACCTATGCTTACAGATTAAATTCTTTAGCTCCCTCGTATCTATTTCTCACCCCGAGCGTACATGGAATTTCTTCCGAGGTGAGCAGGGCCACTCCGCGGATTGACTTGATTTTATTGATGCCTTGGCGAACAGGTAAAGGAATCCTTACAAAGGAGGATTTTCCGGACGACTTGGACACCACTTCCCTGGGTTTGACCATCACAAAACCTGATCCTGCCGTTGTTCATTCTATCCTAGACGAGATGCTGGGATATCTTAACCCTGATGGCATTGTGCAGGTCTGTTCTTTCCTGTGAATTTTACATGTTCACTGGTCGTGACTCACTCGTGACTTCTCCAGACATACTTTGATCACTCCCGACCCCGGTTTGACGCATGTGTGTGTGTCAACGTTCTTGGACTCTTCTACACCTACGGCCGTGCAGCTCAGCTGTCCCGTACGCTCGAATGGGTACATCAAGTCTTGGTCAACCGCGCATACCTCGATGGCACGCGCTACTATACCACCGCCGAATGCTTCCTGTTTTTCATCGGGCGTTTGCTGTCGTCATGCGACGACGAGGACCTGCACCGCAAGCTGAAGCCTGTTTTCCGGGAGCGCGTCATAGAGCGCATCGGCACCGAGGGTGATGCACTGGCACTCGCCATGCGCATCGTCGCATGTGCATCGGTGGGCGTCCCGAATGAAGTGGACATGCGCACATTGCTATCCATGCAGCGCGACGATGGCGGATGGGAGACGGGCTGGGTGTACAAGCTTGTCCTGGCCAAGACGTTGATCGGGAGCAGAGGCCTGGCCACTGCCATCGCCCTCAAGGCCATCTCATGTGCAGTTCCTCCGCCTCTCGCGTCGACTTCGACTTCGCATGCCGCCAGGGATGTAGAGTCTCAACTGGGGACAAACGTCCCGCACACCGCCATCATAGCCACTCCTGCCATTGTACAGGTGTATTAGGTTCTCGTGCAACGGGGTTAATGGGCTGCGGAAGGCGGTTATGGTTTGGCTTTCCGTTCATTGCGGAGCCGTCGTTACAATTTCACATGTCTGAGTAGAGAATTGCGTGTATGGTTAGCTGCTGCATTGTACAAATAAGTACCAGTACTAGATGCCGAATACATTTATTGGATATCTGCCGTAGATCAATCCTTGAATACAAGTTGGTGTGGGAGGTGCCGAATCCGGTAACCAAGGCTTCCTTTTCCGGCCCATCCCGGCAGCGCTACCCGCTGGCAGTAGTAGGTGTCGTCGACCGTCAACTTGCAATTGAATGTTCACTGCGATACTTCTTACCTCTCTCTATCAGTAGAATGTAATCAATTGAACATCGAGTGAATCCTATTGATGCATGACATTCCAGAATTGTTGCTGACATGCTCGCGAATATCCTCCGCCAAATTCACTGGCGAGCCACTCGGATCTGCCCTAGCCCCGTGGAAGTGAGTGTTCCCATTCACATCACCTCATCAGCATTCTCTCGATAAAATATTGAAGACAGTCCTTATCAACTTCAATAATCCATCTGGTTTTGGTAGCGTTCCGTCTATGTAATTAATCATCCAACTATTGCGGTCGACACGATTCTTTAATGAATGTTGCGATTCTCTTTTTTGGAAGACCGGGAAATGCAGCCCACTTGCTTCTGAGAGTTTTCTTTCTCCCCCTCCGCTAGTCTTTGGTTTTCACCCTCGATCGAGATAAGCATATCTACGGGCTCAGGCACTGTTTGACACCTTCTCATGATGATCCTCAATTTGTTCCGACGCAGAGTGCGGCCGCTTGCCGCAATGAATGCATATCTCTTGCGGCCGCATGCTGAGTTTGTCCTTTATGTCATCGTATTGATATCCCAGAACCATAGAAATGGTGTGATGTCTTCCAACACAAGTCGCCCGGCAGCAGGATTATACATATATCAGTAGCAGTACGTGCTGCTTTTCTGTGAGAACAGGTGCTCTCCTTTACTCAAATTCGTCCTCATTTGATTGTTAGGATGTCGATCCCCCTCCTCTTGTGTCTCTTCCCTCTAGCATTCCTGCTCAAGCGGCTATACGACAGGACCAGCAGGAATCGTGTTCGACTTCCGCCTGGCCCGCCAGGGTGGCCTTTACTCGGGAATGTGAATGATATTCCTGAGGTCTCTCCCTGGCTAGGTTACACAGAATACGGAGCAAAATACGGTGAGTGTTGTAGAATCGCAGATTGAAGGGCGCGGCTAATTATGTCTGAGAAGGCGGCATAATCGGCTTCAACGTTATGGGTCAAAGCTTGGTCGTTGTGAATGACTTGGACATCGCTCATGAACTCCTGACTAAACGATCCAACGTCACATCTGATAGACCTTCGAACAAGCTCCTGGATTTGTGAGTCCTTCTTTGTTGACATTCATTCCGAGTCGGGACCAAAGAGTTCATCCTCGTCCAATAGCCTCGGCTGGGAATTTTCGCTGGTCATCCTCAGATACGGACAAAGGTGGAGAGACCAGCGGCGGCTGTTCCATCAGGCGTTCCGTCCCGAAGCTGTGGTCAACTATTTGACCACAGTGTCTACGAAAGCTTCTCAGCTCCTCGTGAACCTGTTGGACAACCCCGAAGACTTCATTGACCATTCTAGGAAGTACGCCACTCTTACATCACTAGCTGCGCCAGGGGACATCATCTAACCATCTTATTCGCGCAGCTACCCTGCGTCCATCGTTATGCAACTGGTATACGGGCATGAGATTGCACCGCGCAATGACCGTCTCGTATATCTTGCTGATAAGGCCGGCGAGATGGTCATGCTTTTACTCCTCCCGGGCCTGGATCTGATCAAAGTCTTCCCCTTCTGTACGTCATGCGCTCTCTATCCACGTATTGCTTTGGTAGTCTGATTTCATCGCATCTCGTGTAGTGCGCTTCCTCCCCGAATGGTTCCCGCTCTCATCGTTCGCGCGCAAGGCGCGCATATCGCGCGAAATGGTGGCAGAGATGCGGGATGTTCCGTGGGATATGGTCCGTGAGGGCATGGTGCGCCTGAATATTTTCTCCATCGTCGATGAGCCTCGGTATCATTATTTGGGCGTAGGCCGCCGGTACTGCCTCACCATCGATGGCAGCAGAGCTTCTAGAGAGAAGCGCAAAACTAGATGGAAGTTCGACCCAACAGCAAGCTACCATCAAAGACACCGTGTCCATTGCGTTCGCCGGTAAGTAACATCTGAGAACTGGTCATCATTTGCATCACTAACGCGCTGAGTGGGTACTCAGCTGGCACTGATACAGTACGTTCAAGTTTTCATCGTTGGATATTTCATTCATCTTAGGATGTTAGACTGCTGCTACTCTCAAGACTTTCCTGCTCGCCATGCTTCTTTTCCCAGACGTACAGTAAGAGGACAAGTCACATACCATTAATATGTTGACCTGATAGCGTGCGCAGGAAGAAGGCTCAGGAAGAGATCGACAAGGTTGTGGGCCATCGCCTACCCACATGGGAGGATCGCGATTTGTTGCCGTACGTGCAGGCTATCCACCACGAAACGCAACGCTGGCATCCGAGTGTGCTTCTAGGTATGATAGATACCATACGTCAAGTCGTGCAGTCTAATCGGACAATATCACAGGCTTCCCACATACAACCACAGAAGACTGCACCTTTAAGGAATACTTATTACCAAAGGGTGCATATGCACGCATTTTGTATACCTCCGCTTTTTATTTACGCTGATTCTTTTGTATATCTCAAAGGCACCGTGATCTTGCCGAATATATGGTTCGTGCCTTTGCTTTCTGTTGTGTACTTTAGCGTTATATGTATGTCGGACCAGGGCCATGTCGAGGGACGAGCGGGTCTACCCGGAACCAGAAGAATTCAGGCCGGAGCGTTACTTGTCGGAGAACGGTGAACTCACAGGAATGGACGCCGAATTTACATTTGGATTCGGGCGACGGTACATTCTTTCTCTTTTTTGCAGTGTCTTCCGCTGACATACTTCCTCCAAGAATTTGCCCCGGACGACATATCGCGGACGCAGGCTTGTGGCTGGCGATCAGCAACGTTCTGGCTGCATTCACCATCGAGAAGGCCAAGGATGCCAATGGTCATGACATTGACGTCACTCCTGATTATGGCGGTGAAGGCCTGGTTGGGTACGTCGTACTACATCAGGAATCATGTAATATGACAGTGACTGACTGACATTCATTCTTTACACTAGTCACGGTACGTGGATGATAAGCGCTGCGTTCATTTTGCTAATGTGGTGTTCTTCCTTTGATCGCAGTGGTCCCGTACAAATGCCGATTTACTCCTCGCTTTGAAGGTGTGGAGAAGCTGATACGTCAGGCTAAGTGAAGTAAGGCTTTATTCTGCTGATATATCTGCCGTTCGTCGTCTTCGAAACGATCTCGGTAGTTCTACGTGATTTGAGGCCTGAAACTGCTCATTTCGTACCTAAGTCTATATGCAGGATTCGATGATTATCTTCTAGACCCCCTTGTACCCTCAGAATCGAAACAACTTCCTCCTTTTCGCCTTTATGCCCTTCGTGTAGGAACCATCGTGGAGAGACTCTTCGACAAAAACGCTGGAATAGCTCGCTTATGTGTTAAACGACAGGAGCGAACGCACTTTGACATCTAACCAAAAGTTTGCCTTCGATCGGCTCATCGGTCCTTCAAGCAGGTGAGGCTGTATTAGGATATCTCCTCCGAGTCGAATTGTGCGATCACGTTCATCGCCCTCTGCTATTCATTCTGGGTATTATCGACGCGCACTCGCAAAATGAACTCCTTCTATACCAGGGTGCGCCTCGGTATTCAACTTTCAACGTTTGCATGCCTTGTTCTATATTCAAAAATCACCGCCATTGGTGCACGGTAGTATTCACTTGTGCGCCCGGCTAGCCTGCCTCGAATTGCTTTCACCATACAATGATCACCGAGCATGAACCGTCGAGGCGCAATATAGCATCTGCTTGTATTCACAACTTTGCAGCGGGCATTGAATAAACGCTGCTATTAAGCGGACGTAGAACCAACCACATAATGCATGCTCAACAGACAAGTATTTCTCCTGTACTAATGGAATAAATGCCGCGCGCATTGACCTCAGCATGCACCCACTGTTTCGAGAATGATGCAACTTATAAGAGACTATTGCAAGAAGTGACATGACACGCCGTGAGTCTTCATGATGGTCACTCTAAACTGATTGCAGGACACTGCGTGTACGTGCTATGGATCATTACAAATATTATACTATGATTATATAGTCCAAACATTGGCAATAGCTAGATATTCAATTTGATGAAACAACATTCCGTCCATTACTACGTCTTCCGTCTTCAGTGAACGCCTGGGCTTGATTCGGCACTTCATGTTTTACTCCTTCTTGGGCTCGTTCCCTTCCACGAATTCAACATTCTGTCAGACATACCAAGGTTAATCTCGCTATAGACTCAGGAACCTCTTCTCAAGTGGAAGACTGGACAGTCATATTCGGAGGTTGGTAACCACTACTTACCTTTGTATATGCCTGATTTCCCTCTTCATTCGTCCTGCCCATCTGTGGCGGCTGGTCCACATGTTGCGACGACTCCTGTGTCTGTTCTGATCCTTTCCCGCCCTATCCATTCATATCAACTCAGCCCGCTCGAGCAACCCGATAACGCAAATCTACGTACATGTGCGGCCGTCAACGCTGCACTTCCCGTCTGCGAGCTGTCCGATCCGGGAAGTGGCAGGTCCTTCGGGCGGGAGACAGGATCTGATCCAGATCTACACTGCACTAGGGGGTCGTCTGCATTCTCCTCAGGCTTGTTTCGTTGTTGCAAGCGGTACTCCCAGGTCGGGATCGCGCCAGGGCGAACGTCCTCCTGCTTTTGGCGATGGCTCCATTTCTGTGAATACCAGAAGAGACCTAGGCCTACGCTCACTGCGGCGACACCTGCGACAAATGTCTGTCGTAAGAGAAATGCGTCAAAGAAATCATTCGTCGCAAAGATGAGGAATGGAAACAAACTTACCCTGGGTGCACCTCGTGTAACTTGCGCCTGGGTTTTCACGGGTCCGCGTGGCGGCTGGTTGAAGTCGCTCATTTTAATAAGTAACGTGTAGTGAAGAGTAATATGTGGATGTGGATGTACGAGAGTAGAGTCGAACGATGGCAGAAGGGCCAAGAATTTGGTGGGTATTTGAGCAATAAAATCTGTTTGCACAGGCTGTGGAGATCGAGGCGGGAGTTAACCGTAACGTCATTATGAAGGTGGCTATGAGGTAGGCGCTCCCACCCCATACCTTGGAGGGGAGGATAAGACATTCTACCCTCTGACGTAACGCGTCTGCGCGTAAACGCGGTCACGTGGTACGCGAGCAAATATTCAGGCAGTAGCCCAACTCCACGAAGGTTTCCAGACATACATGCAGGGACGATGCCAGTCTTCTCGAGACACACATGAACGACATAATCTGCAAATTTTTGCAGAGCAAAGCGATCCCATTACTCATGGTTAGTAGTACAGTACGCTACTTTTTGATGGTCCGCAGACATATATGATAGGTTACCCCTCTTGCATCCTGACTTCCTGACTTTCCGTCTCCGAGATCTGCTTTATCTTCATCTGATCGACGAGGAAAGCTAGCGTCGCGTTGTTCTCTTCGCACCTGAGCGATCACATTCGCAGTCAGTAAACGTGCGGCATCCGAACACAGAGAATGCACTCACAGCTTCATCACCAGTCCCTCGAACTCACTGAGCGCCTTTTGCAACGCTCTCAGGACACCTGCATGCTCCCCGGAACGCCCCCTCAGATATCGTCCATGTGTTCCCAACACCGACCGGACCCAAACCATGACGAACTCTACCCTCGGACTTCCCTCCAGTGCTTCCGCCACGCATCTGACTAGCGCACCGACATAGACCTGTGGCAGGCCCCTAACCACAAGCCGTATGTCGTCTCTTGGGATGGCCGAAAATACACGATGGATTAGGCCACGCTCATTCAGGCGGAACGCAGTGATCAGAGCTGGAAGGAAAGATCGCGACGAAAGGAGGGAGAGCACAGATTGGGGCGTTACGTCCAAGGCAAGGTCGACAGGATCAAACGCAACGCCTTCATCCAGTGAATAGATCAGCAACCCTTCCGTAGTGGAAGCCGCCCACGCCCGGCCCGTGGGCGCGAACCGCACACACGTCGTCCTCACTTCTTCCCTTACCCTCCGTCTCGCCAAGTCTCCCCTCTTCGCCCCAGGCAGCTCCTCATCGCGCACCCTCCGTACCTCCGCATCACTCTCGTCGCCACACTCATCTATCAGGTCGATGTTTCCTGCCTCCGTGACACGCTGGCTGTCCAGCATGTCCTGCGTACCGTCAAGACTTAGGTTTTCTGACGTCCGGAACCGCTTGAGCAGGACCCCAGCACGTACGTCGTACAGCGCAACGTATGGGCTGCGTCCCCCGGCGAGCACACAGCGCCCGTCCGCAGTGTAGCACAAGCTCGTGTGCGCACCGCCTCCCGCGGCAGCTGTAACGTCACCCGCTTTCCGTCCGGGCGCAGCATCTCGTCTTCCGTCAATGGCGCCTGTCTGTCGGCCCTGCGTGACATCAAAGAACACGAGTTGTCCGTCAAGCGTTGCCACTGCCAATTCGTTTCCGTCCGGTCTGAACGCCACCGCCAGCACGTCCGACGAGAGTTGGAATGGTTCGACTGCGCGACTGCGGCCGAATACTCCCCATAGTCTGACGGTTCGATCCCAAGATCCACTTGCGAGCAGATTACCCGTAGGTGAGAATGCTAATGCACAGACCGGTGCAGTGTGCCCTGCGAGCACATCGAGGAGCTTCCCCGTCTGAACACTCCACAGGTATACTTCGAAGTTGTCCTGGGAGCCGGCTGCAACGGCTTCTCCACTTGGGTCCACAGCGAGCGAGGCAAATTGGGATGGAGTTGGCGACGTGAACGTGCGGAATACACGATAACGCACGAGGTCCGCCGCTCGTACAGTACCGTCGAGCGATGCAGAGAAGAGCACCTGCCCCGCCTTCGCGAACTCCACCACGCTCACAGGAGCGGAGTGTTCAGTGAATGTGACGAAGCAAAACCCGGATGTGCTATTCCACACTTTGACTTTCCCGTCGTCGCCTCCAGTAGCGAGGTTGACACCATCCGGAGCATACGCTAGAGTATTCATCGTCGAGAAATGGCCTTGTTGCTTGAGAACGTATGACTGGCTCTGCCATTCCCACACGAGCAGCTGTCCAAGCCGTGCCGCACCGAACGCTAGCCATTCACCTGACGCATTCACCGCGACAGACGAGATCTTTTCTTGCGAGATGCTCAGGGTGTGCAGGTTTGAGAATGCAGGAAGCTCCCAGAGCCCAAAGACACCAGTGGAGAAACCGACGACGAGCAAGTTTGAGGCGCGGTGGAAAGTGCTGCAGACGAGTCGCGTCCCTGGCTGATTGAAGTAGTTTCGTTTATGCACGCCCCAGCGTGTGTGAGCGATTGAGTCAGCTACAGTGGACGTAGAAGCGATTGGCTCGGAATCATCGCTGTCCGAGTCGTCCTCCATTTCTTTGGCTTTCCATGTGAAGACAGCACCATCACGGCTGACCGTGTAAATCTTCCACACACGATGTTTAGCATGAGAACGTGCAGTATTAGGTGACAATACTCACTGTCTTGGCATCTGCAGAAAAGTATGCATTGATGACCACATCCCTATGACCTGCAAATGTTTTCGGTCGGAAGCCTTCGACTGGGTCAAGAGTGAACAATCGAGCAGTCATGTCCCGGGATGTGGTGAGGAAGCATCTGATCTTTCTTTGAGCAAATATTCAGCGGCTAATCATGATCGACAGGTACATACCTCGAATCTGGAGACCATTCAATACTTGACACTTCATCATGATGACCGGTATACGTCCGGTGCAAGTTGAAGGGAGCAAATTCGCGAGCAAGATGATTCGGCGTCCGCCAGACTTGGACGTGAGAATTATCTGTGACAGCAATATACCTGACATCGATTTAGTGAAGGTTATGTGGCAGTAAAAACCGATAGTCTTACTTTCCATCAGGTGAAAATTTGATGTCCTTCACGGGCTTATGGAAATTAAAGTGGTGTAGTACCACCCCTCGTCGGAAGTTCACCAGCAGAGCCCGTCCATCTGTCAGTGCATAGTAGGGGTCCACATGTATTCGCTTGACTCCAAATGTGTAGGGACGTACCTTCATCTACGCTAACCAAGACGTTTGAATCCGGACTGAGAGCGATAGCAGCAATATTCTTCCGATTCTCAAATGGTAGAGTACGTGACTTGTTACTAGGCGTTATCAATACGTCTGTGATATAATGTAGTATACGAAAGGAACTCACTTCACGAGATCAAACACGGACACCCGGTTACCGACAGGGCTGAGTACACAATTCCCATCCGGTGTAAAGAGAATGTTTCCCTGCCTGTAAACAGTACCGCAAAGGTTGGAAAACTAGACATTTTGTCAACAATGACAGCCATCCCTTGAATAAATAAAAAAAATACTTGCCTGAAAGTTGGCCTTCATCGCAATATGCGAAGCGCTGCAGTGCTCACACTAGAGAATGGAAGCAATGCTCGCCGACCACACACTCCAACAACTACTCAAAACGTGCAGACTGAACGCTCGCTTCTTTCTTTCAGAATACAATAGCCACAGAATTCTCTAGTGCTGTGTTATGCAGAGAATCTCAGAGGTACACCCCAGTAGTCGCAACACAGTTGATCAGCACGAGCAGGCTGACGGAGATTTCTGCAGGAAACAGGCAAGAGAAAGCCAGCAAGTGAGAGTTCAAGGTTAAGGCCTACTCTTCGAGTGTCAGTGATGAAGCTTTTGAGAGGGTGAGGATCAGTATTTGCTCTATGAGCTTGGCCTGCAGAAACTTTCTCTGCGAGCGGTTGCCTATTATGGTAGTTGCACGTGACGTGACGCGTCGACGCGTCGCGTCAAACTCAGGAAGCAGTCACGAGTCGGACTGAGCGCGTTCTCTACGGCATTGTTACAACGCCACAGTACGTTTCCGTCCTGAGGCCTGACAGCGTTGCGTGGGGTGAATAGTCGATGCAAAATATGGTCACAGAGGTGATTGGCCCTCGTAAGGCCTGATGCTTCGATGAGATGACACGCAACGTAAGATTTGACTTCGGCGGAGTACACACATCAGCTGCCACGAATGATTGCCATTCCAATTCCCAGTGTTCAAGAAATCTAATATACACAGCGACCTTCGATTCTGCTCCAGGCTACACTCTATATACTAATTGTACAATTTGATATTGACATTCTTCAATAATTGCACTTCGAGGGCCTACTGCTCTGGTAGCATGCAACGATCCACGGATAAATTGAAATCTAGCACCAAGGTAAGTGTGAGCGCAACATGCAGACAAATACGACGTACCATTTCCCCACCACTGCGGGAAAGAGTGAGCGTTCCCCGCGGCACCAAACAGTGCCTATTCCAGTTGTTATTTCACGCAATCACAATGACAGGAAAGGAAAAGTGCTCACAAAGTTAAATATGAACATGACGACCTGCGTTCCGCCGTCCATAGCCGCGGCGACAATGTAGCTGTGACGAAAGTAGTTGTAAATCGGCTCAAAACTTCTAGGAGAAACTGGCTCACTTGTATTTCGTGAACCAGCGGGGATAGCGCGTACGGACCCACCACTGCACGAAAATACCAATAGCCATGCTGGTGCTAAATCCCGCGGTCAATCTTAGCGAGGGGACATTCATCAATGCATAGCATGCAACTCACTTGACTTGAGTATTAATTCCAACTGCCAGCCAGCAAGAATACTGACAACAGCCATCATAAGTCTTTTGAGCTGTACAACTTGGCCGCGTCGCACTTACGAGCATAATGATAGAGGTATTGAAGTTCTCGAAGCCAGCCTTAGGCCAGATACGATACTAAATGGTTCGCATACTCGTTGAGCTGATGTGTAGCAAGAAATAATCGACTGACTCACGGCGATATAAAATGGAAAGGGTAGGAAAAGCCCAATCACCAGAGACAGTGGAACCATGTGATAGGTCGCATGGGGACTGAACATGTGCGGAGCAAGCGCACCCCATGCGATCGCATTCGCTAGAAATGATATCAGCGCGATGAACCATGCGATAAACAATTAGTGAGAAAGAGACTAACAGTTGTATCCTTGCGCGTTCTGTCCAGACCACAAGCTACAGTGATGTCAATACGTGCCTTGAAATTGGATGGATGAAGGGAGCATACCGAGTCCCCGAGATGGAAAGGAGAGCTGTCATATGTGATTAACGAGTGTCATATGAAAAAACCTGTTATTCAATAGATACCTGGTCGTTGAGCATTAATGATGGACAACATCATGACATCTGAAAAAAGAGTCAGATCCTCGTTGCTAGCAAGCATCACTCAAATCCGCACAATTCAGAAGTGCCCCGACAACGGTGCCTAAACATAATCAGACGACTGGAAACCTCGATATGACAAACAGCACTTACCAGCCATCTGCATGCCGAACGTTACGCGAGGAGCCAATTTGACATATTGGCCAAGCTTGAGATCATTCAGGAAACTGATACCCTGCGTTATTGGCTGCGCTCCGTACAGGGCGCCATACATGTTGGCAACAGGATTCCCAGGCACCATATATGCTGATGCCCCGTCAGCATCACTGCATCGTACATATCAGGACAGAAACATATCTTCACCAGTAATCATCTCGAAGAATCCGGAAGCGCTGCTCGAGAATCCGATTGTTGCTGCCAAGGTCCCATAGAGGGCGCAAAGGATAAAGCCGATGAGCAGGATCACTGTGAGCGCCCACCACGGCAAACCCGACTTTCCAGTGTAATTTGCTAGAGAGGGCTCAAAGTCAACGGAAAACACTATGGTTGACGATAACGACACGCACTGGCTTGTGCGGTGGCATATGCGCAAGCCAACACAGCCACATACCACCAGCGTGGAATCTGCTTGTACACTTTCATCCTCTCCCAGTGCTACAACGGCGCAAAATGTATCAGTCGGTACTGCGCAGCCCGTGATTTGATCTCCAGGACCCACCGCATCGTGGACAAAGTGTACGTGCTTGTTCCACGGGTTAAGCGACTGGAAGAATGGCTTGAGATCGTCGTAGTGCCAGATCGCGATGTGGGTAAAGAGCGCTCCCAGTGACAGATTTGAGGTGATCAAACCCAGCGCATTCGTCGCAGAGAAGTAAGCAGGCTGAAGCCCAACATTGAGATCACGAATACTGCGTGGTAACACAACGACACTACGCACCCCAAGCTTCGCGAACTTTGTCGCGTCGAACTTGCCATCGGTTAGTAGCGCTGTTTGGTTATACTCTGAGCCATTTTCTGCCTGCACAGAGTTAAGTAAAAGATATCATCAGCAAGTTTGGATGTCTCTGACAAGACAGTATCGAGACTTACGAAGATCGCCTGGCTCATGAACGGGAACTGCTGCGCCTTCCACAGATTGCCCCAATATACCGAAGACATCAGAATATATGTGAAACAAATGCCCATGTACGAGTTGATCTGGAACCAGAGCGGTTGCCACATGCAGGCGCTTCCGATGTAGTTCCAGTCGAAGCACAACGCAAGCAGACCCATGCCCTCATTGTTGTCAGCGCCGCCAAAGACGTTCCGTATCACGGCGCTGTGATTGTCAGCCAGACAGAAGATCGAAACGCCAGTGAGCACGGGGAATATCCCTGTATGCAATGTATATTAGTCGATCGTAGTTCAGATCCAGTGTTGAGCAGACACTCAGGGGAGACCAGAGACAGTGGGGCGCTCACTTACATTCGGGGACAATCTCCCAGCAAAACAAGACGGAGAACACCGTCCAGAAGAGGCGTACACGTTTCGACGTCATCTGGCTGTCGAAATGCAGCGCTTGGAAGAGATTGGCCGTGTAGACTGAGAAACTTCGATGAGTTGGACGTGGTTGGTCTTACGCGAGCAACACTCACTGTTGCCAGGCCAGAAGCATTTCGTCGGCTTCACAAGCACATCTTGAAGGAGACCGGCATATCCGTAGCCTATGAGCTGCGACCCGATGAGAGTGAAGATGGCGATTCCGGGATTCTAAGAGGCACGGTAAGACTCGTTGCATGCTAAGGGCCAATGTAGGGGAAAACAAACCATTTCATTGTTATAGAACACTGGATTTGGTAGCAAATGTTATCACGTATACCGACCTTGGACAATAGAAATGACATACACTCCTGAACCGATATTACCTGAATGGCCGTGGCGGACGTGGAAGCAGTCGAAGTCATAATCACAATGGCTACATGCTCCTTGACTGTAATCAAATGTCATGAAGAGAAACAGCGCTGGAGTATGACTTCCGACGCACTGTTGAAGGGACCAGGGTTTATCCACCAAAATGCACCTTTCGAGGGCAGAACCATGTGCATGACATTGCCCAACCAATATGACAACACTAGCAGCAGCAGTATCGAGACGTTCAGGGTCTGTGGCTTGAAGTAGTAAATCTGCGCTAGAACACTGTTCGATCGTTTAGCGATGATATTCGACATAGAATAGAAGACACGTTTACTAACGCTCCAAACGCCGAAAATCCGAGGCCGAGGAAAACGGTGCGGAAAGTGACCGCCGGAAGCTCTGGGTCATCTCTGGTTGATAGGACCTGCAGATGATCATCCGTTCAGTCCTTTCCACCAGCCCTACTTGAATGTGAGCAGACCTTCGTTGCGACATCATATGCGGCTTGTACACGATATTCATCCTCATCAGCTTCATCGTTAGCCAATCGTTCCTCGAGCTCCCCTACTTCCTTCAAGTTTTGGACGTCCACATCGTCCACATCCTCCGACCCCTTCTCCTTCTCGATCGAGGAGTCCTCGGACGAACGCTTCTCGCTGTACGCAGGAAGCTGAGACACTGCAGACATGACAGAAACGGGAGAAGGGGAGACCTCCTACGGGGGCTCAGATAGCAATGGCGCTGCACTTATCATGAGACAGGGTTTCCGTGTCTGGGTCTGTATGGCCATTATAGACCAGAAGGACTTCGAAACCTCGCTGACGTGTGGGTCTGACGCTCTAGTAGCCGACTATTCCGCACTATTTTGATATCCAGATACGATGGCCTTCGGATCACAAGACATATGGATACAAAAGAGAAGCACCGTCGTGCTTATCAGAAGACGACCTCAAAATCATCACAGATGCGAAACATTGCATGCGTAGTACCTGATATCAAATCGACCAATAGCACCGCTGAGCGGCGTTGACCCGCATAAAATGCGGAGCTGTATGCGGGGCAGGTGAAAACAACCTAAAATATACTGCCTCGACTGCAAATCTAACAATGAGTCGCAAGACTCAATGTTTCCTAACTCGGAGTGTCAGATTTGCGAGAGAAGCTTCATTACGGTGAATATCAGCTTACTGGTAGAGTTCGGCATACAAAATCAGGAAATGAGAATGCTGGCGCCGTTTTCTTGCTTTGTATACGTACAACTGTTCGCCGGAGGGAAGTGGAGTCTGGCGCCCGCCTTGTCGCTACGATGATAATACGATCAGACATTGCATATATGAATAGGCGCTATAGACCATAGACCAATGTGGCATATTCCCTGGGTCCGAATTCACAGGAAATTCGGACTCTGGATCATGCCCATTGTCATGGTATATGCAAGTTCTTCTGTCGACACCTGGCACCAAAAGCAACTGCACATGTTAATGGACGATCTGGGATCTGCGGAACGACGGCCCGATTTCATTTCTCAGGCTCATTCAAATTCAAACTGCGTACGGATGTTCAAAGTACTACTTATACTAAGTATTTACAAGGACAACACTGCGCTCGTTCGCGCCGATTCCTAGTCGAAACTGCTCATTCACGGCAGGAAGAACACCAGGTCTGCAGACTTCTTCAGCACCAGCAGTCCCGTACTTTGATCTATTCCTTTCTCCGCTATCTGCAGTGAGACAATATGTCACAATAGTACATGATGCCTACACCACCGTATCGAACGCATCAATTCCCAAGCCTTGTCTGGTCCCACATCGTCGTGTGACGTCCACTGCTAATTGAGGTATCCATTCTTGGCGGTGGTATCACCCAAACCTCTTGATTACGAATCGCCTGGCGTAACGTTTCGCCTCCAAGCGGTGTCATGCAGTACTATCTTTATTTAAATAATTTTTCAACAGACGTACAGCTCGACCACACCCATTTGATTTCGACCGCGCTCCCGGGGAGCCAGCCCTCTCAGACTGTCAGTTTGCGCGCTTCACGCTCTTGATTACGACGTTCTGATGCATTGAATGGTGGAAAGAAAAGGCACACCTGTTACCTTGGCTATGATCTGCTATGACACGGATGTTTCGCCCTGCGGAGCATTCCTAAATTGCCGGACAACACTCTCCGATATCGGACCACGAAGACTGTCTGGACACATGTCCGATTGGACGCTCACCGCTCATCGCATCCCGCATCGTGCAGTTCAATATCGGTCATATACCGTAGTCAAATTCCAAGCAATTTCCAACCTTCTCAGGCTCGTCCAACTTGAAGGCTCTCGTTTACCGAGCCCACAGCGCTAAGCCTACCCCTCAGGGGCGGTGGGGTTTACCAGGTTCTTACTTCCATGATAGATAATTAGAATGCCTATCCACTATTGCATGTGGACTATCATTGATAGTGTAAATGCCCGTTACCAGCCAAGTATGGCTCAGAGCGGACCCGCGATACATCTGATTTGTAGCTCTCGCGGCGAAATATGCCCATGATCGCGAAACAAGGGGCATAACGAAACTCGTCATCTCGGCTTCTTTTGAGATGTGCTCTTGGAGGTCTGTTCCTGCAATTGTTGTGGCTTCATCACAAACTTATCAGCTGACTCAGAGACGAAGTCAACCCTTGCAGTGGTGCCAATATACACAGCGCTCTAGTCTCGTTCCCACGACCTCCTGGAGGATGGGCTTCGCGCACACCCTCCAGCAGGCTCCTGCCCATCCGCACTTCAGGAGTTGGGGGGCCCATCCGAGGGTGGTCCCAAATGACCTGTCATTTGGTTATCAATTGATGTACGGTGAGTGTGCTTATGTAAGGGCTCCACCCTCGTTGGAACCGAAATGTTTAAGCGATCACGTTCTTGTTTGTTTCCAGGTGATGTTTCTCACTTTGACTTTGCGCTTTTGCTCCTAGGAGTCCACGCATTCGAAGGGGGCCTACTTATTCTGCTGTCCATGTCTGTGCCAATTTTTGAATATGTTTTGTAAGCTGTTGGAAGCGGTAGACGTATCTTTTGACTGCATCACGTGGTGTATGGAAACCACTCACGTGTATTTCACGTGAATGGTGCTCGCATTCGGTTGCCACGTGGTGCTATATGATTTTATATCAAGTAGGAACTTCTTCCTCATCAGAGTCGTTAGCATCTCCTAAGTTCAGTCCAGAACCTAGGTCCGAACCCCGAACTGCCGAACCGGACCTGAGGTTCAGGTCCGGTCCAGGTTCGGTCCGGCCATTGGCCGTCAGGTTCGGTCCGGGGTTTGGGCTTGCAGTGCGTTGCCCGAACGCGGTGCGAACACGTCCGAACCGCGAACCGGGGGACGGGGTCCGATCGATCGGATGGAGATCAATCTTCACCATTTCGGTCAATTTTCGCTCACGCACTGCATTCTCACTCTCCCTGCGTGCAGACTCAAAATGTCCCACGTTGTTGATCATAGCGAGAACTGCGCCGTCAGCACGGTGTCACGCGCCAAAAGTGTTTGGCTCGTGGACATGGATAAAATGCATCATTATTCCCTCAATCACTCCAGCTATCTCTGCAGCAGATCATCCCAGGCCTACCAATGGATCATTCAGAATTTTCCTCATTTATCCCATATTTTTCCAAGCCTTGGTTCAGGCTACACAAGCCTACAGAATCAGAATGAGCACAGAGATAATGCTCAGGTGATGGCGGGATAATAGCCTATTTAGGAAGGTCATCATGTGACCTCAATTGCAGAGAGGAAACACCCAGATCTCATACCCGGCCATCAAACGGGCTGATCTAGCCAAAGTTTGGAGGCGCATGACTAAGGAGAAGGGCCTAGGCTATAGTGAGAGAATTCTGCTATTGGATACTCCACAGACCCTTACCAAGCGAGGCATTTATGCCAATGGATGGCCAGATGACTGTTTGGATGATGGAGCAGGGAGAGAGACAGAAAGGAAATGAGATGCTTAGTAATGCTTAGTCAGTGGACTCTCAGATGAGTATATAAGACCTGCTGCATGTACAATACTTCACTACCTTTTCCCTCACTGAAGTATAGAGTTCTTCTTACTTCACAGGCAGTCCGCTGAGCAATCAGTGTATCTCTTGTCATTGCGTCCGCCAGCTGTTCATCGTTGTCATTATCGTCGTCATCGTCATCGTCGTATTAGTATCCTCGCCGTCATCAGTATCAGTGCCGAGGGCATAAACGTTGCCCAAAGCCTGAAGACTAACCTTCACTAGGGGTCGAATCTATCTTTCCCTATAGGCAGTCACCTAGGGTCTCATCAGTGCTTCTATAGCCTGTTGTCATCCCCAGAAGTATTATAGGCCTTGTTCATCGCGGAACTCGCCTTCATCATCGTCAGTCACGTCACGTCCCGCCCAGTCATAGGCCTTGTTCATCGCGGAACTCGCCTTCGTTATCATCAGTTACGTCACGAGTTGTCGCGACTTAGAGTCAAGCGACAGTGGAAGAACAAACCTAAAAGGCCGAGGGCGTTCGACTGGGTCTTACCGAAGCGATGACGAGCTATGCTCGAGTCTAAGGCTAGGGACAAGTTTAAATAGAGCGTAAGTAGAAGTAAGTAAGTACAAGCAGGGCTGGGCTTACCTAGGGACAAGAGGTCGAAACTGAAGTCCCCAGGCAGAGGCGTGCTACCTTATATACTGCAAGAGTTCAGGGCAGGCTATCTACATGGTCCGTGCGTAGGTGGTCTGTGCGCAGCCTGAGTAAGCAGGCTATGAGTCATAAGTGATGTCGTGAGCGGGGCCCGGCGGGGCCCGAGGTTGGCCGGCACCGTGCTTAAGTAAACGTCCGTAAAGGGAAGGCGGGATGGAGTCCGTGGGAAAGGGACATGTGACCTGTAATGGTCGACGCGTCTAAGTCCATGAACAGGGAGCTTGCTGTGTGTACAGTAGAATGGCCGTTCGAATAAGAGGGGAAAATAACGATGAGTAAAAGGAGAAAATCGTCCGTATATAGAAAGGAAGAAACGCTCGATGTCAACTCGTGACAGTACCCCTCTCCTAACGCCGCATGACCTCATGCGCGCTTCCTTTCCCCATCTCCCAACCAGAACGGCAACGTGCTTCGGTCATTGCTTCAGGAAGTGGACGAAACTGCAAGCCAGCAAAGATAGCGGCATTGAGTCGACGAGGTGCACTAGGGTGTCTACGATGGAAGATCTCAATGAGTTCCTTTGCGTTCGCTACGTTACGCGCTGGTTCCCAAGACGTATGGGACTCATCGTATCCTTTCCATTTGACGAGGTACTGAAGCTGGCGGCGGAATATACGTGAATCCTTGATTCGCTCAACTTCGTACTCATCTTCGCCTTCGACCTCAATTGGTGGCGGTTCGTCAGGTTCCCGACCTGGGATTTCACTACGCGTGTGCTTGCTGAGCACGGAGACGTGGAAGACCGGATGAACTGGCACCGATTTGGGCAACTTCAGTTCGTAGTCTAAATCACCGATCTTCCGTGTGACAGGGAAGGGACCAAGGCGTTTGGGACTGAGTTTTTTGCTCGGCTGTTTCAGCTTCAGATTACGAGCATCCAGCCATACCTTGTCACCAGGTTTGAACACCGGTGCTTCCTGTACGTGCCTATCGTAGTACGTCTTCATGCGCTCAGCAGACAGCTCAAGTGCAGCGCGCGTGTCATCCCGTATTTCCTGCAACAACTTCAACCTATCTTCTGCAGCGGGTACCTTCGACATGGGGTTCAAGCGGATTTGGAGATCGGGGTTATAGGCTTGGTTCAGGAAGAAAGGGGAATAACCAGTTGCAGAGTGAACTCGATTGTTCAACGCAAACTCCGCAAAAGGCAACTGCTTCGCCCAATCATCCTGTCGATGGCTGACATAAGCCCTAAGATACTGCTCGATCTCCTGATTCCACCGTTCCGTCTGCCCGTCTGTCTGAGGGTGAAAGGCAGTCGACATGGCCGGCTCGATATTCATCCCTTTGTAGATCGCATGCAGATACTTTGACGCGAATTGGGGACCTCGGTCTGATATGACCTTGGCCGGGGCCCCATGATGTGAAAAGACATCGCGTATGTAAAGTTCAGCAGCACCTTCGGCAGTCAGCGTCTCATGACATGCCGAGAAGTGCACCATCTTGGTGAAGCGATCTGCCGTGACCAGGATTGAATCGAACCCATCAGACTTTGGAAGGCCCACGATCATATCGGTGGTGATAACCTGCCAAGGGCGCTCCGGAATTTCATTTGGTTTGAGCGGCCCTTGTGGTTTAGCGGGGAATGTCTTGGTACGGTTGCACGTGTCGCAGGTGCTTACGTACTCGTTGACGAACTTGGACATTCCCGGCCACCAATAGTTTCGTGATATCAACTCGAGGGTCTTGGCCCGACCAGGATGACCGGCTGCAGGTGCGTCGTGGTGGATTTTGACAATATCCCGCCGAAGCTCTGCGTTTTTTGGGACGTAAACGCATCCTCGAAATAGCAGAAGCCCTTGTTCGGCGTTCCACTCAGTGAAGTCGCGCTGGAGCCGGGGCGGGCCTAAATTCTGAATCTTTTCTAGGGCATCCGCCACCTCTCGATCCTTGTCCGAACATTCTCGAATTCGCTTCAGCAGCGATCGATCTGCCACAACTGCTGCATGCCCGCGCTGCGTGGAGGAAATGCGGAACTGTTCCGGTTTCAGGACAATCTGATCCACGTTGTCATCGTCATCTCCAACCTGGAGGTCTGGGCGACGAGACAAGGCGTCAGCCTTTCCATTCGACTTGCCCGACTTGTGAGTGATAGTGAAATCGAAGCGGGACAAATATAGAGCCCATCTCGCTTGCCGTCGTGTGAGATGCTGGGCCGTGCGCCAATACTCGAGGTTCTTATGATCCGAAAGGATCTCAAACGTGTTGGGACAACCCTCGAGGTAATGACGCCAGTCCTCCAAAGCTTCGATTATCGCTAACATCTCCTTGTCGTAGATCTCGTAATTACGCTGGGCGGAATCCATGCCCCGAGATCGGTAAGCCACCGGATGCCACTTGCCATCTTCCTGTTTTTGCGAAAGTACGCCACCGGTTGCGTACCCAGAGGCATCTACCTCTAGCCGCGTTTCCCGGTCTTGGTCATACAGTGCTAAGACAGGTGTGGTGCTAAAGCAGCGTTTCAGCTCTTCGAATGCAGACTGCTCTTCCTCACCCCACTGCCAGGGTACGTTCCCAGTTAGACGATCAAGGGGTTGCGTGATCTTTGCAAAATCCTTGATGAAGCGACGATAAAAGTTGGCAAACCCTCGGAACTTTTGGATGTCTTTAACATTCCGAGGGGTGGGCCACTCCATGACTCCGCGGATCTTTGCAGGATCCATCGCCACTTCACCATTCCCTACGATCATGCCTAAGTAGTCTGTTTTAGGAACGTCCCACTCGCACTTCTCCGGTTTCAGAAAGAGGTCGTTTTTCTGAAGGCGATGTAGTACTTCACGGGTGACTTTCTCATGCTCCAGCTTATCTGTAGAGAAGATGAGAATGTCATCGAGGTAGACCGTGAGTTTTCCCTCTGCAATGAGATCTCCGAAGATGTCATTCATCATTGCTTGGAAGGTCGCAGGAGAATTGGTGAGACCGAAGAACATAACCGATGGTTCGTACAACCCTCGATTAGTTACAAACGCAGCCTTCCATTCGTCCCCGAGTTTGATCCGTACATTATTATACCCCCATCGGATGTCGAACTTTGTAAAGATCGAGGCGCCTTTGAGTTTGTCGACAAGTTCCGAGATCAAGGGCAATGGGTAGCGATTTTTGACCGTGATCTCGTTAAGCCGTCGGTAGTCCTGTACGGGTCGAAGTGATCCATCCTTCTTTTTGATGAAGAAGAAGGGAGAGGATATGGGCGACTTCGATTCCCGTATATAACCTTTGGCCAGTTGTTCTTTAAGGAACTTGTCTAACTCGCCTTGTTCGTTGTGCGACAGCGGGTATACCCTCGAATGGAACATTTTCGCGTCAGGAATTAGCTCTATGGCGTGATCATAAGGCTTATGCTCCGGAAGTCGTTCCGAGGCTTCTTTGGAGAAGACCTTCAAGAACTCATGAAATTTTTCCGGTACCATTTCCTCAACGCTTTTGACCTCTCGCTTCTTGTACTCCTCTTCAGCCAGGACCTGTGAGTAGGTATGTCCTGCTGCAACATACAGTTGTGGAGCGCCAGGGAGGTTGACACCACGCTCCCAGGCTTCAAGAAGGTCGTCTTCGTCCCATTCGACTTTTGGATCCAATTCCGTTTCCTCCTCAGGTGATACCTTACTACGTACCTTACCCTTGGTTGACCATTTGGCTTTCCGCAAACGTTTCTGCGCCGTGGGCCTGTCCCCCGTATCACGCGTAGACGCTGCATGTTCCGCCTGGCCAATCTGTCGGGCTTGACACGCTTCAGGACACCTATCTAACTTGAACGAGCCACTCTCCCAATTGATATTAGGATTATGCTCGCGAAGCCAATCGAGCCCGATTATGACATCTTCAGGCCCGATGTCCGTTACCGTAAATACCATTTTCTCGATATGGTCTCCTATCTGCATCTGTAGCACGGCTACGTCCGTGATGCTTCCGTTCTTGTTGAGCGATCCATCGATATTATATAGTGGAATGGGGCGCCCCAACTTCCGTGTTCGTACGTTGTTCTCTTTTACGAACCGCTCATGAATAAACCTTGTGGTGGCACCGCTGTCCACCATGGCGATTATATCTTTCTGCCGTTTTTCGCCGATTATCCGTACTGGAATATGAAAATGTTGCGAACCATGATCTATTTCATATACGTTTGCAGATTGTAGTACAGAAAATCGATTCGAGGAGGGCCCAGCGCGCACGGCAGCGAGCGTGGACCGAATCAAAAACGCTCCTCCTTCATCGCGCGATACTGCCCCAGTTCCTCCCGCATGGACTTCACCTCATTGGCCAACGCAGACACAGACGCTAACATAGCCGAGAGATCTCCCGGTGTCTGCTGCACAACTTGTGCCTGTTCGGGCTGAGCGCTTGGTGTTGCTGCGCTTGCAGCAACCGTAGCTCGCACACCCTGGCGCGGAGTGTAAGGTTTGTCCTTACAGGATGGACAGTCCTTCCGACGATACCCCGGCTTCCCGCAACCGTAACAGGAGCCGTTGAATTTTCCATCACCAACAGCCGCGATAGTAGAAGAAGCGGCGGTCTGTTGGCGACCTTGTGACGTACGAGCCCCACCCCGCGCGAACATATTGAGATCCGGACGGCGCGCGCGGCTTATGTCAAGGATCTGTTCTACTGCAAGGACTCGTTTTTCTGCGCTAACCCAGTCGTCGAAAGGTTCGAGCTCGATCTTGCGGTAGATGCGTGAGGGGATGCCGCTAAGGTACTTGTCACGGAGCTCTAGCTTTCCGTAGCCAGAACGATCCGCCGGACCCTTGAATTGAGCAGAGAACTGTGCGGCAGTTCTCGAGTCGCGCAAGTTACGAGCGCAGATTTTGGTGAGCTCGACTTGTGCGGCGGCTGCGTCGTCGATATGTCCGAAGCGGGCGGTGAAGGCGTCGGTGAAGGCCTTACGCGTGGCAAAAGGGGTGCGGCCAGCGACGTAGTCCGCCAGGAAAGGAGTGCCCCATTCGCGGGCTTTTCCGTCAAGAAGACTGATCGCGACCTGGACCTGTAGCTTGACGGAAGCTAGGTCCGTATTGTAGTCGAGATACTCCGAGAGTTGGGCGAGGTACCGTTTACATTCCACAACGCTCTCGCCATCGTAGCGTTGGGGAAGGAGAAGCTTCGCAATGCCTTTGTCTACAGCCATTACCGTCGCGGGGGAGGTCGTAGTTTGCTGCGAGGGCGGAGGCGGTGGTTGTTGCTGCGAAGCGGTCGTGTGACGCGGGGTAGGACGGGCGGTCTGACGGCCACGCGGCGCCGACGACGAGGCAGAGGTGGCGGGCTGAGATACGACAGGGACTGTCGGCTGCGTAGACTCGGACTGCGCGACTCCTCTTTGGGTTCCCGCAGGTGGATTCGCTCGCGAGACAGGGGGAGTAGGGAGATGGGAGACTCCTCCTTCTTGACTTTGGCTGCGGCTAACGCTGCCGCCAGGTCGAGGAATAGATGAGCCAGGGGTGGCAGGTCGAGAGGGAACGGGGGTGGTGTGACGTGAGAGTGAAGCGTGCTCGCTCCTTGGTCCTGCGGGATGTTGGACACGCCGGATAGGAACAAATCGATTATTCGGGGAAGGCTCGGTGACGGAGCGCGGGGTTCGATTGGGACACGGTTGTCGAGGGCAATCGAACCAGTTGTTTTCCTCGAAGTAGCAGTCGGTTTGATCCTGGGTGTCGAAGGCGTGAACGAGTCCGTGACAGTGGAGTTCTTCTGCCACGATGGATGGAGGAAGGGGAGGTGCGCGTACGTAAAGAAGACCGTTTGACTACGTAGCTACGGCGCCCGAGAGAACCCCGAGTGGTTCGCAATTCACGTGGGACCCAGTACAGCCTTTGATTATTTCGCTGCAGGAATCTAGACCACGCGTTGGTCAACCCAACAAGAGACGCCCACTGAAGTGCAGTCTCTGAAAGCTCGTTCCACTACGAGGTGGCGATGTGTCTACGTGCGGGGGATGGCGTCACGAGCACCGAGTTCCCGACTTTGTATCGTAACGGTAATCGAAGTATAGTAAGGGTGCGCACCACCCAACCTATGGAAAGGGATTTTGGAAAAGGTGAACGCCGGCGGCGATGGGGAGTTTCGACCTAATGTCGCGACTTAGAGTCAAGCGACAGTGGAAGAACAAACCTAAAAGGCCGAGGGCGTTCGACTGGGTCTTACCGAAGCGATGACGAGCTATGCTCGAGTCTAAGGCTAGGGACAAGTTTAAATAGAGCGTAAGTAGAAGTAAGTAAGTACAAGCAGGGCTGGGCTTACCTAGGGACAAGAGGTCGAAACTGAAGTCCCCAGGCAGAGGCGTGCTACCTTATATACTGCAAGAGTTCAGGGCAGGCTATCTACATGGTCCGTGCGTAGGTGGTCTGTGCGCAGCCTGAGTAAGCAGGCTATGAGTCATAAGTGATGTCGTGAGCGGAGCCCGGCGGGGCCCGAGGTTGGCCGGCACCGTGCTTAAGTAAACGTCCGTAAAGGGAAGGCGGGATGGAGTCCGTGGGAAAGGGACATGTGACCTGTAATGGTCGACGCGTCTAAGTCCATGAACAGGGAGCTTGCTGTGTGTACAGTAGAATGGCCGTTCGAATAAGAGGGGAAAATAACGATGAGTAAAAGGAGAAAATCGTCCGTATATAGAAAGGAAGAAACGCTCGATGTCAACTCGTGACACGAGTCCAGTTTGGGTATTGTTCACACGGAACTTTAGCCCAAGTCAGCCAGCCCACGTCAAGCAGTCAAGCCCAGCTTTGACTATTGTTCACACGGAACTCTAGTCCAAGTCACATATCCACAAGTCACAGTCCGCAACCCAGTATAGTCCAGTCCAGTTATATCACACATCCAGCCAGTCGAGTGGATCGATCCCACAGATTGCTATTCATACAAAGTCGTATCCCTAATTGATCATACCCATCTCCTCACACGAACAACCGTGATAGCCTGATACTGTTGACGTATCCGGTGAACCGCGGCAGAAACAATTTCTGACTTGACATCAGTGGAGCCCACCGCGAGGGGGGGGGTTTTCTTGATCAATTACCACGGCTTTCATATCAGCAATCTATCCACCATCAGGATCCACTCTATTCCCGACATCGTTATACATTCCTCATATAGCCATGGCTACCACAGGCGTAGCAGCACTTCCTATTCCAGGAACAAAGTCAGCGCCGAAGAAGTTTACAGGGAAGTATGCAGAGGTTAGAAGGTTCATCCAGCACTATGAGCGGCTATGTGCCAAGCTCAGTATCACAGATGACAGGGAGAAGATAAGCAATGTCACCCAGTACTGTGCTAGAAAAGTCCGCCAGTTCATCGAGGGGCTTTCTTCATACAATGCCACTGTTCCCAACTGGGACACGTTCAAAGGCGATGTATTAAAGTACTTCGATGCGGACAAAGACGACAAAGCGCTACAAGGTGAAGAACCTTGAAGCGTATGTCAAAGAATCGCGCAAGAAGTCCACTATCAAGAGTCTTGGAGTATGGAGGGAGTACATTCGCAACTTCCTCACTATTTCAGGATGGCTGAAGAAGAATGGTCGTATCTCTGCCGATGAAGAAGCCCTTTATTTCTGGAAAGGCATCCCCAGGAGCTTCCGTCAGATCCTGGAACCACGTCTTTTGGCTGCCCAGCCTACCTACGATCTGTCCAAGCCCTTTGACATGACAGAAATATATGCCAAGGCAGAGGCACTGCTGCAGAGAAACCGCTTCGATGCAGACCGTCTCCCCTCTGATGATGAAGAGGATTCTGATGATGAATCAGACTCAGATGATTCAGACTTGGATGGGAACAGCAGTGACAGTGAGTCAGATTCAGATGCAGGCAGAAGGAAGAAGAAGCAGGACAAGGACAAGAAGAAGAAGAAGACGAAGAAGCGAAAGACAAGCAGAGGTTTGTCTGAAGATACAGATGATGAAGATATCAAGAAGGCGCAGAATGCTCGCAAGAAGGCAGCAAAGGAGCAGAAGAAGAAGGCTGATGATCTGGAAGATTTGGTTCGCCAGCTGAACCGCATGTCCTTGGAGGATCCAGAATATGGTGTGACCTATCTTCGAGCATGTCTCATGAATCCCTTGGTCGCAGCAGTTGCACGCAAGCCCATTGTTGACACTACTCCACCTATGCCACGTGGAATGCCTCCTAACATTCCTCGGACCAATGTTCCACCCATGGCTCGTGGAGAAATGAAGTGCTATGGATGTGGGAAACCGGGACATGGTCTCAGTAGTTGCCAGGAGATTCTCAATCTCCTAGCCCAGGGAACCATCACCCGTGATGCTTCTGGAAGATTGGTTATGAAGAATGGAGAAAGAATCTTCCGAGGAGTGGATGAGCCCTTCACCACAGCTATCCAGCGTCAGATTCCTCCTCATGCTCATCTCATCACTGTGCCGCCCAACGCATATTGTGCCAGGGTTACAGAGATTGTAACGGAGTCAGAATCAGAATCAGACTCGGACTATGACAGTGACGATGAAGAGGAATCAGATGACGAAGTATATGTCATGCCAGTCGAACGATCAGAGAAAACCACACGGACTGCGCGCCGGGATTTTGTCAAAGGACCAGTAGTTCCTCCGGTCCCTATCCAAGAGAAGATAGGACGGGAAAAGGGAAGGGCTGATATGCAAAAGGACAAGCCTCCGCATCTTAATCAGACTCCCATTCCTACTGTCCAACCTGATCGCCGATCCGCTCGCATCCAGGGACAGCCAGGGCCTCCTATTCCTGATCCTATTCCCGATCGTGAAGTCAGACCTCCCTCTGAGCGCAAGCCAGAGAATAATACAACTCACAAAGGATGGAATCCAGGACAGCCCATAGATGTTGGAAAGCGAACTTTCAACCCTATGGATGACGATGCTATCATGGATGATGAATTTGGAGACACAGACGCACCCAAGCCGAAGAAGAAGTCAGTACCTAGTGCAAAGGAGACCAAAGGAAAGTCTCGTGAAGTCAAGTTTGAACCAGTCAAACGAGTTCCAAAGCAAAGTGAGGTCCAATCCCAAGTTGATCAGCTACAGATCCTAGGGAAGGTTCTGAACACTCCTGTTACTTTGGCAGTCGGAGAGGTATTTGGGATATCTAAAGAAATGACACACCATCTCCAGGATGTACTCAAACCTAAACCCCCTGCAGTCAACTTGGTTGCTTCATCATTCATCACCAAGACTCGAGCCCTGCTCATTAAGCTCCGAGTCGAGATTGATGGGAATCCAATTACAGCAATCATTGATACAGGTTCCCAGTTAAACATTGCGAACAAGCGAACCTGGAAGACCATGATCAATCGACCCATGGATATCGCCCGATCAATCAATATGAATGATGCTAATGGAGGAGCCGGATTACTGCGTGGTTTGGTTGAGAAGGTCCCACTCACTTGCGGAGGCGTCCTGACCTATGCAAACCTCTATATCGGAGATCGGGTCCCATTCGATTTGCTGTTGGGAAGACCATGGCAGCGAGGGAACTATATCTCTATTGACGAGCGAGGCGATGGAACCTACTTGCTTTTCAAAGACAAGGAGCTCGAAGTGCGTCACGAGATTTTGGTTACACCAGATGGCACGGACCCAAATTGGTCATACGAGCCAGCAGTCTGGCAGACCAAGGCCACCACTCAGAAGTTACCAATTTCCCTTCTAGCGGAGAAGTTCTCACAAGTTCTGTATTGTGGAGACTTCCGAGAGGACTATGTCTACAATAGTCTTTACGAGGAATTCTGGGCCCGAATTGCTACCAGACAGCAGGCAGCAGAGGAAGTCGATGCACAGACATCTCAGGAGTCAGAACCCGACTCAGACAAGGACATGGTTGTCGATCAGTGCAATCACTGTGCTACGGGAGTCAGACAGCACAGACAGGCAAATTGTAATCAGGAAGCTACGATACACAGGGACGAGAACGGAATAGTGTTTCAGAACTGGGCACCTTCTGAGTCCCAGCTCCGGAAGCTGGAAGAACGAACAGCAGTTCAGGGACTACTAGAGCTTGCCCGAGATTGCACAGGGTGCCCAACTCCCATGCAGCTCAGAACGTCTGTCCGAGCACAGTCCGAGCCAGTAGAACAGATGTCACTTAGGTCAGCTCCCTACGGACTGGCCAGAGCGAGCACGCTCACGCAGAACACACACACGGGCACCAGCCGAATATCTGTAGCCACCGGGCTTGGGAAAGCTGTCAAACAGGGGCCCGGCATCTCAGAAGATCAGAACCTTGACATCGCAGTTGCAGCCTTGAGCCGAAACTCACCAGGCAAACGGGGTCCCCAGCCCATCGTTCTCGACCCGCCGGTGAGCGCGCTGATACGACCTACAAAACCCTAACCCCTAACCTGGGTGCGACCTAAAGGGACTAGAGAAACGCTGCATAGTCTTAGTGGAGGGGAGTTAGCAGCAAGGGTGTCCCGCGGTTCGAGTGAATACGAGAAACGCCTTCGGAGAGGCTACGAACGCTAGAGAAACTTACGGTGTAGCTCGACACGTCGTCGAAGCTACTCGAAGGCTGGGTAATTTTAGCAAGACGCGGTGGAGACAATCGAAGATCGATAGAGCTCGTCGATGTATCGTAGAAAGAACAGAAATGCTTCGAAGGAGGACTTAGCTAGAACGCGGTTCGAGACGCAACGCAGTTCTAGATGGTAATCGAAGGCGATCGTAGGTTCAAAGGTTCGTTGAGATGGTATCGACGAACAGACGCAGTGACGAGGTTTCGAAGTAAACGCAGCGCAGACGAAGAACGAAGTGACGCAGTAGAAGACTTTAGACGCAGGGCGAACTCGACTTATGAGCTCTGAACTCGAGGGGGAAAAGGAACTTGTATTTGAGAGAGAAATACGACATGTTTTATACTACGAAAGAGAACGCTACGCCTATCGAGAGTGGCACACTAGTACGAGTGGCTTTGCATTGTCCTACACGAGTCCGCCTCACCGAGTGGCACGTATCGAGGCCATCGGTCGAGTGACGTCATGCCGAACGCGGAGATGAAGAGAAACATACGAGACACTTCGGACCGATATCCGGCTTCGAAGGCACGCCGCGAGGCTCGATACCTAATTGAGAAAGACCGGATGCGTCGGTGTGGCACGAAGCGATGCACACGATGGACGAGCGGCGTCGAGGGGCTCTATTGTTCGCCGAATGCGGAAGATGGTCCTGGATCTAAGAGCGAGGCCTCGGAACGACCGCGCCGAGCTTCGAGCAAGCGTAGCAAACGGTCGAAGACATCGAAGAGTGTCGAAGGATACTGAGCGTCGGGGGTCACGTGCGTAGCATCGAAGGACGTCGAAGGCGAAATCGAAGACTTGGGTGACTGAGCCGAAGTGCCGGGCGGGATGTGAATGCCGAAAAGAGCTGTATCGGGGCCCAGAGGGGCTTGGCGCCTATCATCTCCTCCTTATTGAAATTTGGACCGTCCTCGGTCCTCCACGTGATGCGAGAAGCGTGATGATCGTGAAAGGATCGAAGCGGCATGGCAACCCGTGTCGGTTTCGAACACCTCGTGGTCGGCGCTAAGCGCTGGTCGAAAAGGGGATATAAGCAGGGTGGACTTAGCCTCATTTTCCCCAGTCCACTGTTCCATCGTCGCTCCATCGGCCACTCTTCGCATACTCGCTGCTTCGAAAATGTCCGCTGCCTCTCGATCCGCAACTCCCGCCGTCGCTTCGCGCTCGCAACGCGCACTGGAACGGCTCGTGAAGGCGCTCGACAATCCGCCGTCGAACGTCGAGCCGATCGAGGTCCTCGAGGCCTGGGCGCAAGATCTCGTGTCGTTCTTGGTAAGTCCCTTGGCCATTTTTCTTTTGGAACCAGGTTGACTGACGCGTTTCTCCTAGGAAACGTACCGCAAGACACTCGGTTCGATCACCGACGCCGAGATCGAAGGGCGGATGCTAACGGTCGCTCGTGAGCTCGCTGAACGGGCTTCCGACTCGTGGCTCGAGTGGGCGCGAAACGACTGGCTCGCTCTCGCCGCCGCCATCGAGGCTGTTATCCAGCGCCGCGTTGATGAAGCAAAGCGCCTTGCCGAAGAAGAGGAACGACGTCTCGAGGAGGCTCGTAAACGCGAGCAGGCTGCCGAAGCCCGTCGGCTGGACGATGAGCGCCGCAGGAAGCAGGAGGATGACGATCGGCGGAAGAAGGCCGCCGAGCAGGAACGTATCGACCAGGAAGCCGCCGACGAAGAGCTGGCGCGAATCGCAGCCGCCGAAGGACTCGTCGAAGAGTCCGCGCCCGCAGGTGCGAAGGGAAAGGAGCGAGCGATCGACGACGACGACGTTATCGAGATCTTCGATGTAAGTCCATTTGGTTTTTTGTCTGTTTCTTTCGACTCGAAACTGACTCCGTCCCTTGCTCGTAGAAGACTCCCAAGGCCGCCGAGCGGGCGCTGCCGATGGTCGAGGCGGAGAGGGCCGCGATCGCTCTTGCGAAGCGGCAGAACGGACAAAAAGTAAGTTCGAATTTTACCACCTGTTGTTTGCTTGCTGATAGTTCTGTAGTGCGATCGATGCGCTGGGTACCGTAGTGCGCCGGTCGAGTGCGTGTGGGTTGATGGGTCCCCAACGTGCGAGAAGTGCATCCAGACCATCCAAGGGTGTTACTACGATGGCGTGTCCGTCCTCGGCAAGACGAAGAAGGCTCGCAATGGCGGAGGTTCGAAGAAGCGCGGTGAGTACCGTCGATGATTAACTTGGTACTCTGACTGACCGTCTTCATTCGTAGCTCGCCCTCCGTCGCCGGGTCCTTCGACCGCGGGGTCGAACAGCTTGAAGCGTCGCCGAGTGCCGCTGCCGAAGCTGGCCCTGCCGCTCGACGGTGGTAGCCGACTCGGCGTCGAGACAGACGACCTTGACTCGATGGATCTGACGCCGCACTCGCGCGCAATCGTCCGGTCGATTCGGGAAGAACGGGCCCTTCTCGAGACGCGCATGAAGGTCCTGCGTGATGTCGACACTCATTTGCAGCAGATGGAGGAAGCCGCTCTGAAGGGTGCTGACTTCGAGCCGGTGTCGGATGATGAGTAGGTGATTCCGCAGTTCCTTTGTGTCTTTTGTCGTATCGTAGCATTCGCGTAGGTGGTTGAAATGAAAAGGTGGCCTTGGCCTAGACGAAAACATTGTTGGAACTAAGAAAAGGAAAGACAATAAGCGTGCTCGAAACAAGTAGTAACATAATCGAAGGCAATAGAAGATAAAATAGAAGCGTTCGTAGAGGAAGAACATAAGGACTTAATGAAAATATAGGCTCAGTTTGTCATCACAGCCTAGGAGGACTCGTCTAAGGTGAGCCTCCGCGCAACGGTCGAATCGAAGCATTCGTAGAACGTCGAAGCGATATCGCGACTTTCGAGTTGAATCGAAGGTAATTGTACAATTGGACATCTAAATCGTAGGAGAAAATCAAGCATATAGCGTAACATGAGAGCAGAAACGGAATGAGGAAAGTACGCATCGTGTTGTACAAGTAAGAAAAGGGGGGAACCTCTATTCGTCGCGTTCTTCGACTTCCTCGACTTCCTCGTCGTCGTCGTCGCCGAGAGAATTTGATAGTTCTAGATCTCGAAGGCGCTCTGTCGAGACATCTTCGAGATCTTCGGGAATTGGAATTGATTTGCGCGCGAAGTACGGAATGACACGGAATGCTGCAATGGGTTGATCGAGGACTGTACCGTCGAGCTCGCACACAATGTACGCGCCGCCCTTGTTGCGCGAGACAACTATGAGGGGGCCTAGATATCGCGGGCGCATCTTGCGGTTGAGGGACTTCTCGATCTTCGTGTTGCGTATGAGCACTAGGGCTCCGCGCTTGAAGTCGAAATCCTGGATCGAGTGTTCGTGCTCTTTTTCGAAGCGAATTGCTGCCGTTCGACGTGCTTCGTAGACCTTCGAGTGAAGTTCGGTGACTTGCTCGACGCGTTTCTGGAGCGCGATGGCTCTTCAGGCGATGAGGTCGGTCGTTGAAAGAATCGAAGTCGGCGGTGGTTGGAGATACGTTGCTTCGACGATATCGAGAGGAATGAGGGGATGGGTGCCCGTAACAGTGAAATAGGGTGAGCAGCCCATGCGTCGTCGAGTCGTGATGCGCTCGGACCAAAAGACGAAATACGCAGCTTGGGACCACTTCTTCTCATCTCCGTCGGCTGTCTTGAAGAGAGCTTGCCGTGTGCTGAAGTGCGGACGTTCGACGAGACCGTTCGCTCTCGAATTGTACCCGCTGATTTGAATATGATTGATATGGTACTTCTTCGAAAGGTAGTTGGCCGCCTTGATGAACGCCGTACCGTTGTCGGTGACGATCTCGCTGAACGCGCCCCATCGACAGAGGATGTCTTCGAAGATCCAGTCGGCGAGGGCCTTCGCTGTCTCTTTTCGAAGCATTCGAAACTCTGGGTAGGTCGTAAGCGAACATCCACCTTGGACCAAATACTTGTATCCGCCGGAAGCAGGCATGTGCATGGTGTCGATGTGAATTTTTGCGAAGATCGGGGCTGGGACTGCGACGGTCGGAGGAATGAGGATTTGACGAACTTGTCGAGACTGGCAGATATGGCACGATCGAACGAACCAAGCGATGTCGGCGTAGTGGAAAGGCCACCAGAATCGCTCGTTGACGAAGGCTCGAGTCGCGTAGATTCCTCGATGCGCGGTGCGGTCATGGCATTCTCGAAGGATTCGTAGACGATCGCCAGGCTTGACGACTAGCTTGTGCGCGCCGTGGCTGTCTTTGCGCCAGAGGGTGTCGTTGTCGAGGAAGAATTGCATGCAGTACTTGATGAACCCTTCGTAAACGCTGTCGGAGATGTCGTCAGGCTTCGCTAACGTTTGATGAAATTCGAGGACGTCGTCGAGCTTTGCGTCGGCGAGTTGCGCTTGTTCCGATCGAGGCACTAGCTCGTAGCCATCCTCCTCCTTATTGAAATCTGAGCCGTCCTCGGCTCTGTCATTGGTTAAGATGGCAAGCGAAGGGACGGGTGGGAGGGGCTGAATTTGGTGCACGAATGAATGCATCTGGTCGATCCAGTCGTCGAACTCTTCGTCGACCTCGTCTTCGATGATATCACCGGGCTGAGCCGTTCGTCGAGAGAGGCCGTCGGGGCCGTGCATTGTACCGGGGACGTGAACGAGAGTAAAGTGGAACGTGAGTATCGAGACGATCCAGCGATTGATGCTTGCGCTGGGGGCGATGTCGGGGTTCTTCAGCATACCCTTGATGTACCGCGCATCGACTTCGACGATTAGGTTTCGAACGCCAATGAGGTAGAGTCGAAGGGATCGTAGTGCGCGGAATAGGCCGTAGATCTCGAGCTTGGGTTGCGAGAATCGACGTTCGCGGTCGTTGAGCGTGATCGAGCCGAATCTGTTGTAGTAGCGGACGCGCGTGTTGGCTTCGTCGCACTGGCAGAGGTGATATCCGACCGCGATGAACGAAGTGTCGACGGTGAGGATAACGGGAGAGGGGGAATCGTAATTAATGGCTCGAAGTGCGGGGGACGAGAGAAGCGCATCCTTAAGATCTTCCTGCACCGCGATTTGCTCCGGACCGAACGCGAACTCGACGTCCTTCCTTGTGAGGCGTACGAGCGTGTCGGCGCGGTGAGCGAAGTTACGGATGAAGATACGAACGACGCCGATGGTTCCGAGGAACGCTCGAACGTCGGATAGAGTAGCGCAGGGTCCCCAGTTGCGTATCGAAGCGACGCGAGAGTCGTCGGGAAGTCGTCCTTGCGGAGTGCAGCGATGTCCTACCACCATGATTTCTCGAGAGATCAGGACACTCTTTACTCCGGAGAAGGTTCCTCCTGCGTAGCGCATTCGAGTTACGACGCGGTTCATGTTCTCGAAATGCTCCCACACGAAGCGTCGAATGCCGTGGTTCGAAGGGAGCCGTTCGTCGTCGTAGTCTGATTCGGGACCTTTGACGGGAACGTCATCGACGTAGGGTACCGTGACGTGCGGGATTTCGGGCTGGAGGATGTAGGTGACGTCGTCGTGGAATATGGGGACCGAGTTCGTCCAACCCATCGGGAGTGTTACTAGCCGCATGGCTCCGTAGGGTGTCTGGAACGTCGTAAGGTCTCTCGAAGACTCCGCGATGAGTCGTTCGTCGTAGCCGACGTAGAGGTCGAGCATGCCGCCGCATGGTCTTCCTCCGAATTGTTCTGCGAGGTATTCGGGCGTCGGCGGTACACCGGAATGTTGAATTGTGACTGCGTTGAGGGGCTCGAGGGAATGAACGAGTCGAAGCGATTTGCCGTCCTTCTTTACGACACAGAACCAGCGCGATCGATACGACGAGTTCGAAGGCTCGTAGACTCCGGCGGCGATCTTTCGCTTGATCACTGCGCAGACTTCGTTGTAGATCCCGGGCGGAATAGGTATATTCTTCTGCACCCAGGGCGTGTGAGGAATGACGGGGAAATCGACGGGAGGGAAGTACTGGCTTGAAACATCCTCGCTCGTCGTTGGTCCACGCGAAGGCTTCGTTGTGCAAGCACATGAAGTGGTGTAGGACTCGACGCTCGTTGGGAAGCAGGAAATCGCCATTGTGAAGCTTCTCGGTGGTTTCGAAGCGTTCGAGGGTGTACCGACCGGTAGGTTTGAATGGCGGGGGGTCGGTCGAGAGCTTAGGCATGATGGAAAGAGGGTCGCCCTTGATGTCCCAAAGTATTTGAAATTGTTCGGGGACGGCACCAAGGACGGGTCGGGTCTTGAGAGCGACGGGCTTGTACTTCTTCTTTGTCGCGGCGAGTATCTTGTGCGTCGAAGGGGTAGAAGTCGAAGTCGTAGAAGGGAAGGGAAGAATCGAATTGGAAAACTGTGAGATGGACTTCGTCGGAACGGGAGCTGGCGGAGGCGAAGCGAACGGAGCTGAAAATAGAAGGGTCGAAGCCCACGTCGAAGCGTTCGACGGGGCGGCATTAGAAGCTGTATTGTCCGAAGCGTAGAGAGACTGTAAATATGAGGAAACGGAGGTGCATGCGGAGAGATACAGAGACGAAACAGTGTTCGGAGTCGAGGAATCAATAGGAGAGACGAAGGAAATACTCAGTTTTACCCCATCGTAGTCGATGACTAGCGCGGCTTCTCCTTGATCATGGGGAATCAATTCCTCGAAGCGAGAAAATGCGGCTTGCGACACCCGAAAGGATGCTGCTGGCCTCGCGATCTTCCTCGCGCGTACGTCGGAATCGTGACGGTTTCGCCGGTGTTCGGGCAGAGGATCGTGATCGTCCAGCTGCTTATGTACTAATGGTGCACCAACTGACGGATGGGCCTACGGACGGTTATGCACCAGGCAGCGCTTCTGCCTGCCCGCTGGTGCATCAACTCCTGGGGTATCTCCGGACCCTCCGGGGCCTCCTAGCTTTCGCCGTAGGGCCCCCTCGGCATCACGGCTTATTACTATATCGGGTAGCTATATTACTATTGTAGTGCAATATGTATTCTTGGTGCCACGGGCTCACCTGGACACCGAAAAATGGACAAAAAAGGTAATAAATCATATTTTTATTTCTCGTTTCAGTAGCTACGGGTACAATGATATACGAATCTATATATGGTAACTATATCCATCGAACGCGCTCGGGACGGGGTGGCGCGCACGGGCGGGCACAGCGTGTGCTGGCGGGACAGCGTGTACGGCGGGGGCAGCGCGTACGGCGGGAGTATGGGGCAGCGCGTACGGCAGGGGCAGCGTGTCGGGCAAGGGCAGCGTGTCGGGCAAGGGCGGCGTGTACGGCGGGGGCAGCGCGTACGGCGGGAGCAGGGGCAGCGCGTACCGGCGGGGGCAGCGTGTACGGCAGGGGCAGCGCGTACGGCGGGCGCGAGCGTGTACAGGCAGGGGCAGCACGTACGGCGGGCGCAAGCGTGTACAGGCGGGGGCAGCGCGTACCGGCAGGGGCAGCGCGTACGGCAGGGGCAGCGCGTACGGCAGGGGCAGCGCGTACGGCGGGCGCGAGCGTGTACAGGCGGGGGGCAGCGCGTACCGGCGGGTGCAGCGTGGACGGTAGGGGCAGCGAGCACAGGCGGGCGGCGTGGGTGCAGCAGCGAGCGGCGCGGGTGTAGCGGGCGGGCGAGCGGCGGGGGTGGACGTCGAGGGGCAGGGAGTGGGCAGGGGAGTGGGCAGGGGTGTAGGCCTTGCAGGGATGAATGTTGTCGGACTGGGGCTGCAGACAGCCGGTCAGTGACTGAAGAAAAGAAAAGAACATTATAAGACTCACCTTATGACGCTGCTCGCGAGCAGCAGCGGGACGTCGTCGACGTCGTGGACGACGTCGAGGAGACGACCTACGGTGACGCGTCGCTGTTGGCGCGCACTCGGGAACTGCCGGGATACCCAATTTGGGTATGTGGCTGATGTCTCGCTCGCGCTGCTCAGCAAGTACGGCCGTTTTAAGTAAATATATTTGGTGTATATTTAATAGAGATTACTCACAGTGTATTAGGTAGTATGTTTGTGAATTTGGGGGGCACTCCTCCACTTCCCCAGAGAGATACAAAGAAAACATACCCATTTGGGGTCTAGAATGGTCAAAAAATCGGAATATTTCGATGAATATCATGGGCACTCACCTATGCAGTAGTAGCATAAAAAATAGCCTGTAATATAGAGTATATAAGAATTGATTTCACCTAAGTTTGGTGTGAATAGGTGAGCAATTGCGGCCGCAATGCTCGAAACAGCCGTATAGGCAGGCAAGCGAACGTTTCGAGCATCGAGTCGCGCCTGGCTGAGCGCGCCACCTGATTGGCTGCGCAAGGCCTCGGCCGACTCGGGACTCTTCCTGTACATGCACTCTTTATCGTGCATCCCTCAAATTTTGTGAGCTTATTCTAATATTACTTTACTGTTCTTATATTAATTTTTAGGAGGATTGAGGCACTATTGAGAGCATAGTAATGCTCTCAATAAGCGTAAGACGAATATAAGACGTTTAAGACGCCTTCCGCCTTTGGTAAGCCGGCACTTCCCGGACTAAGCTGACGCGTCAGCTTTGGTGTCTGCTCGACGACGACGACGACGTCGTCGTCGTCCCGCTGCTGCCTGCGAGCAGCGTCCAAAAGTAAGTTCGTTTCGCTTCATTTTGCAGCTTTGTATGTACTGACATCTTGTTGTTTAGTGTCAATGGCGTCCGCACGCCGCCGCTTGCCATCGCGCTGGCATCCTCCCCGACGCTCGTACAGCCCCCACGTATCCCGCCTGCGCTCGCCCCTCCGACGCTCCTACGATCCCCGCTAATCCTGCCGACGCTCTTCCCGCCGACGTTCGTCCTGCCGACGCTCGCCCCATCCGTGCTCGTTCGACCGATGCTCCCTCCGCCCGCGCACACTGCGCCCCCTGTGCACACTGCGCCGCCCCTGCACGCTGCTCCCGCCTGTGCACGCTGCGTCCGCCCGGGGCGTTCCCTCCGCCCGCGCAAGCTGCGCTGCCCGTCCACGCTGCTCCTGCCTCTTACACGCTGCGCCGCCCGTGCATGCTGGTGCGCGCTGCACCGACCGTACACGCTGCCCTTGCACGCGCCCCTGTGCGTCCACGCCGCCCTCGCCCGTCCACGCCGCCCCCGCTCGTACACGCCGCCCCCGCTCGTACATGCTGCACTGCCCGTGCACGCTGCCCTGCCGACCGTCCACGCTGCCCTTGCACGCGCCTCTGCGCGTCCACGATGCCCTCGCCCGTCCACGATGCCCTCGCCCGTCCACGCTGCCCTCGCCCGTACATGCTGCACTGCCCGTGCACGCTGCCCCGCCCTGCCGACCGTACACGCTGCCCTTGCACGTGCCCCTGCGCGTCCACGCCGCCCTCGCTCATACATGCCGCCCTCGCCCGTACATGCTGCACTGCCCGTGCACGCTGCCCCGCCCTGCCGACCGTACACGCTGCCCTTGCACGCGGCCCTGCACGTCCACGCTGCCCCGCCTGTCCACGCTGCCCCTGCCGCCCGTCCACACTGCTCCCGCCCGTCCACGCCGCTCCCGCCCGGCGTGTTCCTTCGCCCGCGCACGCCGCTCCCGCCCGTGCACGCTGCGTCCGCCCGGCGTGTTCCCTCCGCCCGCGCACGCTCGCCAGACGTACCTACAGTATATATATATTCTCGTACTGTTGTACCTACTCAATTGAAAATAAAAACATGATTTTTTTCCTATTTTTGTACATTTTTTGGTGCCCAGATGAGTCTGTGGCACCCAAAATACAAATTTCGCTGTAAATTAAATGACCTAGGGCCGGTATAATAGATACCTACTAGATATAGTAATAAGCCGTGAAGCCGAGGGGACCCTACGGCGAAAGCTAGGAGGCCCCGGAGGGTCCGGAGATACCCCAGGAAGTGATGCACCAGCAGCCAGGCAGAAACGCTGCCTGGTGCATAACGGTGCGTAGGCCCATCCATCAAATGGTGCACCAGGTATACATAAGTTGGTGTGTACGAAGCCTCCATTTCCTTCAGTTCCAGGTCGAGGTCGTGGAGGACCGCCCGACGATGCGCAATAAAGGCGCGCTCCTCCCAGATTGCCCGAATGACCGACGTCGAGGCAGCGTCAAGACGAAGAGACTCGAGGTCGTCCTGGTCCAGCCCTAGATGGCTGCCCCCATCGAGCGGAACTCGAACGGGGGCGCGCAACGACCGTTCGATCCGCCGCTTCTTCGAGCCGCTCGACTCGGCAACGGACGTCCCTGCCGACGGGGGTCGCTCTACGACGAAAGAGTCAGCTATGGGTAGAACAACAAAAACACGAAGACACACCTCGCTTCTTGGTCCCACCTCGAGTCTTCTTCGTTTTGCCCAGGACAGACACCTTGTCGAAGTAGCAACCCTGCTGATTCTGGGCGCACCTCTCGCAAGTCGTGGCGCCTTCAACCCACACGCAATCGACCGGGGCCGAGCGGTATCCGGCGCAACGGTCGCACTACACAGAGAAGTTCAGTCATCGAATGACTTCGAAGCACAAGCGGGCTTACCTTCTGACCCGCCTGCCGCTTTGTGAGGGCAACGGCGGCCGTGTCGGCCTCGGTCATCGCTAACGGACGCTCGAGCACCCGCGGAGTCTTCTACGAATCAGGTCAATATTCGAACGACGACAGAAGGATCAACTTACTACAGATGGGTCATCGGATAGCTCGATGACCTCATCATCGAGCTTGGCACGGCCCTTTCCCTTCGAATCACTCGACGCGGCACCGACGGTAGCAGACTCGTCGACCAACCCTTCGGCCGCGGCGATCTTCGCAAGTTTTTCGTCGGCGGCCTCCTGCTCGCGGCGCTCCTCCGCTTCGGCCTTCTTACGGCGTTCGGCTTCCTCGTGTTGGCGACGATCGTCGTCTTCCTTTTTGCGGCGCTCGTCTTCGAGTCGACGGTCTTCGGCAGCCTTCGCGCGCTTCTCAGCTTCTTCGGCGCGTCGTGCTTCTTCTTCGGCGAGGCGCTTTTGTTCCGCGGCGCGTCGCTCCAACTCGAAGTCGATGGCGGTCGCGAGCTCGGGCCAATCACCGCGAGCCCACCCCAACCACGGCTCCGACGATTGCTGGGCGAGCTGCTTCACCGCCTCGGCAACGCGAACTTCGGTTTCTTCGTCGCGGATGGCGCCGAGTGCCTTGCGATAGGCAAGCTAGCCAAAGCCAAACGGTTAGTCAGACTAAGCAGACAAAGAGTAACTTACGACGAGCGGCGACAAGTCCTGCGCCCAACCTTCGACCACATCGACCGTGGCGTCGGCAGCGGGCGGGGCGTCGAGGATCAAGAGCAACGAAGCTAGTCGGCGGTTGACGAGCGACGGCGTCGAAGCAGGTGTGGCAGAACGAGAAGACATGGCAGCAGGAAGGTTCGACAACGATGGCGAGGTAGCGAAGAAAGAACGATGGACTGGGGAAAATAAGGCTAAGTCCACCCAGCTTATATCCCCTTTTCGACCAGCGTTTAGCGCCGACCACGAGGCGTTTGAAACCGACACGGGTTGCCATGCCGCTTCGATCCATTCACGATCATCACGCTTCTCGCATCACGTGGAGGACCGAGGACGGTCCAAATTTCAATAAGGAGGAGATGATAGGCGCCAAGCCCCTCTGGGCCCCGATACAGCTCTTTTCGGCATTCACATCCCGCCCGGCACTTCGGCTCAGTCACCCAAGTCTTCGATTTCGCCTTCGACGTCCTTCGATGCTACGCACGTGACCCCCGACGCTCAGTATCCTTCGACACTCTTCGATGTCTTCGACCGTTTGCTACGCTTGCTCGAAGCTCGGCGCGGTCGTTCCGAGGCCTCGCTCTTAGATCCAGGACCATCTTCCGCATTCGGCGAACAATAGAGCCCCTCGACGCCGCTCGTCCATCGCGTGCATCGCTTCGTGCCACACCGACGCATCCGGTCTTTCTCAATTAGGTATCGAGCCTCGCGGCGTGCCTTCGAAGCCGGATATCGGTCCGAAGTGTCTCGTATGTTTCTCTTCATCTCCGCGTTCGGCATGACGTCACTCGACCGATGGCCTCGATACGTGCCACTCGGTGAGGCGGACTCGTGTAGGACAATGCAAAGCCACTCGTACTAGTGTGCCACTCTCGATAGGCGTAGCGTTCTCTTTCGTAGTATAAAACATGTCGTATTTCTCTCTCAAATACAAGTTCCTTTTCCCCCTCGAGTTCAGAGCTCATAAGTCGAGTTCGCCCTGCGTCTAAAGTCTTCTACTGCGTCACTTCGTTCTTCGTCTGCGCTGCGTTTACTTCGAAACCTCGTCACTGCGTCTGTTCGTCGATACCATCTCAACGAACCTTTGAACCTACGATCGCCTTCGATTACCATCTAGAACTGCGTTGCGTCTCGAACCGCGTTCTAGCTAAGTCCTCCCCTTCGAAGCATTTCTGTTCTTTCTACGATACATCGACGAGCTCTATCGATCTTCGATTGTCTCCACCGCGTCTTGCTAAAATTACCCAGCCTTCGAGTAGCTTCGACGACGTGTCGAGCTACACCGTAAGTTTCTCTAGCGTTCGTAGCCTCTCCGAAGGCGTTTCTCGTATTCACTCGAACCGCGGGACACCCTTGCTGCTAACTCCCCTCCACTAAGACTATGCAGCGTTTCTCTAGTCCCTTTAGGTCGCACCCAGGTTAGGGGTTAGGGTTTCGTAGGTCGTATCATTTCTGGAGCCCACCACGAGGGGATTTCAGGCAAGAATTCGCCGCTTTCGGGTTTCCGAAAATGTCTCCAGTACTCACCCGCTCGCAAGCGCGTGAGGCTGCTAGTCGCAGCGCCAGCGAAAACCTCGACAGCTCCTCTCGAACACTCTCGACTCCCTCTCTGACGATTCCCGGTAACTTCGACCGCGACGAAGAAGACGAGATCGACCAAGAACTCCAGGACGACTTCGACGAAGAACCGATCCCTCCGACCTCCGAAGAACGCACGTCGTCCCCCGAGCTTCTAGGCCTCACTACTTCCGACTACGCCACTTCGTCTCCCGATCTTTTCGATCAATCCGGATCTTCGCCCGAACCCGAGGATCCCATCTCATCGACTTCGAATCTCGTACTTCTGACTCCGTCTTCTTTTCGCGCCCACACTCAGCCATCCATCGCATCTTCTTCGCGACTTCCAGTCATACCTACATCCAGCCTGGCACCTCCTCCAGCATCGGCACCTTCGAACACAGCTCCGAACTCCAACTCCGCACCGCCCGCACCTACGAATCCTTCGACTACTACCGCGTCCTCTTCGAACCCCGTTCCAGTAGTACCCCCAGTTCCCGCATCATCTTCGAACGCCCCTGCGCCTACTTCTAACACTACGAGCATGAGTCAGAACGCGAACCCACCGTTGATGCCCCCACGCGGTCATTCGACGGCACCGAGCTTCGACCCGTCGGAAGTCCGTTCGCTTCGGCGTTACTTCCAGGATCTCGAGGCGTTGTTCGCCCGGTGTCAGATTACCGACAACGCGGCCAAGAAACAGTGGGCCATTCGGTACCCTTCGATCGACGTCGCCGACTTGTGGGAAACCATCGAGTCCTTCGTCGACGTAAACAAGAGCTACAACAAATGGAAAGCAGACGTACGAGCACTCTATCCTGGCGCCGACGACACGCGGAAATGGTCGTTGGCAGATATGGATCAGCTCATCGGAGAACGCAGCTCGTATCGGAATTCACAACGCGGCAGATCTAGGCTGCTACTACCGCGACTTCATGGCCATTACGAAACATCTCATCGCACAGAACCGTCTCTCCACTATCGAACAAAGCCGCGCATTCCTTCGAGGGTTCCAGCCAGCGTTGCTCACGCGGCTCGAGACTCGACTTCATCTCAAGCACCCCGATCACTACGCCGACGACCCGTACACCATGGCAGAGATTCACGCGGCGGCTACTTTCATTTTACACGGTACTTCAAGCACACCTACGACAGCGGCTAACCAGCCTATCACTTCGACATCTAACGCTTCGACCACGGTGCCCCCCGGGATGATCAAAACCGAAGACATCTCGATGATCATCGAGAGCTTATCGAAGACGATTGCGACCCTCATCCAGCCAACGACGCATGCTACGCACAACCACGCCCCCGCCCCGAGACAACAAGCCGCCGCCCACGTCCACGTCCACGAGAACGGCGAAACCGAGCAGACATGCCACTACTGCGGCAATCGTGGCTGCAGGGTAGGCACCTGCGAGTTCGCGGCGATCGACATTCGGGAAGGCAAGTGCAAGCGGAACACCGAAGGCAAGATCGTCCTCCCGAACGGTAGCTTCTGCCCTCGAACGATCCCTGGTCTCACAATACGAGATCGAATATACGAATGGCATCGAAGAAATCCCGCAGCACCCGCCGCTCCGACAATGCTCTTCGAGATCGACGACCGATCGACCGTACAGACGTTCACGCTCAACACCAGCGGAAGGATCGAGGCGCTAGAACGAGAACTCCTTCAGCTGCGGAAGCGAAGGGAGGTCTTCGACGGCGTCGAGATTCTCCAGCGAAAGAAGCCTATGACGACGACGGTCCCGAAGAACGCGGAAGCCTCGGGATCGGGTACATCGAAGGAAGCGGCGGCACCCTCGAGCACTTCGACAAGCACGGCCCCGCCTCCAACGATACCAGCAGCAGCACCCTCACCGTCCTCTTCGCCACCCACGCAACCTACGTCTCAGCCTACTACTACGTCCGTTCCCGCAACGCCGCCACTACATCCTTTCGCCAACGCTCGAGACGCGACCTACGCACCGCCGAACGTTCGAAACTTCGCAACTCCGCCGAAGCCCTCGAACGACAAAGGCAAGGAGCCAGCGTACAAGACAGTCGTCCCTATCATCCAGCCGAAGCTCGCCGAAGAAATCTTCCAGCGTTCGATGAAATCACAGTTCGTCACGCTGACCCCCGAAGAGCTTCTTTCGATCGCGCCGGACGTTCGAACCAAGTACCGCGAAGCCGTCACCCCGAAGCGAGTCTCGACGGAACCCGTCACCTCGGCCCACATCGTAGAAATCGCCGACGACGAGGTCGTGTCCGTCAACCAGCTCTCGTGTTCGGGCGCGACACTGGAACCTGGTGCTACGATCGTCCCCGACCCTTACGAAACATATTTGAAGCACGTCCCTCACGGCAAGTACCCCGCAGAATTCACCGTCGCCCGTGATTCGAACGCGATTCGTTCGATCATCGCGTTGATCGACAACAAGGAGCAGATCGAATGCATCGTCGACCCGGTTCGCAGATCGTAGCCATGTCGGAAGAAATCTGTCTCGGACTCAACCTTCTCTTCGATCCTACCATCCAGCTAAACATGCAGTCCGCGAACGGCGAGGTGGACCGATCGTTAGGGCTGATTTGAAATGTTCCCTTCCGCATCGGTGACATCGTGTTGTATCTGCAGGCTCACGTTATTCGAAATGCAGCCTACGACATTCTCCTCGGCCGACCCTTCGACGTACTCACGCAGAGCGTCGTCAAGAACTTCGCCGACGAGAACCAGACGATCCACCAACTTATGTATACCTGGTGCACCATTTGATGGATGGGCCTACGCACCGTTATGCACCAGGCAGCGTTTCTGCCTGGCTGCTGGTGCATCACTTCCTGGGGTATCTCCGGACCCTCCGGGGCCTCCTAGCTTTCGCCGTAGGGTCCCCTCGGCTTCACGGCTTATTACTATATCTAGTAGGTATCTATTATACCGGCCCTAGGTCATTTAATTTACAGCGAAATTTGTATTTTGGGTGCCACAGACTCATCTGGGCACCAAAAAATGTACAAAAATAGGAAAAAAATCATGTTTTTATTTTCAATTGAGTAGGTACAACAGTACGAGAATATATATATACTGTAGGTACGTCTGGCGAGCGTGCGCGGGCGGAGGGAACACGCCGGGCGGACGCAGCGTGCACGGGCGGGAGCGGCGTGCGCGGGCGAAGGGAACACGCCGGGCGGGAGCGGCGTGGACGGGCGGGAGCAGTGTGGACGGGCGGCAGGGGCAGCGTGGACAGGCGGGGCAGCGTGGACGTGCAGGGCCGCGTGCAAGGGCAGCGTGTACGGTCGGCAGGGCGGGGCAGCGTGCACGGGCAGTGCAGCATGTACGGGCGAGGGCGGCATGTATGAGCGAGGCGGCGTGGACGCGCAGGGGCACGTGCAAGGGCAGCGTGTACGGTCGGCAGGGCGGGGCAGCGTGCACGGGCAGTGCAGCATGTACGGGCGAGGGCAGCGTGGACGGGCGAGGGCATCGTGGACGGGCGAGGGCATCGTGGACGCGCAGAGGCGCGTGCAAGGGCAGCGTGGACGGTCGGCAGGGCAGCGTGCACGGGCAGTGCAGCATGTACGAGCGGGGGCGGCGTGTACGAGCGGGGGCGGCGTGGACGGGCGAGGGCGGCGTGGACGCACAGGGCGCGTGCAAGGGCAGCGTGTACGGTCGGTGCAGCGCGCACCAGCATGCACGGGCGGCGCAGCGTGTAAGAGGCAGGAGCAGCGTGGACGGGCAGCGCAGCTTGCGCGGGCGGAGGGAGCATCGGTCGAACGAGCACGGATGGGGCGAGCGTCGGCAGGACGAACGTCGGCGGGAAGAGCGTCGGCAGGATTAGCGGGGATCGTAGGAGCGTCGGAGGGGCGAGCGCAGGCGGGATACGTGGGGGCTGTACGAGCGTCGGGGAGGATGCCAGCGCGATGGCAAGCGGCGGCGTGCGGACGCCATTGACACTAAACAACAAGATGTCAGTACATACAAAGCTGCAAAATGAAGCGAAACGAACTTACTTTTGGACGCTGCTCGCAGGCAGCAGCGGGACGACGACGACGTCGTCGTCGTCGAGCAGACACCAAAGCTGACGCGTCAGCTTAGTCCGGGAAGTGCCGGCTTACCAAAGGCGGAAGGCGTCTTAAACGTCTTATATTCGTCTTACGCTTATTGAGAGCATTACTATGCTCTCAATAGTGCCTCAATCCTCCTAAAAATTAATATAAGAACAGTAAAGTAATATTAGAATAAGCTCACAAAATTTGAGGGATGCACGATAAAGAGTGCATGTACAGGAAAGAGTCCCGAGTCGGCCGAGGCCTTGCGCAGCCAATCAGGTGGCGCGCTCAGCCAGGCGCGACTCGATGCTCGAAACGTTCGCTTGCCTGCCTATACGGCTGTTTCGAGCATTGCGGCCGCAATTGCTCACCTATTCACACCAAACTTAGGTGAAATCAATTCTTATATACTCTATATTACAGGCTATTTTTTATGCTACTACTGCATAGGTGAGTGCCCATGATATTCATCGAAATATTCCGATTTTTTGACCATTCTAGACCCCAAATGGGTATGTTTTCTTTGTATCTCTCTGGGGAAGTGGAGGAGTGCCCCCCAAATTCACAAACATACTACCTAATACACTGTGAGTAATCTCTATTAAATATACACCAAATATATTTACTTAAAACGGCCGTACTTGCTGAGCAGCGCGAGCGAGACATCAGCCACATACCCAAATTGGGTATCCCGGCAGTTCCCGAGTGCGCGCCAACAGCGACGCGTCACCGTAGGTCGTCTCCTCGACGTCGTCCACGACGTCGACGACGTCCCGCTGCTGCTCGCGAGCAGCGTCATAAGGTGAGTCTTATAATGTTCTTTTCTTTTCTTCAGTCACTGACCGGCTGTCTGCAGCCCCAGTCCGACAACATTCATCCCTGCAAGGCCTACACCCCTGCCCACTCCCCTGCCCACTCCCTGCCCCTCGACGTCCACCCCCGCCGCTCGCCCGCCCGCTACACCCGCGCCGCTCGCTGCTGCACCCACGCCGCCCGCCTGTGCTCGCTGCCCCTACCGTCCACGCTGCACCCGCCGGTACGCGCTGCCCCCCGCCTGTACACGCTCGCGCCCGCCGTACGCGCTGCCCCTGCCGTACGCGCTGCCCCTGCCGTACGCGCTGCCCCTGCCGTACGCGCTGCCCCTGCCGGTACGCGCTGCCCCCGCCTGTACACGCTTGCGCCCGCCGTACGTGCTGCCCCTGCCTGTACACGCTCGCGCCCGCCGTACGCGCTGCCCCTACCGTCCACGCTGCCCCCGCCGGTACGCGCCGCTCGCTGCTGCACCCACGCCGCCCGCCTGTGCTCGCTGCCCCTGCCGTACGCGCTGCCCCTGCCGGTACGCGCTGCCCCCGCCTGTACACGCTTGCGCCCGCCGTACGTGCTGCCCCTGCCTGTACACGCTCGCGCCCGCCGTACGCGCTGCCCCTACCGTCCACGCTGCCCCCGCCTGTACACGCTCGCGCCCGCCGTACGCGCTGCCCCTGCCGTACGCGCTGCCCCTGCCGTACGCGCTGCCCCTGCCGTACGCGCTGCCCCTGCCGGTACGCGCTGCCCCCGCCTGTACACGCTTGCGCCCGCCGTACGTGCTGCCCCTGCCTGTACACGCTCGCGCCCGCCGTACGCGCTGCCCCTACCGTCCACGCTGCCCCCGCCGGTATCGCGCCGCTCGCTGCTGCACCCACGCCGCCCGCCTGTGCTCGCTGCCCCTGCCGTACGCGCTGCCCCTGCCGTACGCGCTGCCCCTGCCGGTACGCGCTGCCCCCGCCTGTACACGCTTGCGCCCGCCGTACGTGCTGCCCCTGCCTGTACACGCTCGCGCCCGCCGTACGCGCTGCCCCTGCCGTACGCGCTGCCCCTGCCGTCACGCGCTGCCCCTGCCGTACGCGCTGCCCTGCCGGTACGCGCTGCCCCCGCCTGTACACGCTTGCGCCCGCCGTACGTGCTGCCCCTGCCTGTACATCGCTCGCGCCCGCCGTACGCGCTGCCCCTACCGTCCACGCTGCCCCCGCCGGTATCGCGCCGCTCGCTGCTGCACCCACGCCGCCCGCCTGTGCTCGCTGCCCCTGCCGTACGCGCTGCCCCTGCCGTACGCGCTGCCCCCGCCGGGTACGCGCTGCCCCTGCTCCCGCCGTACGCGCTGCCCCCGCCGTACATCGCTGCCCTTGCCCGACACGCTGCCCTTGCCCGACACGCTGCCCCTGCCGTACGCGCTGCCCCATACTCCCGCCGTACGCGCTGCCCCCGCCGTACACGCTGTCCCGCCAGCACACGCTGTGCCCGCCCGTGCGCGCCACCCCGTCCCGAGCGCGTTCGATGGATATAGTTACCATATATAGATTCGTATATCATTGTACCCGTAGCTACTGAAACGAGAAATAAAAATATGATTTATTACCTTTTTTGTCCATTTTTCGGTGTCCAGGTGAGCCCGTGGCACCAAGAATACATATTGCACTACAATAGTAATATAGCTACCCGATATAGTAATAAGCCGTGATGCCGAGGGGGCCCTACGGCGAAAGCTAGGAGGCCCCGGAGGGTCCGGAGATACCCCAGGAGTTGATGCACCAGCGGGCAGGCAGAAGCGCTGCCTGGTGCATAACCGTCCGTAGGCCCATCCGTCAGTTGGTGCACCATTAGTACATAAGCAGCTGTCGTACATTGCTGCGGGAGGCGTCGATTTCCACGATGGTTCGGGCAACGAAGCGTAGTTGATTGCGCGACGCATCTTGTAGTGTAGTCGTATCGTTGTAGTCGCGTTGCATAGTGTCGTGAATGAAAATGTGGCCTGAGTGCCTAGACGAAACCTAGCGGGGACTTTAAGAGAAAACGAAATGAAAATAAGCGTGTTCGAAGCAAGTGGTAATACGATCGAAGGACATAGAAGACAAAATCGAAACGTTCGTAGCGAGGACAAATGGACTTAATGAAAATATAGGCTCAGTTTGTCATCACAGCCTAGGAGGACTCGTCTAAGGGGAGCCTCCGCGCAACGATCGAATCGAAGCGTTCGAAGAACGTCGAACGATATCGCGACTTTATCGAGTTGAATCGAAGATATTCGTACAAGGGGTGGTCTAGAACTTAGGAGAAAATCAAGCATATAGCGTAACATGAGAGCAGAAACGGAGAGAAGAAAGTACGCATCGTGTTGTACAAGTAAGAAATGGGAGAACCTCTATTCGTCGTGTTCTTCGGCTTCTTCGACTTCATCGTCGTCGTCGTCGCCGAGAGAATTCGATAGTTCGAGTTCTCGAAGGCGCTCTGTCGAGACATCTTTGAGATCTTCGGGAATTGGGATGGATTTTCGAGCGAAATACGGGATGACGCGGAATGCTGCGATGGGTCGATCGAGGACTGTACCGTCGAGTTTGCACACGATGTACGCGCCGCCCTTGTTGCGCGAGACAACGATGAGGGGGCCTAGATATCGCGGGCGCATCTTGCGGTTGAGGGACTTCTCGATCTTCGTGTTGCGTATGAGCACTAGGGCTCCGCGCTTGAAGTCGAAATCCTGGATCGAGTGTTCGTGCTCTTTTTCGAAGCGAATTGCTGCCGTTCGACGTGCTTCGTAGACCTTCGAGTGAAGTTCGGTGACTTGCTCGACGCGTTTCTGGAGCGCGATGACTCTTCAGGCGATGAGGTCGGTCGTTGAAAGAATCGAAGTCGGCGGTGGTTGGAGATACGTTGCTTCGACGATATCGAGAGGAATGAGGGGATGGGTGCCCGTTGTAAGGCTTGGTGCTCCTCCCGCTGTGCGATAAGCACACCTGGAAGGAACAGATCAAAGAGTCGAAGGGGAAGAGGAGTGAAGACGTTCGCAGCGTCTGGCACGGAGGATGAGCAAGAGAGAAAAGAATTGATTGAGCTAGAGACTCGTAGGTATATGGGGGCGCTCTATGTGTGCTATCCCAGTCAAGTCGCAGTCGCAGTCCTAAGTACGCAGTAGATATCCCGAATCGCAGTAAAATGGGTCAAGCCGCTTGCTCGCCCTCTCGTAGAAGTAAAACGCAGTGTAGCTCCGCTGAGCAAGAAAACCCGGTCGCGTGAAAGTCAAAGTCCCAGTCGCAGCTCGTACCAGATGGATGATGCCCCTTCCGCCTCGTCCCCCTTCCTCATATATACCTTGTCCCGCGTCCGCTGCCACGTCACTCTCCCTCCCGCTTCCTCCCGCTGCCTCCCCTCCGACTCTTCCCCTGACTTACTTATCCTCCTTCCGCGCGCTCTTCCCTCCCTTCGCCTCATTTGCCATGTCTGAGCCTGCCGAACCCACCGACCCCATCGGCTCCCTCCACGTCCGCCGCTACCTCCTCCTCGTAGACGTGCTTCGCGCTGAATGCGTTGTTGAGCCTTCATTCCGCCCTTCCGATCCGGCTGCTTGGCTTGCCTGGGCGCACGGAGTGCGCTGGCTGCTGGTTTGTCCACCTTCTCTTTTACTTCTCTTCCCTCCCCTCACGTCCCGTCCCGCAGCGCCTTGCCTATGAGGCTCGGGCCCAAGCCATAGCCGCGGGGAACCTCACGCTCCCTCCGCTCACTGCCTTCGTCACCCTCCGCGAGCTCGTCCACTACATCGACTCGATCTTCCGCTCCTCCCTGAGCCATCGCGGTGCAGTCCCTTATCCTGGGATCGCCTGGAGCCCCGACGAGGTCCGCTCTAATGCGCAGCGGGACGAAGCTGGCACTCCGCCTCCCCTCCCGTTGTACACGGAAGAGGCCTTCTGGACCCCTCCCCGCGTCACCGAGGAACGTACCGATGAGGCTTTGGAACGGCTCGAACTTATCGCCCGCCAGTTCTCGGACACTTTGGACCGTATGCGTCCCTATCCGCGGGCGTTCGAAGACTTAGAGCACTCGATCCGTGTTGCCGCCCATGCTCTGGGAGGGAGGGGAGGACGTCGGGAGGGAGGTCCCTCGCGGGCCCGTACCCCTGCGGAGGAGGATTTCCGTTACCACCGGGAGACTATTTATCGTCCCCCGCGCCACCGCTCGTTCTCTGACGTCGGCGGGGAAGGGCCCGACGCTCCCATCGACTTGTCGACCGTAGATTAGCGTTCCGTCCTGTAGTCGTTCCGTTCGAATGCCATGCTTGCTTCCGTCAAGCTCCCTTGTCCCGCGTGATCACCTCTCCTTCGTTCCGCTGTCTCGTCCTGCCCTACCGTCCGTTCATAGGGTAGCGCATACCCATTCCTTACATCCCCTACCCACTTAAATTCCGACCGTCCTCGGTCGGTCCGCCGTCCTAATCCCCGAGCAAATCCCCGGGCCTTCAGGTCGTCCGATCATCGCAGATACACGCGATCGGGCCGCGATCGCGTTAAGATCGATAGCGCTGGGGCACGCGCCCACCTCGAGGCGCTCCTGCCGCGCATCCCGCTGCTCCCACAGAGGCTGCCAAACGAGGGAAACGGCACCCGCTTCTTCATCCCTAACGTCCTCTCTTCCCCTCCGGCCTCGCCCTTTACCCCCCACTCTCCCTTCCCGACCTCGACCCGCTCCCTCCACAACCATGTCCGTCGACCTCACCAACCCCGCCGCTGCTCGCCGCTCCCTCCCTATCATCGAACAGCGCCTCGACACGCTACGCAGCGCGGAACCAGAGCTCGGCGACGACCCCTCGCCGCGGGACCTACAGGAGTGGCTACGGTGGGTGAACTCCTTGGGCCAGGCCTGGGTAAGTGGCTCGTTCGCGATTCCCGTCGCGCCGTCGCTCCCTAACCTTGACGTTCCCGCTAGGTGGCGCTGGCGGCGCGCCCATGCAGTGGCCAGCCACGAAACCACGCCGCGCAGTGCCCCGGCCCTGGAGCTGCAAACCTGGCTCGCAGCCACGCGCGGCCGACTCATGGCCTACCGCGACGAATTCCCCGTCGCGGATCAGTACTACGACTCCCTCCTGCAGCGCCTTTCTCCCGCCCACAGCGCCACCTTCCTCGCCGGCACTCAAAACTTCACCTGGAATCGCCACTCGCGCACCCTCCATAACCTGTGGCCCCCAGCCCCATTCCCTCCCACCGACGCCGATACGTCCGCCTCGGGGTCCCGCTACACCTCCCGTCAGAAACGGATGAAGTAAGTCGCAACGCCTCTTCAGGCGGAAGCGTGCCGCTAACGCCGTTGACCGTGGAGTTGGACGATGACGAAGGTGAAGATGAAGTAGAACCCTCGTCCGACCTCGCCCCGCCGTCCCCGCCGCCCCCACGCACCGTGGGTGGGAAGAAGCGGCAGACGAAAGGTAGAACGGCCGCCCGAAACCTCCCAAAGCCCCCGCCTTTCGATCAAGGTTCCGCCTCGTCCCGCCACCGCCACCAAGAAAAACCTCGCTGATCGCCCGAACCGCGATCGGCGGGGTCCCATCGTGTACCTCAACCACCCCCCGTGCGCATACTGCGCCCGAAAGGGCTATCGCTGCGCAGGAGATGGCACCCGCCGCCATGTTTGCGAGTCGTGCATGATCGCGCGGGCGAAGTGCACCATCCGAGACGATCCCCCCGCTAATCGTAAGTCCCGCCTCCGCTCTTCCGTCCGCAGGTACACTTCATCGCGCATCCGCAGAGCAAATCGAGTTCGTCGGCCCGCAGTCTGACGAGGACGACGACGAGCCACCTTACCCTCCCGAATTCCCGCTCACCACCCGGGCCCGACCTGTCGTCCTCATCCCACCCCGTCCGCGCGCCACCACCATCCGTCCGCCCATCGCGTCTCCTGCCGCTGCGCCCGCGACGCCCTCACCACGGCCATCCGCACCCCCGCGGCCCACTGAGGAACCCCTGTTCCTACCCATGACGCCCGAGCAGCCGGATTCCTTTCCGTGGCAACCCTCCAGCCTCCTACCGGCCTTCTCCCCCTTCCGCTCCGTTCTTCCCCCGCCCTCATTCGTCGCCCCCGCAACCTCGACCTTTGGACGTCGCCGCGGAACCCCCGTGCGAGCCGCAGACCGAACTCGAGGAGTGGCTCGTCGCGCGATTAGCGGCGACCACAGAGTTCCTTTTTCAGATGGCGGATCGAGCCCGGGACCTGGGGTATGCAGAGCAGTTTGGCATCCCCGACTACCCCTCCCGCTCCGAAAGTCCTGCCCCCGATTTTGTCGAAGGGTCCTCGAGCGGCCCCGCTCCCCATCCGGCTCCTGACAGCGACGACGCCGTGGCTGAGCTCCTGGCTGCTGAGCTCGACTCCCCAACACTCCCGCCGCTGTCGCCCACCGACGAGGACATGGTAGACCTCACCGGGGCGTCCAAAGGGAAAGGGCGCGAGACGTAGCGCGGGCCCCTCCCTCCTTGACTCGCGAAGTGTACGAAATGTAGCATTATCTCGTAGTCGTAGTACCCGTCAGTCTGTCATCTGTACCGCTTGTCTTGTATGTACGCGCCGCCGCCTGCCGTTGATCGGCTAAAATCAATGCATGTCAGTTACTCGTCCCACAGTCCCCGTCCGCCCCGTGTGCCCCTGCCGCGTGTCTCCTCGCGTTCTGCGTAGAAGCCGCCTCGCGGCCAGCGCGTGTTGCGCCCCTAGGTATAACTACCGCCGCCCGTCCCCGATTTCCCTGAGTTTCTTCCACCTCGCCTCCCTGCCTTCCTGCCCAGCCTCATGAGCGCGACGCCCCCGGTGTTTTCCCCTGAGGAGGCCCGCGAAAGGTACCTGCAAGTCCTCTGTGACACCCCCATTCCCTCCGATCCACCCGCGCGCATCGCGTGGGTCCACGCCGTAGACACCGCCGAGGTACGTGCTCCCCTTCCGCCCACACCATTCCTTGTCCCTGAACTCCCGTCTAGGCCATCCTTCATTCCACGCTCCCGGAGGACTATGATCCTTCATCCCCGTCGGAGCCTGCCCCCGGGATCGACGTCCTTGCCCGCCGCGCTGTGGTGGACTCCTTCCGCCTGCGCTACCTCCCGCATCCGCCGCCGGTCCCCGTCCGCCTAACCGCCTTAGAACTCCAAAACGTCCAACTCCAAGCCCGCATCGACCAACTCGAGCCCGCTCTCGCTCAGATCCTTCAAGTGCAAATGGACCCGCTGCGCTCTGACGTCATTGCCCGCGCCCTCGAGATCCTCGCAGAAGTAGATCACCGTTTGTCTCTCCAAGACACGGCCCTTTCTTCCGCGCTGGGTACGTCCATGTCCCTTCTTCGTGCCGAGGTCCACGCGCGTGCCCGTGATTCCTCGTCCGCCTTGCGTATCCTCCAAGACCAGGTCGCCCACGGATTCGATCGAGCCGCCTTTTCCCTCTCTACCCACAACACCGTCATCCAGTCCCTTCTTCGCCGTGTCCTCGCCCTGGAAGCCCGCCTCCCTTCCCCCGACCCTCCTCCCGTACCTTACTCTTCCCCCCGTCATCGGATCCTTCCTCCCCGCTCGATCCCTCCCTCCCGTTTCCTCCCCATAATTCTTTTGCTCACTGTCCCGACCCACATCTTCCTCCCCCGCTTCCATTTCGTCCAATACCCCTTTTTGCGCTTCTTCCGCTTCCTCGACGATCTTGCGCACGTCTAGTGCAACCTCTTTCGCGCCTTATACGGTACCACACGGAAAGCTGCATACCGTAGTCTCGACACCGCTCCTGTTAGTTCCGCGAGTATGTAGGCTCCTCCTTTTGTACGCCGTACGACAACCATAGGCCCGAAATACCGGGGTTTTGATTTCCTGCTATGTTCCGTCTCAATCTGTGAGTTCCGCACTAGCACCAGATCCCCCGCCGTGAACACAAAATCCTTGATTGTCCGCGCGAACCGCCGCTCGAAATCCTTGACCGACGCGTATCGAGCCGCTAGCACCCTCCGCCGTACGTCCCGCAAATCCTCCGCCCGTTTGAGCAGCTGCCGCCCCGGATTTCAAGTAGGTCCACATCGCTGATCTCCTTCCGGTCGGGCGGCACCAAGTACGTAGCTTCCGCCAGGTCGAAAGGGAAAACTGGCTCGATCCCGTGCGCGATATAGAAAGGCGAGGTGCCCGTCGATTTCTGAATCGTCACCCGTTCCGCCCAAAACACGGCATGCATCACCTTAGGCCACCCCTTCTCGTTCCCTCCACAAAGCTTAACCGCCGCTTCCCGTACGTCCCGGTGCCTCCGCTCCACGATCCCGTTCGCCTGTGAGTTGTACGCTGAGATTCGAATATGGTTGATTTTGTACCGTTCCCGCAAGTGTTCCAACGCCGCGACAAACGGTGTCCCGTTATCCGTAACAATTTCCTCCACTGCTCCCCACCGACACAGCAGCTCCTCGTAGATGAAGTTCCCAATCGTAACTCCTGTCTCCTTCCGCAGCATCCGCCATTCCGGGTAAGACGACAGGGAACAACGCGCTTGGACGATATGCGTGTACCCGTATGCTGTTGGCATGTGCATCGAGTCCATGTGCACCTTCGAAAACAGCCCCCCCGGCATAGGTACCGTCGGTGGGATGTGGTACTTGTGCGCCTTGCGGAGCTGACACTCATGGCAGCTTCCCACATACCATTTTACGTCGTGATCGAGACTAACCCACCAGAATCGTTCGAGGAGCCGGGCGCGCACCGTGAAGATCCCTTTGTGCCCGAGGGAGTCGTGCGCCTCTTTCATCAGGCCGTACCGCTTCCCTTTCTCCACCACCACCTTGTGCTTCCCTCCTTTATCTTTCTTCCAGAGCCTCCCCCTTTGACAAAGAACTTGCTGGCGTAACGGACGAACGAGGTGAACTGCCTCTCGTCCATTCCTTCCGGCCGCCTCGGGTCTCGTAAAAATTCGTCTACCTTCCGCACCCTTTCCTCCCGCGCCCCTCCGTTGCTGACCTCTGGGATCTCTACCCCCTCTCCCGCGTCCAGCGACCACACCATCAGTCCCTCTTCGTCCCTCTTCCCTCCCGGCGTATTCAAGACCTCCATGGTGAACGCGTAGGCCTCGTCAATCCACTCTTCGAAGTCATCTTCCTCTTCCGGGTCTTCCTCTGCTGCTCCCCGCCGCGAAAGCCCATCCGCCCCGCATGCCGTTCCCCCGGCACGTGTACCAGCTTGAAGTCGAATAGGAGGATCCCAGCGATCCATCTGTTGATAGTGGCGTTTGGTTGGATGTCTGGGTTATTTAGCATCCCCTTAATATATTTGGCGTCGACTTCGACGACCAGCTTCTTCACTCCGATAATGTAGATCCGGCACGCTCGCAGCGCCCGGAACAACCCAAACAGCTCCAGCTTGGCTTGCGAGTATCGGGATTCGCGTTCGTTCCACGTTATGGACCCGAACCGGTTTGGCCTTCTCTTCCCGTCCTCCCCTTTCTGTAAGATCACGAACCCCACCCCGATCCACGATGAATCCACCGCCAGAATTACCTCCCGTTCGGACCCATAGTCGATCGGGACGAGCGCGGGCGAGTTGATTACTGCGTCCTTCAGCTTCCGCATAGCGTCCTCCTGCGCCTCCTCCCATACGAAGTCGGCTCCCTTCCGAAGCAGGTCGTTGAGTGGGCGCGCCATTTTCCCGAAGTCCTTTACGAACATCCGCACCAGCCCGCAGGTCCCCAAAAATCCTCGCACGTTTGTTACCGTCTCGCACCGCGGCCAATCCTTGATCTTCTGCACTCGGGACTCCTCCGGGACCCTCCCTCGTACGTGCATCGGTGCCCTACCACCACCACCTCTGGAACGCACAAATACGCCTTCTTCCCCGAGAACGTCCCTCCCACGTTCCCAATCCGTTGCAACACCCGATTTACGTTCTGTAGGTGTTCCCACACGAATCGCCTTATCCCTGGGTTCCCCTCGATTGTCTCATACCCCCTTCCAGCTCGTACCGGGTCTTTGGCCCTTTAATTGGCACGTCGTCGATGAACGGGACCGTGACATGCGGAATCTCGTCCTGCAGGATGAAGGTCACATCCCCATGCATAATTTGCGCAGAATTGGTATACCCCATCGGAATCGAGGTCAGCCAAAATGCCCCCAGCGGCGTCTGGAACGAGGTGATGTCCCGCGACCGGGCGTCCAGGGTCCGCTGGTCGAAAGCTACGTATAGGTCCAGGATCCCATAACATCCCCTTCCCCCAAAGGACTCCGCCAAATGTTCTACCAGTGGGGGAACCGCCGCGTCCTTGATAGCTACGCCGTTTAGGGGTTGTAGATCGTGCACCAACCGGAGGGACTTCCCGTCTTTCTTTACCACGCAGAACCACCTGGACCGGTACGACGAGTTCGAGGGCTCGTACACCCCGAAGCGATCTTGTCCTTGATGATTTGTACGACCTGATCAAAGATTCCCGGCGGGATAGGGATGTTCTTCAGCACCCACGGGACGTGTTCCACCGTCGGAATCATGACCGGGTCGAAGTATTCGTCCGAGAACCTTCCCTTCTCCGTCTCGTCCCAGGCGAACACCCGCTCGTGCTGTCCCACTAAAAAGTCCACCAACTTCACTTCCTCCGGCCACAGGAATCCCCCTCCCCTACGTCCAACGCCTTCCTCCGCTCGTCCGTATAACGCCCCTGCGGGTGGAACTCGGGCGGCCGACGAGGCAGTTCCGGTAGATTCCTCAGGGGGTCCCCTGGCGCTCTTCGCACGATTCGAAATTCTTCAGGTAGCGTCGTCGCCACCGGCCTTACCTTGTTCGCTACCTTCTTGTAGGCGTACGCATGTACCACCTCGTCTTCTTCTACCCAGAATCCTTCCTTCCCGCTCCTTCCGCTCCCTTCCGGCACTACAAGTCCCCCTCCCGTGTTAAGTGTATCCTCTTCTTCCCTGCTCGCACCACCGGTGGTCGTTCGTTCATCTTGGGTTCGCGCGGCACATACGAGGAAACAGAAATGCATTGAGACTGAATATCCTTGCCGATACATGATATGTGCGAATTGTCCAGACGAGACGACGACACCCGGGTGCGATTACCCCTCTCTTCTTCCCCGCGCAGTGCTCCTCTCCGCCGATTTGCCTGCTCTATCTATCGGGTTGGAAGGGGTATACAGAGAGTATAAACGTACGAGTGCGTCTCCGCGAGCGTTGCCCGCATCCTCGACTATTGAAAACCCGCCGCGGATGGCTTCCGTCGACCGTTCCGCGGTTTTGTCGCCACCATCACCCGTTCCCCTGTTTCCGGGTCCGTAAGAGTGATTTGTTGTTCGCCGGAGGGGAAGTCCCGCGTTTCGCAAGCAGTCAGAGCGAAGAAGGGCCGTCCCAGGAGGACTTCGAACGGCGCGTCGTCCAGCACCTGCAGCTGGAGGTACAGGTCAACGCTCCCGAACGTGAAACGTACGTTTTGCGCCTTCCCGACCGTTTTCACTTGCGCGCTGTTGGCCGTCTCCATCGTAATGGCTTCGTCAGGCTTCAGGACGATCCCTGTCTTCTCCCAGATGTCCTTCCGCATGGCCACGATCTGCGCCCCGCCGTCGAGCACACACTCGCATGTGAACTTCCCTTCGATAACTGGTTCCACTGCTCGCAGCGCCAGGGAGTCGTGCGCGATACTCGCCCCTCCTTCCGTAACCTGGAAGGTTTCCTTCGCGTCCTCCCAATGGTCCTCGTCGTCGACTTCTACCAGACCGGCGGTGGCTACCCGCGACGTCGTCACATCCCCCTTCACTTCCTTCCGCACCCCTGCCGAGATTGCCAGCACCTCCCCCACCGTCATCTCCACCTTCGTCCCGTAGAGCTTCTTCGTCGCTTCCGCCACCGAGTACCGTTGTTCGATCTCCGTCTGGTACTTGTATTGCCCCGTGGTTCCTCCCGCCCCCTTTCCTTCGCTTCCCTTAGCCTTTTCCTCGCTCGTTCGTGGTATGTTGGCCGCAGGTATCCCCGGCGGTTTCCCTCCTGGGCCCCGCAACGCCGCCCCCGTCCTTGCCCCTGTCTTCTTCACTTCTTCGAACCGCACTTCCTTCTTCTTTGCCCGCGCCAACTCTGCTTGGAGAACCCGGACCCTTTCCGACGGATCTTCCTCATCCGACGAACCTTCGTCCCTCGTCTCCACCATGTTCACGCCCTCGTATATCTGGAAAAGGTTCGCGGCCAAGTGCGGAGGGGCCTGTCGCTCGTTCCCCGCGACTCGTACCAGTTGCCCAGGGTTCTGGGCGTGCCACGAGTCCACTCGATCCTTCATGTACTCTCCAGGCAGGCCGCGCGGAACGAACATGCTATTCGGCAGCCGTACTTTCCCAGTCTCGTCCCGGTAGATCTTCCGGTCAAGGATATACTGGAGAATAATCCCGCAGTTCCGCATGAAGTGCTCCGGGTCCCCACAGAAGTTGCACAGGAAGTTGCCAGGCGCTCCTCCCGCTCCTTGCGCGACCCCTCCCCCGGTCCGCGGCGCCCCTCCCGCTCCTCCGCTGCGTCCCGCCAAGAACGCCTGCATCATCTGTATCGTCTGGTTGAAGAGCGCCAAGTCTACGCCCTCCGTCTTTACCACCGCGGTCGCTGCTGGAGGCGCTGTCGTCCCGCTCGTCCCTGCTGGGTCTCTTCCGCCCCCTCCCACGGCTCCTCCTCCTACTCCCGGGAGGCACTTCTGTGCCACCTTGTGCATTACGTCCATCCCCCACGGGTCATCCGGGTCGTGGTCGGGTTCTGCGATCTCCGCCCTCCGGGTAATCGTCCGCAGTTCTTCCTCCCCGAACCCGCGCATGTACACTTCGTCCCTGTGCCGCGCCGCTATCTTGCTCTTCGATATCAGGAAGGCTGCGACCGGGGAATACTCTCGATAATATGCGGCCTCCTCCCCCCTCGTCCGCACCCCCTTGTCTCGCGCCGACTGCGCTATGCGATCGAGGTCTGCCGCGGTGTACCTCTTGTCCCCGTCCGCCCCCGGGTACAAGGCCTTCACCCCTCGCTTAAACACCAGATACACCCGCCCAGTGGCCCCATCCGCCGTCTTCCATAGTTCCTCTTGTTCCACCGTCAGGTACTTCAGCGCGTACCGTATCTTCTCTTCTTCCGTTGTAATCCCTGCTGCCGCGCACAGGTCCTCTAGATCCTCGAAATATCGCAGTAGATTGCGCGGTTCCCCGTCGAAGGTCGGCGCCGTCTTCGCCCTCGCACGGGCATGGATGAAGTAGGCATGGCACGCGGGGTACTGTAGCACTTGTCGATTGGGTAGGTGCGGGACGGGGCGAGCTCGCTCGTGATGGAGGGAGTGGTATGCTCGCGGGATCTATGTATGTCGACAGGATGGTAGGCTCGACGACCTCGCGTTTGACTCGTACTGAGGGTGGTGCCGAAATCGTTCGTCGGCGTGGACGTTCGGGAGGAACGGGAGATGAGCGGGTTGACGGGGTCGCGGATGATTCGGTGACTGATGAGATTGTGGATGTTTCTTCGGTACTCCTTCCTTCCGCCGGTGGCTCGTGGTTTACTGGGGAATGGAGCGGAGGCGAAGGATGTTCGAGGGATACAGAGCGCGTGTTGCTTTGTGACCGGAAGGGAGGGATTCTGACGTCGAAAGGGTTATCCGAGTCCGAGTCGTCGAACGCGGCCGGTCGGAGGGGAAAGTGAGGAAGGTCGAGATCTAGTCGGGGAGATAGGACTGTTCTGGGCTAAGAGAAGTTCTTGCTGTAGAGTACGGTCCGGCACGGCGATGGTGCGCGAACGAAGTCTTCGAACTATAAGATTCCCCCTCGCGGTGGGCTCCACTTGTAAGGCTTGGTGCTCCTCCCGCTGTGCGATAAGCACACCTGGAAGGAACAGATCAAAGAGTCGAAGGGGAAGAGGAGTGAAGACGTTCGCAGCGTCTGGCACGGAGGATGAGCAAGAGAGAAAAGAATTGATTGAGCTAGAGACTCGTAGGTATATGGGGGCGCTCTATGTGTGCTATCCCAGTCAAGTCGCAGTCGCAGTCCTAAGTACGCAGTAGATATCCCGAATCACAGTAAAATGGGTCAAGCCGCTTGCTCGCCCTCTCGTAGAAGTAAAACGCAGTGTAGCTCCGCTGAGCAAGAAAACCCGGTCGCGTGAAAGTCAAAGTCCCAGTCGCAGCTCGTACCAGATGGATGATGCCCCTTCCGCCTCGTCCCCCTTCCTCATATATACCTCGTCCCGCGTCCGCTGCCACGTCACTCTCCCTCCCGCTTCCTCCCGCTGCCTCCCGCTGCCTCCTCCGACTCTTCCCCTGACTTACTTATCCTCCTTCCGCGCGCTCTTCCCTCCCTTCGCCTCATTTGCCATGTCTGAGCCTGCCGAACCCACCGACCCCATCGGCTCCCTCCACGTCCGCCGCTACCTCCTCCTCGTAGACGTGCTTCGCGCTGAATGCGTTGTTGAGCCTTCATTCCGCCCTTCCGATCCGGCTGCTTGGCTTGCCTGGGCGCACGGAGTGCGCTGGCTGCTGGTTTGTCCACCTTCTCTTTTACTTCTCTTCCCTCCCCCTCACGTCCCCGTCCCGCAGCGCCTTGCCTATGAGGCTCGGGCCCAAGCCATAGCCGCGGGGAACCTCACGCTCCCTCCGCTCACTGCCTTCGTCACCCTCCGCGAGCTCGTCCACTACATCGACTCGATCTTCCGCTCCTCCCTGAGCCATCGCGGTGCAGTCCCTTATCCTGGGATCGCCTGGAGCCCCGACGAGGTCCGCTCTAATGCGCAGCGGGACGAAGCTGGCACTCCGCCTCCCCTCCCGTTGTACACGGAAGAGGCCTTCTGGACCCCTCCCCGCGTCACCGAGGAACGTACCGATGAGGCTTTGGAACGGCTCGAACTTATCGCCCGCCAGTTCTCGGACACTTTGGACCGTATGCGTCCCTATCCGCGGGCGTTCGAAGACTTAGAGCACTCGATCCGTGTTGCCGCCCATGCTCTGGGAGGGAGGGGAGGACGTCGGGAGGGAGGTCCCTCGCGGGCCCGTACCCCTGCGGAGGAGGATTTCCGTTACCACCGGGAGACTATTTATCGTCCCCCGCGCCACCGCTCGTTCTCTGACGTCGGCGGGGAAGGGCCCGACGCTCCCATCGACTTGTCGACCGTAGATTAGCGTTCCGTCCTGTAGTCGTTCCGTTCGAATGCCATGCTTGCTTCCGTCAAGCTCCCTTGTCCCGCGTGATCACCTCTCCTTCGTTCCGCTGTCTCGTCCTGCCCTACCGTCCGTTCATAGGGTAGCGCATACCCATTCCTTACACCGTAACAGTGAAATAGGGTGAGCAGCCCAGGAGCACTCGGGTGGGGACAGCGGGCTTGCAGCGGGGATGGCGAACGTGCAGCGGGGACGGCAAACGTGCAGCGGGGACGGCGCGCTGCCAGCGGGGATGGGGATCGTGCAGTGGGGGACGGAGGTCGTCAGCGGGTGGGTGCGCAGCGTCGAGCAGGCAGGGCAGTGGCCTTGCAGGGATGACTGCTGTCGGGCTGGGGCTGCAAACAGCAGGTCAGTAAATGTGAATAGATATACTTTTGAAGAACTTACTATATCGCACTGCTCGCGGGCAGCAGCGGGACGTCGTCGACGTCGTCGACGACGTGGACGACGTCGAGGAGACGACCAGCAGTGACGCGTCGCTGTTGGCGCGCACTACGGGAACAGCCGGACTACCCGATTTGGGTGTGTGGCTGAAGTCCTACTCACGCTGAACAGCGAGTAGGAACGTTTGATTCGTGAATAAGGCACATGTAGTACTTAGAATATATTTAGCAGTACATTTACTGATTTCCTGAATGTTTCTGCACTTCCTTAGAGAGCTATAAGCAAAACATATCTATTTTGGGCCAAGAAAGACCGAAAATTGGCATGTTTTGGTGAATATCATCAGTACTAGGCCATGCCCTAGTAGAAGAAAACATACACTGTAATATAGGGTATATACAAATAAAATATATTTATGTTTGGTGTGGATAGATCAACGTTTGAGGCCGCGATGCTCGAAACAGCCGTATAGGCAGGCAAGCGAACGTTTCGAGCATCGAGTCGCGCCTGGCTGAGCGCGCCACCTGATTGGCTGCGCCGAGCTTCGGCCGACTCGGGACTCTTCCTGTACACGCTGTCTTCGCCTCATACTCCTCATATTTGGTGAGTCCATTATAATACTAATATACTATGCTGACCTAAATTTTCATTGGGATTGAGGCACTACTGAGCGCATAGTAATGCTCTCAAAGTGCTGTAAGACGAATATAAGACGACTAAGACGCCTTCCACATTGGGCAGTCCGGCACTTCCCGGACTGCCCATTGTGACGCGTCACCCTAGCCTCTGCTGGACGACGACGACGACGACGATGACGGCGCTGTCGTCGTCCCGCTGCTGCCTGTGAGCAGCGTCAAAAGTGAGTCTTTATTCTTGGGTCTATAAATTTTAACACTACTAACGTAGTGTTCGTCGCTGCGCTGCCCGTCAGCACCCTCCTCTCTCGCTGTCCCCGCCCTCTCGCCATCTCCATCCCTCCGACCCTGCACCCACGCCGTCCTGCCGTGCTCACCCCTTTTGCCCTCTCCAACCCTCCCGCCGTCCCCGCTGCACATTCGCAGTCCTCGCTGCACATCCGCCGTCCCCGTACGCGCCGTCCCAGCTACACACGCGCCGTCCCCGCTCCAAGCGCACCGTCCCCGCTCCACACGCGCCGTCCTCGCTGCGCATCCCCCGTCCCCGCTGCGCATCTGCCGTCCGCACGCGCCGTCCCCGCTGCGCATACGCCGTCCCCGCTGCGCATACGCTGTCCCCGCCCCTTCCTGCTGTCCCCGCCCCTTCCTGCTGTCCCCGCTGCGCATGCGCCGTCCCCGCTGCGCATGCGCCGTCCCCGCTGCACGCACGCGCCGTCCCCGCTGCGCATACGCCGTCCCCGCCCCTTCCTGCCGTCCCCGCCCCTTCCTGCTGTCCCCGCTGCGCATGCGCCGTCCCCGCTGCACACGCGCCGTCCCCGCTGCACATACGCTGCCCGCTCGCTCGATCCGCACTCGCTGCCCCGTCGCTGCTCGCTCAATCCGCGCTCAATCTGCGCTCGCTGCCCCGTCCCTGCTCGCTGCGCCCTCCCTCGATCCGCGCTCGGTGCCCCGTCCGCGCTCGGTGCCCCGTCCGCACTCGCTCGATCCGCACTCGCTGCGCCGCCCTGCACGCTGCACCCGTCCGTCCACGCTGCGCCTGCCCGTGTACGCTGCGCCTGCCCCTGCATGCTGCCCTGCCCGTGCACGTTCCCTCCGCCCGCGTACGCTGCCACGCCCGTGCACGCTGCGCCGGCCCGTGCACGCTGCGCCGCCCGTCTACGCTGCTCCCGCCCATCCACGCTGCGCTGTACCCCTTCGCACGCTCGCCGGACGTACCTACAGTATATAGATTCTCATACCATTGTACCTACTGAATTGAAAATGAAAATATGATTTTTCTGCTATTTTAATACAGTTTTTAGTGCCCAAATGAGTCTGTGTCACCAAAATAGAAATTTCGCTGTAGATTAAATCACCTAAGGCCTTTCTAATAGATACTTACTACATATGGTAATAAGCCGCGATGCCGAGGGGACCCTACGGCGAACACTAGGAGGCCCCGGAGGGTCCGGAGATAGCCCAGGGATTGATGCATCAGATGCCAGGCAGAAACGCTGCCTGGTGCATAAGCGTTCGTAGGCCTATCCGTCAGTTGGTGCACCAGGTATACATAAGTTGGTGTGATATGGTACTTCTTTGAAAGGTAGTTGGCCGCCTTGATGAACGCCGTACCGTTGTCGGTGACGATCTCGCTGAACGCGCCCCATCGACAGAGGATGTCTTCGAAGATCCAGTCGGCGAGGGCCTTCGCTGTCTCTTTTCGAAGCATTCGAAACTCTGGGTAGGTCGTAAGCGAACATCCACCTTGGACCAAATACTTGTATCCGCCGGAAGCAGGCATGTGCATGGTGTCGATGTGAATTTTTGCGAAGATCGGGGCTGGGACTGCGACGGTCGGAGGAATGAGGATTTGACGAACTTGTCGAGACTGGCAGATATGGCACGATCGAACGAACCAAGCGATGTCGGCGTAGTGGAAAGGCCACCAGAATCGCTCGTTGACGAAGGCTCGAGTCGCGCAGATTCCTCGATGCGCGGTGCGGTCATGGCATTCTCGAAGGATTCGTAGACGATCGCCAGGCTTGACGACTAGCTTGTGCGCGCCGTGGCTGTCTTTGCGCCAGAGGGTGTCGTTGTCGAGGAAGAATTGCATGCAGTACTTGATAAACCCTTCGTAGACGCTGTCGGAGATGTCGTCGGGCTTCGCTAACGTTCGATGGAACTCGAGCACGTCGTCGAGCTTCGCGTCGGCGAGTTGCGCTTGTTCCGATCGAGGCACTAGCTCGTAGCCATCCTCCTCCTTATTGAAATCTGAGCCGTCCTCGGCTCTGTCATTGGTTAAGATGGCAAGCGAAGGGACGGGTGGGAGGGGCTGAATTTGGTGCACGAATGAATGCATCTGGTCGATCCAGTCGTCGAACTCTTCGTCGACCTCGTCTTCGATGATATCACCGGGCTGAGCCGTTCGTCGAGAGAGGCCATCGGGGCCGTGCATTGTACCGGGGACGTGAACGAGAGTAAAGTGGAACGTGAGTATCGAGACGATCCAGCGATTGATGCTTGCGCTGGGGCGATGTCGGGGTTCTTCAGCATACCCTTGATGTACCGCGCATCGACTTCGACGATTAGGTTTCGAACGCCAATGAGGTAGAGTCGAAGGGATCGTAGTGCGCGGAATAGGCCGTAGATCTCGAGCTTGGGTTGCGAGAATCGACGTTCGCGGTCGTTGAGCGTGATCGAGCCGAATCTGTTGTAGTAGCGGACGCGCGTGTTGGCTTCGTCGCACTGGCAGAGGTGATATCCGACCGCGATGAACGAAGTGTCGACGGTGAGGATAACGGGAGAGGGGGAATCGTAATTAATGGCTCGAAGTGCGGGGGACGAGAGAAGCGCATCCTTAAGATCTTCCTGCACCGCGATTTGCTCCGGACCGAACGCGAACTCGACGTCCTTCCTTGTGAGGCGTACGAGCGTGTCGGCGCGGTGAGCGAAGTTACGGATGAAGATACGAACGACGCCGATGGTTCCGAGGAACGCTCGAACGTCGGATAGAGTAGCGCAGGGTCCCCAGTTGCGTATCGAAGCGACGCGAGAGTCGTCGGGAAGTCGTCCTTGCGGAGTGCAGCGATGTCCTACCACCATGATTTCTCGAGAGATCAGGACACTCTTTACTCCGGAGAAGGTTCCTCCTGCGTAGCGCATTCGAGTTACGACGCGGTTCATGTTCTCGAAATGCTCCCACACGAAGCGTCGAATGCCGTGGTTCGAAGGGAGCCGTTCGTCGTCGTAGTCTGATTCGGGACCTTTGACGGGAACGTCATCGACGTAGGGTACCGTGACGTGCGGGATTTCGGGCTGGAGGATGTAGGTGACGTCGTCGTGGAATATGGGGACCGAGTTCGTCCAACCCATCGGGAGTGTTACTAGCCGCATGGCTCCGTAGGGTGTCTGGAACGTCGTAAGGTCTCTCGAAGACTCCGCGATGAGTCGTTTGTCGTAGCCGACGTAGAGGTCGAGCATGCCGCCGCATGGTCTTCCTCCGAATTGTTCTGCGAGGTATTCGGGCGTCGGCGGTACACCGGAATGTTGAATTGTGACTGCGTTGAGGGGCTCGAGGGAATGAACGAGTCGAAGCGATTTGCCGTCCTTCTTTACGACACAGAACCAGCGCGATCAATACGACGAGTTCGAAGGCTCGTAGACTCCGGCGGCGATCTTTCGCTTGATCACTGCGCAGACTTCGTTGTAGATCCCGGGCGGAATAGGTATATTCTTCTGCACCCAGGGCGTGTGAGGAATGACGGGGAAATCGACGGGAGGGAAGTACTCGGGCTTGAAACATCCTCGCTCGTCGTTGGTCCACGCGAAGGCTTCGTTGTGCAAGCACATGAAGTGGTGTAGGACTCGACGCTCGTTGGGAAGCAGGAAATCGCCATTGTGAAGCTTCTCGGTGGTTTCGAAGCGTTCGAGGGTGTACCGACCGGTAGGTTTGAATGGCGGGGGGTCGGTCGAGAGCTTAGGCATGATGGAAAGAGGGTCGCCCTTGATGTCCCAAAGTATTTGAAATTGTTCGGGGACGGCACCAAGGACGGGTCGGGTCTTGAGAGCGACGGGCTTGTACTTCTTCTTTGTCGCGGCGAGTATCTTGTGCGTCGAAGGGGTAGAAGTCGAAGTCGTAGAAGGGAAGGGAAGAATCGAATTGGAAAACTGTGAGATGGACTTCGTCGGAACGGGAGCTGGCGGAGGCGAAGCGAACGGAGCTGAAAATAGAAGGGTCGAAGCCCACGTCGAAGCGTTCGACGGGGCGGCATTAGAAGCTGTATTGTCCGGGCGTAGAGACTGTAAATATGAGGAAACGGAGGTGCATGCGGAGAGATACAGAGACGAAACAGTGTTCGGAGTCGAGGAATCAATAGGAGAGACGAAGGAAATACTCAGTTTTACCCCATCGTAGTCGATGACTAGCGCGGCTTCTCCTTGATCATGGGGAATCAATTCCTCGAAGCGAGAAAATGCGGCTTGCGACACCCGAAAGGATGCTGCTGGCCTCGCGATCTTCCTCGCGCGTACGTCGGAATCGTGACGGTTTCGCCGGTGTTCGGGCAGAGGATCGTGATCGTCTGGTTCTCGTCGGCGAAGTTCTTGACGACGCTCTGCGTGAGTACGTCGAAGGGTCGGCCGAGGAGAATGTCGTAGGCTGCATTTCGAATAACGTGAGCCTGCAGATACAACACGATGTCACCGATGCGGAAGGGAACATTTCAAATCAGCCCTAACGATCGGTCCACCTCGCCGTTCGCGGACTGCATGTTTAGCTGGATGGTAGGATCGAAGAGAAGGTTGAGTCCGAGACAGATTTCTTCCGACATGGCTACGATCTGCGAACCGGGGTCGACGATGCATTCGATCTGCTCCTTGTTGTCGATCAACGCGATGATCGAACGAATCGCGTTCGAATCACGGGCGACGGTGAATTCTGCGGGGTACTCGCCGTGAGGGACGTGCTTCAAATATGTTTCGTAAGGGTCGGGGACGATCGTAGCACCAGGTTCCAGTGTCGCGCCCGAACACGAGAGCTGGTTGACGGACACGACCTCGTCGTCGGCGATTTCTACGATGTGGGCCGAGGTGACGGGTTCCGTCGAGACTCGCTTCGGGGTGACGGCTTCGCGGTACTTGGTTCGAACGTCCGGCGCGATCGAAAGAAGCTCTTCGGGGGTCAGCGTGACGAACTGCGACTTCATCGAACGCTGAAAGATCTCCTCGGCGAGCTTCGGCTGGATAATAGGGACGATGGTCTTGTACACAGGTTCCTTGCCCTTGTCGTTCGAGGGCTTCGGCGGTGTTGCGAAGTTTCGAACGTTCGGCGGGGCGTAGGTTGCGTCGCGAGCGTTGGCGAAGGGATGTACTGGTGGTGCTGTCGTAGTAGGATGCGAAGTTGACTGCGTAGATGGTGAAGATGGCGCGGGTGATGCTGCTGGTATTGTCGGAGGCGGGGCCGTGCTTGTTGAAGTGCTCGAGGGTGCCGCCGCTTCCTTCGATGTACCCGATCCCGAGGCTTCCGCGTTCTTCGGGACCGCCGTCGTCGTAGGCTTCTTTCGCTGGAGAATCTCGACGCCGTCGAAGACCTCCCTTCGCTTCCGAAGCTGGAGGAGTTCTCGTTCTAGCGCCTCGATCCTTCCGCTGGTGTTGAGCGTGAACGTCTGTACGGTCGATCGGTCGTCGATCTCGAAGAGCATTGTCGGAGCGGCGGGTGCTGCGGGATTTCTTCGATGCCATTCGTATATTCGATCTCGTATTGTGAGACCAGGGATCGTTCGAGGGCAGAAGCTACCGTTCGGGAGGACGATCTTGCCTTCGGTGTTCCGCTTGCACTTGCCTTCCCGAATGTCGATCGCCGCGAACTCGCAGGTGCCTACCCTGCAGCCACGATTGCCGCAGTAGTGGCATGTCTGCTCGGTTTCGCCGTTCTCGTGGACGTGGACGTGGGCGGCGGCTTGTTGTCTCGGGGCGGGGGCGTGGTTGTGCGTAGCATGCGTCGTTGGCTGGATGAGGGTCGCAATCGTCTTCGATAAGCTCTTGATGATCATCGAGATGTCTTCGGTTTTGATCATCCCGGGGGCACCGTGGTCGAGCGTTAGATGTCGAAGTGATAGGCTGGTTAGCCGCTGTCGTAGGTGTGCTTGAAGTACCGTGTAAAATGAAAGTAGCCGCCACGTGAATCTCTGCCATGGTGTACGGGTCGTCGGCGTAGTGATCGGGGTGCTTGAGATGAAGTCGAGTCTCGAGCCGCGTGAGCAACGCTGGCTGGAACCCTCGAAGGAATGCGCGGCTTTGTTCGATAGTGGAGAGACGGTTCTGTGCGATGAGATGTTTCGTAATGGCCATGAAGTCGCGGTAGTAGCAGCCTAGATCTGCCGCGTTGTGAATTCCGATACGAGCGCGTTCTCCGATGAGCTGATCCATATCTGCCAACGACCATTTCCGCGTGTCGTCGGCGCCAGGATAGAGTGCTCGTACGTCTGCTTTCCATTTGTTGTAGCTCTTGTTTACGTCGACGAAGGACTCGATGGTTTCCCACAAGTCGGCGACGTTGATCGAAGGGTACCGAATGGCCCACTGTTTCTTGGCCGCGTTGTCGGTAATCTGACACCGGGCGAACAACGCCTCGAGATCCTGGAAGTAACGCCGAAGCGAACGGACTTCCGACGGGTCGAAGCTCGGTGCCGTCGAATGACCGCGTGGGGGCATCAACGGTGGGTTCGCGTTCTGACTCATGCTCGTAGTGTTAGAAGTAGGCGCGGGGGCGTTCGAAGATGATGCGGGAACTGGGGGTACTACTGGAACGGGGTTCGAAGAGGACGCGGTAGTAGTCGAAGGATTCGTAGGTGCGGGCGGTGCGGAGTTGGAGTTCGGAGCTGTGTTCGAAGGTGCCGATGCTGGAGGAGGTGCCAGGCTGGATGTAGGTATGACTGGAAGTCGCGAAGAAGATGCGATGGATGGCTGAGTGTGGGCGCGAAAAGAAGACGGAGTCAGAAGTACGAGATTCGAAGTCGATGAGATGGGATCCTCGGGTTCGGGCGAAGATCCGGATTGATCGAAAAGATCGGGAGACGAAGTGGCGTAGTCGGAAGTAGTGAGACCTAGAAGCTCGGGGGACGACGTGCGTTCTTCGGAGGTCGGAGGGATCGGTTCTTCGTCGAAGTCGTCCTGGAGTTCTTGGTCGATCTCGTCTTCTTCGTCGCGGTCGAAGTTACCGGGAATCGTCAGAGAGGGAGTCGAGAGTGTTCGAGAGGAGCTGTCGAGGTTTTCGCTGGCGCTGCGACTAGCAGCCTCACGCGCTTGCGAGCAGGTGAGTACTGGAGACGTTTTCGGAAACCCGAAAGCGGCGAATTCTTGCCTGAAATCCCCTCGCGGTGGGCTCCAGAAATGATACGACCTACGAAACCCTAACCCCTAACCTGGGTGCGAGCTAAAGGGACTAGAGAAACGCTGAATAGTCTTAGTGAGAGGGGAGTTAGCAGCAAGGTGTCCCGCGGTTCGAGTGAACACGAGAAACGCCTTCGAAAAAGGCTACGAACGCTAGGGAACGGTACAAGGTAGCTCGACACGTCGTCGAGGCTACTCGAAGGCTGTGTAAGGTTAGCGAGACGCAGTGGAGACAATTGAAGCTCGATAGAGCTCTTCGATGTATCGTAGAAAGAACAGAAATGCTTCGACGGGGAGGACTTAGCTATAACGCGGTTCGAGGCGCAACGCAGTTCTTCGACAATAGTCGAAGTCGATCGTAAGATCAAAGGTTCGACGAGACGGTATCGACGAGTGGACGCAGTAGACGAAGTTTCGAAGTAACGCAGCGATGAACGAAGTGACGCAGTAGAGGACTTAGACGCAGGGCGAACTCGACTTATGAGCTCTGAACTCGAGGGGGAAAAGGATCTTGTTTTTGAGAGAAAAATACGACAGATTTTATACTACGAAAGGAACGCTACAACTATCGAGAGTGGCACACTAGTACGAGTGGCTTTGCATTGTCCTACACGAGTCCGCCTCACCGAGTGGCACGTATCGAGGCCATCGGTCGAGTGACGTCATGCCGAACGCGGAAATGAAGAGGTACATACGAGACACTTCGGACCGATATCCGTCGTCAAAGGCACGCCGCGAGGCTCGATACCTAATTGAGAAAGACCGGATGCGTCGGTGTGGCACGAAGCGATGCACGCGATGGACGAGCGGCGTCGAGGGGCTCTATTGTTCGCCGAATGCGGAAGATGGTCCTGGATCTAAGAGCGAGGCCTCGGAACGACCGCGCCGAGCTTCGAGCAAGCGTAGCAAACGGTCGAAGACATCGAAGAGTGTCGAAGGATACTGAGCGTCGGGGGTCACGTGCGTAGCATCGAAGGACGTCGAAGGCGAAATCGAAGACTTGGGTGACTGAGCCGAAGTGCCGGGCGGGATGCGAATGCCGAAAAGAGCTGTATCGGGGCCCAGAGGGGCTTGGCGCCTATCAACGTTCAAACAATCGGCGGCGGAGGGAGTTACTTACCAGGGGATGAATCACATCGAACAGGTCCTCCTACGCACTCCAAACCATCCTGCGCACCGCCAAACGACCCAAGCCGTGTATCAACGACTAGCGAACCGGCTGTGCGGATGACGGATACAGGTGCTAGGAGACAGGAGCAGGAACTAGGGGACATACCTTGCATACCAGCCGAAGCAGTTAGTGATCAACGGAAAGGGGTAGGCAGCAGCCCAGTAGAACGCGCAAGCGAACGCGCGGCGCCCGAAAGAGCTGACACGTTCTTGAAAGAAGGCCGCGCGTCGCTCGAGAAGGCGGGTGTATTGCCTGAAGTTGAGGTTAAACGAATAAAGGCGGCCCTAGAACGAACGAGAGGAGAGCGAGTAGGAGCGTATCGAGAGCACCAGAAGGCAGCCCGGCTGCCCAAGAGAGGCCGTGCTTCAAATTCGAAAGGCCGCGCGTCGCCCAGGAATGGTGAGGTGTCGTCTAGAATGCCCCTAGGAATGCGAAGAGAAACCCAGACAGGAGGAGACGAGCTCGCGGAGATCGAAAAGCTAAGACAGGAGGTAATGTGCGAAGAACGAAACAAGAAGAGGAGAACGAGAGAGTGGGTAGAGAGCAAAGTTGAACCGCTGCGCAGCGCGTGATTGGCCAGCCGGCACGTGCCGGAGCCAGACCGATTGAGCGGGCAGGCACAGCATAGCCCGAATCTAGCTATAACGCCAGATCCTGATCTTAGCACCAGGATCGAGGATTTGTGGGGCATACTGGATTATGAAATGAAGCTCACCTTGCTATACCTAGCAGGTGAGCACATTCTGGGCCTCCCCGAAACGTTCGACGCGCGCGGATTGGTCGATTACGCACGCATGCAGGGACTCTGGCCCCCAGACGACGAAGTGCTAGAGCAACAAAGGCAATATGAGGAGGAAAATCATATTCAATTACTCACTTCCACAGAGCTATTACAAAACCGAGACGACAAGCAGGCCGAACTTTCGAGTTCGCCCGCTATGCAGGCTCCTCAGTATCACCTCGCGCCCGCTCGCATCCGTACCGACCCACGATACATGGGCCCGCCTCCGCACCTCATGCGGAGTGCTGCCGGCTTCGCGCCCAACGATCTCCTTCGCCTTGCACGCCAAGAGTACGAAAGTCAGCGTACGTATCGCCAGTTCAGTGCTACAGTACTCAGCTCATATACGGTTATCGAGTGCATGCCCGAGCAGACGGAGCATGGCACTCAAATCCCCATGGTTCTTCTCCAGGGCAGCCGTGTCTTCACGCCGGCTGGAGAATCCATCGCAGAAACTCGCCCCGGAGATATGGTGGCGTACCTGTATCTTCGGAACGAGCCCGAGGTCGTGGCGCCGGTTGTAATGACCCTGTGCCCGCCGCCTGCAGCCGACGCCGTACCCATAGGAGTCGAGATCGAGACGGAGCACTTAGGAAGGGAGGAGGACAGAGGAGCGGGAGAGGGTATCGGCGTAGTAGAAGTCGTTCAGCGACCTCAGCTGGCGCTTCCTCGCCAAACTATCACCGAGCGTGGGAGGACGACCGACCGCGTGCCAGCCAGCAACCGCAGTCAGTCTCTTTCCTACTCACCCATGCGCGACGCTGACGACGCCCTCCACGCCGCTGCCTTCGACGCCGTTCACGCATCCGCCTTCGGTACGACTCGCACCCCAGCCTTCGACGTCGCCACCACCGCTATGCTTGCCCCCCCGGACTCTGCCACGTCAGCGTCCGCGCCCGCTATCGGTTCACCTCGCGACCCTGCCGTTCTGCTTATCGACGATGCTCACGCCGTCCCTGCTCCTATTTTCCCCTCACTCGACGACTCGACGATCTCCGCTCTACTAGATCCTTGCCCTGCCAACGACGCCCCGCCTACGCCCTCGCTCGCACCGCTCCGCTACCCTTCGTCTCCTGCTAGCACTACTGCCACTCGCGATTCGACGCCCGATGCGATCGACGAAGATACAATGGACGAGGCTAGCGACGGTAACGTCCCGTCAACCAAACTCAACGTAGGACCTGAGCGCTCTAGCATGGAGCTGGGCAAGCTCGCTGACGAGTCCAGCTCGGACACTGACGAAAGCAGACCCACGACCTGTACGTCCGCCAACTGTACCTCCCTCGCCGAGCAGCTCCAGCGCATGTCCGACGAACTCAGCAAACCCGCACCCCCGTCCACTATGGAAGACGAACTGCAGCGGCTCACCTTCGAACTCAACGGAGAAGCTGCCCCCTACGACTATCACGCCGCGCGCCGCGTCCGACGCGCTATGCTACACGCCGTACATACAGTCCAGAGCCGCGCCCGACGGGACGGCATTCGCGAGGTCCGCCGCAGCGAAATAGGGCTCGAGGGAGGAATAGTCCCGCGCACTCGTAGGCGTACGGACTTCCTTGATCTGATATCCCCATATCGTGGTAATCCGTTTCTCTGGCCTCGGGAGCGTCTCTCTCTTGCGTATTGCCGCGAGTTCTTTGGATGTTTTCGCACCACTGACCCTCAGCTCGGATATGAAGACGACACAGACATGGTCATCACGATCATCGACACCTTACTTAACTTCGATGTCACCTGTTCCTACATGCTCGATCTCCATGCGCGCCGCGAGCGTGGATTCTTTGGCGAAGCAGGAAGACTTCCGCCTGCGCCGGGATCCCGCCGTGTCTAACCTCCCGACTGTTGTTGCACCAACTTTTGTATACCTGGTGCACCATTTGATGGATGGGCCTACGCACCGTTATGCACCAGGCAGTGTTTCTGCCTGGCCACTGGTGCATCACTTCCTGGGCTATCTCCGGACCCTCCGGGGCCCCCTAGCTTTCGCCGTAGAGCCCTCCCGGCATTTCGGCTTATTACCATATCTGGTAGGTTTTTATTCTGCAATCACTGGGCCATTTATTATATGGTAGAATGTGCTTTTAGTACCAATAAAACGCGCAAAAATTCAGGAAAATAGAATTTTATTTTGCTAGCTACAGGGTACAATGCATGAAAGCTAGCTATAATATTTTACGTAGGTCCAGGGAGGGCAGTGGGAGCAGGCGGCAGGAGCGTGCCCGCTGTGCGGCGGGGAGCCAGGCAGGCGAGCGACCGGGCGATGGGAGCATGAGCGGGCAGCGGTGCAGGTAGGCATGTAGCGGGGTGGGCGAGCGGGCAGCTGCAGCGTGCAGCGTGCAGCGGGAGTGGGCAACATGTGAAGCGCAGCGGGGCGAGGCAAGCGGGGAGGGCAAGCGAGCAGGTAGGAGGAGTGGGAGTGGGAGCAGGCGGGGAGCGATCGGGCAGCGAGTGCGCAGCGGGCGGGGAGCGATCGGGCAGCGAGTGCGCAGCGGGCGAGCGAGTGCGTAGCGGGCGAGGAGCGATCGGGCAGGGAGTGAGCAGCCAGCGGGCGGGGAGCGATCGGGCAGCGAGTGCGCAGCGGGCGAGCGAGTGCGTAGCAGGCGAGGAGCGATCGGGCGAGCGAGTGCGCAGCGGGCGGGGAGCGATCAGGCAGGGAGTGCGCAGCGGGCGAGCGAGTGCGTAGCGGGCGAGGAGCGATCGGGCGAGCGAGTGCGCAGCGGGCGGGGAGCGATCAGGCAGGGAGTGTGCAGCGGGCGGGGAGCGATCGGGCAGGAAGTGCGCAGCGGGCGAGCGAGTGCGTAGCGGGCGAGGAGCGATCGGGCAGGGAGTGAGCAGCCAGCGGGCGGGGAGCGATCGGGCAGCGAGTGCGCAGCGGGTGAGGAGCGATCGGGCGAGCAAGTGCGCACCGGGTGAGCGAGTGTGCAGTGGTGCGAGCGAGTGCGCAGCGGTGCGGGCGGGGAGCGATCGGGCAGAGAATGAGCAGCCGGGCGTCATGGGTGAATGGACGTGTTCGACGGATGCAGCACTGAGTACGTGCGCAGGGCGGAGCGGACGGGTAAGTGGGTGGGCGAGACGAGCGTCGAGCCCGTGGAAGACAGATTCGTTGAGAGGGTAGTGCAGCAGAGAGGCAGCCGGCGCGATGGCAAGCGACGGTTTGCAGACGCCATTGATGCTAGACAACAGGATGTCAGTACTTCAAAGATTACAAAACAAGAAGAAAAGAACTCACTTTCGAACGCTGCTCGCAGGCAGCAGCGGGACGACGACGACGACGGCGTCGTCGTCGTCGTCGTCGAGCAGAGGCTAGGGTGACGCGTCACAATGGGCAGTCCGGGAAGTGCCGGCCTGCCCAATGTGGAAGGTGTCTTATTCGTCTTGTATTCGTCTTACAGCACTTTGAGAGAATTACTATGCACTCAGTAGTGCCTCAATCCCAATGAAAATTTAGTTCAGCATAGTATATCAGTATTAGAATGGACTCACCAAATATGAGGAGTGCGAGACGAAGACTGCGTGTACAGGAAGAGTCCCGAGTCGGCCGAGGCTTTGCGCAGCCAATCAGGTGGCGCGCTCAGCCAGGCGCGACCCGATGCTCGAAACGTCCGCCTGCTACTTACACTGCCGTTTCGAGCATCGCGGCCGCAAATGCCTACCTATCCACACCAAATTTAGATAGAGCTTATTCTTACATACTCTCTATCACAGGGCATTTTTTAGTCTATTGATTCATAAGCTAGTCTATATGCTATTGACCAAAATATGCCGGAGTTTTACTATTCTACATATGTCTTGTTTATATATCTCTGAGGAAGTGAGGAATAATCGAGAAAACTAACATATATACTATTCTATACATTTTGAATACTTTCCATAGGCTAAATACCGAGAATATGCTCTCAGAATAGCCGCACTCGCTGAGCAGCGCGAGCAAAACCTCAGCCACATACCCAAATCGGGTTTTCGGCTGTTCCCGCAGTGCGCGCCAACAGCGACGTGTCACCAGCGGTCGTCTGCTCGACGTCGTCCACGACGTCGACGACGTCCCGCTGCTGCCCGCGAGCAGCGTGATAAGGTAAGTTTTCAACATTTATCTGTAATGTTCAGTTACTGACTGGCTCTTTGTAGCCCCAGCCTGACAGTGTTTTTCTGCATCAAAGCCCACTCCCCTGCCCACTCTCCTCCTCGACGTCTGCCCCGTGCTGCACGCCCATCCGCTGCGTCTCCGCCGCTCGCTGCTGCATCTCCCTGCACGCCGCTGCATCTCTGCCCCGCTGCTCCCTCCCTGCACGCCGCTGCACCTCCGCCGCTGCACCCTCTCGCTGCTGCACCCTCTCGCCGCTACACCCTCCCTCCACCCGTGCACGCTCTCCTGCCCGTGCACGCCCGCTCCCGCCCAGCGCGTTTCCTCCGCCCTTACACGCTCACCCCGCCCGTCTGCGCTCGCCCTGCCCGTGCACGCCCGCTCCCGCCCAGCGCGTTTCCTCCGCCCTTACACGTTCGCCCCGCCTGCCTGTGCTCGCACCGCCCGTGCATGCCCGCTCCCGCCCAGCGCGGTCCCTCCACCCCTACACGCTCACCCTGCCCGTCTGCGCTCGCCCTGCCCGTGCACGCCCGCTCCCGCACAGTGTATTCCATCCGCCCTTGCACGCTCGACCCGCCCGCCCGCGCTCGCCCCGCCCATGTGCGCTTCCTCCGCCCGCGCGCGTTCTGTCCGCCCCTGCCCTGCACGTTCCATTCGCTTCGCCCATGCACGTTTGCCTCGCCCTGCGTGTTCCCTCCGCCCGCTCCCGCTGTGCCATGCCTCCTCCCTCGCCCCACGCGTTCACTCCGCCTCTGCATGCTCCCTCCACCTGTGCACGCTCACTTGGCCCGCCGCATTCGCTCGGCCTGCTCACGCTTGCTGGACGTACCTACCTTATACAGCTTCCCATACCGTTGTACCCCATAGCTAGTGAAATAGAAATAAAAATCTGATTTTTCAAACTATTTTCGTACATTTTTGCTGCCTAAACGAGTCGGTGGTACCCGAAAATATATTCCACCATAAAACGAATGACCCAGAGCGTATGTACAATATACCTACCAGATATAGCAATAAGCCGCGATGCCGAAGGGAGCCTACGGCGAAAGGGAGGAGGCCCCAGAGGGTCCGGCGAAGGCCCAGGAAGTGATGCACCAGCGGCCAGGCAGAAACGCTGCCTGGTGCATAACGGTGCGTAGGCCCATCCATCAAATGGTGCACCATTAGTACATAAGCAGCTGGTTGTTGTGCCGCGCGCGGGCCGTGTAGCCATGTATGTTCACTGTCCTCAATCATGTTTCAAACGACTCATCCTTTCGCAATCAAATCAGTTAACTATCGAAGTCCTTCTATTTGATGTGCGCCATGCCAACGGTCTAGTAGCCCAGCGCTCGACGAAGCACGGTCCACGATCCAATAACACAGTATGTTCCTCTGCGTTATCTCACAGGTACCTGCTCTCGCTCTACCTGACATCTCACCTTGTGTACGATTACCTCGCCTTATATGGTACGCCTGTTAATGTCCCTGCTATATCGCCAGTCCCTATCTACTTCGACTACTCCCTGTACTACCCTATGACTCTCACGTCTTCTGTTCTCGCCGCGTATGGTACCATAGTCCCCGCTACGCCGCTATCATTGTACGATATCTATAAGACGATTCCTCGAGTAGCATGTGGCTTTGTGGAATCAAGAAAACCCTTAGACGAAAATCCCAATTGTGCGATACTAAGTCCCTGGCATATTACTAAGTCACCAAACTCCAGTTCGGAATTTTGGAGCGATAAGTGCCCAAAGAAGGACTTAACCATAGACAAGTCACATGAGCCCGTGCATGTGCAGTCCTCACACTTCGTGCTTCCTCACGAGTTTGATTGGGATTCTGAGGACGAAGAAGAAGGTTTGGCTGAAGAAGACAAGCATGGACCCTCCTCTTACTTCATCTATGTGGATGAAGATGATCCTGGAGAAGGACCTCATATCCCGCTTGCCTATTCTTTCGAGATGGAAGAAGATGATGATGAAGTCTTTGTATGCATGGGCACAGAGGTCTATGGAGCATACAAGAGAGTCGATCGACGTGTCAAACCAGTGCCAGGAGTATTCCCAGAGGATGCTAGAGTGGAGAGGCGATTCCCCGAGGATCCATTGCTAACATTGCCAACTCTCACTCCACATCCACCTGACTTTGTGCCTGGTAAACGACTAACCGAGGAGCGTCTAGAAGAGATAAACATAAATTCGGATGGATTTCTGTGGACCGAGGAGGAGAAGCTATTCAGGCACATCCTTCTGCTCAATGAGAACACACTAGCCTTTGAAGAAAGCCACCGGGGGACATTTCGGGAAGACTACTTCACTCCATACATAATTCCGGTAGTCCCACATGAACCTTGGGAGTTTGTTAACATTCCCATTCCTCCAGGAATCAAGGAAAAGGTGATTGCACTATTGAAGGAAAAAATTGCGGCAGGAGTCTATGAACCAAGCCAATCGTCATACCGCTCGCGATGGTTTTGCGTGATGAAGAAGAATGGAAAGTTGCGAATTGTACATGACCTCCAGCCGCTAAATCGGGTAACCATTCGAGATGCAGGTCTCCCACCTCAGCTTGATGACTTTGTCACACCATACAGTCACTATAGCCTACTCTATAGGGAGAGATATGGGTGAAATTTTTATTACTTAGTAAGGAGAGCGGACGTCGGCCGACGCCATCGCTATAGCCTGCATTGAAGGGTCGGCCGAGAGGGTATAATATAGCCTGTAGACACGGCGCGGCCGAGTGCACCATATTTCTGTGGTATATTATCGCCTTCAAGTAGTGTCGGCCGAGAGGGTATAATATAGCCTGTAGACATGGCGCGGCCGAGTGCTCCATATTTCCGTGGTATATTATCGCCTGCAAGTAGTGTCGGCCGAGAGGGTATAATATAGCCTTTAGACACGGCGCGGCCGAGTGCGCCATATTTCCGTGGTATATTATCGCCTTCAAGTAGCGTCGGCCGATGGTGGATGCAGTGGTATTCATATCGCGCATCATGGCGCGCCGCGCTTATGGGCCTGGTATGCCCACTGGGATGGTATTTTCATGGCGCGGTATCGGCGCCGCCAGGTCATGTGTTCGCGTATATTGGTAAAGCAACTCAATATTCTGTGACTACATTTTGTCCTTGATGCCAACGACATCGGAGTATATACTGTATAACGAATTATATCTCGCCATTCCACATCATGGCTTCAACCCCAGTGGTCCCGTCCTGCGGTGGCTTGGCTGTGAGCAAGGATTTGATGGGCTGGTGGAGCTTCAAGATTGCGTTGGCGACGTCGATGTCCTCTTCTATACGTCGTAACCTCTCGCTCAGGGATTGCGCTTGAAGGAACATCAAGTTTTCTTCGCTTCCGCGAGGAAAACCTTCTATTGTTTTCTTTAGCGAATGGCAAATTGCGAGCGCAGAGTCATACCGAATTTAATCTCGATGGCGTTCATGGCGCTATTGGGGGAGTGGCCTCTGCCATCATCAAAGTATGGATTCTCCAATTCTTTGCATATTTAAGTATGGTGAAAGGGTGAATTTCACTGTACTTACTTGAGTCAATGATGTCCTCGTCGTGATCCAGAATGGGAGCGAGGGCGAAGGTACGAGGGAGATCCTGGCCACGGTCTCTGAGCCGCTGACGGTGTGCCTCCAAGTCCTGGAGTGGTATCAGCATGACGATGAAGGCGATGGAGGGCTTTCACTTACCAGAGGACCGCGGGGTATGTTGTGCTCGTCCAACACCTCATTTATAATGTCAAGGTACTGTCTATGAGTATTCAAACACAAAGGCAAGAGAAAGCGAGGCAAAATACCTGGCGATTGAGTTGGATGAGGCGCTCATCCGCCATGTCAACATCGCCATCTTGGCTATGCGCAAGGTCGTGATCGAGTGCGCCGTCCATCCCGCCGTCCACGCCGCCATCCACGACGCCATCCATAGGCGCGCCTCTATCTTCAATAGTAGAGGAATGGAGTGTCAGTAGGAAATAGGTTTAAAAACATGAGTGTGGACATACCTGGGGATGGAGTGGCCGGGAGATCCAGCTGATCGCGGAGCTGGAGGACTGGAGACAGCGATGGCGACAAGTCGAGGTGTGCACGATGAGGGACAGGCGACTCGAAGGTAGGCTGGGCGCTGTGCACTCGCTCTGGAGATGCCTCCAGGTCAAGCTGTGGACGGTGCAACGGGGTGTTTACCTGCGATGGCGAAAGGTCCAGGGCGGATCTAAAAGGTGAGGTCTGCATTCGCGATTGCGAGGTGAAATCCAACGGTTGTCTTGATAGCGAGGTATTCAGCGGTGAGGGCGAAATGTTGAGCGATGGACGGAAGAGATCTATATCTTGGGAAGATGCCGACTGCATTGTGGGCCTACGTAGTTGAGGGGACGTTAATTGGGGAAGACGAGGTCCACACGTCTTTTTGAAGTAGGCGCGGACGGCGGTGGCGGCATATCGAGAGGAGTGCTACGTTGTGCAGATCCCCCTGAACGTTGGCAAGGTCAGGCGTTGGCAACATAGCAAAGCGAAAGTTGAGCGGCGGCGGGGATGGCGATGGCGATGCGGACAAATCGCCAAGCGTACGCGCTGGTGGCAGAGTGCGTGAAGGCGAAGGCGAAGGCGAAGACACCACATCCAGAATTGGGCGAGAAACATCCCCTCTGATGGGCGAGGAGTCGAAGTCCAGAGTTGGGCGAGGGACATCCCCTCTGATGGGCGAGGACTCGAAGTCCAGGGTAGGGCGAGGGGCATCACCTCTGATGGGCGAGGAGTCGAAGTCTAGTATTTGGCGGGCTGAGGGGAGTGAGCACAGGTTGGCGTGAGGATATCTACATGATGTGCTCACCTAGCTCGTCTGCGTATTCCGACATGGTTGAAAGCAAGGCGGAAGGAATGCGGAAACGTGCCAAGTTCGTCTAGAGGCATCTAATATACCCATGAGCGCAACACGTGCGGTGCCGATCGAACGGGCGCGGATCTTTCCGCCAGGCGCCCGCCATCAACCAACGCGATGCACCGCGTGGGTCTGACTTCGTCTCTTCTACCACCACCACCACCACCACCACCACCACCACCACCGCCATCACCACAGCTGTCAAATCCCATCTCGCTTTGCTTCTACCACCATGTCCGCCTCCAGCATCAACAGCGACATCATCATCGCCGCAGTGCGCCTGGAAGAGGCGCTGAAATTTCTGCCCGGGAAGCGCGACGCGAAGTACAAGGTGTTTGAGAGCAACTTCTGGGAGGAAGTGGTAAGTGATTGTAACACAATCAGGGTGAGCACTGTGGCGCTGAGTCTGTATAATGGCGCCTCTAGCAATCGATCTTCGCGAAGATCAAGGCGCTGGGAAAACACCGCGAGGGATTACAAGTGCCGCCGCTGTTGGTCAGCGCCATGGCGCAATACACGGTGGCGTCGCACAAGAAGCGCGGAGTGGACTTGACTGCCATCAAGGTTGATGACCCCGCCATTCAAAGCCATGGCCTCTCCAAATACGTGTGGCATGGCGATTACATTGCCGAAGACCTCGGGGGCAACCTTTGGTGGAAAGGTGAGTGCACTGCGAAACCTTACGCCATGTCATCACTAACGGCTCAGCAGCGCTGTTGCGCAAGCGTACGAGCGAGGTTGCACTGGGTGGGGATGGAGTTGCGGGGCCAAGTGGGGTGACAGAGGAGGCAGAGGTGGGCGGGAGTCGAGGGAAAGTGGCGAAGAAGGGGGCGGATGACGACGCAGGGGCGGCCTCTAGAAGGTCAAAGGGAACGACGCCAGCGACGGACGGCGATGAGGGCGTCGTCATCGCTGCACCAGTAACGAAGAAGCCACGGCGCGGAGGGGCTGCAACGACGGCCGGGAACTAAGGCGGCATCCAAGGGCGGAGTCAAGACCACCACTGCGAAAGCGGCAGGAGAGGAAACGACGGCCGCCAAGTCTGAGCCGCGGACGAAGACGAAGGCGGGGCCATCGACGTCAAAGACGAACGAGAAGGCTTCATCGCGCAAGTCTCCTGCGGGCAAGGATGATGACGCCAGGCAGACGCGGTCGAAGGCGAAGGCGGGATCGTCGACGGGGAAGGGAAAGGGAAAGGCGAAGGCCTCGCAGGCGCCCGAAGATGACGACATGGACGAGGATGCTCAAGGCGAGAGTGAGGAGATGGAGGAGACGGAGACATTTGTCTCGGTGAGTACGTTTACCAGATGCGCGGCAAGCAATGCTGACTGACATGCCTTCAGGCGATGCCTTGCGGAAATTGCGCCAAGGCCAAAGCTGAATGCAGGCTTGCTGTCGTGGACGGTCGGCGTTGCATGCGCTGCCTGAAGCGCAAGATAGGCTGCTCGATCGTGCCACACAACCTGAGCGGCAATCCGATCAGGGGCCCCTACGGTGCAGTCCTGGCAAGCAAGTATCAGGACGTCATCAAGAACAGCCTTGCCGATGGCATCAAGCCTCCTCCACCGCGCTGGGATGAGGAGAGGAAGGAGTTTGTGGAGGATAGAGGCAAGCGGGGCAAAGCGGCGGCGAAGGGTTCGGAATCGAAGGCGAGCGATGAGATGGATGTGGATGAAGAAGAAGGGGAAAAGGACAATGGCAAGGCGGGTAGCGCGGATGTCGATGCGAAGGACGACGCGGAGGTGGACAGCCAGCTGCGGGTGGCGTCAGCGACTAGCGATGCGGCTGCGTCCCGCCCAATAGCGCCGCTCCCGAAGACATCGCTCAGCTCGATGAAGGCATGGGTTGGGAAGCCACCTCCAGCGGTGGCTAAAGGGAAGGGCAAGGAGCGCGCGGACCGTCCTCTCCAGGAGGCAGAGGCCAGCGGCTCGAGCGATCGCTCGGCGCGGCTTGGGCTCAGGCCTGGCGAGGTAAAATGTAAGTCGGCTTCACTCTTTCTGGACGGCGCGATCAACTGACCAAGTCAATGTGTGGCTGCCAGACCACCATGGCGAGTACCACCACTACGTAGGATTCTCCAAGGACCCCACCGCCATGGATGACTCGCCCTCAGCGGCTCGCCACTCTCCTAGCTGCTCCTCCGTGCTCGATCTCTCAATGAACTCCAACACGTCCCCGCTCTCCATGGCGCCGGCTTTGGCCTTTCGCCATTTCCTAACAAGGGTGTTCGCTGTTGAAACCACAGTCAATCAACCTCTCCACCAATGTCAAGGTTGGCCCACCCATCCCGGTCAACTTCTTCCAATTGGAATCATTCATGTGATCGTCAATGACTTCCTTTCTATGTGCTGTGGTCATGCCGCGTGTGCTACCCGAAATGAGATTCAACGGCGCCCAAAGGGTTTCAATCACTTCGCCATCAATCTGACCAGCACCGGGAATGAAGTTGGGTGAGTAGCGAGGAAAGCATGTGTCTTGATGGCCGTGGACATGAAACAGGCCTATTCCGCGCCGTATCTCCACGTTCGGCGGCATGTGCAAATACTCACTCTCCCCAAACCGCTTCATGAGATTGATGCCGTATTGACACATGATGTCGTACATCACCAGCAGCACCTGGATACCCGCCATGGTGGCGAGGACCTCGCTCAGCGCGTAATCCATGTTCATCTGTCTGATGGCAGGTGTAAGTGAACAAAGGAAATAGCAAACCACTTACCTCTCGCCTTTCTGGAAATCAACCACCGCATGCGGCATGAAAAACCCATGGCGCGCACAGGCCGCGGCACCAATCCCCGTGGCTTCAAGGTTATGGCGATCTGCATTCGCCTGGTTGACGGCGCGATGATCGTGACAGAAGGATTTCTACATAGGCTATGAGCGTCCAACGGTTCATCCACTAGGAGTCGATCACGGACCTCTTTATGCTCGATGGCGACAGCGAGATGCTTCTTGTAGGTGTCGTCGCCCACCATGAAAGCGTCGCCATCGCTGAGAATGACCTCGTCCTCTGGGCGACGCATCTTGAGATGCTCCGCGCTAAAGTTGCCGTCCATTACGATGCTCCTCATGTACTTCCATCTGCTATCGCGTTACACATGCCGCCCAAAAACGTCTTACATGGCTCACTGTACGGGGTCATCACGCCATCCGGAAGCGAGATTCACGCCAGGCTTGGGACATGCCGGGCACCCCAAAGCGAGGCCACCAGCTGGTATCGCGTTGGAGGCGCCATGACCATATCCATGCCATTTGCGGTATTTGAGGTTTCGCCATTGGCGGGACACCCGCAGAAGCTCTCTGTAACGGTTCTAGCCCCTTCTCAACGGCGAAAACAGCTTCATATGCACATAGCGGCTTACCTGCACTGAATGCGGGAACGCGGAGTTTGTGACACATCGAAGCTTGCTGTAGTAATTCATCCCCGAGGTTTTGCACTCCTTGTTGGTAAGCAAAAAATCATCCAACACCCGAAATGTGAACGCAGTGCGTGGCCGCTTGGTGCTCCCAGGATAGAGGCCCATGTCCAATAGTTGCAGGTCTCGAGTGAGCCTGTTATCGCAACGACACCACACAACGTCCAGGCTATGCATCCCCGTAACATCTACAATGGTCAAAGTGTCAAACACATAGTGACTTCGCGGCGCCGTCGAGTCCGCTTTGATTGGCTCTTCATCCTCTTCATTGTCCCCGGCGTCACTCACGTCGTCGTCTTCGCCATCGCTATCAGCATCCCCATCCAGCGGCGTGATCGGGGACTCCGCATCCACACATGGTTCGCCATCATGCCCGAGATGCATCCGCACCCCAACCTCCCGAAGCCACGCCGGTTCGAAGAACCCATCCGCCCACTTCTCCACCCGATGCAGCGGCATGCGGCGATGCGTCAACTGCAGGCAGTCCTCGCAATACACGGGGCGCCCAAAGCATTCCAAGCAGCGCCAATCGCCATGTGCATCAGCGCATTTGCTGCATCGTCTCTCACCTGGTGGAGCTTCTAGCTCGATGATGTGGCTTAGATACACATCGCGAAGTGGAAGCCATTCGCGCATAAAGTCGTTCTGCGACTGCCCCGCCTTCGGCGTTGACATTGAGCGACCCAAATAAGGCGACGGTACTCACCTTGTGCAGACTCTTCATCGGCATCACATCGTCAAACACCACATGCTCCTGCACGAGTTCGGAATATGCGTCATGAGACGCGGCTTTAGAGGGGATTTCGACGGCGATCTTGATGCGCTTGTCGGCACATGCGCACGCGGTAGCGGTGCTTCCTTGGGAACGTATGTGACGGCGCCTCTTGCAGTTCGCCGTTCTTCGCGACGCACGAACACCGCATCGCCACTGACATGTTGCTTCTTCGTGCGGGCCATGGCCGTATCACTGCGGACAGATGACAATTGGCTTATTGTGATCCATGACAGCTTCCTTTTCATACTGAATGGCGATCTCTCACGCCCCTGCCTCCTGATCCCTTATCAACAACGGATCATATCCACGCGATCACCTTCAGATACTTGGCCGATGCTTATCTCCGACGGATCTTCGCCATGACCTTCCCTCGAGGCGATCACCCGATCCACCATCGACTCCTCAAATTCGCCTTGCATTTCGCCTTGGCCTACCAACCCATTCACCCCACGGCGCAATGGCTCTCGCCTTGAAGAATCGCGAACAGTCCCTCTCCAGCCTCATCGCTATCAACCGCCGACTGATCTCATACTATGCCTGGCGCTGCGAGCAGGCGCTAGCGACCATCATGTCTGTCGCCGCCGGTAGAGACAAGGTGGCTGGCTTCGACATCACCTTGGCGCGGTGGGAGATTGGCCTCCGCATGGAAATGGTAAGCTTCGCCTTCCCCAACGTGTCTGCTCTGACGCTCAGCAGGAAGCCCTTCGCAACTGCCTTGGCCGCCTCGCCCTCGTCGGCGTCACCGACGTCGAGCTCCCCGACGTCGTCCGCAAGATCAGCGACGCCACCGTCTTTGGGGCCGTCCCACAGATCCACGTCCTCGAGATACAGCCGTTCACGCCGCTCGCCTCGCCGCCATCCTTGCAGCTACAGAAGCTGCGCACAGAAACCGAGCCCGCGTGGTGGACTTGGCCAGACGACCCTCCCAGTCACCTTCCAGCATGGTGGAAGTATCCACTGCATGACAGAGTAAGTCGCCACCCCACTCCCACCTTTTCAACACATTCATTCACATAAATTGCATCGATTGCCGCATAGCGTCGCGGCGATACCTATCAAGTCAACTACCGCGATATGAGAGCGGTCAGCCATCGATTGGATGACGTCGAACGCCTGGTCATCCGCTTCGCCGAGAGCCGCCATCGCGATGCCGGCGACCTCACAAGGATGTTGGACGCCTTCAAAGAGGTGCTGTTGCCAGATGAGGAGTGAGACCGGGTCTCTGCGCGCCATGTCGTAGGTGGATCTCGCCGTCGTCTGTATGTATTTCTTGTCGCTGCCTTTATGAGCACGAGTGCATGACGTCCCCAGCGTCTCCCATTTGTCCAATGGACCTTGTAACTAAGCGGCTGAATCACATTACCATCCAATCATGTGGATGGCGATGCGATTCAGACGCTTAACTTCGGGGTAGCATTGACGAATGGCCGAGCTCGAGGACGCCAGCAAATCATGCTCTTTGGACATCGCGCCATGTCAAAGGTGGGTGTTTTCAGGTGGCGTATGTATCCGTTTCGTCTGCGCGGTGAGTGCATAAATGCATGACGTCCTTCTGCGCCAGCCAATTCTTCAATGGTCTTGGTATTCAAGCGGCTGAATCGGATGGCCATCCAACAATGGTTGGATGGCGATTCGATTCAGATGCTTTGATCCAGGGTAGCATTGAAGAATCATGCAGGTCGAGAACGCCAGCACATCACGCCGGCTGCGCACCATGTGCCTCGCCTGCGCGCGCCATGCACGGCGCGATCGGATGGCGCATATTGCCGCTGAACGAGGCGGCTTCATCTATGACCTTCAGAGCCACAGGTATGCGGCTCTGAAGAGCATAGATGAAGGCGCCCTGTCTGGCGAGCCATAGCGCCATCCCACGGTGAGCATGAGCGCGCCATGCATGGCGCCATCGGATGGCGCCCATCGCCGCCGGACAGCGCAACTTCCATATGTGGCCCTCCGAGCCGCAGGTATGCTGCTCCGAGTGACACAGAGGAAGGCGCCCTGTCTGGCGGCGATAGCTCCATCTCCCAACAGCGAGCATCAGCGCGCATGCACTTCGCCATCGGATGGCGCCCGTTTCCGCCGGACAAGGCCCATTTGACTTATGTCCTTCTGAGCCACAGGTATGCGGCTCGGAGGAACATAAGTCAGGTCTTCCCTGTCTGGAGTCTGACTCTCTAACGTGAGTTTCAAATTTATGGTCTGCATGGATGCGGGATTCATGCATGGCGCTGTTGGATAAACCCATTAACTCCTTGCTCTCTACGTTCAAACAGTGGAATCGAGTTGCCCTCCGCGCCATGAGTACTCCAGATGCAGCTGAATTGTCCATCAGCATCGGGGGTACTCTCAAAACGTGGACGGTGATTCGATTCCTCTGGCTGACCCAGGGCAGCAAGGATGAAATGGCCCAGTCCAAGAGCCCCAGCACATCATAACACCTGCGTGCCATACGCCTCACAGTGTGGCAGGCAAGGTACGTGGCGCATGGTTGCATAGCGCGTCTGGACATGGTGGCGCCATGATTCCATAGCGCATGCTGCCGCTGGAGATGGCCATTGGATCTGTGTCCCACAGAGGGTCCAGACAGCTGGATCCTTTGAAGGACACATATCAGATGGCCCAGTCTCTGCGCGTGTCTTGGGTTAGGCGAGAATATGTATTAGATGCTGGTAGGTGGGTAGATCCAGTTCAAATGACCTTAGCGTACATGAAATATGTATAGCGGTAGAATATAGCGCGATGCTGCCGCTTGAGATGGCCATTGGATCTGTGTCCCACAAAGGGTCCACACAGCTGGATGCTTTGAAGGACACATGTAAGATGGCCCTGTCTCTGCGCGTGTCTTGGAGTGGGGTGTATGGAGCCGTCGGAAATGGCCAATCAGACCTTGCGCTTTGAATTGTAGTCACACCACTGACCTGACCACACACGAAACATCGTGATGAATGACAGATTGCAAAGCCTAATGGATGGCGAGGCATTATTATTATTATACATACAGCATGAGATTTATTGAAATGCATATAATTAAAGCGTAGAAAAGGAAACAATAGGGCGGAATATACTACTTCAAGGCGAGAATATACCACAATAATATGGCGCAGTCGGCCGCGCCGTATCTAAAGGCTATATTATAGCCCTCGGCCGACACTACTTGCAGGCGAGAATATACCACAGAAATATGGCGCAGTCGGCCGCGCCGTATCTAAAGGCTATATTATAGCCCTCGGCCGACACTACTTCAAGGCGAGAATATACCACGATAATATGGCGCATTCGGCCGCGCCGTATCTAAAGGCTATATTATAGCCCTCGGCCGACACTACTTGCAGGCGAGAATATACCAGGGAAATATGGCGCACTCGGCCGCGCCGTATCTACAGGCTATATTATACCCTCTCGGCCGACCCTGCACTGCAGGCTATAGCGATGGCGTCGGCCGACGTCCGCTCTCCTTACTAAGTAATAAAAATTTCACCCATATCTCTCCCTATAGAGTAGGCTATAATGACTGAATGGGCTCACTTTGTGGAACCATTTGCAGGACGGAAGTGCTATTCAGTCTTTGACTTATTCTGGGGATTTGATGCTCGCAAAGTCCATCCGATGAGCAGGGACATGACATCATTCCAGAGTCCACTTGGTCTACTACGCATCACATCATTGCCCATGGGTTTTACCAATTCTCCAGCAGAATTCCAAAAGTGTATGGTTTTCATCCTTCAGGACGAAATACCCGAATACGCAAACATCTTTATTGATGACCTACCCATCAAAGGACCAAGTACAGAATATCCAGATGCAGATGGAAGACCAGAGGTGTTGAAGGAGAATCCAGGCATCAGGCGATTCATTTGGGAACATGCTCAGGATGTTCATAGAATCATGCACCGAGTTGGCCATGCAGGTGGAACCTTTGCCCCAAACAAAGCACAGCTGGGGAGGCAGGAAGTCATCATTGTAGGACAGAAGTGCACACCAGAAGGACGTCTGCCGGAGCCAAACAAGATAGAGAAGATTCTTAATTGGCCAGTGTTGAAGACAGTCCATGATGTTCGAGCATTCATGGGACTGTGCGGAACTGTTCGCATTTGGATTCACAATTACTCCAAGCTTGGGAGACCACTTTCCGAACTGCTTCATCGAGAAACCGAGTTTGTATGGGATGAGCGAAGGCAGCAAGCATTTGATGCACTAAAGCAAGCAATAACCTCTGCTCCTGCTCTTCGCCCCATTGACTATCAATCACCGAACCCAGTAGTTCTATCAGTCGACTCCAGCAAGATTGCAGTTGGTTTTATTCTATCCCAGTATGATGACCAGAAGAAGAAGAGGCCAGCTCGCTATGGATCAATACTGATGGATGAAAGAGAAGCAAGGTATTCCCAGCCAAAGTTGGAGTTGTATGGACTCTATCGAGCCCTTCGTGCCTATCGACTCTACCTCATCGGGGTCCAGAATCTACAGGTTGAAGTGGATGCCAAGTATATCAAAGGCATGCTCAATGAGCCAGATCTTCAGCCTAATGCAGCAATTAATCGATGGATCCAGGGTGTACTCATGTTCCACTTTACCCTGATCCATGTTCCTGCAGAGAAGCACAGAGGACCAGATGCACTTTCAAGAAGAGAACGGGCAGAGGAAGAAGAACTAGAAGAGGAAGATGACAGTTGGTTGGATGATATTGCCCTTTACACTGAGATCAAGGACCGGCATCGGAACCTGCCATATCAGGATGTCTCGAGCTATTTTGCAGGCCTTGCCAGCATTAACGCTGAGGTAATGATATCTACCGATTCGAAGCAAGATCAGGCCCTTCGAGACTACATGCATTTCCTGCAGACTCTGGAGACTCCAGAATTTGATTCTATCCAAGCACGTCGCAGGTTCATTCGCAAGGCCAGTCGATATCTGGTGAGAGGAGGAAAGATGTACAGGCGGAATGGCAATCTACCTCCCAAGAGAGTTATATTGGAGGCGAAAAGAAGATTGGAAATCCTAGTGGGAGCCCATGAAGGACTTGGGCATCGAGGAGAGCAGGCAGTAATGCAGACTATCAAAGAGCGATTCTACTGGCCAAACCTGTGGAATGATGTTCGACATCATGTGCGATCGTGCCATGAATGCCAAGTACGAAGCACACGCAAGGTCGAGGTCCCCATTATCATTTCTGCACCTTCGACAATCTTCACCAAGGTCTATCTTGACATTATGGAGATGCCAAAAGCCAAAGGTTTCAAGTACATCATAGCAGCTAGAGATGACCTTTCACGAGCCAGTGAAGGAAAGTCCCTTCGAAAGAAGACAGCCAAGAGTGTGGCAGATTTCTTCTTTGAACAGATTCTCTGCAGATATGGAGCGGTAGGAGAAGTTGTGACAGACAATGGAGGAGAATTCAAGGAGGCATTCCAAGAGCTCATGCGCAGGCACCATATCCCACAGATCATGATCTCGAGCTACAATTCCAAAGCCAATGGTGTAGTTGAGCGAGGACATTTCATTATACGTGAATCCATCCTGAAGACCTGTGAGGGCAAATGGGACCAATGGCCAAATTATGTTCATCATGCTTTCTTCACAGATCGCATCACAGTTAGCCAGGTCACAGGATATTCAGCCTACTATCTCCTTTACGGTGTTCATCCAGTCCTTCCTTTCGATCTCCTTGAGGCATCATTTATGGTGGAGAACTTCCAGGCAGGAATGTCCACAAGCGATTTGCTCGCATTACGCATTCGTCAGTTGCTAAAGAAGCCTGCAGACATAGCCCGCGCAGCATCTGCATTAAAGAAGTCTCGCTTACACTCAAAGGAAGTCTTTGAAAGGAGATACGAGAAGAGGATGCATCGCCACATCTATGACCCAGGAGACCTTGTGCTGGTACGAAACAGCAGTGTGGAGAAGAGTGCAGATAGGAAGCACAGACCCCGCTATCTTGGGCCTTTCCAGGTGATTCGTCGTACCAAAGGTGGATCATATGCTCTTGCTGAGCTAGATGGTGCTGTATGGCGACAGGGAGTTGCTGCCTTCCGACTGCTACCCTATGTCTCTCGAGATGAAGTGGCAAACCTCACACTGGATGAAGACAGTGCGTCTTTGTCATTTATAGTGGATAATCTTCTTTACACTTTGTACACTTTTTTGTCTAATCTACCCCATACCTGAGTGCTTCACACTCTTTAATCCTCTGGATTATCCCAAGATTTCCCCCACTGTCAGGCTACCTTCATTATGCAGGATCATCCAGAGGATAAGCCTGAAAATAATCCAGAAGATTATCTAGAAGATAATCCAGAGGATTATCCAGGAAAAGAAATCAATTATGACACCAGGAGGGATTGAACCCCAGAATTCCCACATTTCCATAATAGGCAAGTAGGCAGGCAACCTTACCACTACACCATAAGTCCTTGTATATAGGTCTAAGGTTTAGTCAATATATACTATAGTCTCCCAAGGGATGCTATATATCTGGACTTCAACCAATTTCGACTTTTTGGCTGTTTCTGTATTGAGCCATATACAGCTGGATTAGATTTTATAAAAGAAGAGCTAATCCAGCTTCTTGACTTAGCTTAATCCAGGCACAATCTAGCTGTATATGGCTCAATACAGAAACAGCCAAAAAGTCGAAATTGGTTGAAGTCCAGATATATAGCATCCCTTGGGGAGACTATAGTATATATTGACTAAACCTTAGACCTATATACAAGGACTTATGGTGTAGTGGTAAGGTTGCCTGCCTACTTGCCTATTATGGAAATGTGGGAATTCTGGGGTTCAATCCCTCCTGGTGTCATAATTGATTTCTTTTCCTGGATAATCCTCTGGATTATCTTCTAGATAATCTTCTGGATTATTTTCAGGCTTATCCTCTGGATGATCCTGCATAATGAAGGTAGCCTGACAGTGGGGGAAATCTTGGGATAATCCAGAGGATTAAAGAGTGTGAAGCACTCAGGTATGGGGTAGATTAGACAAAAAAGTGTACAAAGTGTAAAGAAGATTATCCACTATAAATGACATCACTGGACAGTGATGATGAAGTAGAGCATGAGGACAGAGATGACGAAGGCATGGAATCCGATGAGCCTGTGGAGAAGTATTCAGAAAGCTCATCCAAGTCATCTGACTCTGACTCGGATTCTCCATCTGAATCCAGTTCAGATGAAGATTAGGAGGAGAGGACAAGGCATCTTCATCCCAAAACCCCTCTTCCCCAGAGGTGGCAACTGGGGACAGTTGCTATTTCTTGTGTCGTCCAGATGTCACGCGCCAAAAGTGTTTGGCTCGTGGACATGGATAAAATGCATCATTATTCCCTCAATCACTCCAGCTATCTCTGCAGCAGATCATCCCAGGCCTACCAATGGATCATTCAGAATTTTCCTCATTTATCCCATATTTTTCCAAGCCTTGGTTCAGGCTACACAAGCCTACAGAATCAGAATGAGCACAGAGATAATGCTCAGGTGATGGCGGGATAATAGCCTATTTAGGAAGGTCATCATGTGACCTCAATTGCAGAGAGGAAACACCCAGATCTCATACCCGGCCATCAAACGGGCTGATCTAGCCAAAGTCTGGAGGCGCATGACTAAGGAGAAGGGCCTAGGCTATAGTGAGAGAATTCTGCTATTGGATACTCCACAGACCCTTACCAAGCGAGGCATTTATGCCAATGGATGGCCAGATGACTGTTTGGATGACGGAGCAGGGAGAGAGACAGAAAGGAAATGAGATGCTTAGTAATGCTTAGTCAGTGGACTCTCAGATGAGTATATAAGACCTGCTGCATGTACAATACTTCACTACCTTTTCCCTCACTGAAGTATAGAGTTCTTCTTACTTCACAGGCAGTCCGCTGAGCAATCAGTGTATCTCTTGTCATTGCGTCCGCCAGCTGTTCATCGTTGTCATTATCGTCGTCATCGTCATCGTCGTATTAGTATCCTCGCCGTCATCAGTATCAGTGCCGAGGGCATAAACGTTGCCCAAAGCCTGAAGACTAACCTTCACTAGGGGTCGAATCTATCTTTCCCTATAGGCAGTCACCTAGGGTCTCATCAGTGCTTCTATAGCCTGTTGTCATCCCCAGAAGTATTATAGGCCTTGTTCATCGCGGAACTCGCCTTCATCATCGTCAGTCACGTCACGTCCCGCCCAGTCATAGGCCTTGTTCATCGCGGAACTCGCCTTCGTTATCATCAGTTACGTCACGAGTCCAGTTTGGGTATTGTTCACACGGAACTTTAGCCCAAGTCAGCCAGCCCACGTCAAGCAGTCAAGCCCAGCTTTGACTATTGTTCACACGGAACTCTAGTCCAAGTCACATATCCACAAGTCACAGTCCGCAACCCAGTATAGTCCAGTCCAGTTATATCACACATCCAGCCAGTCGAGTGGATCGATCCCACAGATTGCTATTCATACAAAGTCGTATCCCTAATTGATCATACCCATCTCCTCACACGAACAACCGTGATAGCCTGATACTGTTGACGTATCCGGTGAACCGCGGCAGAAACAATTTCTGACTTGACAACGGACAGCCAGCTCACGGACGCAGCCGACATCTAATGGTACAAATCCGAAGGCGAGGACCAGCCGCTGATCTCAGCACCTGTATCAGCTTCCAAAGAAGCTGATATTCCCGCAGGCTTGACAGCCGTGGAATCGGTAAGTGCGCGCGCTCCTTGACGTTTCTTCTCGTGCTCCTAACGCCCTCTCTCCGCCAGCACCGAGACTCTCGAATGGAACCCCTGCGTTGCGCGTCGCCGGCACACGCGTTCGCAAGCCCACATGGCAGGTAACGCAGGGCGACACGGAATCCACGCGTTCTTCGTGCAGCCAACACCGGGCAAGCACAACAACACAATGCGACCGGCGCCGGTAGTAGCAGCAGGGCCCCTACAGGTGCGCGACGCCGCGGCCACTACTGCTGACAGCTAATGTCGTGCCACAGATGTGCTGCCCCCGAGTGTCGATCTGACAGGGGATTGCCAGCACTCACGCTTGCAATCGAGCGAGCTTCGCCTGATCAACCTCAGGGAAATTACATTTATCCAGACAAGTATCACCACACTATGGACATGTACAGTAGACTAGCATAAAATGAAAAAAACAATTACTTAGAAAATCACAGGTTCGGAAGGTTCGAACCGGTTATGAACCTGAACTGAACCTGCCGAACCGGTTCAGCAGGTTCGGTTCAGGTTCAGGTTCAGGTTCAGCCATATGCATGCAGGTTCGGTTCGGGGTTCGGCCAAAATACCTGCTGAACCGAACTGAACTGAACTTAGGAGATGCTAAGAGTCGTCACTTTGCTGCTGCCAGTGCTTGACTTAGTGTCGGTATCAGTGCTGTTCTGTGGGCCGGGTCGTACTCACATGTGCCGCTGGACCCGCTCGCGTCGTCCTTGCGGCCGCGGGAGCTGTTCACGATCACGTCGGAGGTGCTGGGCGTCGCAGAGCGTCTCCAGACGGTTCTCAACGAGGAGCAGGATGTAAGGGTGAACAACAGTAGCATCTTTACCCTTTGATAATAGGAAGAAGCTTGACTGCCCAAAAGCGAATTGCAATCCTGGCTCTATAAAACTAGACGCAGCAATGAACCTTTCTCCCTGTCTAATTTACGCTACGTCTAATTGCATTGACTTATGAGCTGATGGTATTGCGACGTGATGGGTACTAAGATGAAGGTCCGGCAACCGTGAAGGGCACAGTCTAAGGTCATTTGGATTCGGGCGTGCGGAGCATCGCCGTCTCAAACCAAGTACTCTATGCTGTATCCTAGAATAGTGCGCACGTGAACATCATGTGACATACACGTGACCAATTCAAACTCCCCACTCTTATCCCTCTCCAACTCCCTACGGCGGCTGGCAGAAAACATGAGTAAATAACGGCGACCGGGCTGCAAATATCCTCGATCAGGAAGGAGGTATTGCCGATGAAATGCTATTTTCCTCAGTAGCATAGGGCTCAGACTGCACTGGAAGACACTAGAACTTTGCTATGTCTCTGGATTTTTTTCTGTGTCTTCTCTGATATGATATGCTTACTTATAAAGCACCAATGCATTTATTTGCCCCTTCTTCCGCACTTTCTTGACTACAACTCAAGTGTCCCCACCAGTCTGGAAGCATTGAAGAGCCTCCATCATGGGTTTTGCCCATTATTAAAGCAGAGGTATAATCTAGACCTGCATAGAAATTTTTGTATATACTCAACAGGGCTAAAACTAATTCATTCACCATCCCATTCCATCTCAAGCATCTGCACCCACAAGCCGCCACCAGAAATCCTGGGGCCACCACCTTCCAAATTGAGGCGACGCCCCTCCGCGCCCCGTTGTTTACTCGTGTTTTCTGCCAGCCGCTGTAGGGAGTTGGGGGCAAATAAGAGTGTGGAGTTTAAAATTGGCGGGGATCAAAATATTGTGGCTGAAGTGGCTGAAGTGGCTGAATAGGATAGAGCATTGTACTACGCCCTCGGATGAAGGCCCCCATCGACCGGAAGAAAGGGTGGGCAGGAGCCTGACCCTCCAGAAGGTCTGGTGCATTTCGTGCTCGGCATGTAGATATGTGACAATCAGTCACATCACGTGCACTTGACTAATGGGCAACTTGTAATATGGTCCCGGTAAACGCAGGCTTTGCGTCCTTTGTGCATCCTGGTTGTTACTACATTGACGGTATTTGATCCATTTGTGCTTCTTCTCATGTTTGCGATGCCTTTTACAAGATAATTGTGTACCGCTTGGTGAAAACATTTCAGCTATGGCTGTTAGGTCGGAAGATGCCGAAGAATATTCATATGTAGGATGTGCAGCTTGATTCCACTGTAACTGGATATTCTGTTGTCAGGGTAAACTCGAAATCCATAGCGAGCACCGCCCTGGGGCAAAAATCGGTTCACTTTTATGCAGCAACCGCAGAGAATACCGTCATATAGATGTGTATGAGTCAATACAAATGTAACGTGCCATTACATATCTATTCAATTATATTCCATTATATTATTATAATCCCTTATCCTAGGCTTATATGCCCTTATCATCTATATTTACATATGTTTGTGTGCCAGCACATATGCCACTATCCTATTTCCTTTCTAAGACGAACACTTCTTTCATATCAACACCTATGTATGCATACTGTAGACTTTCTCTGGAATAGAGATTGGGTGCAGCGCATATCAGGTGTGAGTGAGAGAAGTATATTTGTTACACATTTTTGCGCTCCTCTGACTTTGTCAGGTTTCTACAACCTGGGAGAGTTTACAGCGCATGCATACATTTACAACTGCCTACTTCACTAAGTGGCCAGCTGGAACTGTCCTCTTGGCTAAATGCCTCGAGGTGTTGCATCCCTTACATGAAGAAGCTCATAGTTCTTCATGCAAGGCCTGGAGAGTCCAAGACCTTCCCTCCTGGGTTCACTGGGAGAGAAGGTCTCTGTCATTTGAGAAGGCTATCTCAGATTTGATCGAGATGCCTCTCGAGGATCTTGAGGAACGAATCACTCGGTTCGACGACCGAGCGAGACGGTACGGGTTCGAACGCGAAGACCGCGCACTCATGACCGTCAGTACCATCCGGTACTGCGTCATGGCGCAACTCGATCACGACGAAGAGCGACGCGCTTCACAGCGGTCCTCTCCCGTGAACGAGCCGGCGATGCCCAGCAGACCCGCAACGGGGATCTCTGGGACTGCCCGAGGCTTGCGCCCGACGCCCCACGCAGTCATTCCCGACGCGCGGCGCGGCGAGCGCCTACACGCGCCTTCTTCCGCTACCACCACCACCACCTCCTCTTCCACCTCGACACCGGCCCACTCCACCACCACCGCAACACCCACGGCCGCGGAACCCGAACAGACGCGCCCGGAACCCCGAGCGCGCCAGTACGGCCCGTACAAGACGGCTCCCAGCAGCCACCACAACAGCAGTGTGCCCCGTCCAACGACGGCACACTGCAGCCCTCTGCGACGCGTCAAGACGCGCCGTACGGCGTTCATCCTCATGGCTCGGGTCCTCAAGAGACCTCGAGCGATGTTCTGCTCCAGCAGGACGAACTCGCCGGGCGGTTGCGCGCCCGGGAGGGTATAGGAACCGGGAACAGGGGCCCCAGTACAAGTAAGTACCCCAGTTCGTCCGCGATCCGCCCCGAACCGCTGCCCAACGCGCACAGTAGTGCCGCGTTGGGTGGACTGCTACTCTCGAGTACTCACGTACTCGAGAACGCGACAGAGAGCGGTGCGCTCGTCAGCCTAGCTGACGGCGCACCCGTTTCGTCTGCCACCCGCATAGAGCCACCGCCCGACGTACGCATCTGCGCCGCGCCGGGTGGGCTGTCAGACTCGAGTACAGAAGTACTCGAGAATGCAACGGTAAGGGGCGCGCCCGCCAGCGTAGCTGACGGCGCACCTGCTCCGCCCACTGTCCGCCAAGGACCACCGCCGAACGCGCACGTCCGTGCTGCGCCGGGCGGAACGACGTTCTCGAGTATATTAGTACTCGGGAACATGGCCGGGCGTACGAGTGACGCGCACAGCAGCACAGCTGTCTGCGCGCAGCCGCTGTCTACCCCGCGCCTCGCACCCTGGACCAACGTACACCATGGTGCTACGTTGGGACGGGCGTACTACTCGAGTGCTGTTGCACTTGAGAGTACCATGCTCAATTATTCGAGTGCGGGCATGCCGAACAAGGCACTCTGCTCAAGTACTCGAGTACTCGAGCAGGTGTCTCATTCGAGCACGCCGGCACATGTGCGGAATCGCGCGCGCAGCGCTATTCACACCCGCGCGCCGGACAGACCGCCGTACTCAAGTACTTGTGCACTCGAGAACGCCGACACGAGCAGTGCGCACGTCAGCGATGCTGACGGCGCACCCATTCCGCAGGCTGTCTACCAAGAACCGTCACCCGACGCTCGCATCTGCGCCGCGCCGGGTAGGCTGCTAGTCTCGAGTACTTCCGTACTCGAGTATGCAGTGGCAAGGGGTGCGCTCGCCAGCGTAGCTGACAGCGCACCCGCTCTGCCGTTTATTCAATCCGAGCGGTTGCTCAACGCGCACAGTAGTGCAGCGCTGAGCCGACTGTCTCTCCCGAGCACTCCGGTGCTCGAGAGCGCGGACGCGAACAGTACACACAGCCGCATGGCTGACTGCGTGTTCACTTCGTCAGCCGCTCACTTAGAGCACCTCCCCGACGCACACAGCGGTGCTATGTCGGGCTGGGCGTTACCCTCGAGTACAGAGGCACTTGAGGAGGCGCGAACGAACGACGTGCACGTCAGCACGGCTGACCGTGTGCATCCGCCGTTCGTCATCCACCGTCCACCGGCACTCTACTCGAGTACTCAAGTACTCGAGCAGTGGCTTATCCCGAGCATACAGGCGCGGGTACAATACAGTGTACGCCGCACCTCCGATGGCCGTGGACAAGACAGACTGCTGTCCCCAAGTATGAAGGTACTTGAGGGCACAGATGCGAACAGCCCGCTCGCCAGCATAGCTGACAGCGGGCTCCCATCGTCCTCAAGTAGTTTCGTACTTGAGGATGCGAATGAGCGGGACCCTACTCGACGCCGGTATGCCAGTGCGTCGGGCAGGGCATACTACCCGAGTACTACGGTACTCGAGTGGTCATTCCATCAGCACTGCGCGCACGGCGGATCGGACGCCTGCGTGCAGAGTAGACTGCTGCCCCCGAGCACCTTGGTACTCGAGAGTGCAGACGTGGGCGATACGTGCAGCAGTGCCGCTGACTGCGCGTGTGCACCACCGGCTGCTCGCTCAGAGCCCCTCCACGACGATTGCATCGATGTCGTGTTGGGAAGGCCGCTGTCTTCAAGTACACCAGTACTCGAAGATGTGCATATGAACAGTGCGCACGTCAGCACGGCTGACCGTGCGCATCCGTCGTACTTCGGTCGTCCCCTACTGCCCCAGCCCAATGAGCACGGTAGTGCTACGTTAGGAAGGGCACCCTTCTCAAGTACCGCAGTACTCGAGGGGGCTTTCGTTCGACGACCGCGCGCCAGCCCAATCGGACGGGCGTACTCTTCGAGTACTCCTGTACTCGAAAGTACTTGCCGTGCCGCCAGGTCTGACGCCGCAGACAGCAGATGGCGCCGCTCACGCCAACGTGTGCGGAGCCTTGTATATACGCCGAGTACTATGGTACTCGACATCACTCACCGCGATGGCGCGCCCCGTAGCTATGGTAGCAGCGTGCATCCGCCAAGTACTTCTGTACTCGACGGATCTCGCCCCTGCAGGGACTACGGGGTGTACACTCCGAGCGCCATCCTCAATGACGAGCATAGACCGTTGCTCCCGAGTACTTTGGTACTCGAGAGTACGGACACGGACGATACACGTAGCAGCGTCGCTGACTACGCGTACCGGCCGTCTGTCATCCCGAGCACCACTGTGCTCGACGATGCACGTACGAACGACGAGAGAAGTCGTTCGCACATTCACGTATCTGTTGGCGTGATGGGTTGGTCGCTGTCCTCAAGTACTTTAATGCTCGAGCGCGTGCATCCGCCGTATCTTGTCCATCACCCACCCCATCCCAATGTGCATGGTAGTGCTGCATTAGGATGGGTACTCCACCCGAGTACTTTCATAGTACTTGAGTGGATTGCTACTGCAGTGCCGCTGATAAGTAGCACTGCAATACCTCCTTGCCCTCCACCTTGGCCAGCACCAGCGCCGGCACCAGGCCCCAGACAAGGACCTGGGCCGACGGCATCATACATGGGGGCGACCAATTATGGTCGCCACTATGGAGCGGTGCCACAAGCAGTGTACACAGGCTACTTTGGATGCATGTCTACCTTGGATATCGGAGTATCTGAGGGTGAATATGCCCAAGGTATGCTTGTCGACAGACATACAAACAACTTACCATGTTGTTTGTATGCCCCCTGCATGAAGCATTCGAGTACATCTTCTATGTACTCGACTTCTCCTTTCCCTTCGAAATGTCTGACCCTTGTCTCTATTGGACTTGGGCCATTCTTTCGATGGATAGATGAAGTATATTATACTTTGTCTATTCTAATTGTAGTGCTACTTGCCAGTCGCACTATCCTACCTCCCAAACGACTGAACCCAGACTCTGATGCCGAAGTTCATCGGACCGGGGTATCTTTCCGAGGGGGGAGGGACCGGGAGCCCGACCAATTCCCATTGGTCCTGCTCTTCGGTGACAATTCCATATCACTGGGATTGTCGCTCCTCAAATGGAATACTTGCAATTCCAGTTTGAGTCTGCTGACCAGCGCTCATCAGCGCTCATCAGGAATCGAAGTCTGTAACTGACTTCGATTGACGCTGGAGGTCTATATAGACCGTCGATGTGGACAGGGATCCTCCATCCTCTCAACCACCATGTCCACCGACAACGCCTCCATCGCCCCAAGCCCCTATATGCCCAGCATCTCAGATGCTGAGCGCATAGAGGGTGAATGTGCCCTTGCCTATGAGACTGAGGTCATCTTGGCAAGGTGCAGAGCAGCGCAAGCCGCTCAGTGGTATCTTCTGCTTCCAGAAGATGACTCACAGCTGTATGCCTACATCGAAGTATGGCTGCAGCACCTTACTGCATGCCGTCTCCACAACATTGAATATGTTGTGGAGGCGCGACGGAGGTTACTCCCTCTCCTCCAGCGTACAACACCTGATGTGTTGTACACTTCATCCCAGCGTACGTCACACCTACCAGTGCGACGCACCTACCAGGAGCAGTCTGTCGCTGCTTCTGATGCGGATAGTGACAGCATGCCATACGCTGTCATCTATCCACCGGATGCCATTGCGCTGTGCCCCAGCGCTGGCTTCCCAGTATATGAGGTTCGCGTCAGTTCCTGGCGCAGCTTCTTCACGCCCTCAGCGCCTTCATCGACGCTGTGTAACCATTGCACTAGACCTTCTAGGTCAATGGCATGGACATGTCGAGACGCCATGTGCGTCGTCTCCTCATACACGCGACATGCCTAACCGGTATCGCGTGGTACGTCAGTGGGTGTGCCGAATACTTCACAATTCGGGATGCCATATTTATGGACATGCTGCATGCTCAACTGGTGCAGCATATCTCTGTGGACTTGCCACATGCCTAACCGGTGTGGCATGCTGTATTTCCTCGAATCAGTCGTCATCCACTATCATGACCGACGACGGATTCGGCGATGCACCTTGATGCCTCTCCAGGTCATCAGCAATGGATAACATTGCTGAGGATGCAGAGGTAACCCCCCTGTGTCCTGCTGGTCCAAAGGCAGAGTGACCCTACTGCCTGGGACTCAGATGCGATGTTGGCGCTCACTGGTCTCTGGGGACTGGTTTGCGTTGATGTCAACTCTGCTGCGGACTGTGCTTGCCACATGTCTAAGTACTACTCCTTGACCTGCGTGGAGTGTTCACAATTTGATTGTGAACTGTTGCTGCGGGGACTTCATCGTCTCCTGCAAGGAATACATTCCACTGGTTTCATCCACTTCAAAGTGCGATGGGCCCTTCCTCCTGTTGGACCCGTGGTACGAGTCCGGTAGGGGAGGATGTAACGATGCCGTTACATATCTATTCAATTATATTCCATTATATTATTATAATCCCTTATCCTAGGCTTATATGCCCTTATCATCTATATTTACATATGTTTGTGTGCCAGCACATATGCCACTATCCTATTTCCTTTCTAAGACGAACACTTCTTTCACATTACATCCATGTATGCACTACTGTAGACTTTCTCTGGAATAGAGATTGGGTGCAGCGCATATCAGGTGTGATTGAGAGAAGTATATTCGTTACAACAAATGACTGATATATCACGTGAACTGAGCTCAGCAACCCTCGGTGTCACATATCTACATCCCGAGGACGAAATGCACCAGATGTTCTACAGGGCTCTCTGCACCCCCCTCCCGTGAGAAATTTTCAGGAACTTCAGATTCGTTCAGATTCATCCATCACTAAATTCAGATCCAGCTGTGGCGGTGGCTGACCGAGCGAGCGCAGCGAGGGGGGGGTGTGCAGAGGAGCCCTGTTGAACGTCTGGGTTCGAGACTAACAGCGCTCCTGTAAAAACAATACGTGTCCCGACCTGGATTCATTTCTATTATGGAGCTTGCAAGTTGGCGTACATGAGCGAATCGTAACAGCTCCATCAGAACTCTCACGTCCGTGCCTGCGGCTTTCGTCGAATAGGGAAAGCGGCTGCAATTGAGATTTAGGTTTTCATATCTACGGAAGTTCGAGCTCGCATGGCTCCCTATAACATCAATTTCCCACCGCTCAATGGTCCTTGATTCAAATGCCTCTCACATGGCCATGTGGAACACCGTTCCTGAATCTAAACCCGTACGAGTCGACATCTTGACATTTCCATCTTTGATCAGAAATCGATGTCATCGTTAGCAGGCAAATACAAACGGTCCAAATCTAGGTTCAAATACGTATACGTCAACTCGCGCAATCAAGTTTCCAAATATGTGATGCCCGTCGTTGCAGAGGACGCTCGCGAGACGGTCTCGGACCTCGGAGAGCTACGGCTGGTTCAAGTATAGCTGAGTTATCAACTCACGAGCATGGAGTTCCCAGCACTGTTAGTCATCTCGTGCAACACTGGTCAGCGGCTGCGCCCAGTCATGTTTACTTGAGATACTTGAAGTAACGGTGCCGCTCCGCCTGCCCGGTTCCGATATTCAGGCCAACGAGCTTTGTTAGAACTATGAGAAAAACCTAGAGCAAACTGGCGTATCCGTAGCCTGACATCTGCGACCCGATCAGAGTAAATATCGCAATCCCAAGATTCTAGGGAGGCGTGAGAGCTGAAGTAACGTCAGAAACAGCCATACGCGACAAACGAACTAGGTGATTATTGTAGAACACAGATAGCCGGAGTAAATAGTACTATCATGCGTATAAAGGCTGTTGAAGAACAATGACGTACCTTCTTAAACGGTCTTCACCTAGATAACGGTTGCAGAGATAGAGGCAGTTTTAGCCGTGGCCTTAAACGGTGCATGTTCCTTGACTGAAACCAAAAGTGAGAACGGAATGAGGCCAGCCACAATCTTTGACCGACGTCATGTACCATTGAAAGGATCAGGATTGACCCACCTGAAACTAGCATTCTATGGCAGGAATGCATAAAATTTCCATACCGGTTCGACAGGACGTAAAGGAACAGTGTCGAAACGGGAAGGGATTGCGGCTTGTAGTAGTAGATTTGTGCTAGAGCACTGTCTGATCGTCTAACGAGAGGATTCATAACGAAGGGAACGCACATGACATGTACTAACACACTAAGGGTGGAGAATCCGAGCCCCAGAAAGACAGTCAGGACTGTAACCACCGGCGACTCAGGGTCGCCTCTAGTCTTCAGGACCTGCAGATGGCCATCCTAAGCACAAGGCGCAATGTCGTTAGCGAATTTTTCCTGGAGCACGGTCACCTTACCTCCTGAACGTGAGAATGTTCTGCAGCGTTCTGGTTCTTCTCCTGCTCTAGGGAGGTTTTCCCAGATGACAGCTTCTCTCGCCGTACGCGAGAGAATGTAGATGTGGCGTGGACAGGATAAGGGAAAGCTCCTACGAGGGCCCCGGTATCGAGATCGCTGACCTGGATGTATCAAGATTTCGAGAACCTCAACGCTGTCTTGTTAGAGCAATCTGATACAAAGCGATTCCGCTCCGTTATGATTATGATATCCTGATACGATGGCCTTCGGACCACAAAATATATACGCGTCAGTGCAGCTAGGAAGGCACACAATCAAAATAAGCGCAGAACTTGAAATTCAGCGTCCTTAGATCAAAATCCATGATAGCCAGCACAACTCAAAAATAAGCAGACCGACTGCACCACCATAATTGATGGAGGAACACGTGTCATGATACACTAAAGCAGTATACATCGGCGCCGACTCGAATCCCGGACGATGAGTTCACGCACCTTGTATTCATGAAAAGACCTTGCGTATAGTAGCAATCACGTCTCAGCACCGTTTTCTTCCCCACGCGACTCGGACGCAGTGATATCTCGTCTAAGGAGACTGATGTCAGCAGAAAGCATCTTTCATCGTCGGACTCCACCTGAGCATAAAGAGAAACTTCTTTGCCAAAACATGTCTTACACAGTTTGCTGGGGTAGGGTAAATGGACGATTTGGGGAGTCCAAACTAGGTCACTGCGCAGCGCTAGAAGGACGCGTTCCCGACGATCGCGACGATGACACGGTCACGTCTCGTGTGGCACGTGCTACTCACATCAACACCCACGAATGAATGCGATTCCAAACCTCTGGAAAGAAGTCTAATATACATAGTAATCTTCAAAGTCGATTTTGTTCCAGGCTACACTCTATATACTGATTGTACAACCTGAAGGTAAAATTTCTCCGTGATTGTACTTCGAGAGCCTATTATTGTTCAGGCGCCATGCAACGATCCGCGGATAAGTTGAGATCTAGCATCAGGATAAGTGTGAGGGCGAGATGCAGACAATTCCGACCTACCATTTCCCCACCACTGCGGGAAGGAGTGAGCGTTTCCCGCAGCACCAAATATTGCCTATGCCAGATTTTAGTTCATTATGATCATGATGACATGAACGGTGCTCACAAAGTTCAATACGAACAAGACGACCTGCGTTCCGCCATCCATAGCCGCGGCAACAATGTAACTGTAAGGAAAGTTGTTGTAAATCGGCTCGAAAGTTTTAGGAGAGAAAGCCTCACTTGTATTTCGTGAACCAGCGGGGATAGCGCGTACGGACCCACCACTGCACGAAAATACCAATAGCCATGCGAGTGCTAAATACGGTGGTAATCGATCTCAGCGAAGCAGGATTCATCATTGCATAGCATGCAACTCACTTGATTTGAGTATTGATTCCAACCGACAGCCAGCAGGAATACTGGAAACAGTCATTATGGGCCTTTCGAGCTGCACAACTACGTCACACTTACCAGCATAATGATAGGGGTATTAAAGTTCTCGAAACCAGCTTGAGGCCAAATACGATACTAGACGGCTTACACAGTGAGGTGATATTTCACAAGCCATAGTCAGCTGACTTACGGCAATATAAAATGGAAAGGGCAGGAAGAGCCAGATTACTAGAGACAGTGGAACAATGTGATAGGTCGAATTGGGACCGAACATGTGTGGAGCAAGGGCGCCCCAGGCAATCGCATTCGCTAGAGACGATCTCAGCAGGGATGAATCACTGGTGAGGAGGTAACTGACAGTTATATCCTTGGGCGTTCTGCCCAGACCATAAGCTACAGTGACATCAATACGTGTGTTCAGGTCTGATGGACGCGCTAGGAACATACCGAGTCCCCGAAATGGAAAGGAGCGCTTTTATGTTCGACCAGTGAGTTTAAGACGAAGGAACACGAATTCAAATTCATACCTGGCCTTTGAGCATTAATAATGGACAGCATCATGACATCTGAAAGAAGAGTCAGATCCTCGTTGCTGGCAAGCATCACTCGAATCCGCACAATTCAGAAGTGCCCCGACAACAGTACCTAGACATGATCAGAACGCTAACCGCCTCAACATGACAAATAGTATCTACCAGCCATTTGCATGCAGAACGTCACGCGAGGAGCCAATTTGACATATTGGCCAAGCTTGAGGTCTTTCAGGAAACCGACACCCTGCGATATTGGCTGCCCTCCGTATAGCGCGCCATACATGTTAGCAACAGGATTTCCAGGCACCATATACGCTGATGCCCCGTCAGCATCGCCGCATCATAGGAATCACCATTGAAACACTCTTCACCAGTAATCATCTCGAAGAATCCAGCAGCGCTGCTCGAGAAACCGATTGTTGCTGCTAAGGTCCCATAAAGTGCGCAAAGAATGAAGCCGATGAGCAGGATCACTGTGAGCGCCCACCACGGCAACCCCGACTTTCCAGTGTAATTTGCTAGAGAGGGCTCAAAGTCAACGGAAAACACCATGGTTGACAATAACGAGACGCACTGGCTTGTGCGGTGGCATATGCGCAAACCAAAACAGCCACATACCACCAGCGTGGAATCTGCTTGTACACCTTCATCCTCTCCCAGTGCTACAACGGCGCAAAATGTATCAGTCGGTACTGCGCAGCCCGTGATTTGATCTCCAGGACCCACCGCATCGTGGACAAAGTGTACGTGCTTGTTCCAGGGATTGAGCGACTGGAAGAATGGCTTGAGATCGGTGTAGTGCCAAATCGCAACGTGTGTCACGAGCGCTCCAAGTGACAGATTCGAGACGATCAGTACCAGCGCATTTGTTGCCGAAAAGTAAGCAGGCTGAGGCGCAAGATCGACTTCACGAATACCGCAAAGTAACATGACGACACTACGCACCCCAAGCTTCGCAAACTTGGTCGGGTCAAATTTGCCATTAGTTAGTAGCGCAGTCTGGTCATACTCTGACCCGTTTTCTGCCTGCATGCAGTTTCTCGCGTTGCATCAGAAATTCTGGATATATCGGTCAAAACGGTACACCACACTCACGAAGATCGCTTGGCTCATGAACGGGAACTGCTGCGCCTTCCACAGATTGCCGTAATACACCGCAGCCATTAGGATATACGTGAAACCAATGCCAATGTACGAATTGATCTGGAACCAGAGCGGCGACCACAAGCAGGCACTTCCGATGTAGTTCCAGTCAAAGCACAACGCAAGTAGACCCATGCCTTCGTTATTGTCAGCGCCACCAAAGATATTCCGTATCACGGCGCTATGGTTGTCGGCCAGACAGAAGATTGAGATACCAGTGAGCACCGGAAATATCCCTGCACACAAAGCATATCAGTCGATTTTGACTCGGTTCAGGTGTTATTGTAGACGCTGAGAAGAGACAAAGGCAGCTGAGCGCTCACTTACATTCAGGGAAAATCTCCCAGCAGAACATGACGGAGAATACCGTCCAGAAGAGGCGTACACGTTTCGACGTCATCTGGCTGTCGAAATGCAGCGCTTGGAAGAGATTGGCCGTGTAGACTGAAGAACCCCATGAGTTGGACGCGGTTGGACTTATACACGCAACACTCACTGTTTTCAGGCCAGAAACATTTCGTCGGCTTCACAAGCACATCTTGAAGGAGACCGGCGTATCCGTAGCCTATGAGCTGCGATCCGATAAGAGTGAAGATAGCAATTCCGGGATTCTGAGAGCATGGTGAGACTCAGTCTACGCGGAGTGCCAATGTAGTGGAAAAACAAACCATTTCATTGTCATAGAACACTGGTTTGAGTGACGTTTACAATCACTGTATGTGGTCCTTAGATAACAGCAAAGACATACACTCTTGAACGGATATCACTTGTATGGCCGTGGCGGACGTGGAAGCAGTCGAAGTCATGATCACAATGGCTACATGCTCCTTGACTGTAATCAAATGTCATGAAGAGAAACAGCGCTGGAGTATGACCTGCGACGCACTGTTGAAGGGACCAGGGTTTATCCACCTGAATGCAACTTTGGAGGGCATGACCATGTGCATGACATTGCCCAACCAATATGACAACACTAGCAGCAGCAGTATCGAGACGTCAAGAGTTTGAGGCTTGAAGTAGTAGATCTGCGCTAGAACACTGTCCGATAGCGCGGCGGTGAGATTCGACATAAAAAAGAAGATATGTTTACTGACGCTCCGAAAGCCGAAAATCCGAGGCCGAGGAAAACGGTGCGAAATGTGACCGCAGGCAACTCTGGGTCATCTCTAGTTGATAGAACCTGCAGATGCTCATCTATACAGTCCTTTGTACCAGCTAAACTTGAAGGCAGACATACCTTCGTTGCCACATCATATGCTGCTTGTACACGATATTCATCGTCATCAGCTTCATCGTTGGCCAGTCGCTCCTCGAGGTCTGTTACTTCCTTCAAATTCTGGATGTCCACATCGTCCACATCATCCGAGGTCTTCTCCTTCTCAATGGAGGAGTCCTCGGACGAACGCTCCTCGCTGTACACTGGAAGTTGAGACACTGCAGACATAACAGAACCGGGAAAGGAGACCTCCTACGGGGGCTCCGATAGCGATGGTGCTGCACTTATCATTAAACGGGATTGTCTGGGTCTGTATAACCTTAACAGACTAGAAGGACTTCAAAAAGTCGCCGATGTCTGTATCTAATACTCTAGTAGGTATTTTGGTATCCAGATACGATGGCATTTGCATCACAAGACATATGGACACAAAAGAGAAGCACCGTCAGGCTTATCAGAAGACGGGCTCACCACGGACGCGAAGTATTGCGTGCCCACCTGAAACCAGTTTGACCAATAGCACAGCAGAGCGGTATTGACGAGCATGAAATGCGGAAGAGTATGCGTATGGGCGAGATGAATCAAACGAAAATATCTGTGCCCATTTGTAGATTCTGCTTCTGGTACCACACCTAAGCAAAACTCGTATTGTTTTTGATAGAAAGCATGTATTTTCTGCCGTTTGTCTATGGAGCAACGTGCGTTAATCTAGCGATTAGAGGAGCACCAAAGTCCAGCTGGGCCGCTGTGCGGAACAGCGGAAGGAGTCAAAGACGCGTTCTCGACGATCACGGTCGCGTCTTGCGCACGTGCCGCAAGTCTACTGGATGCGTTTCCGTAAGGTTTTTACGGATGTCTCGGTTTTGTAAATCTCAACAAATCTCGATTAATCTCGATGCGAACAATGTAACATTTCTATGAAAGCCCGGCATTATCCCTCCTACATAATGGTATGGTTGGAATGGGCTTGCGAAAGCAAGCAGTTTGACACCCATATGATAGCACCGAAGGGAGAGCAATATTGCGCCGTGAATTCGACTTTGTCAGTGCTTGGTCGGTGCGACCCAAATGCGTGGCGACATGTGATGGAGCACTGCCTTTTCGGGCAAGCGCGGGTCGGGGCCACAGCTGTAAACGCGCTATCTACAAGGGGGGTCGGACCCCCTTCCTTGAACAGTGATTTATGACAAATGTGCCTATACCCCAAACTCCTTCAAAGTATACCATTTTATTCATATAGATCTCAGGAAGCACTGTGACGAGTTTGCACACTTCGTGGATTGAACCTGTTCATCCAGGGCTCTTGTGAACGCTCCTCCTCCACGAGCGCCTATGCGAGGCTTGGAAGGGAAGGTTGGAGAAGACTCGGCAAAGATGCCGAGGTAGTGCGGAAGATTCCGATATTACATTTGGCAGGTCATTCACATTCCCACGGCGAGGATTGGACCGTTCATATCAAAAATTAGTGAAACCTTATTTTTATCCATCTTTTTTGGGACGTTTACAGACTAGAAATTACCGTAAAAACCTTACGGAAACGCATCCACTAACACTAGGCGCGCCAAGTTGTTCGGACTCAAGTGCTAACCTATATTGCGAATTTCTTCGACGACCTCTGTCACACATCTGATCTCATAACAATTCGACAGCCATGATTACTGACCAATTGCTCGATTTCTTGACGACGTCTCAGACTTGCTCCAAATGATCAATGGCATGACAAATATTTGCATGCCATGTCCGATGGCGATACGATCCGTGTCCACTGTCGAATGTATATGCTCTGCACCCAAGACACCTTTGATCTCGTGTGTCTGTCTTTTCCAATTTGTATGTTCCCAAATTACCATCCACGAGGCGCGGCCTCATACCATGAGTGAATTTAAACATTCACGAATCATGTCATGCTTGATCGGCTTGACCTCCATTCTCGATGGACAGACAGACAGGCATCCTTTGCTAGAAACAAGGCTGACGGCCGTGTTCCTCTATTTGATGTTGGAGGCGCGCTCCGAGACTGCTTCTGGCGCGAGCGCGGTATACCCTCCTTGATGCTGCAAGGAACGGCGCATCTTGGCTCTAATGCCCCTCGCCGGGGCCTTCATCCTCGCTATCCTCTGACCTCGGAGACATTGCAAGTCACACCATGAGCCTCAATACTATGACGAAGAATCAAGACGTCCAGGCCGATCCCCTGGCCCAGCTTCACTGTGCATCGAATAGTTTACTCCAGAGTCTATCCCAAACATGCGTAAGCCCGCCGCGGTCCCGCCCACGCAGCATCGCCCACTCTTCCAGACCCACAACGAGGAAAGTATCCATGCCCCCACGAACACACACTGACCTCCAGGAATGCCCAATGTGGCAATCGGGTCCAGTACATACTCGGGTCAATCTCAGATTCTCAGCCGGTCCTTGGAGCGTCGTCCACAGGTGTATCTCTTTTCCAATTTGCTCACTGTGGACTGTGGTCTCATGACCCTGCAGAGTCTACGCTCTGTGAGCTGATCATGAACCGTCCCTTACTGGGGCACATGGTACACATCGCGCTCCCGATCCATCATGTAGTGCCAGAGGTACACCGAGCTATTCCCGGCCCCCTATTCCTAGCCACTCTCGATTATGGGATCTGGATCCGCTCCTCGATAGCGCCCTGAGGATGATGTCTCTGGGTCGCTGATGCCTTACACCGCCTATATTGGATTATTTGGAAAGCTTCACGGCAGTAAGCACGTTTCCGAAGTATATTGAGTTTACTCCTTTTCTGGTGTTTGCTTGGTAACCTGTAAGCTGGCTATGTGGTCCCTTTCAATCCGTGTCAATGAAAGGGACCACATAATCAGCTTACATATTACCAAGCAACCCCTGTTCTTACATACTATGCCTGCACCTGTTTGAAATTGAACCAATCTGAGGAGTACAGAAAATGTTTACCAATGACATTGCAATCTTCCCTGGAAGCTTCGTCATCATCGATATATGAAGTTACCACTCTGTGGTGTCTTCTCGCAACGCCTCATGAGACGGGTCCATCCAGGACCGCTAAGGCTACCGCCGCCATCATCACTGTGGTTAGAACCGCTATGACTTAGACGTTGTCTCACTCATGCGGTCCCAAAAAGGTCACAGTAGACGAATTGAATTGAAATAAAACAGTCAGGTAAGTTACACGAAATAAGTGAGCAGTAGATACGGGACCTGATGTTGCGCTGATAAGTATACAATGTGAGTCGTGCAGTAAAGCGATGATAGTACAACGTAGGTGGCAGTCAATAGAAGGAGCCTTCGGGACAGTGAAGTGTACTGTCCAGTCCCTCGATATAGCCGACGTGAAACATAAAAAAATCGTAAAGCCCCACAAACCCTACCCCACTAAAATAATCAATAACATCATATCACACACCCACGTCCCTTGCCGTCCGAGCCAGCGTGTTCGTAATACAAGTCGTAAAGAATGTCAGCGGCCATGGTCCCACAGGCGGATTCACGCTGAAGCCTTTTCATCGAAATCGTCGACGTGCACCTCGGCCGCGACGCCGTGGGCGATGATTTTCTCCTGGACTTCCGTCCCGTCAAAGAGCGCCGCGGTCTCCTCGAGCGAGAGACTCTTCGTCTCGACGATCATGAAGTACAAGAAGACGAGCTCGAACGCGAGCCAGCACACGTACACGATCTGTGGAGTCGGCGTCAGCGGTGCGCGTCACGAAAAAGAGGGAAGGGCGAGAGCGGAAGTGAAGAGGAGAGACGCACGTAGTACTTCCAGCCGATGTTCTGGAGCGCGATCGGGTTGACGTACTGGTTGAAGATGAGCGCGACGGAGATGGTGAAGTTGAAGACGTTGAAGCCCTTCGCGCGGAGCGAGTACGGCAGGATCTCGACCGTATATGACACGATGAGCGGCGTGAACGCGAGGCTGTGGCAAGGTATCAGAGACAACACGCACGACACAATACCGGGCAAGAGGTAAGAAAAAAAGACTCACTCATATGCGGCGTAAAAAAGGAAGATGAACGCGATGACGGCGTGCGCGGCGCCCTTGCTCTGCGTGATCGCGTACCGGGCGGAGCAGATCGTCTGCATCGTAAAGAAGAGCAGCATCCCGCACGCGGAGGTCAGGAAGAGGAAGCGCCGCCCGAGACGCTCGACGAAGAACGACGCGAGCACAGCCCAGAACAGGTTCCAGATCGCGAGGATGCTAGAGGGGGGGGGTTCAGCGATCAGCGATGGGAGGGGGGAAGCATAGGAAGGACATACCCCGTGACGAGTAGCTGGATGGTCGAGCTAGTGATACCAATGGTGTCGAAGACCTTGTTAAGATAGTACGAGACGAGGCCGTTCCCGGACCACTGCGAGAACCACGCGATGGCGACAATGATCACCATCCGCCGGCGGTTGCCCTTCGTTGTGAACAGCGTCTTCCAGCCGATACTCTCCGTCGCTACATCCGGAACAGGAGATGAGAAACAAATCAAGACGAAAGGAGCCAGCCGACCGGGTGGCAGGCCAGAACACACAACGCACCTTCGCGCTCGATCTTGAGTGCCGCCTTGATCTCGTCAAACTCATACCGCACCAGCGCGTCATCTTCGTTCCCGTCCGCATGATAATACGCGAGAGTGCGGAGCGCGCGCGCATCCTGTCCCTTGGAGATGAGCCACCGTGGGCTCTCAGGCGCGAGGAGGACGAGGAAGAACTGGAACATGGACGGGATGCCTTGCATGAGCGAGGGGATGCGCCACGACCACGTGCTGTTGATGTGCTGGGTACCATACGTCGTCCAGGATGCGCTGTCGGTGGGGTGAAGTCAGCGGGATAGTACGGAACAAGAGCTGGTGGGAAGAGTGGGGGACGCACACGATGTTTCCGGAATACCAGAGAGAGTTGTAGAGTGATGTCAGCTGAGGGCGGTACCGGGGGTAGGCGACCTCGGTGACCAGCATCGGCGCGGCGTTGGCTGGATGCGCTCCACATTAAATTGGTGCTACTATGCGAGTTCAGACACGCTCACCTGCGAATGTCAGACCAAAGCCGATGCAGAATCTGGTCGACGTGACCGTATGAGCAACTGGCAGAACGAAGTTGGGGAGCATTTGACGCACCGAGCACCGATGAACATCCCAAGACTGTAGGCCCCCGTCTGGACGCCTACACCGACCAGCATGATGGTAGCTCCGATCCAGATGGCCCCGCGACGACCGAGACCGTCTGAGAGATATGGCGCGATAGGATAGGCAGCGAGGGAGCCGATGTTCTACGTGGAATTGAGCAATGATTGGCAACGAGGGTCTGCTGTGAATCCGTACCTGGATAGCATTGAGAAGCCCGAGCATCGAGCCGTGTGGGGTGTTAAAGTAATTCTCCCACTGTTTCAGTGACTGGAAGCTGTTCATGAGACTACCGTCGAAGCCATTCATGGACGATGTGATGAGCCTGGACAACATGGTCAGCAATATGGATATGGCAGGGACACGGGAATGACTTACAAGAGGACGATCCATGCATGAAGGGCAATGAGACTGGGGATAGGGGTAGGCCGTCAATAAATTTATTTGAGCCTGTACAAGAGCGCTGGTGTGCTCACCGTCGGTTGTTGTACCACTTCCTGTTTGGATCCATAAGGTGATCGAAGGACGTGGGGTGCGCCCCGGAGGCAACGAGACCGCCGGCCATGATGCGAAAGGGGCGGGAGGAGTAAGCGAGGCGTTCGAGGGGGCGCTGAAACTACGAAGAATGTGAAGAAGCAGGCGTCGAGGACAAGAAAGCGAGAATTCTAGCGCGGCCGTTTTATACGCATTAGGTCTGACAGGGGACGAGTCGAATCGCGTCGCGTCGCGAATAGCGGTGAGGGGAGACATGTGATGTTGGAACAGAGGAAGATTCCCCAGATTTTCCCCGCACTCCATCCCCACAATTTCCCCACCGGATCTAGTCTCACTTTGATCGCCAGCGCCTGTGTGCCTGTCAGGCACGCGCGCCCTTGGCTTTCTTCATCGACGCGGCCCTACGTAGGTCAACAGCGCAGGTAAGTCACGTTGCCCTCTGCAACAATAACCCGATGCCGACAGCACGTACAGCACACCCATCACGCCCGGAGGACATCTCGGCTCCCTCTTCGGCAGCCTTGTAGGGGCGGAGCCCCTGTTTGGGCCATCGAAATTTGACTCCGATCCGTACCTCGTCCAGATCACTAGTCTCCACCTCGACGTGCATCTGACCCAAGGGTCTGGCATGGCCTAATTATATAGTGTCCACACCGCGAAAGTGCAGGCTGATATCAAGGAAGAGCATGCACGAGGCACTTGGCAGCCTGAGCGAGTAGATTCTGTCACAGAAGGTGGGATGCGGAAGATGTTCAGTGGGTGGACGAGGCCCCGATGAGACTGAGCGCTGCGGATGCTTGCGCGCTTATGGTCAGAGGTGGTCGGGAACCTAATCTCCAAGCTTCAAGAGTTGCCATTCCCGATGTGAAGCGCCTGGCCGGGAATGTGCCGGGCGCTGGGAGGGCGGGCGGTGCACCCTCGTTCGGGCATCTTCAAACGAGCCCAAGGCGGTGCACATCAATTGCCCTCCGTAGCCCGCGACCGAATGCCATGGCCGGATCCTTCCTGACACAGATATCCTTTCGGACCTCTCTGCCCGCTCGGACACGGTGTCTGCCCACCACCATGCAACTGTCGAACCACAACGTGAGCCCGACAGAGCGGAGGTCATTCCCTTTTCGAGCGGGGTATCAAGCGGGCCGGGACGCTGTGCGGAAACATCCAGGGTTCTCCCTAACTACCAAGTGGACATGGGCATGTGGACTTGAGTCCTGCATATTCAAATTGCGGCCACCAGCTGCTCACGTACCTCAAACGTACACATCATGTGAGCGCCCGCTATGGCTGCGGTGATCGTATCCCAGCTGGACCTCGCGGGGTAAACCTATCGGCCTTGACACTGACACAACCTTGTCCGCACCGCCAGCGTGGTGGGTCTGCATCTCCGAATCAGCAGGTGCAATAGGTGCGAGGCTCGAGGCGTGAGTAACAGGCCCTCGGAATTCGTGAAAGACACCGCTATTTCCCATTTTGACGGAGGGGGCGACCTGGCTATGTACGCCTTCTGCTATTTGCATTGCACGCATCGTCGACGTCGGCTGGTTATTCCTTTTCTCCCCAACATGATGCGGCTCCCACGCGCTATCCCCGTGCTTCACATAGAGGTACGACAATGTCCTTCGAAAAAAATGCTGCACCTTGTATTAAATGGCAGCGAAGCTTGCATACTCGAGAGACGCAGGCGCGTGTTATGCTTTTGGCAGTGATATTTCTGCCGATTTAGTAAGGACTCCATTGACGCAGACAGCAAAGCGGCAGCGGCCGCCAGCACAAGGAAGCACAGGATACAATGAGATCGTCCACACATAGACCTGCGGGAGCCTATCTCGCAACGGCCGTCGTCGCGCGAGCTGCAGGCGGCACATGATGGCATGGCGATGTCGACGGGGTACCCGCCAAGGTCCGAGAGCGCAGTAGACGGTGCGGCGTACCGGCGGCTCGTTTGGACACAACGGCACTATTGATTGTTGACAGCGTGGACGGTGATCTATGCCTCCGTGTCCGCTTTTGCGGGCGCGGAACGAGGGGATGACGACGCGCCTGTAGAGCCCCGAGAGCGCGCTACATCCGGTGCGACATAGCGCGTATCTTGGCCGCGCAGCCCACGTCGACACTGCCACCATCCGTACATTTTGCGTCGCTTTCATGTGCCGCCTAATCTTACCGTGTTACTACTTCAAGATGGCAACAGATGACAGCTGTGGATCATAATACACATAGGTATTAATAAACATTCCGCGGGTCTACCTGTGGGAATGAGGAGATGTCGACGGTTGACATGACCATCAGTCTGTACACACCCGGCACTTGCGTACGTCGTGCATGCTCCGAAGTACAATAGCTGTTACGTCACGGATCCCGGTAGGCGTTCTGATCCGTTTGGCGTTTTGTTGTGCGGAGGCTATGACTTGAGGTGATGAATGGCTGGTCCATGGGCTCTCGTGTAATTGTTTTGTTCTATTTTACTCTTCGCATAGATGCTGGTGAGTCCTGGGATCGGCACCGCTTCGATTTGGACAACTCACCGCAGGTTAAGCTTGCGATCGAGCGCCTAGCAGAACTTTGTGCACTCTTCGGCCACTCACTGTTTTCTCGTAACATTTTCCGACGCATACATCCAGCATAGAGGGGAGCCATTGATGGGGGGGAATATTTGGCAGCAGGCGTTCAACTCTAAGTACAGCACTCAAGTCTGAGAGCGCTCGCCGCATCTTGTTCCTGTACTATCACCATCTAGCTTAGGCGCCCGAAATGGCACCCAATCCTCCGCCTCTATCCCCATTCCCATCCCAAGGAACTCCACAAGTCGTTGGTCGAACGGGCCCCACCCGGACGACGAGTGCTTCCGCCACTGCGCGGGGGCGCAACGACGCCCCTAGCACCACACCTTATACTCAGCGCCCTCAGACGCGAGTAGAAACTGCACGATTCGAAGGGAGACGCTCTCGCGAGCAGTCTCTCGAACCCACGAGTCACGGTCCTATGGACCAAGATTCCCCAGACGACGTCGTACCGAGCACCTTCCAGGCTGCTGAGGACGACCTCACCATTCACCCCCACCAAGCTACGCCCCCGGTAGCGGTGAGTAATAAGCGTGCGAACATCGATAAGATGCTTATCACGCACCCCCAGTCTCCTGCGGCCCAGGCTGCGGAAGAACAAGCACTCCCAGGAGATTTCCGGATCTTCTATGGAAACCTTAGCATGAAAGACGCAGACGAGGACGACCTCTTTTCGGCCATGGGGGAGTCTTTCACTGCTATGTCTGCTGCTATGATCAGAGATTTCGGACGCCTCATGCGATACGTCCAAGTAAAGATCAAAGATGACCCGACTGAGGAGTACGGGTATTGGCGTCAAGCCTTGAATTCAGGCATGGTGTGTTTGGGGCTCATGTTCCAGCTCGCCGGCCTCGAGGAACGATCCCAGGTTTCGGCGCTGTCCGAAGGCTTGGAGAATGTAGAGACCATGCGCGTCCTCCTCTCGGAGAGAGAAGAGCAGGTCAAGCAATTCGAAGGATTCGGCAACAAGTTTGCTGTATTCGATGAAAATGTGGGCAAGGCTCTAGCGCTCATCAAACGTAAGGTCGACGAAGTCCACAAAGCGACGACGGCCCCTCAGGAGGGAGTGAGTGGAAGCGGTGACATATCGCAGCAGCTCGCTCAAATCAATGCGACGCTCAAGACTTTGTCTGGGAGAGTCGACGAAGTAGCCAAGAAGCCCTCGTACGCGGAGGCCACGGCGTCATCAGCAGCGAAGCAGGTTCGGATCGAGGAACCGCCAGCTGGTGCAAAGAAGGACAAAGGCAAGAAGCGGGCTGACGCCCCCTCTGAGTCTGCGACCCGCGCCCAGTCGCCTGCTCACAAAAAGCAGGTGATTGATCTTACGCTCGACTCATCCATGGATTGGAGCGCCCTCGGAGAAGCGGCCCGTATCGGTGCGCTTGCCCCTGGTATTCCGATCACAGCAGCGCTTAGCATTGCACGTGGTCTCAACCCGGCTACCGCGGCTCCCCGCCGGCCACCCCATTCATCGACCTCCGTGCACAGCGCCCGACAGGTAGACGGCCCACCCCGACGAAGGACCCGCGTCCGCGCCCCGGCGCAGCTCGCCCGCCCCCCGTTCCAGTAGCGCCTCCCCAGCAAGCTGCGGCCCCGGCCCAGCGCATGCAGGTGAGGCACGTCGCCTTACAGGGCAGACAGGATGCGTCGCGCACCCTGTCTGTCAAGTTCAATATTCCCATCCCGGAGGAAGGGCGCTCGTCGCTCGAGAGCATCCAGGAGGAGACACGCAGGGGGTTCCAGGAGGACTGTGGAACCCAGAACCGAGTAACGCAGATGCACTGGCACCCGAGGGGCCTGGATCTCGCCATCACTTTCTTCACGCGCCCAACGGTGGAGGAACTAGGAAGCCTACGTAAGCGTAACTACATGTTCACGTCGGGCGACTACCATGCGGACGGCATCGAGCCGGCGATCGTCAACATTGATCACCAGCACGTGCTCACGCTCATGTGCATCAAGGCGGTGAAGGCATACAAGCCGGCACCCCCGAAAACCAAACTCGAGGATCGCGTCAAGTTCACGGTCGCCGAGTGGGAAGCTGAAATGCGGACCAAGAATCCCAAGTTGAGCGCAATCATGCCTCCTTGGCTGAACTCGCCGAGGGCGTACTTAGCGTCTTCCAAGAACGGAACGGGGGTGCTAGTCTTCGCCATAGAGGACACGCGCGCCGGACATGTGGCTCAGAAGTGGGCAGGCACGAAGGTCGAGTTCTTCGACGTGAAGAAGACGCTCGAGGTGTGGTGGGAAGCCGAGTCCACACCTCAGTGTGTCAGGTGCTGGCGCTGGGGACATCACGTCACCATATGCCGCGTCAACAACCAGTGCTGCGTCAAGTGCGGCGAAGCACACGAAACCGACATGCATGAGTTTTACAGCTCATGTTGTGCTCGGGCCAGAGCGGCGCAGAAGGTCGACCAGATCTTCTGCCCGGAGGACCATTACTTCTGCCCGAACTGCGGGGTCAGGGGACATGCCGCGGACGCGCCCAAGTGCCCGTTCATAAGGAACAAGAAGAAGTCAGCGTGGCATAAGGCACACCCGCCGAAGGTGCCGGCCATTGCAGGCATCCAACGGGCGGAAAAGACCGCAGACAATGAGCGCCGCCGGGGAATATCCGAGAGGAAGCGCGCAGAGAAGGCCGCCGCAGCCGCCGCTGAAAATAGCGAGCGCGAGCTGGGCGAGTTCGTTACGGATGAGTCCGAGCGGGAGCAGACGCCCCGCCCCGGACCGGAACAGGCGGAGTCTTCGGGCGCCCGCGAAAGTAGTATCGCCGAATATTCTGCATGAGTAGTCTGGACGGAGGAAACAATGGCGACTTAGTCGCACCGTATGAACCGGCCGCTTCTACGCCACCCGGTTCGCATGTACGGGCTCCAGGTTCAACACCTGTCCCAAATGTATCTACTGTATCAGAGCAACCTGATGAATTCTTATCCCTACGTTGTGTGAGCGCGAATGTCCAAAAGTCGGCGGACAATCTGGGCATGCTCTTAGAACGTAACCAAACTGCGGACATCATTTGTGTCCAAGAAATATATTGGGGAAAGGTCAAACAGATCGCCTCCAGCAAGTCGAAAGACGGCGAAGTGTATGAGAATACGATTGGCCATCGATCATTCAAGTGCCTGGGTGCCTCGAAAGAGTCGCGCGTGGCAGTGTATGTAAACAAGCGCTGGTCCAAAGCCAGTCCGCAAATACTAGCCAGTCGCGTCACACACAGGGACTGCCTGCTGGTGACGCTTCGATTACCCACAGGAGAGTTTAACATACTCAATGTGTACAATGACAGTGACCGCCACGAGGCGATCCAGTACCTCGGGAGCCGGGTCCATCAGCTCCCACCAATTGCGTTTATGGCAGGGGATTTTAATCTCCGCCACTCCCTATGGGATAAGCGCACAGCGAATTCGGCAACAAGACCTCCACATGTTGCCGACTCAAACAGGTTGCTCGAGTTGGCACAAACCGACCTGGAGTTAACTCTCCTAAATGAGACAGATGGACCCCCCACGTGGAGGTCCAACAACCAGGAACTCGCTCCGCGAGTTCTGGACCTAGTATGGATAGACCCCGCTTATCTGGGAGACAACTATCTAAGAATAGGAATGGCAGATCGCCACAAGAGTGACCATGCGGTCCTTCGGTGGGAAATGCCAATCGAAGTTCGACCACCCCCCACACAGGGCATACCCCGTGTGAGCGAGGAGGCGAACGAATTCGTGAAGGAAGTTACGAAGCTAATGTCGGAACTTCCTAGAGAATATTTGACACCTGAGGAAGTCGAACGCACGGGGGAGTTGTTTGAGCGCTCCCTACAGGATTTGTGGACTAAGCATGCGAAAGTCAGCAAGCCGACCAAGCGCTCTAAATCGTGGTGGAATGCCGAGTGTGCCGAAGAAGCTGCGAAGCTTCGTTCGGCAAAGAGCGAATTAGATGCCGCCGGAGCAGCGATGAGGGCAGCGAGATTTGAGATGGGTGATTTATTCACCCATGACGAATTTAGGAGGGTACAAGGCTGCAAGGCCACGGTACGTTTCTACCATGGCACCTTGAGGGCAGCCTGCCGCAAGGCAAAGAGGGAACATTTTGAGAAGTTCATGAATGAATCCCACCCCCAGTTGATCTCGGACTTTGTTGCCTGGACGAAGCCGAGGAAAACAGATGTCGCCATCCAGCTCAAGCGCCTGGATGGCACGGCAGTAGAGACGCCCGCGGATCTCCGTGATGCTTTCCAGGAACAGTTCACACCGGCTAATCCCCGGCCAGTGGACATGCAATTTGTGCATGACCTGCCTCAACGAGAGAGCAGATCATACGCGCCGATCAGTGAAGCAGAAATCCTGGAAAATCTTCGGGACACCAGCAACACATCAGCGCCGGGACCAGACCACGTCAATTGGTTGTGGCTCAAGTGGATAGTGGGCGTCTCTATGCGCCCAGATCGCGAGGACAAAACTGTCCGGGTAGTGCCGCAAGTGAGGAAGTTCCTCGTTGCATACTATAATGCATGCATGGACCATGGGATCTTTCCCAGCGTGTTCAAGCGATCCATAACGGTTGTATTGGCAAAACCCAATAAGCCGGATTATTCTAAAGCAAAGGCCTATCGGCCAATATGCTTGCTCAACTGCCTGGGAAAGCTCATGGAGAAGGTGCTGTCCAGGCGCTTACAATTTGATGCACAAAAATACGGTATCATGCACCCTTGCCAGTTCGGCGGAACTATACAACATAGCACCACCGATGCGGGAATACAATTGGTCCATTTCATACGCGAAACGTGGGCCAGGGACATCACACCTTCAGCCCTGTTGCTGGACGTATCACAATTTTACCCTTCAATCAATCATGATGCGCTATTGGGTATCATGCGGAAACAGGGATTCGACGAGAAGACCTGTTTGTTTTTCGCGGATTACGTGAAAGGGCGTCAAACCCAATTCGCATTCAATGGGGTCCTCACGGACCCCGCAGACTTCTCAGTAGGCGTGGGACAGGGATCATCCCTTTCTCCAGTCCTGTCGGGATTATACATAGCGCCTGTCCTGCACAAGTGGGCCCCAATCCATGAATTGCAGACAGGAAATACTTGCGTACAGTTCTTCGTCGACGATGGACTAATAATGACTGCGGAGAAGGCTACCCCAGAGTCTGATCTGACGCAGTTAGACCATAACAATGGCCAGCTGGCCGGAATGTTCCACCCGTTAGTGGAAGACCTCAATCGAATAGGTTGCGGCGTCGAAGCTGACAAATTAGAGCTCATGCACTTCTGGCATTACCGGAAGAAAGTGTGGCACGAGAACCAACCCCTCGGACCGGACATTGCGCTCCGGATTGATGGGCAATTAGTACGTCTTTCACCAAAGGCGGCCATGAGATACCTGGGATTTTTTTTGGATCCCAAGTTGTCGTTCAAAGCACATGTGCGATTCTATGCCAATAAAGCGGCTAGCACAGTCAACGCGCTCAGAATGCTCGGGAACTCATCCCGGGGATTCCACCCGATCAACAAACGGCGCTTGTATGTAGCGCACGTCATTCCGTTGATGCTCTACGGCGCCCAACTTTGGTGGAACCCAAAGTGGAAGCACATCAAGTGGATCCAAAAGGAGTTACAAACAGCGCAGTCGCGAGCGGCTAGGTGGATAACCGGCTGTTTCCGAACTACACCAGTAGGCGCCATGGAAATGTTGGCCGGGCTCGTCCCGGTCCGTTTCCAAGTGGACAGATACATGGAAAAAGCGGCTCTTCGGGCCCGCCGAATCCATGAAGGACACCCAATGCGGGCTATATTGCCCGATGGATGGGTGGTCAATCAAACCAACATCATCGCTCCGTTCCCATTGCGGGCGCGAAAGGTGAAGAAGGAAGTAGTGACGCCGTTGACTCACATAGATGAGATCGGGCGTCAAACTGCCGAGGACTTCGCGCCGCTTCATGCGGAGGCACGGCCCGGCTTTAGAGTGTTGGATCAGTTCCAATCACAAATGACGGAGTTATTTTTGGATGGGAAAGGCATCCCGCCCAAGAATGACACGGCAGAGTTTAATAAGTGGATGGACGAGTCCTGGTGGCCGGAGTTCCGGTCACAACAGGCGCGTATGTTCGGACGCTTACTATTCACCGACGGATCCTATAAATCGGATCAGGACGGCACTAGATCTGGAAGTTCATGGCTAGTCATGGACGGGCCCTTCCAGGTAAACAGCGGCAAATTTGGTGGGGGGAAATCCCTCAGCTATGATGCTGAAATGATGGCGCTTGCACGAGGCCTTCGTGAGGTAACTCGTGAAGCCGAGTATGACATCATCCACATCACAATCCTGTCTGATAACAAGGCAGCATTGAAACAAATTATACGACCCAATGTGGGGCCATCTCAGATGGCAGCCATATCGGGTTGCCAATCGATCCGGGCATTCCTCCAGGATAGACCGGATCGTACAGTAACCTTTATGTGGATACCTTCACACAAAGGAATTGAGCCGAATGAGCTGGTAGATAAACTGGCGAAAGAGGCACTAGAATCGGAACAACCTGAGTTTGTTTCGTACTCAATGGCACTCCAGCGGATTAAATCCCGCATGATGGCTAAATGGAATGCGTTAGCCAATGATTTGGAAAACACTAAATATAGGGGTAACCAGTTATGGGTCACCGAAAATCCCTTGCATGCAGCCACGGCCAAGCGCACGTGGTTGTTCAAGCGAGTGGGAAAATCAAATAAGGAAACAGCGCGCGTAGCGCGAGTCCTTACAAATCATTTCCCTAGCGGTGCATACCGAGAGAGATTCAACATAGCAGGTCCCATTGAGTGCCTTTGTGGTCTCAGTGACGGCCCGGAAACACGGGAACACATCTTGTTTGAGTGTCCGTTCTGGATACGCACCAAGGGAGCGTGGGTACCCCCTGCGTCCCAAGAGGAAAGTCATCAGGAAGGAAGGAGGCGGTCACAGCGCCACTGGACAGAAGATGATGTATTGGAGTTCCTCCGGCTAAATAGTTGGGTGGCAACATTCGAATGGGCCGAGATTTTATCTATGGCTCACGAGGATCGTGAGGAGGGAGATTACCATTCGCTTGCGAATGCGACGCTCCATGCCCACACTAAAGGACGAGTGGCGGCTTGGAAGAGATTCCATGATGAGCGCCACCTAGACCCAGACGCAACAGAAGCGTGTAGCGCTAAGTTCAATGAATTTACTGAATGGTACGACGTGCTCAAGGCGTCGGAAGACATTCAGAAAGAGTGGAGGGGGATCCTGGAACACTTAGATGACCCAGATCCCCCTTCTCCTGCACCTAGTGGTCAATCACTAGATTACGAATAGCCTGCTTCTCTGCCCTGAAAACTGTAGGGGCGAAGGAGAGGGCACCTAGCGACGAGATGCCTTACCGGGCGCCCATCCTTTACTAGCCTTAGGTGGAAGTGCCTTTGGTCGTGGGCGTGCGTGGGAGCCTCTAACCGGGGTTCCCCCTGAGTGCGCTCCGGGGACCGGCCTTACGGGGACGGTTATGGTATGGTGTTAAGGTAGGGCGGCTTCGCCGCCCCAGGTTGCAGACCACTCTGGAAAGCGACCACAGTAGGGCGTGGAGCCCATAGTTCATTTATACCCGGCACTCTACATGTACTCAGTAGTATGGAGTATAAATTCGTAGAATTTAAAAAAAAAAAAAAGTCTGAGAGCGCTGGGACCGTGAAGCGCCCAGTAACCACGTGCCTATGCTCGATCACTACCAGCGCGCGTGAGCCAATCAGACGACGCGTCCTGCTCGCGTCGAACTCGACGCGATCATGTCTTAAATTGTTACTAAGCTGTAACCCCACTGATGAACTGTACAGACTTATCCCTTCAAGCTCAAGCTCAAGCTTCAAGCTTGTCGAGCATATGTCTTGACGCCATCTTAAGTCCACCCCTTCCGTGACACATTGGGGTCGCCCGCCGGTCTGGCGCGAAGTCTGGCGGGAATGCCATATTTGCTTCGGCTCCACCGCGAACACAAGCCTTCTAGGTTCTTGCCGTCACGCTCCATCACGATCCGCCTCTTGCTGCACGTAAGCTCACTTTCCGTCGCGAATGTGAACCCAGGCTACTGGAGTAGACGTCATTTGGTTAGAGACCAGGCAGCTCGGTCAGCCGCCGCCACCGTTTATATGTCTGCCTCCACCATTTGAAGGAGCCTTCAGAAACGTACTAACACTACAACCACTACCACCACCACCACTGTGATACCCTAAACACACATCCACCAATCCCATAATGATCCCCTCCCGCCCTCGTGCATTCCCCGCTCACATCCCCGGGGCGGCATCCCAGCCGCTCCAAGCTGTCGCGGGCGGCAGCGCTAGCGTGCGTTCCTTTCTCCGCCATGATCTCCTCTAATACCCACGGACTCACACAAACGCGCACAGACGATGATCGCGTGCATGTCCGTCGTCGTGCTCGGCCTCGGGTCGTTCTACCTCGCCCAGTTCCGCATGCAGGGCAAGCGCACCGCGGCGGACACGAAGAACCTCGCGGACATCCCCACCTGTGCGTCGTCCCGCCCCGCGCTCTGTCTCTGACACACGATATCGAAGAGTCTATGACCCTACAGGGCAGCTCCGTCATGCACAGCAGCACCCCATCGCGGCGCAGGCACAGGCGTTCGTGGACGACCCGCTCGTGTATGCGACCAAGACGCCCAACTTCGAGCCGAGGCCATCCGAGCTGCTGCCATTGCCGGGGCGGAACATCGCGACGGGCGGCGTGTTGGCGGGCTGGCTGACGCGCGTCAGGGTAGGTGGATTCCGTGTTCGCGGTCGCTCGTGTCCGGACAGCTGAGTAATCGTGATGCCTTTGCGGCTGTGTTGCAGGGAAAGAGCTCGGAGGCGGACGTGAACCACCCGAGGCGCGTCGCGCAGCCTGCGCCGACGAACAGGAAGAACGACTCCGGGAGGACTTACACGAAGGTATGCCGTGCCATGACTGGATCCGTTGCTGGGTATTCAGTGCTGACGGCCCTGGCAGAACTCCGACTACGTGACCGGGTTCAGGAGGGAGAAATACACCTGATTTTCCGCTTATTTCCCTCTTCTCTGGTCGTGCGAAGGAGCCTCGTTTGGTCTTGAGATTCGTGTGCTGTTGGACATTGATGACTTGGTTTGCCAGTGACTGGACCTGTAGCTTGTGGATGCCTGTACAGTCGATTTGAGTTAATCCCTGAATGTACAACATCAATACCCGCCCCGACCACCGGAGCACGAGAGGTTAACTCGCCGTTGGGCACAACGAGGATGGCGAGCCCTAGGCCTGATCTGCAGGATGGGGCACACACCGAACGGCCCCTACGTCATGGTTTCCGACACAGACGGGCGGTCGGAGACACGCCGCCATCAACCCCCCGCCGTGGCGTCCTCGAAAGAACTACATCCGGCCGGACACGGAGGAAGTCAAGAGCTGTCAATGTCAGACCGCTCCGGAGCGCCGTCCATCACCAGTTTGACACAGCCGAGAGAGACACCAGTTGAAGTGGTGTCGAAGCGGCCGTCCATAGTGGACATTAACTATGGTTCGGTGAACATGCAAGGCCTCTGCAGCAGGCCTGCTCCAATTCACCGCTGTGCCAGACACCATCACCACCATCGCATCCTCAATATTCGATACCAGCATGCATATGCCCGCAACAGGAAACGCTAGCACGCAGCCTCGCGCGCACCCAGCGCACATACCAGGGGCCGCGCCCCAGCCGCCCCGAGGCAAAGGCGGTAGCTTCGGCGTCAGTACCCAGTGCTAGCAGTCGTGCCCATTTTATGTTCCTTCTTTCGCCGCATATACCCAGCTGAAACGCCCCCGCAGACCATGTTCGGCGGCATGACCCTCGTCGCCGCGGGCTTGCTCACCTGGTACCTCGCCCAGTTCCGCATCCAGGGTAAGCGCAGCGGCGCCGAGGTGCAGAACCTCGCTGAGATCCCAACCTGTACGCATTTCCAGTCCATGCTTGTCGTGCGCGATGGGGGAACGCTGATGACGCGTCGCGCGCATACGCACAGGGCAGCTCCGCCATGCACAGCAGGACCCTGGTTTTGTCCATCCGCCGCCCGCAGACCAGAAGATGCTCACGCCTAAGACACCGGACTTCGAGCCTAAGCCGGCGCTGAGCCTGCCTTTGCCTGGAAGGAAGACTGGTGGAGGCGGCGTGGCCAACGAGGCGCTCACTCGGTCAACTGTGAGTCTTCGTGCGGTTTTCACCGATTTCGAGGGGTGAGTTGTCGATGCGGTGGCAGGGAAAGGGCTCCGACGCTGCTCAGAAGCACCCGGATCATGGTGACCCCACAGCCTCTGTTGACCGCAAGAACGACAGCGGGAACACATACACAAAGGTACGTCCCGATCCAAGCGCCCACTCGAGGGAAAGGGGCAGGGTCACTCACGGTTCTGGCAGAATTCAGATCCCAAAGAAGGTTATAAGAAGCAGTAGACATTGACCGCGTCTGAAGACTCCTTTCAGCATCGCATACCCGATAAGCAACATACCTGCAGCCACTGTAGCATCAATATCATTAGTGTGTATAACCCGCGTTCCTTTCAAGGCTATTTGCAATGGTATTCAAGCTGCCTTCATGCTGCCTCGCGAACCGCAATCTCAGCTGACGCATACTACCTTCTCGAAGCTAAACAGGAAGACTTGCGTCGTAACAATTCCTAGTTCCAATTGCGACTTAGCACACGTTCAGACGCTTGATGGATAAAATAACCGTGTGATTAGAGCATGCGTCTGCGACGATCCGCAATGAAACAAACAAGTGGAAGATCGCTGCCAGATCTCCAGAACAACGCCCATGACGAAGGACTCCAAATCAATTCTTAGCCCTTGAGCGGTTCACCCTGAACTCGGCCTGAAAGTACTCCCCGACCGTGTTTGAGATAGAGACCAGCGACAAGTCCTCAAATCTCAACTGGTCTGGCCCCGGACCGAATACCCACTCGGAATTCGCATCGTCAGGGATGCACTTGCTAGCCTCCTGCGCATCATATGTGAGACGCGCCACTGGAACACGGCGTATAATGACTCACCTCAACGAAGCATTGCAAGCAAACAGCGATGAGGAAGGCGAGTCGAGTACGTGTGGCACACGTCATCCCATTGTCCAGCGAAATGTGGCGTGTAAACGGGTAACTTGTGTACCCCGGCCACTGCATATATGTGATGAGTTTCGACGCTAATACGGGAGATTGCAAGAACAAGGCATACCACAATCTTGAGCGTCATGCTCAGTGGCCGGGGACCGGACAGCCCGTGCAGCAGAATGGACGTGTCGGGCTCCCGCAGCTCGACCGGTGCACCGGTGGGACCGAGTACGCGTCCGGCGCGGAAGCCTTCTGTGAGGATGTACTTCACGGGCACACCGAGACCGGGCATGGGGGCGTCCTTCAACTCGAAGTCGATCATGATCCTGTGCTCCGGTTTGGGGGGTTCGAAATTGTGTTCATCCGTAAAAATGGGCTGGGGGACGAGGGGAAGGTCGCCAGGGATTGCCTGCGCCCGCCGGGCCTGAGCCTCGTAGCCAGGAATAGTCGAGTATGAGAGCAGGCTGTACATGATGAAGGATAGTTAGGTAGATGTACGGAGGGAAGGGCTTAGCGGAGAGGCTAGGGTGAGGAGATGGGGGACGTACCGGCCCTCTCGCGCCTTAAGTATCTATAGCCTGGTCTAGCTTTGCCTATTTTTCATAGTGGCAAAAGCGTGGCGGAGTGGCATGGACCACCGCTTGAGCCTTCGGATGGACAAAGCTGTCGACGTCGCGTGGTTCCCCTCGCAATCCATCTCCTCAAGGAAAATAGAACCCGAAGGCGTCACATTTAGTCGACCTGGATGGGTATGCCTATGTTTCACATTCGTCAATATTGTTGAGCAGAAAGCAGAGGGTTACCATACGATCAGGTCGCTGGTTGAGTCCACTTGAGTCGAGACATCAACATAAATCAATCTGGTAGTTGCAGGCTCAGATCATTTCATGGATACCACCGGCCAATGCGAGTGAAACAATCAAAGTCACAATGAGAAGGTCTGAAGGACATGTACAGTCAAGGACTATTAGCAACGGAGGAACACCTCCTAATTATGATAATGTTTTTCCCACGGTATATTCGATCTGAATACGCCGACTATTAGTTTGATCTACCAAGAAGACTCGGGCAAAGTTGTAACGACGACCTCGGACTCGTAAAAAATACGAAACAACGACAGAAACTGTAAGATGAATATTTTGATGGCACTTTCCGAATTGATCACCCCTATTTTCGCACTAGTAGCCCCACCTTCCGCCAGTAAGCTAGCCAACTCTTTACTTCGTCTATGCCCAACCTACGGAGATTGGGATCCGCCAAGGTAGGGGACGCTGAGACGGCTTTAGTAGTAGACAAGCCAGACATTCCCACAGCGTGCTTGCCGGTGGTCATGTTCTGACCTATGCGCTTGTAAGTAGGCAGCAGCCGGATTGCATGCATCGTGTTTTGGGTCTCAGCACTAGCTTCTGTAACCTGCGAGATCGATTGTGCTGCCTGCTCGAGTCTCTCTAACCATTCAGCGTACGGGATGACATCGACGGAGCATTCCAGCGCTATGGGCACGGCTAGTGAATGCCAGGATACCGGTCGCGGGTGGACCAAGTGCACGACGTCGATGTCACCTGGAGCTGTCAGGAAATCAATGAGCGCGCTCGCCGCGATCTCTGGTTGAATCCATGCCACGCCCTGCGTACGTTTAGTATGCCGTACAGAAAGCACGAGAGCATTGAACGCACCGCCGACCTGTCGTCATCAGGGAAACATCCTAACGACAGGGCACTTTGCACCATCGAGGGGAACCACTCGTACACGTTCCACGATCCATTCGAGCCACCACAAAGCTGACCCACGCGGACTACTACCGGCTTCAGTGACGATTTCGCCTTGGCGTTGTATAAAATCTCTTCGGACACCCATTTGGACTCAGCATACCCAGTGCTGACAGCAGTGCCAGGCTCGACAGGTGCCTCCAACAGCTCGTCATCACGGTCGACATCTATATTCGAGCGGTCTATATCGATTAGGAGAACTTGGCCATAGTAGAGCAGTCAACTGACTTTGGAACACTCCAATGGAACTGGTGAAGACCAACTTGGGAGGCTGTGAAAATGGGGAAGTAAGGGCGAAATCGACCAGAGCCCGTACCCCGTGCACGTTGGGTTCAAAGGATGATAGAGCGAGGTTGAAATCAACACGCCAAGCTGCAATAATGAAGTGGTGATCAGCAGCCGATCACGGGCGATTGCTGACAGCTCTACCGTTGTGAATGATGTGAGTTACAGACTGGTGCAGCTGTTATTGGAGTTAGGGCACGGCGTCATTAATGATACATTCCGGCCACTGACCTTCTTATATGTCTCTTCGGATAGACCAAACTTTGCTGATGTAAGGTCTCCCTCAAGTAGCACGACTTTGTCGGAATTCAATACATCCGCATCGAGCCCTCGATCAAGCAGAGCGAGTCGCTGTCTTTCACGCAACGTCGTGCCATCCTTGCTTGCTCTATTGAGTGCATATACTCGAGACACCTCTCGCTTGTCCTCGAGTTGCGTCAAGATGTAGCATCCGAAACCGCCAGTTGTGCCGGTAAGGAGTATCACATCACCGCCGTTGGAACTGCATAGAAAATCTTCCTGGTGGGCCGGAAAATTTTCGCTGTATTTTGCTGCCATTGACTTCATGGCGTCTATCCGCGTCGTCGAGTCAGCAATGTTACTGAGGCTAGCAGTGCCGACTGCTAGGCTGAGCACGAAGGATGATAAGCGCTGGATTGTGGGATGTTCGTAGACGAAGCTATTGTTGATGCTCCGAGTATCGACCTTTGCAGATTCGCGTAGCGCACGCACGATGGTATTACGGATCCAAGTGGCCTGTAGGCTGTGGAATGATCGTGAATCAGCGGCTGCCATCATTTACGTTTTCCAGAAACGTAGGACTCGGATGGCTCACCTATCACAGCCATGCTGAAAAAGATCGTCTTCGTTCTTGACGGGAACCTTCAGCACCTTGTCTACTACTGTACGCACAAATGCAATGGTAGTATTAAGGTCCCACCGAGTAGGAGGCGGAATGTTAGATTGGGCGCTGTCTTCAACTGCGTCGTATAATGCGTTGATCTCATTCTCGTAGTCTTGGATGACGGCTCCTCTACGAACAGTATCTTTTGCGGTGAAAGAAAATGGCTTTGAGGATTTTGCTATCAGGATCATCTGCAGACAACATCCCTTTGTCAGAAAGGAACTGTTGCATCGTGCTTCTACTTGCCTCTTTGAACAACCTGGAGTGCTGGGGAGCATACGCATTCATTTTCTCTATAGTCGGCCTATAACGATAATTAGATGGGTCCGAGCTGGGATACCTACAATGCCTGAATATGAGCGCTCACCAAATTTTGTTCCTGAAGTCGGCGAGGCGGGCCTCGTCCGCGGGATCAAGTATGAGTTCGGGCTGCGGTTGGACAATGACACCTGTCTGGAACCGTCCTCGGCCAAATACCACACAAGCAGCGACATGTGGATCCTGCTTGAGTATGTTTTCTAGAAGCATCATAAATGAGTGAATGCTGCATTTGGCAAAATAGATTCTCGTGCACCCAGAGGGCCTGGATTCGTCTATGAATAGTCAGACGCCTGCCCTACGGAGTGCTAGGGACGGACACACCTTCTCTCCAGTACTGTGTATGATTTGATCGTCGGCCCGCCCCAAGATCTTCCAGTATCTAGATAAAGTAGGATGCGGCGTAACCAGGTCAGCTGTAGCATAAGCGTCTCTACCATCGATCTTCGTATTGGTCATGCTTGGATGGTTGGATTCGCTCGTCTTGTAGATATTCGTCGAAAAGTACTCGGAAAATGCAGACTAGCGGCCACTCACCACTACCACCAGTTCGAATGTGTTACCGCTCTGCGGCAACATTTTGACCTCTACTTGTGGACATATTTCAAAATATTCCCAATCGGGTGGAAACTGGCCTTTCGCAATGGAATGTAAGGGACGTTCCCCAGGTTGTGAAAATAGTGATATGCTCACTTGGGTAAGGAAGGCTTATTACTCCAACTTCAGTACTGGACATGCACATTTTACGTCATTGATCAGGATGCAAAACCCACAAACTCACGCTCCATAGGGGATGGAAATATGCACTCCTTGTGAAACCAGATAGTCACCGGTCTCCTTGTTCAACGGCCCTCCACCACATGCCTAATACCGAAGACATCAGCTAATCGTGGCCCTGATTTCGGAACAATGGGATGCGCACGACTGCTGTGCATGTAGCAAGCCATTGCACGTATTCCAGATTACGTGACCAGGCCTAAGATGACAATGCTCAGACGGGATATATGATGACTTGGACGCGGCGATGTAAGATACCTCGAGAAATTTTGGAACAGTGAAGATGCGGTCACAGCCCGTCGCTTGAGCCGCCCGTAGAACCAATTCCGGTGTAGGGACTAGGGGTGGAGATCTAGGCTCAAACACTGCATGGACGATTCCACACGATGCCTAGTCAAGGGTTAGAGTCCTAGATGATTCATCTTAGCGACGGCGGACTTACTCCCCGCATCACGCTCGCAAACGCCATAGCATGGAACATGGGAAGTTGATGTAACGAAGAGATCGTCCCTGTCAAATCAGTTTGCAAATAAAGTGGTGACAGAGCAAGCTCGAGGAATCGACGCTGTGTCCATATTACTGGTTTAGGAAAAGCTGTCGAGCCTAGATAATGCAAAGGGATGTTTCTAAGTCAATAAGCAATTCAAAAATACTGAAAAGGATGACTACCTGACGAATGTAGGATTAACACATGTGCATCAGCGGATTCAACTTGATATGGAGGAGCGTTGCTTATGGCTGCTCCGTCCACATGTGGCAGGAAGAGTTCCTCGAAAGTAAGCATAGGGGACACTTCAAGCACATGTTCATTCTGGTTTGATGAAGACGGTGATTTCAACAGGCCTAGGGCCTCTTGAGCAAGGTCGCGGATATTTTGCTCGCCGCTGACAAGAAGGTGCTTCACGCCGACTTTGTTGATTAGATGTGCAATGGCCGCGGGTGAGTTTCGAGTAGATAACAGAAATACTACATAATTGGCGCGGATGATTCCCATGACGGTTATCGCGTACGGGATCGAGTCTCAAGGCAAAAGTTTCAGTTAGTTTATTAACAGAGTACAGTCGTACAAGATCCTCACCTGAAGATGCAAGAATTGCTATTACGCCATTATTTTCCATTCCTTTCAATGACGACATGCGATCACTGATGATCTTCCTGCCTACATAGATAGCTCTGACTGCTTCGGCCCAATCAATGGTGCGAACACTGCCGTCCCGTCGAGCAAAGACAAAGAAAGGGTGATGGGGACAGTTTTCCCTAAGCCAGTCCCACACTTCTGGTAAGGACAAAGATCCATCTAAAGGTGGCAGACGGAAAGTAGTGCTGGAAAGAGCCTGAGTCTGGGGAGGAAGCTGGATTGATGGGGATATCGACATTGTTCAGGAGAGAAGTGGGCCGCACAGATAGTCATTGATAGTCACTTATGCTGTCCCCAGGTTGGTCATTGATTCTAGGCCTGGACCAACCCATTACATCTTCAAACTGATAGCGCGGTCGCAAAGCGGCCGTATGGGCAACGTGTGATAGAAGTCAGGTCGATATTTAGAGCTGCCAATACGTACACTGTGTGCGCCAAGATAGGAACCTGCGAGAACCAATATAAACCGAATGGGAAAAGATGAGCGCTGGTTGAATACCTGAATAAGCAGAGGCTATATTTTATTAGTGCGTTGAATGTTCGCTTACAATAGAGTCGTTATCGTACTGTCATCTAGACATCATGGCTGACACTACGCGTTACCAACCACGTTGTCCACGTCTGCTATGGTCGAGTCTACGCAAAAGTGAGATCAGTCTAATATAACATTGCATGATATGTGCTTTAACGAAGAAAGTACATCAAGCAGCTGAGTATACAAATAATCACTACCCGCCCAAGTGAGCACGGGCAGAAACAATTAACAATTGTCATTATCGACTTGAGAAAACGAATAGATCAATTTACATATTCTTGACGAACCATCCTGACATCAGCCTGGAAATACTGGCCCACTGTGTTGTAGACGGAGACCAAACGAAACAGCGCCAGTGGGTTCGGCACGGAATTGAATGACCACGCCCCATGCCCGGGATCAGGGGGAATACCCGCATTCTCCTGCGAAGAATATTCGATAAACGTTCAACAATACATGAATCCGCAGGGACTCACGGCGAAAAACTCCTTGTAAGCAAGAGCGATGCACTTCGCGAGTTCTGCGTGCGTGTACGGAGTGCCTCTTTCTGAAATGAGCGAGATATCACGCGTGAAGGGGCGCTTCGTGTAACCAGGCCACTGGTCGCTAAACATCAAAGGAGGTACTGTGAAAACACGGGATACACACATACCATGATCTTAAAGGTCATGATCCTTCGCCGGGTTCCTTGTGAATCGAGCAAAGACAATTCTTCATTGCTAAGTGGCCCACTATACGGTCCCAGGTCAATGTTCAGACCATTCCTAGGGTACTCCCGCGAGACGAGGAAGTCCAAGGGTATGCCCATAGTGTGGAAATGGATCGTCGCCCTTTCCTCGGGTTTCAGAGGGACTGGGTTCGATGAATCGGTGAAGACAGGCTGAGGAACTACGGCCAGGTTCCAGGGTGCAAGAGAATATATCACGGAGTTTGATGAACTGTTAGACATGTTTGGGAATCGAAAACAGAGGAGAGCCGTGTTCGCAGGAGTGTTTGTGATGAGCGGATGTTAGACGTCCTGCTCATCCTGCTCTTTAAGTATCTGAGCCTCCTTCAGCTTTGGCTGCTCTACCCATGCCAAGCGCAAAGTCCGCCCGAACAGCTTCAACCTGCGCTTTAGCATATCTGTGTAAAGCAGACGCAGACACAACGTGGTCCAGATTCCAGGTTGCCAGTTCATCCATCTCGGTTCAAGGTGAGAAAGCTAGGCCACCACTCACACATCGAGTGGCTCGCAGAGTCACCAGAGCCTTAGCAAACAATAGCATCATGACACAGAGAGGTCCGCTTTTCGTGTGGCGAACGCAAATCAAGTAAAGTGCCAGTGTCCACGCTTGAAATGAAGACATGTATTCGAGAAAAATATCACGTTATTAGAGCCGTGATACTTGTTTCGTCTTAGTAGTATCCATGTAGCATTGAGTGACCCAAGAGGAACCGCGCACGACGACTCAGAATGTCCCAAGCTATTGTTCGAGCTCGAGGCCGAGGCCGAGGATTCGAGAGCTCGCCACAGCATACAGTATCACGTGCTTTGCGCGTCGCGTCCTGAACCATCAGTCCACTGTCCAGAGCGTCTGAATTCAGCGCAGTTCACCAACTTCCAGATTGACATATTGACGACAACTTCAGCCAAACGAGGTCAGGAAGAATAAATCCCTACTGACCACTGAAATTTAACTCTGCTTTCGTCGTTCTGACCATCGGCAATCGCCTTGCTGGCCCCTATTTATTGATCGTAGAAGGATTATTAGGTTCCGTGTCCCATGAGCTTCACATCGACGGTCTCCACAAGCAAGCATGGTTCTACTAGCAGCAACAGAATCTCCCGGTCCTCTTCCATTCTGCTGTCGCCGTCGAAGCGGAAACGAGCTGAAGAACCAGAGTCTGATTCCAAGCCCCCACAAACAGCGAAATCAGTGTCGCCCAAAGGTGTAAACTCGTCAAGACCGAGTGGCTGTGCGAATGAATTTCAGGCAGATAAGAGCACGACAATCAACAAGCCGCAGAAGCCAGGAGAGATATGGAAGTGGACCCTTACCCGCGACGCTATTGCATCTTGCTTCGCGAAGGATGTCTTGGAGATGCGCGAGAATGGGACCAAGGGTGCGTGTCTGCTAATGTCTATCAACGGAACAAGAATGATTATAATATGTACTTATGTATGCGCACGATGCAGGCGCTGAGTTCTTCTGGCTCGGCCGCATTCCCTGTCGGTCAGTGCGGCTCGTCGGACTACTGGTTGGGGTGCAAGTATACGATCAGCGAACGATATACTCTTGCAAGTCTCCCATTATATCCTGTTATGTATCCTTCTCATTATCCAATTCAGTGGACGACGGATCGGCCGTCATTGACTGCATTCGGCGGCACCCGGTTCAAGCTACCACAAATAACAGTCCTTCCAAACCAAAGTCGAAGGCTCTTGCTACGTCTTCTTCGGCGATTAAATCTACGTTAAGATCCCCCGCAAAGTATCCAACTACAAAGCGCCCTTCAAGAGAGCTTGCCCCAGCGTCTCCGCCTCTACCCAAGCCAGTCGCCCAGGTTGGCACCTCAGTTCTAGTGGTAGGGCGGGTCATGACGAGAGGGGAGGGACGAATATTGATGATTGATATGATCGGTAAGCATTCTCGACGTTTGCCTCGTTTGGAAGTCAAATTCCGTTGAATGTCGAGGTCTCACTTGTGTCATTGCCGGCTAATGCCTTTGTCGTCGTTGTTTCTCACTCAGAGCCCTGCTCCTCACCGAACGACGAGCCCAATCATTGGCTTGCTGTCGTTGACTTGCACAAGACGTCTTATTTCGCGTCTGAACTCGGGCCGTTTATCGTCCCGCCGCTCCCCACCCGTTCTTTGGCAGCGAGTAAAAACGTCGTGGGAGCGACATCTTTCAGTCCAAGCAAAGCGAAGGACAGGGGTAGACTTCTTGGTGAAGACTCAGAGACGGCAATAAGCTCGAGGGAAGAAGCACAAGCTTGGGAGCCACAGACGCCGTCTTCTGGCTTGTCTTCCACGGATGGTTCACCCTCGTCTGTGGCGTCGACAAGCTCCCAGGGGCAGCAGGTCAGTGTCGCAACATTCTATCGTTCTCATTCTCGATTACTTGGCAGGGATCTTGTTGCCGAATATCACTACTGGAACATTCTAGCTCATTCACTCGTCTTTACAGTCCCCACTTCGTCTACGACATCCTTCAAGACTGCATACACGCGATCTTACGGCAAACACATTTCGTATCTATCTCAAGCATTACATGGATCACGCTCCGCAGCACAACACACGATCGACATCTGCATCTAGCTCTCGCTCCGTTTCTCCTTCTCCGTTCCCGCGCAATAGTCAACCCAATGCCACAAGACAGTCCGTGTCTTCCCCAGTGGACGACCTTCACATGCTTAAAACCCCTACGAAGCGCTCAGACACGACGCGTGAGATGGCGAATACCGCAAATGAAGAGACCCCTCGGCCATCGCAACTACGCATAGGTCTCGAGCGACTGCAGCGCGAGACAGATCGCACGCCCCTCGCGTCGCGGACAACTGGTCCCTCTTGGGGTAAATTCCCCTCTTATGATAGTGACGACGACGATGACGACGGAGAGAACTCGAGCGGTATCTATGGCTTTACGCTCTCTCATCTGCGCCGCGTCCCGGAGCTGGCGACCCTCGCGCGGCGTGTCGTTGATGCGGAAGCACGCAGAAGGGCGCGCGAGGAGCGCAAGCAGGCGGATGGAGGCGCCGCGCAGAGCAAGCAGAAGCCCGGCCAGAGACCCCAGGCTGCACGGCGAGAGCCGAAGAACGCGAAGATAAAGCGTCTGTTCCGCTTTGCCATACGACAGCTGTATGAGGAGGGAAGCATCGTACTGTGGGATGGACCTGTGCGGCCCCTGCCAGCCCTATCTTGTGCGCAAGGCTTCGACGCGCTGTGGAAGGCGAACGCTAGCGGTAATTCAACCGTGTCGACAGTCAGCTCCATATCTCAGCTCGAAGAAGACGAAGGAGTGCTGAGTGACCCTCCGCCCGGGGAGGAAGCATACATCCCGCTCACACCAGCCTACTTCACAACTATCGTAGAAAGTGCGATCACGGACATCATGGCGCGCGCAGCCGCAAAAGCGTCGGCGTCCAAGCACCGGACGCGGCCTCGCGCGGATTTCTTCCCTGATACGGCGCTACTACGTCCCGTGCCACCGCCAGGTCCTACTCCAGAGGAGATACTTGTATGGCTACGCCGCGACGCGCGGTGGGAGCGTGTCGGGGATTGGACTGTGAAGGAAACTTTAGAATGGGCTAAGGGCCAGGGGAGGGTGTGGTGCGTAGGAAACGACAGGTGGGAGGTTTGTGGGTAAGTATAGGTGGGTTGCAACAGTGCGATTTTATAATAACCCCTACTGTGCTTCATATGTAGCGTATGTCTGCCCTTACATTTTGCAGATTTATCCAAGACAATCTGACAGTGTCCTACAAATGCACACGTCCCATATTGAACCGGCTATATTCAGCAGCTGTAGAGGTACGGAGATAGCAACGTCCGATTAATCTGGCCATCAACGCATAAGTACAGGCGCATTCTCAAGAAACTATCACACTAAGACTCATTGTACGTTACACTATACAAAATAGAACGAGCAGTGGGGATGAACGAGTCAGGAAAGATGAGATGTAACACCCTAGACCATCTCTACGTCTCCATCTGCCTGAGGAGCGGCTGCAGGTGCTTGCGCGGGCTTGATGTCATCCTTCATGAACGCATCCAATTCCTTGTCCAAGTCTTCGGCAGTTTTGGGTTTCTTCGACTCGCGAGGTGCACGGGGTGCACGTGGCGCGGCGCGGTTTTTCGTCCTCACGGGACCAGGACCACTTTTCCTACGAATAGGTCATGCATTGTCAACCACGACACGAACGTGTAGCACATGACGACGTACTCGAGGATGGGCTGCCGTTGAGGCTCATTCCGACTGAGGCGATCCAATAGGGCAGGCTTCTGTATTCGGTTAATGAGAGACGACGGGGCGCTGGAGCTTCGTCGACCCGGTCGAGTCGGGGGAGCGACTGGGTGATAAAACGCGATTGACATTGGCTGACCTAGGTAAAAAGGTACAATCAGGACCGAGGCGGATCGACACGTCACACAAATGTGTGGCGCTGAGAATAGGAGCTGCTACCCTTGGCGAGCTTTCCAGCAAATCGCTCCTTTGCCGCCGCTGCCTCCGGTACTGTTTCGAATGATAGGATGGCGACCCCGGATGACCGGCCACTGCGGTCGTACTTAAGCGCGAACAAGCGAAAGGGGTCGTGATCGGCGTCTCTCAGGTGAACCGGTGCATTGCGAGCTTCGTACCCTGATTAGTGGCTCACGAACTAGCGTGCCAACTTGCCCAAAGATTTGCTGCGCATGAACGTAAGTACGAGACCCACGATACATAGGAAAAAGGTAAGACGTACAGTGAGGTCTTTGGTCGTCAGCTCATAGTGCAAGTTTGAGACGATGAGCTTGGTGTTGGGAGTTGCTGACGCTCCATTGCCACTGACCGCTGGGGCGGGGACATCAGGCGCCATATCATGCAACCATGCTCCGTCTGAACCTCGCGGACGAGGGGCAGGCCGCTACAAAATGGTTGTCAGTCCACGCTAGCGTCTCGCGAGATTGGGGGCAGAAGACTGACGCTATATGGCTTCTTGGACCTGTCCATGATTGCAATATAGAAAGCAGTAGATAAAGTAGAGAAAAGAGAGCGACCGAGGATGTATGACTTCGAGGAGGTTATGTCAGGCAGACGGTGCTGAGTGGTGAACAGCAACGACCACCTAGCGCCCAATCCATTGTACCCTGAAGCGGAGTGAGAAATATTCAATGTCCGCGCACACCCGGTGACGCATAAGGAAGGTCTGTACGTTCGTTCAAGGCTCCAAGCACAGGGAAGTCATTCCTTACGCACATATACATGAGTTTACACACTGGGTGCATAGCCCGTTTTAGTGCCTGCAAAATCGAGAACCTTTTCTTGGAAAGAATCATTCTTTGATCTTGTTTTTCCTTATGTGAATATGTGATTCAAAACTTGAGCAAAACGTGGAAATATGATGAATTCATGAATAAACTAAGAAAGAGCTCACATTTTTCTATGAGAAAAAGGTGTAGGAAAGAATGATTTTGCTTAGGACATTATTCATGATTTGCTCGGGTATAAAACAGGCTATGTACCCTGTGACATACCTGATTGATCTGAGAGCACTAACTAGCATATGGGCAGTATCTACGTATTAGCACCGACGGCACGAAAGGCTACTTGCACAGCTGCTGTTGTCCCTGACCGATCTTTTTGGCTGAGGTATTGCATGAAAGCGGAAAGCTTGTCATCTCAAAAATCCACGCCATGTCAATCACTACCTACCGGATGCTGGCACCAGATTGCCCTAATGGACGACATGACTGTCAAGCTCAAGAGACTGAGAGATTCAGTGTTTACTTGCCTTTCATTGCCCAGAAACGACATAAAGACGATAGGTTCATCAGACCACAGCCACAGACCATGCCTTCAAGCTAGAGATTGTCACAGACCGTGTTATCTTGCCACGCTCAAGAGACTTTTCGCTATGTCCACGCAATCCAGACGATGAATAATGAATGTATTTGATGGCGGATCCGATATGCATGCACTAGCCACGGCACTAAGTATGTATACACACATTTCTGAAGTCCATGGAGAGGCGTATGCTACGATGCAACGAGCTAGACAAAGCGAGACGAGAGTAGATTCCGAGAGGGTCAGGGGGGAAGAGATAAGTTGATGGTAGAACCAAGAAAAAAATCCGGCATAGATGCGAGCGAGCAAGTGGCGATGGGAGGGAGCAATGTGGTTAAAATCTCATGCAATGAGGATGTCCGGATGAAGATATACACAGTAAAGAGGAAGATGGGCGATGACTGAAGTAGGTGATGAAGTGCTCGGAAATGACGAGCAAGCTATCCGGCGATATAGTACAGAGAGTTCCTTTTGGATATCACGTAGCGATGCAACAGCTGTAGATTTGTCCTGTGGACATGCGATGACCCATGCGGCCGATTGGATAGGACGATGATTATAGTTGATAGTCGATGTCCGAGAAACGTTCCACGCTTGTCTCCCTCAATGACTTGTAGCGCTGGCTAGATGGGGAGGGCGAGGAAAACGTAAACGCCGAGTAGATGCGCTTGCGTTCAGGGGTAGAGAAGGCTGAAAACGACGGTGAGGGTGCACGGGAGGTGGAAACAGCCCCCTCCGACGCGGAGGATAGTGCGGGAGACGAGGTGCGCTCGATCTCGGCTCGTTCACTTGCCAATTGTTCCTGTTTGGTTTCCTATGCGAACAGGAATGAGCCTAAAAGCGCAGCAAAACGTCTGTAAGGTCCGTACCTGGATCCTTAGCAGATCCTCTGGAGGAGGCGACTGTTCATATGCCTTCGACAGGTCTGCGAGAGGCAAGACAGTCAACTCATAGCAGCGTGCATCCACCGCTGCTTGAGATCGCTGTTCGGCATCAAAATTTGACTCGGTCGTCTCGACTTCCTCTGCAACTCTAGGCAACGATGGAGACCTCCGCGTGCCTCGCTTTGAACTGAGCGTCCGTTTGCTCTTTTTCTCGGCTGCAGGTCGGCTTTTGATCAACACGGAAGATGTTGTGGACGATGAACTGCGCTTCTTCGGGTCCTTCGACTCCCTGTGTTTCTTGGTGGGAGGAGGTACGTGGAGCTTCGTCGCAAGGACGGTGGCGGTCTTGCGTTTCTTGGTCGTCTTTTCGGCGCTTGGGCGCAGGCCCGTGAGAGGGTTGATATTCTCCTTGTCCGGATTGTAGACAAGCAATGGTCCGGATGGGAGAGGTGCCACAGCAATCGGAATCTGTGAATCGTCCACAGGGTCGGTCGGGGAAGGGGGTGCAGACGCATCATCTCTGAACACGACGAAACTGCGAACAACTGGGGCCATGGTGTTGCAAGTTCGTTTACGGATGTGAGCGAGGTGAATATTTCAATTGAAGGAGGGGGTATAAATCAAGCAATATGCCCAAGAAGCAGAAGGCAGATGAGTCTCGTGCACGTCGTTGACAGTGAAGAGAGAGAACGTTGTTTCCTCGAGGCTATAGGTTCGACTATTGAAGCTCCGCAGGTCCGACAAGCGCGCGAGCCACGGCCACACTTATTTCGTGTACGGTCACGTGAACGACGCGTCGACGCGTTTATTGAAGCCGAGTCCACACTTGCTTTGACTGGCCGCCGCCCAGAGGGGCTATCTGCTTTGTTCTACAAAACGGGATATGAGGACGTGGCATGGTCGTGTCGAAACCCATAAAAGGAGTTGATTCAATGCCACTGTACTCCACAATCTCTGTTCCTCCCCCCTGATTCACAATGAACGCTTCGATATCCTACCCCTTCGCAACTGGTGAAATTCCAATACATGCCCCAGAGCCCCACAAAGCCCGATCTCCGCTGTCTGACATTCTCGACCTCTGGAACCACGAAGATGCCGATACCCTCTACGCGGTACACAATCCCTCGTCCATATCACGACAGGTCAGTCGTGGGTCTCAGCGCCGTTGGCATATGATCTGATTCTAAACTTGTGACAGAACTCCACCCGAACAAATCCGCCACTCACTCTTGATGAGTACAAAGGGACTCTGATCATGAAGCAAGTCGGCTTGGTTACGTCGAAGTTACAGTATTTGCGCAGCTTGCTCATTGATACACGTCTGACCCCGGAGCAACGTGAAGCAATTGATCAATTCGCCTTGCTATTGGACGAGACTCGGGCTGTGATCCGTCAGCCGCGCTCAGAGGCTTGGAGACTTGGCGACTACGAGGAACCTGACCGTCAAGAACAGTACGGGTGCATCCCTGATGAAGACGCTACGGAACTGGACTCACCACAGGCACGCTCAGCATCGGCCTCATTGTCAACCAGCAGTCTGCTGGAAGTCTTGACAAACCATAAGAGTCCTACGTGTGGCCACGAAATACATGTGCTACACCCGACAAAGGTGCAGCTCCGGCAGGTCAAAGAGGCAGCCATTGTGCCAAACAGAAGACGCCCTCTGCCTCGCCCACCGACAGCATGTCCATCTGGCTCAGTGCCGTCGTTGGCGCGCTTCAATCTCACATCTGGGACAAGTGGCGCTTTTGCAAATCCCTGGCCAGCGGCGACAATTACCCAGCGGAAAAAATCACCACCGGTCCCTCGCGACACCTACGAACGTCGTCGAAAGGGAAAGGGCCCGTGCCAGTACGCCATGGTTGCCTCCATCACCTCATTCGGATGAGTGGTCACGCCATCCAACTGAACTAAATGATGGTGGTGACAAAAGTTACGGGAGAGTCGGCTGCCCACAAGTCATGGTAACATTGGAGTCCCTGAACTCGCGGCACTGGCCCACACTGACTTGGAGTGGACAATGCTGGACTGCGGGATCGTCTAGTGACGAGCAAGGGGACAACCTGTGTGCCGCCTTGAGCTCTAGGCCACGTTTCAGCATCCAATCGGCGCATCTGCACATCAGCTCAAACGGCTATGCAATGTAAAACGGGTCCGCGAGCAGCATGGATCCTACTCACAAATTCGATAGATCGGTGACATGCTACGGTCCACAAAACAGTGTGGTTCACCGTCGTGCCGCCATCATCGCAGAGTAACTGTACGGTGATCTATAATGATCAGTCACCGTAAGTTACGCGTACAATGTCCTGCCACAGTCTGGTAGTGTTGATGACACTGAATGACTGACCCGTTTGTGGAGTGGCAGCATCGAAGACGATCGGATTCAATCGTCGAACACGATGCTCCTTGTACATAGCTTGATGTTTTGGAGAAATACCTAGCTATGTCAATCCAAGACTTTGATATTTTCAGGCGTGTCGGATATGACGGGTGTAGCGGTATGTATAGACTCCATAGTCCACACTGAGGGAAAGCACAGCATTGAGAAAGCGCGTTGCAAAGTCGAGGACGTCACAGCGTATCACGTGCCGCACTGGACAGTGGACCATGACATTGGTCGGGTGGCCCAGAATCTCCTCGCGAGCTAATTTGCAGGCTGCATCGTTGAGTTCTGGTCTTCTTCATCTGTCCTTTTTCTATATTGTTGAGGTCTGATTTGGAGTAACTTTGTGGAAAGACCGGAAATTTCTGTCTAAAAATCTCGAAGGCGGAAGGCTGTCAACTGTTTATATATACTTCAAGTTTCCAAGTCACACTGGTGTTGACCGACCATCTGTAGTCAGTGTCCAATGTCCCTGCGGTCGCGTCATGCAAAGGAACTCGTAAGCCATTCATTTTACACTCATACGTAAGGATACCGAAACACGATGTGCAGGATACGGTCGACCCGAACGCACCACCTCCCTCTGGTCCGGAGGTCGACATTTCCAAGGATCGTCTTACGTTAACCTGGCAAGAGATACCCGCATGGCAGAGGGACAATGACCATATTTTGACTGGTTATAGAAGGTATGCATCTGTCCTAAACCTTAGGCATATCTATACCGTGGCCTCAGCATACCTTCACTTCGGCATTGCGTAACTCTTTCAAAATACGCGCATCATTGCCGTACATCGGGTTATGAAATGCAGAAAATGGGATTGAGCTGACTGCAAGCTCCATTTCTCGAATACAGAATACAGTTTAGTTGGCGCGGCTGCGCGTACTCGATGTTCGGATGTGCGTGGCATATCTACATTTTTCTAGCACTGTCCAACCCGAGGTCGCTTATGATTGTTGATTGTGCGGTTCCGATTTATTGCTACGGGACATAGACCTTCACAACGAAACAGGTATGCAACATACCTACCTTTTTTGTAAGGGTCCCGACTTTCATCGCTTGCAGTGAACATCCAGACACATCTATGGGGGGCCCTTCTCTGTATTACGTTTCTCGGCACGTTCCACGGCGTTTATTTCACGCAATATGAATCGACAACGTGGTTAGACTACGCGATGTTCACGATTTTCCTCTCATCTGCCACTTTTTGCCTGCTCGCAAGCACCTTCTATCATACGTTTTTGGTCCATTCCAGAGAGGTTCGTAAATGATACTGGTTAATCACGCTTCCTTGCTTTAATTTAACTCCGTCGGTATAAAGGTGGCCCTACGATGCCATGCGGCGGACTACGCTGGGATTGTCGGTGAGCTTTTTCCTATCCGCGATATCTCCGTTGCGTCAAGCTAAGGCAAGCACACAACGATCGTGGTAGTCTTGACAGTGGGATCGTTCTTCCCATGTATCTATTACGAATTTTTCTGTGATATGCCATTGCAAATACTGTATTTGTCCGCGATCGTTCTGGTTGGTATGGGTACGCAAGTTTCTCCTCGTATTCGGCGCAAAATTTGATCGACCAACGTCGAATTTGCTCGTTTAGCTGCTGCGTATATCGTACTCGACCCAGAATACTCCAAGCCCAGCCATCGCGGTGCGCGTACGAAGGTCTTCGCAGCACTTGGGCTCTGTGCGATCTTTCCTGTCGGCCACGGCTTCGTCACACACGGCTTCTGGAAACTCTGGTCCGAGATGGGCTTCGGATGGCTCATCGCCTCCGGATTCTTCTATCTCTTCGGTGCCTCGCTGTAGTAAGTATTTCCCATCTGCATCGGCACCGAGTGAGCCGAATAGGACCTGGCTGACCGTCTTCCCACTGCGGCGCCGCCCCCTTCAGTGCCAACCGCGTCCCCGAGCGCTTCTCTCCTGGCACCTTCGACCATTTCTTTGCTTCTCATCAGATTTTCCATGTCTGCGTCCTGCTGGCAGTACTCGCGCACTATGCGTGCGTCTTGACCGCGTTTGACCACTGGCACAGCCGGATCGGACAGTGCCTGCTTTAGCTTTGCCTCCGTCGCTGCTCTCGTGCGTGGTATTTCATAGAATTATAAATAGATGTGGACGAGACATCCGTCACGTCTTTACAAGTCTTCTTTATTTCCATGCCGTTCCACCGTTGACAGCGTGAAGTTCTGAAGACGTGAAGATTGGGCCAAGCTTTTGACGACACTCGTGTCCCTGTGGCTCAACAGGTTGTTCCAAGATGCAGTGTCTATCCTGTCGTGTCGTGTATACATTGCAGACAAGGCTCCGGGCATGTTGACCATTTTGGTTGAGCGAGCCAATTAATTGGTCTTTATGACGAAGTATCACTACTATAATGCCAAATTGGCTCATCCAGACGAAAGAGAAGCACACATTGTGTGACAGTTCATTGATGCCCTTCGATGATGCCGTAATCTCCCTTGTCTAGGTCCAAACCGGAGCCGGCAGTACGGTCTATGTACGTTGTTCCGTGGTGCTGACAGGTCGAGGCCTGCGGCCTGCGATAGGGGTCAATACGTCTGAAACGGGAAGGAACGAAAGTCTGCGGTGGGCTCAATCACTGAGTGTGGTATGATTCATGCAGTGTGCCCTCTCCCTGCTCTCTGACGTATTTCTGACAACAGATCCGTTGAAGAACTGAGCCACCTTGATTGTGCTGGCAGTCGGGCGCGCAGCCACCGTATCATGCGTTTCATTAACTCTGGACCTGCCTTTTCCGGAATGTGGTGCGACAGTAATTACCTGTGCGCTGATGCCGTACTCAAAAGACTGTATCTCATTTGCCATCACGATTACAATCTCCTGTCCGTCATTCTCTTGAAAGCTGGAAATTTTGGTGACGCGGCTGATAAATTACTGTCTACGGGGACATTCGGCCAATAATAGGATAGCCTCCTTGCCACTGATGGTCCTCCTATTGGGCGATTTTGTCCGCTCAACTGTCTGTTCGAAACATATTCGTGTGCCACAGGATGTCCATGCCGTGACAAAAGGGAATATTTATGCCTGCTACATGAATTCGCTTGCCATGGCCTGTCCTATGCGCACATCACCGGGACACGTTTCAGGATACCAAAAAGGATTTGCGAAGGCTGAGCTTCTAAGAACCTTAGCAACGACAGCGGCTTTGGACCACGATCGGAAGCCTGTTGAGTTCGTTCAATTGATATCAAGGATCCGACATTTGATCGACAAACTGTCACCGACAGCTTATCTTACATTTTACACCACAGGCGCCGAGAATCTCGAGCCGATATGCATTAACGTCCGTCTGTACGTCAATCTCGCAACATGCCCATGCCGATTTCATTTTCATTATTCCCGCATTTCAATTCTGGCCTCGTCATCTCCACTGACACACCGCGGAAATGCATAGGACACCGTCCGTCACTACGTGACGAGCTCATTTCCTTATAATGTGCCGTTTTTCTTTCCCGCTTCAAACGATTTCTTCTTGTCGCCTTGCCCACCATGTATTCAGTTGGACTGCTTGTTTTCCTCACGGCTTGTCTTCCAGAGACGACCGCATTCAAAATAGCCCTTGCTGTACCTTCTACCGTGTTTCTTCTTTGGCTTTCGCAATTGCTTTCACAGAATGAGGAAGATGACGAGCCAGCAACACTGCCAAAATGTCCGCTATCCGTGATTTCCCCATTCTTTCGGTCACGGTTCGACTTCCTGACGCAAGGGTTTCAACTTACTGGGCAAAGTGTATATAAATTCAAGCTTTTTCAGGTAATTTAATTTCGCTATTCCAGTCAGAGCGACATGATGATGTTTTGAACGGCAGAAAACAGTTGTCGTACTCTCAGGTGCACCAGCCAGGAGGGAGTTTTTCCTCTCCAGGGATCTCGACCTCACTTCAGGATTCAAAGCTTTATCCGGAGCGGTGCGCCTCATCGCCCTTTTCTTATGCGTCATCTTGGCCTCATGCGGAGTAGATACCAATGCTGCCAGGAGTCACAACGGATCTAAGCGGACGACAGACAGCCCTTATTCACAAACGGCTAGCGAGTGCTCAAAACAGTGATCGTTTATCACAACGTCAGTACCCATCCCTGCGGTCATTCGTAACAGTTTGCCAATGTTTACTTCGCACCTCTGCAGTGATTCCAAAAATCCTGTATGATTCGTCTCAAATCATGCAATCTTGGGGACAGTCGGGTATGATTGATTCGTTTCGCCAAATACCCCAGGTAAGATATATTCCGAACAGCTCAGTGCATGTCTGCCCTCGAATTTTGATGGCATTCTGCGTATCTCAGCTTACATTCCAAACCAACGTACGAAGCCTCGCCCCTGCGGAACTAGCAGACGATCCAAAACTAGTCTCCCGCCTCAGGCAACTATACTACACGCTTGATTCCGCAACAACGCCTGTCAGCGTACTGTTTCCTTGGATTCCCAGCCCAAGTACTATCAGGCGCCTATTCGCCACGAAGAGCATTTTCGAAATTATCAGTACCATTGTCGACGCTAGAGCCCAGAGCACTATTCCAGGGGACGACACGCTTCAGTTGCTCCTCGATAACGGAGATGACAGGATGGTGATTGTGGGGGTGAGTAGCTCTGCGTGTGTTGCATTGCTGCATTGCTAACGATCCCCACAGTTTATTATGGGCCTTCTTATTGCAGGTGCCCGCTCAACCGGAGCTACTGGTGAGTTCTGGTTGTCCTCTGCAACAGGCAGTGCTGACGCCAGCGATATAGCGGCATGGCTTGTGACGTTCCTCGCGGGGCACCCCCAATATAAAGAGCGTGCCGTCCTCGAGCTGCAACATCTGCTCCTCCAACACAGCTCCGAGTCAAATGTTGCTCCCTCCGCTCATTCTCAATCTTCACCTTCTGTTCTCGCCAACCTCAGCGCAAACCTTGCCTCTACCCCCCTCGAGGCCTGGGAGACTCAAACGCCCGTCCTCGACGCGCTCATCCGCGAGACGCTCCGCTTGGCCGAGCCGCACACTGCGATGCGCATGAACATCGGACCAGACATGCAGATTGCGGGAAAGACTATACGTTCAGGGGCGTTTGTGGTGTATCCGTTCAGCGACGTCCATCTGAGCGCGGAGCTTTACCCCGACCCTTGGAAGTTCGATCCTGCCAGGCCGGAGAGCAACATGCCGTTCTCGTACGTCGGCTGGGGCGCGGGTGAGGTTATTTCTGTTTAGTATGATCGTGCGGTACTAAGAATCGCCTGGTCCTGTCGAGCAGGAAAGAACGTATGCCTAGGCCAGCGACTCGCAAAACTACAACTAAAGCTCATCACGGCTCTCATCGTGCTCGGCTTCGAAATCACGGCTACTGATTATGATGGAAAACCGCTGGCTGCACTTCCTCGGCCAGACTGGAATGATACCCTCGCGTGCAAGCCTACGGAAGGATCGTGCTACTTACGCTACGAACGGAAGTGCAGTCAGAAGCTCTGACATTATACCAATGCGCACTGACGTCCAAAATAATCTTGATACCATTAGAAGTGAACAACTGTACTGTACTTGACACACTGCATGTACCGCGCGCATGTATAGATAGGCCCCCCAGCAGACTGCTCTGTATATACCCCTTTCCGCCATCGCATATGCTACGGAATAAATGTAGACCTGAGTTTTGGCCATCTTGACCGCGGGTGCTTAGGCTGCATGCCTCATGTAAGCTGTCGACGAGTCCTCGATATGGTAGTGCGTGTTACAGCTGCCCAAGAAAAAGACCAGGACTGCTAGCGTAGAAACGAACTCATGTCATCGTCAGGCGGTCGTTCTTGCGCCTGCTCAGTTGTCCACTCTCCCTAGCCACGTCCCGCTGCTTCTGCATCTCCTCCAGTCGCCTCTGCACAATCCACTCCTCCTTATGGCGTCTCTCCCTCTCCGCGATGAGCATGCGCTTCTCGCGCGTCGGCTCCCACTTGCTCTTCAGGATCCTGCGCACCGCCTCGGGGCTGATCTTAAATTTTTCCGAAAGCATGGCTGTCGTGCACACCCCTGGATTCGTAGCATGCATCGAGCGCAGCCCGTCCATAGCTTCGCGCGTGAGCTTCCGAGGAGGCTGCCAGCCCTTTGGAAAGGCCTTCTTCATGGTTGAGCGATGCGTGGAGAATTCATGAGGGGTAGGGATTTTCGATGGTTTTCGACGGAAGGGGCGTGATGACTGAGACGTGGGTTCGTCGTGTAAGTTGTCTTCAACCTCTAATTCATGGATGTCAGGCTGGGCAACCTGGGGTGCTGGATGGCTGCCGGTGCGCCAATCCCGACGCTTCAGGCCTGAAACAGTGGAATAGAAACTGCGGAAAGCATCTGCAGCTGGGGAGGAGACTTTCAGAGCACGGACGACGGAGAACATAGGGAATGCTGGAGGCGTGAATTGCGCCAATATTTTGCGTTGATCGTCACAAGAAATATTTCTATAAGTTACATACATGCCATATCTGGCAGTTATAAGTTTATCTGATCTCGAAAGTAGACGCTCACGCTACGCTCTCTCCCACCCGAGGCCATCTGCTGCTCCTTTCCGCTTCGTTTCCTCTGCTCGGGCACTGTCCTCTCCGTCGCTTTCGCCATGGCCGACCTCTCTGACCCGAAGATTGACGAAGGTGAGGCGATCGTCGGTCTTCCAGATCTTCAGGACTCCGTCTCGTGACACCGGATGCAATTGCAGCGTACCAGGACGTCCGCTCAGACAAGACAGAGACGAACTGGTTGCTTCTGGATTATGAGGTTCGGACCGAGCCATTCTCGCGCTGTTTTCTGGCTCCTAACGCGAGGAATATATATCCCGGTCGTGGTCATCATGGCGGTAGTCGGACCGTTCGGACAAGCTACAGCTGACGTCGACCGGGTCTGGAGGTCTCACTGAGCTCCGAGAGCACTTAGACGACACGAAGGCGTCGTACGCGTACGTGCGCGTCCAGTATGCTAACGACAAGGAGTCTAAGAGGGAGAAATTTATCTACGTCGTGTGGATCGGGCCTGGCTGCAAGGTCATGCGCAAGGCCAAGGTACGCGTCTCGTTCGATGACTCCGCGTGCTAGATGGCTCACGCTCGATCCACGCTCGATCCCCGTAGATTTCGGTGCACTCGGCAGACGTGAAGTCGGTCCTGCGCGTGTACTCCATCGAGGTGCCCGCCCGGGAGAAGGACGACCTCAAGGAGGAGCCCATCGTCGTTCGATTGAGAAAGGTGCGCCCACACGTTCGTATACGCACTACGCTTACAGAGGATGCTTCGTCAGGCCGGCGGTGCGAGCTACGACGGAGTTTGACAAAGGCTGGACTGTTGCTGTCTGGGGATCTCTTGTTGTCTTTTCTTGTTTTCAGCTACCTCTGTATCATACACGGTTCGGCATCGTGCAAGCCAGTACTGCCGCTGTGCAGAAATTTGTCGAGCACCTGTCAGTGCAGGTGCATTGCGTTCTGAGGGCCCTTCTTATACGACACCGCGTGCTAGACGAAATCCACTCCACAACAGTGCGTGTTCAGCTGTGTGTTTTCATCCTGACCTGACGCCCAAGTTGTCAACAATACAAATAGCAGCTTATCTCTGTGAAGGGCCAGAAGTGCATCTTTTTTAATTCTACCTGGGCCTAGGGCTTCGAAGCACAGCAGCGTGCAGTCAAGGTTCATGAATGTACGCAAGAAATGTGCGTTCTAGGAGGTTTGTAACGACACATGTCTCGCTAGATGATGGACGGTCTTGCGATAATGGCGTATCGTGAGCGATGCTATTCAGTAGTTTCAGCGAACGTGCATGTGCATGATACTTTTCGCCATTCGACCAACTTGCCGAACTGTGATTGTCGTTCGAGTGGCATGCCTGGAGTGTCGCCACTGATTACGACTGGCTGCTTTCGTGCGGGATGAGTAACAGCTGAAGTTGCTCATTGTAAAGATGCCATGGTCAAGCTGGTTCTAGAGAGAGTTTGAAAGCCGCTCGTCCCATTGACTTTGGTGTTCGGCACGCTGAACAAAGTGCTTGAAGGAAGTTGAGTCCATGTTATTGGATTTTTAGTACTCTACTGACAAGGAACTCGAAACATGTCGCGGCCTGCAACAATACTTTAGTATATGCGGATCTCCTTACAGCCCGAACTCCATTGATCGGACTCACTCTGTACACTGGATAGTCGGTGGCATCGAGATGTGCCGTGCCCGAGGACTGTTCCGCTGACTCACTTGGCTTCATTACATGAGATCTAAGCGAGCAATGAGCGAGAGCAAGATGCAACCCGTCTTCTGAATTTCAGTAAGTAGAAGCCGACCAAGATAGAGTTCATGCTTCGAGTTTCAGCTGCGCCCATTGCAGTTCAAGTTCTTGCTATCGACTTGCGTACGAATGATGCATTATGACGACTGAAGGCATGGATAGCTTCTGGAGAAGAACAGAAGTGTCTTGTCTCTCTTTATGGTGCCCGCACGGATTTTAGAGCTTCTACACATATCAAATCCGCGTGATGTGTTCTGCCAGCGGCTCGACATAAGATAGGCCCAAGTCATTCTCGACTACTATGGTCACGATGTGACAATCACGTGCATGGCCCAGATAACTATTTGTCTCGTGCCTATTTACATGATAACGGGTAGTTATGCAGTAGTTATGGTGGCAAAAAGCTGATTTTGAGTCGCAACAAAGGGCTTATTCTCATATATGCAGCTTACATAAGCAGCAAGGTCAGACAGCTCGCGATCCTATTGCGTTGGATGGAGGCCCTTATTCGCAATTCGGTCACCATCAATCTTTAGGGAACACATTTCCACCCAGTCTGATGGTACCCGAATTTTATTTAATGTCATTTGACTTCACATTTTGATTCTTTCGTACTTTCTCTCTGCCAAACTGGTGTAAGCGTGACAGCCACAGGTCACGTGAAGTAGTCGAGAATGACTTGGGCCTATCTTACGTCAAGTGATCGAGGTGGTTCGTTTCCAAACATTTCCTTCATGACAGCGTTGTTGATGTCGATCAGTCCCACTTGCTCGACTACAAGTTGACCACAGAGTATGATCTAAAATACAGCGGTCGTTTGCGAGTTATAGACGTGGTGAAAACTTGTTGTCGAGCAGAGGATAACAGCGGATGTATAGCTTTGTAATCCATGTCTTACTCGCTGACTCAAGGCACTTGTGCCCTGATCCTTATTCAGCAAACGTCGTCATTTGTGCCCATAATCTGCACACGACATCCCACGCTACGTGAACTTTCTCTATTCGCCTTCGATCTCGCGTCGGTTTGGACTCTGGAGGCCTGACCAGACACATCTCAGATCGCATCTGCGGCAAAACGATCTCCAAGACTGAGAGAACGATATGTCAGAAATGCACTCGAGGATAAAAGGGCACGCTCCGTGACCTTGTGTGGCAGTTACCCACCTCCCCTCACCTCCCCCTCATCTAACGAACCCGAAACAGATTCTCAACTGCAATGGCCCAGCAGAAAGCAGTCCTCCTCCCAAAGGCCAAGGGTGACTTCATCATTGGCTCTATTCCCGTTCCCAAGCCAGGCCCGGGTGAGATCCTCCTCAAAGTACAGGCCACGGCCTTGAACCCGGTGGACTGGAAGATCCAGGCGTATGACTTCTTCATCGACAAGTTCCCCGCCGTGCTCGGCACTGATCTGTCGGGTACCGTCGAGGAACTCGGCCAGGGCGTGACAGGATTCGCGAAGGGCGACAGAGTGTAAGTCGATCGACGCAACCGTGCCCTTGATAGGAATCAGGCGTGCTGATCGCCACGCTAGCTTCACTCAGGGTGTTCTCAACGTCTCTGAGCACTGCTCGTTCCAGCAATATGCCCTTGCGAACGCAGACGTGACGGCCAAGGTTAGTGATTTGTCTTCAACGTATAATCGGAAACGCTAAACCTCTTACCTGACTAGGTACCAAGCAATATCTCATTTGAAGAGGCCTCCACTATTCCTCTTGGCCTTGCGACGGCCGCCGTTGGCCTGTACAACAAGACCGGCAGTGTGGGCTTGACCCCTCCATGGGAAGCGGGCGGTCAGGGGAAGTACCAGAACAAGCCGTTCGTCCTCTTCGGCGGTGCGAGTTCAGTCGGCCAATATGGTACGCGTCTCGCCCCCATCCTCCACCTGTCCCCGAAACAGCCCCTCATCGATCATCCCGCCTGACAGCGCTCCAGCTTGCCAAGCTCTCAGGTTTCAGCCCTATCATCGCCACCGCGTCCCTGCACAACGCATCGTACCTCAAGGAACTCGGCGCGACGCACGTACTTGACCGCAACCTCTCCGCCGACGCAATCCGCGCGGAGGTCGCGAAGATCACGTCTGCCCCGGTCGAGGTCGCGTATGACGCCGTCTCCACGGCAGACACCCAGAATGCCGCCTACAGCCTCCTGGCTCCCGGCGGGGCGGTAGTGATCGTTCTGCAGAACGCGGTCGATGAGGGGAAGCAGAGCAGCGACAAGCGCATCGTGCACGTCTTTGGGAATGTCAACGCGCCGCAGAACCGCGCCCTGGGTGTGAGTCTGTACTCGCAGCTGACGACGTTGCTGGCAGATGGCTCGCTCAAGGTGCGTGGTCACTGGAGACACTGTCGAAGCGGTGAACTGATGTATTCTGGGGTGTTAATTAGCCTAACCGCGTGGAGGTGCTCCCGAACGGATTGCAGGGCATCATCAGCGGTTTGGAGAAACTCAGGGGCGGCGTTAGCAACGTGAAGCTTGTCGCGCGTCCTCAGGAAACGGTATGAGCCATGCATAGCCTGCATGTGAAAGGTATGAGTGGAAAATCTGACTCTCGCCAACCCGGATGCTAGCGCTATTAGGCTGGAGGTGTTTGATCATGGGTTGATATCGTGTTGCGCAGCTAAAAAAATCTTCTGTACACTAATGTATTTGTATCGTGCAAATCGTTCCCGTCGACCTGCCTGCCATGCCAGTGAACGATCGGAGACAGCATGTCACCTAGCCAATCAGCAAGTGATTTAATTTTAGGGTGGCTTGCGACCGTTTGTCAGCGAGTCGATCCATCGATTCGATTCAGCTGAACGAGCTCTCGAACTTCTCCGTATCATTTCTGAGTCGATTTTCGAGTTGGACTCGACTCGGCGATCGCACGAGACACAGTGCCCGTGTACATATTTTTGGGAGCTCGAGGGGCCTTGCACTCTGGGCAACCCTGCACCCAGACTCAGTGCCCCAAACACCATTGCTGTTGTCGTACGTACACAGTATACGCCTTCGATCTCGCGTCGGTAAGCGCCCGATCGTATCTGCGACAGAATAATCTCCGAGGCTGCGATCTCCGAGACTGATATGTCAGAAATGCACTCGAGGATAAAAGGGCACGCTCTAGGGCTTCAGAGAACTCACTTTAGCTCCCCTCTCATCTAACGGACCCGGAATAGACTGTCGATTAAAATGGCCCAGCAGAAAGCAGTTCTTCTCATGAAGGCGAAGGGCGACTTCGTCGTTGGCACGATCCCTGTTCCCAAACCGGGCCCGGGTGAGATTCTCGTCAAAGTGCAGGCCACCGCCCTGAACCCGGCGGACTGGAAGATCCAGGCGTACGACTTCTTCGTCGACAAGTTTCCTGCCGTGATCGGCTTTGATCTGGCGGGCACCGTCGAGGAACTCGGCCAGGGCGTTTCAGCATTCGCGAAGGGCGACAGAGTGTAAGCTCGACGCAATCGTATCCTTGACCGGAACTAAATTTGCTCATTTCTATCTTAGCCTCGCTCAGGGTGTTCCAAATGCCGGTTCTGGTTCTGAGTACGGCTCATTCCAGCAGTATGTCCTCGCCAGTGCAGACGTGACAGCCAAGGTTAGTGATTCGTTTGACGCATCAGCGGAACCGCTAAAATTCTTGGCCTTACCAGGTACCAAGCAACATCTCATTTGAAGAAGCATCCACCGTTCCTTCTGGCGTCGTGACGGCCGCTGTAGGTCTGTACAACAAGGCCGGTGGTGTTGACTTGACCCCTCCATGGGAGGCAGGCGGCCGAGGGAAGTATCAGGGCAAGCCGTTCGTCGTATTCGGCGGTGCGAGCTCAGTCGGTCAATACAGTATGTATTTCACTCTCATCTTCCACATTTCCCTGAGGCAGCACCTCATCTCGCATGACAGCAATCCAATTTGCGAAGCTCTCCGGCTTCAGTCCAATCATCGTGACGGCATCTTCGCACAATGCGGCGTACCTCAAAGAGCTGGGCGCGACTCACGTCATCGATCGCAGCCTCTCCGCGGACGCCATCCGCGCTGAGGCCGCGAAGATCACGTCAGCACCGGTCGAGGTCGTGTATGACGCCATTTCCGAGGCAGACACGCAGAACGCCGCGTACGACCTCGTAGCGCCGGGTGGTGTGCTGGTGATAGTCCTTCAAAACGCGATCGACGAGGCGAAGCGGGGTAGCGACAAGCGCATCGAGCATGTCTCCGGGATTGCCACCGCGTCGTCGAACCTCGCCCTGAGTGTGAGCCTGTACTCCAAGCTGACAACATTGTTGGCAGACGGCTCGATCAAGGTTTGTGCTCACAGTGCAGACACTGCGGAAGTGGTGAACTGATGTCTTCCCGGTGTCAACTAGCCTAACCGTGTGGAGGTGCTCCCGAACGGGTTGCACGGTGTCATTAGCGGTTTGAAGAAACTGAAGGGCGGTGTGAGCAACGTGAAGCTTGTGGCACACCCCCAGGAAACGGTCTAAATTGTACATGGTCACTGGTGCATCATTGCATGTGGAAGGTATGAGTCGAACCATCAACGTATGGCTCTCACCAACCCGAATGGTATTAGGCTGGAAGTTCCTGATCTTGTGGTATTACCCGTTGACAGTGTCACGCAGCTAGGAATCTCTGTACTCTAGTAATGTATTTGTATCGTGCAAGCCGGTCACGTCCATGTCCTCGCTGCAGAGCAAGCGGTGACTGGAGCACCAGTCAATGAGTTGCAACCTCCAGCGCTGATGATCAGGATCTTCTAGCATGGCAGGCTAATGCCGAGGCAGTCTGTCGATCTCGAGGCAACTTTTCTACAGCTAGGAGTACCCCCGGCCGATAGTGTTCGATCCTACGAGCTGAGTGGAATTGAGTGGAGGCGTCATATCTAATCAGCAATTGCGGTTTAGGCTGGTTTGTCAGTGAGTTGTCGAGCTTTCCGAATCGGTTTGTCGGTTCGAGTAATAGGCCGAACCGGTTCGATACTAGGACTTCGGTAGAATTAGACCCGACTCAGTTGCGACCCAGCAATTAATAGCGCCTGTGTACATAACTTTGACCCTTATTAGCCTGAGAAGTACTGCATTCTGGACTCACCCACAGGTGATCCAATGCTCCGTGCACTACTGCTGCGTATACCGCATGCGTTCGCGTTAGTAAGTGCGTCCGCCGCGTCGCCGCGTCGCCGCGTCATCCCCCCCGATCATATCTGCGACAGAATAATCCCCGAGGCTGCCGAGACTCACATGTCAAAAATGCATTCGAGGATTAAAAGGCGCACTAGGTACATGCATTTCAGCCACTCAGTTAGCTCTCGTCCCATCTAACGAACTCGAAACAATTTCTCAACCACTATGGCCCAGCAGAAAGCGGTCCTCCTTACAAAGGCCAAGGGCGACTTCATCATCGGCACGACTGCCGTTCCCAAACCAGGCCCGGGTGAGATCCTCGTCAAAGTGCAGGCCGCCGCCCTGAACCCAGCGGACTGGAAGATCCAGGCATATGACTTCCTCGTCGAAAAGTACCCTGCCGTGCTCGGCGCTGATCTGGCGGGCACCATCGAGGAACTTGGCCAGGGCGTGACAGGATTCGCGAAGGGCGACAGAGTGTAAGTCAATCGGCGTAGCCATGCCCTTGATGTGAATTAACTTTTCTCATTGTCATGCCAGCCTCGCTCAGGGTGTTCCTAATGTCACTTCTGAGTACGGCGCTTTCCAGCAGTATGCCCTCGCCAATGCAGAAGTGACAGCCAAGGTTAGTGCTTTCTCTTCAACATATAATCGGAACCGCTAAACGTCGTGGCCTCACTAGGTACCAAGCAACATCTCCATTGAAGAGGCCTCCACCGTTCCTTCTGGCGTCGTGACAGCTGCGGTAGGCCTTTACAACAAGACCGGCGGTGTTGGCTTAACCCCTCCATGGGAGGAAGGCGGCCGAGGGAAGTATCAGGGGAAGCCAATCGTCGTCTTCGGCGGTGCGAGCTCAGTCGGACAATACAGTACGCGTTTTGCTCTGTCACCCTCCACATCTCGTTGAGACAGCCGCTCATATCTCATAAATAGCACTCCAGCTTGCTAAGCTCTCGGGCTTCAGCCCAATCATCGCCACCGCGTCTCCGCACAACGCGGCGTATCTCAAGGAGCTCGGCGCTACGCACGTCATCGACCGCAGCCTCTCTGCAGACGCAATCCGCGCTGAGGTCGCGAAGATCACGTCAGCATCGGTCGAGGTCGCGTATGACGCCATCTCCGAAGCAGACACGCAGAACGCCGCGTACGACCTCGTAGCGCCGGGTGGTACGGTAGTTATCGTCCTCCGGAACGCGATCGACGAGGCGAAGCGGGGTAGCGATAAGCGTATTGAACACGTCTATGGGATGGCCATCGCTCCGCCAAACCTCGCCCTAGGCGTGAGCCTGTACTCCAAGCTGACAACATTGTTGGCAGATGGATCGATCAAGGTTCGTGGTCCCTGTGCGGACACTGCCGAAGCGGGTAGCTGATGTCTTCTCGGTATGTTAACTAGCCTAACCGCGTGGAGGTGCTCCCGAACGGGCTGCAGGGCATCATCAGCGGTGTGGAGAAACTCAAGAGCGGTGTGAGCAACGTGAAGCTTGTTGCACACCCTCAGGAAACGATCTAAATTGTACACGGTCATTGGTGCATGTGGAAGGTATGAGTTGAATAATCAATCATATGATTTTCACCAAACCCGAGGCTATTACTAGGCTGGAGGTTCCCGATCTTGGGATACTACCCGTTGACATAGTGTCGCGCAGCTAGTAAGATTTGTACACTAATGTATTTGTATCGTGCGAGTCTTTCACGTCGACCTGCCCCGACTGCCTGCCGTGAACAAGGTGGTCTGCACCGTATCGACCGATGCAGTAGCGACTGGAGCCCGAACATGTAGGTCAACGCTTCATCTTCAACACTGATAATCAGCATCTTCTGGCAGGCTATGTCCGAGGCAGTCTGTCGATCCCGAGTAGTGCCTTGCAGTAGGGCAATTTGAAACCATCGCGATGATTTCCCTTTATAGCGACCGACCCTCCCTCACTCTCAAAGGGCGCTGTGTTAGGTCTGCCTACGGGAGACAAATGAAAGCGGTGTTGCATGTTTCGATCAGGGCTGGCAAGTCGCTGAAGCGGACCGCAGTCACCGATACTCAGACGCTCCTGCTCTAGTGCTATCAGTCGTAAATATCAGTCGTTTCGGGTCGGACGTGATTGGGGACATAAGTCGAGACATTCTTAGTAACCTCATGCAGGTTATATATACTTCACAAAGTGTCGTACTAAACAGCTGCGGACTCAGTTGCGAGATCACAAGTCATGTTGTTGGCACGGGCAACATGCTACATTCATGCATTATAGGTCCGTGACTGAGGACCCGGCCTGCAGGTCAAGATGGTCCAGGGGTATAGCTACAGAGTGGTGACCGTCCTCTCCTCCCCCTCAAAGGTCACTAATTAAGGTCTGCCTACGGGAGACTAAAGATGGGTGGTTAGCGCAGAGGTGTGGCTGTGGGAATCAGATCTATCATAGATCGAGACATCATGGACGGCTCGATTCGCGCAGTCTTATTCAGCGAAAGTGGTCATCTGCGCCCACAACATCCCACGTTTATCGAAAAGTCCTAGTCTATTTGAGTCTTTTTCGTTCCTCTCAGCCTAGATGCATGCTGCCTAAGAGCACCACATCGGCATGACGGAACAGTATTGCGTGTGCGGTATATGTGTGTGAGCGTTCATAAATGGGGCAAGCATGGCTGACGTTTACTCGACCTGCCATCGGCTTCAACCTACGGATTGTTCTTTGGGATGGCTCAACAGAAAGCACTCCTTCTTGCCAAGCCGAGGGGACCATGCGTCGTTGCGACGGTCCCAATCCCCCGCCCTGGCGCAGGCGAGATTCTCGTCAAAGTGCAGGCCACCGCCCTGAATCCTATCGACTATAAGGTCCAGAAGGAGGACTATTTCCTCCCGTTCATCGACAAGTATCCATCGGTGCTGGGTAGCGATTTATCGGGCACCGTCGAGGAGCTCGGCGAGGGTGTGACGGGATTCGCGAAAGGCGATAGAGTGTGAGTGATATGTGTGCCTAGTCGAAGGGACTGGGTGAACAGCTCACCTCGCGAAAGGCTCACGCAGGGAATCATCAATAATTCCGAGCATTCGACTTTCCAGCAGTACACTCTTACCAATGCTGATGTCACCGCCAAGGTGAGCATCCTTGGGTTCGATGATTCGTCAGAAGCGCTGAGCCCGCTTTCGTACCCAGGTTCCAAGCAATATTACCTTCGAAGAAGCTGCCACCGTCCCTCTCGGTCTTGCGACAGCGGTGATCGGCCTATACGGGACGACCACTGGTATTGGATTGACCCCTCCTTGGGAAGCGAGCGGGCTGGGAAAATATAGTGGAAAACCATTCGTCGTCTTTGGAGGCGCTAGCTCAGTTGGTCAATTCGGTATGTTCTGCCTCTACATTCCACATCCATTCTAGCAATCTTCTAATCCCCTGCATCAGTTATCCAAGTCGCTAAACTGTCAGGCTTCAATCCCATCATTACGACAGCGTCACCGCACAATGTCGCCTACCTCAAAGAGCTAGGTGCAACACACATCGTTGATCGTAACCTTTCCGGTAGAATCAATCCGTGCAGAAATCGCGAAGATTACTTCTGCCCCAATCGGAGTCGTTTATGATGCTATCTCCCTCCGGGACACGGAAAACCTCGGATACGACCTCCTGTCTCCCGATGGTGCCATGATCATCGTCTTGCAGAACTTTGTTGATGAGGCGAAGCATTCGAAGGCCGAAGACAAGCGCATTGAACACGTATTTGGCGTCATCAATGCCCCGCAGAACCGTGCACTCGGTGCAAGCCTGTATTCGAAACTGACTGCCTTACTGCAAGATGGGTCCATTAAAGTAAGTCGCCACGAGCAGGGGTCTTTGTAGATCTGCTATACTGATTCTTTCGGTGTGTTGATAGCCGAATCGTGTTGAAGTGCTCCCGAATGGGTTGGGGGGCATTGTTGCAGGCCTAGAGAGACTGCAGAAGGGTGTCAGCAACGTAAAGCTCATCGCACGTCCCCAAGAAACAGTATGAGTCGTACATAGGTATGCCTCGATTATGAGGCCCTGCAATAAGACGGCAAATGATGGAACTACGTTCACGGCCAATGCATGGTATATATTCCATACATTTTTATCATATCACGTCTACTGAGGACCAGGACGAAATGATGACTGACCCTACATGTTTTTAAAAGAGCATGTTCGCTAGGCAATGGCCGTCCATGGCTCTTTTCTTATCAGTGCGACCTCAAGGGAGGGGCAGTATCGTTGAATTGCACTACGACCGGGTATTATAAGGTTATGTCAAATTCCGTCTATGGATACTAGCTTGATTTCGCAACAATCTAGCACTGTGACGATGGTGTAGGAACTTTGTGCTCAATTCAAATTAGCCTAGATCATCAAGCCACATCAGATGTTCCGCTCATATTCACTGTGCCCGTTTCGTTCGGAAGGCGCCTTGCGATTTGGATTTAGCTGGGATTTCTGGCCTTAGACTTACGCACTAATGATGCATCATGTTATGGCGATTGAAGGCATAACTAGCATCTGGCGAAGAGCAGAAGTGGCTCGTCTCCCACCTGTCTCTCTAAAGGTATAGTGCTTTACAGCTTCTACGTGTATATCAAATCCGCATCCACAACTTCAATGGTCAAATGATCGGATCACGGTGTTCTGCCGGTGAGACAGCAGCGCTCAACCACAGAAACTGGAACGATCCGTGGCCCACCGTACTGGCCCTCAATGCATTCCATAGGTCTGTTTTCCAACCGAATCCTTATCTGCGTCGTGTATGTCGAACAGTCTCACATGTCCGAGTACAGTTAGTGTGCAAGTCGACTACAAAGTATGACTTCAAATACAGCTGGCGAGTCCACGTACAGTAGCATAGACTCACCATCAGGTAGGACAACAGGTGAGTAGCTTTGTCATCTGTGTCTTACTCAGACTCACAGAGAGTTGTATTCGCTGACTCAGGCGCTTCTATCCTGTTTCTGATTCAGCAAACATCGTCATTTGTGCTCATACTCCGCAGACAACATCCCATGCTACCTGTGCATTGTCCATTCGCCTTCGATCTCGCGTCGGCGAACGCGTCTCCACCGACCTTATCGCCACAGAATAGTCCCCGAGGCTGAGATCCCCGAAGCTGACATGTCAGAAATATACTCGAGGATAAAAGGGCACATTCTAGGAATATGCCTTTCAGCTACTCACTTTAGCTCATTCCCATCTAACGAGATTCTCAACTACAATGGCCCAGCAGAAGGCACTCCTCCTCACAAAGGCGCAGGGCGAGTTCGTCATTGACACGATCCCCGTCCCCAAACCGGGCCCGGGTGAGATCCTCGTCAAAGTGCAGGCCGCCGCTCTCAACCCAGCGGACTGGAAGATCAAGGCGTACGACACCTTCGTCAACAAGTTCCCTGCCGTGCTCGGCTTTGATCTGTCGGGCACCGTGGAGGAACTCGGCCAGGGTGTTACAGCGTTTGCGAAGGGCGACAGAGTGTAAGTCCGACGCAACCGTACCCTTGACCGGAACCATCTTTGCTCATTGCCATGCTAGCTTCGCTCAGGGTGTTGCCAATGCCGATTCTAAGTACGGCTCATTCCAGCAGTATGCTCTTGCCAATGCCGACGTGACAGCCAAGGTCATTGATTTGTTTTCAATCAATACTAGTCATCGGAACCGCTAAACTTCGTAGCCTCACTAGGTACCAAGCAACATCTCATTTGAAGAAGCGTCCACTGTTCCTTGTGGCATTGCAACGGCCGCGGTAGGCCTGTACAACAAGACCGGTGGTATTGGCTTGACCCCTCCATGGGAGGCAGACGGCCGAGGGAAGTATCAGGGCAAGCCATTCGTCCTCTTCGGCGGGGCGAGCTCAGTCGGACAATACAGTATGTGTTTCGCTCTCATCCTTCTTCAGACAGCCGCTCATCTTGCATCCACAGCACTCCAGCTTACGAAGCTCTCAGGCTTCAGCCCCATCATCGTCACTGCGTCTCTGCACAATGCGGCCTACCTTAAAGAGCTCGGTGCGACGCACGTCATTGACCGCAGCCTCTCCGCAGGCGCCATCCGCGCAGAGGTAGCAAAGATCACATCCGCGCCGGTCGAGTTCGCGTATGACGCTATCTCAACGGCAGACACGCAGAATGCCGCGTACGACCTCCTAGCCTCAGGTGGTGTGCTGGTGTTAGACCACTCGAACGAGATCGACGAGGCGAAGCGGAGCAGTGACAAGCGCGTCGAGCACACCTACGGGATGGCCATCGCGCCGCGGAACCTCGCCCTGGGCGTGAGCCTGTACTCTAAGTTGGAAACATTGTTGGCAGATGGCTCGATCAAGGTTCGTGCTCACAATGCAGACACGGCCGAAGCGGTGAACTGATGTCTTCCGGCCCGGGTGTCAAATAGCCTAACCGTGTGGAGGTGCTCCCGAACGGGCTGCAGGGCATCATCAGTGGTCTGGAGAAACTGAAGAGCGGTGTGAGCAACGTGAAGCTTGTGGCACACCCCCAGGAAACGGTATGAGCCGGAGTCAGCTATTTCTGCATCCGCAAGGTGATCTTGCCGACCCGGGATGCTACTAGACTGGAGGTGTCTGATGTTGGCATATCACCTGTCGATATTGGGTTGCACAGCTCAAACAATCTGTACACCTAATGTATTTGCATCGTGCGAGTCGTTCACGTCGACCTGCCTTCGCTGCCTGCCATGAACAAGGTGACCTGCATCGGAGTCGACCGATGCAGTGGCCACGCTTCTAATCCCCTGCATCAGTGATCCATGTCGCTAAACTGTCAGGCTTCAACCCTATCATTACGACAGCATCACCGCACAATGTCGCCTACCTCGAAGAGCTAGGTGCAACACACATCGTTGATCTAACCTTCCGATAGAAGCCATCCGCACGGAAATCGCGAAGATCACTTCTGCCCCAATCGGTGTCGTTTATGACGCTATCTCCCTCCAGGACACGAAAAGCCTCGGATACGACCTCCTGTCTCCCGGTGGTGCCATGATCATCGTCTTGCGAAATTTTGTTGATGAGGTGAAGCATTCGAAGGCCGTAGACAAGCGTATTGCACACGTATTTGGAGTCATCAATGCCCCGCAGAACCATGCACTCGGTGCAAGCCTGTATTCGAAACTGACTGCCTTACTGCAAGACGGCTCCATTAAAGTAAGTCAGCACGAGCAGGTGTCTTTCTAGGACCGCTATACTGATCTTTTCGGATGTGTTGATAGCCGAATCGTGTTGAAGTGCTCCCGACTCTGGGTTGGAGGGCATCGTTGGAGGTCTAGAGAGACTGCAGAAGGGTGTCAGCAACGTAAAGCTCATCGCACGTCCCCAAGAAATGGCATGAGTCGTAAATAGGTATGCCACAATTACAAGGCCTTGCAAATGATGGAAATAAGTTCAAGGGTAATGCATGGCATATGTTCCATCCATCCATCCATCATATCGCGGCTGCTGTGGACCAGGACGTACGTGATGAAATGATTACTGATTCTAGATGTTTTGAAGGAGCATGTTCGCTTGGTGATGGCCGTCCATGGGCTCTTTTCTTCTTAGTGCGACCTCGGGGGAGGGGCGGTATGATCGCATCAAAGAACTGCACTATGAGCGGGTATTTTAAGGTTATGTCAAGTTCCATCTATATCTACTAGCTTATGTCGCAACAATCTAGCACAGTGACGATTGTGTAGGAATCGAATCCAACTGAAATTATCCTAGATCATCAAGCCAAATCACATGCTCCGCTCATATTCACTGTGCCCACTTTGTTCGGAAGGCGCCTTGCGATTCGGATTTAGCTGGCATTTCTGGCCATCGACCTACGCCGTATGAATGATGCGTTATGATAATTGAAGACATGGCCAGCTTCTGGTGAAAAGCAGAAGTGGCTTGTCTCCCGCCTCTCTGAAGGTACAGTGTTTGACAGCTTATACATGTTCATCAAATTCGCATCCAATGCGCCCGGCACACAAGTGTGACGATCAAATGATCCGATCACGGTACTTTGAGGCACTTATGCAGCGCTCAGCCACCAGAAATTGGAACGATTCGTACGGGCACTCAATGCATCCCACAGGTCTGTTTTCCAAACATTTTCATATATGTGTGTCGCGTATGCTGAATAGTTCCACATGCCCGAGGGCAAGTAGTGTGCAAGTCGACTACAAAGTATGACTTCAAATACAGCTGGTGACGTGCACGTACAATAGCATGAATCTATCATCAGGGAGGACAACAAGTGAGTAGCTTTGTCATCCTTGTCTTACTCAGACCCCTAGAGAGATGTATTCGCTGACTCAGGCGCTTCTGTCCTGTTTCTGATTCAGCAAACATCGTCATTTGTGCTCATAGTCCGCAGACGACATCCAATGCGACCTGTGCATTGTTCATTCGCCTTCGATCTCGCGTCGGTGATCTCGCGTCGGTGAACGCGTCTCACCCGACCTCATCTGCCAAGGAATAATCCCGGAGGCTGAGATCTCCGAGGCTGCGATATCAGAAATGCACTCGAGGATAAAAAGGCGCACTCTAGATACATGCCTTTCAGCTACTCACTTTAGCTTCCCTCCCATCTAACGAATCCGATTCGCAATGGCCCAGCAGAAAGCAGTCCTTCTCACGAAGGCCAAGGGCGACTTCATCATTGGCTCTATTCCCGTTCCCAAACCGGGCCCGGGTGAGATCCTCGTCAAAGTGCAGGCCACCGCCCTCAACCCGGTAGACTGGAAGATCCAGGCCCACGGCTCCTATGTTGACAAGTACCCTGCCGTGCTCGGCTTTGATCTGTCGGGCACCGTCGAGGAACTCGGCCCGGGTGTGACAGCATTCGCGAAGGGCGACAGAGTGTAAGTCCGACGCAACCGTACCCTTGACCGGAGCCAGATTTACTCATTGCCATGCTAGCCTCACTCAGGGCGATCCCACTACCGCTTCTAAGTACGGCTCATTCCAGCAGTATACTCTTACCAATGCAGACGTGACAGCCAAGGTCACTGATTTGTGTTCAATGTACAATCGGAACCGCTCAACTTCTTGGCCTCACTAGGTACCAAGCAACATCTCGTTTGAGGAAGCGTCCACTGTTCCTTCTGGCTTTTCGACGGCTGCGGTAGGCCTGTACAACAAGACCGGCGGTGCTGGCTTGACCCCTCCATGGGAGGCAGACGGCCGAGGGAAGTATCAGGGCAAGCCATTCGTCCTCTTCGGCGGTGCGAGCTCGGTCGGACAATACAGTATGCGTTTCGCTCTCATCCGTCTTGAGACAGCCGCTGATCTCGCATGCACAGCACTCCAGCTTGCGAAGCTCTCGGGCTTCAGCCCTATCATCGTCACCGCATCCCCGCACAACGCCGCGTACCTCAAGGAGCTCGGCGCGACGCACGTCCTCGACCGCAGCCTCTCCGCGGACGTCATCCGCGCACAGGTCGCCAAGATCACGTCCGCGCCCGTCGAGCTCGCGTATGACGCTATCGCCACGGCAGACACGCAGAATGCCGCGTACGACCTCATATCCTCAGGTGGTGTGCTGGTGATAGTTCATTTGAGCACGATCGACGAGGCGAAGCGGAGCAGCGACAAGCGCGTCGAGTTCACTTACGGGTCGGCCATCGCGCCCGGGAACCTCGCCCTTGGGCGTGAGCCTCTACTCCAAGCTGACGACATTGTTGGCAGATGGCTCGGTCAAGGTTCGTGCTCACAATGCAGACACTGCCGAAGCGGTGAGCTGATGTCTTCCGGCCCGGGTGTCAAATAGCCTAACCGTGTGGAGGTGCTCCCGAACGGGCTGCAGGGCATCATCAGTGGTTTGGATAAACTGAAGAGCGGCGTGAGCAACGTGAAGCTTGTGGCACACCCTCAGGAAACGGTCTGAACTGCGCACAGTTCCTGTTGCATATGCATATGAAAGGTATGAATGTGATAACAATTATATGACTCTCACCAACTCGGATGCTATAAGGCTGGAGGTGTTCCCCCTTGATATCGCGTCGTGCAGCTAGAAATATTTGTACAATAACGTATTTGTATCGTGCAAGTCATTCACGTCAACACGTCCTGGCTGCCTCCCATGCAACACGGTGAGAGCGACCTCTGAGTCGGTTGACCTGGATTCGAAACTGAGTTGCGATTGGATGAAAGATGTATGGCTCTTCTGAGGACCTCTTCTGCTGTACTTAAATTACAGTGTTGTGATTCCCCAAGGTCCTCAATACCTTCATGTTGCGTGCAACTTACGTGCAACTTGAAGAAACGCGTCCGCAGCGTCGCGCTACACGTACACACACACACACACACACACACACACACACACACACACACGTGATCTACGTCACATCACTCCCGTTGGAGGCTGTTGGAGGACCTCGTCTTTCCACTAGTCAATTTCCGGTCACTCATTCTTAGCAATCAACATGGTATGTATATCACTCAAAGGAATGTTGCTGTTGTTATATCCGGGTGCGTTACTGTCTGTTCAAACGTCCTTAGCTGAAGGGTGACACAATGATGCCTACCAAGGCCACAGAGCAGTGCCCTCCGAGAGTGTGGGAGGGATGGTCGCTATAAAAGAATACAATCATCTCAATGTATGGTGCTAGTCTCGGACCAGACCCCCACGGCCACCCTAAAAGGGACCTCACGGACGGGTTCCCTTTTAGGGTGGCCGTGGGGGTCTGGTCCGAGACTAGTATGGTGCGGGACAACTAGAGGCCGCTACTTTGGGACAGTGGCCAAACCGCTGAACACCGCTAACCCAACCCTAACCTGGGGTTTATAGACCATAAGCGCCATAGAAGTACCCAAATTTGGTCTTTCCTTGGCTTAGTAATGGGCGTTTAAGCTACTACATTTGGTAGGTGGCCAATTTCGTCTGCCCTCGCGGAAATATCTCCGTCAATTTTGAGAATTAGGACAAACCCTTTGGCGAATCTTTTCCTATGATAGAAATAAGCAAAGGAATAAGAAATCAGAAGAGATTTTGGTGCGCTATATTCTTTGTCCAAAAGTAGCGGCCTCTAGTTGTCCCGCACCATAACACTGTAACACTTTGGTCATCTCTCCCCGATTTTAACCTCCACCGTGCCATGTCTGTGGGTCCGGAGTCGATGTGGGTCCGCGAATTTGTCATCTGATGCACGTCAAGCTCATCTAAAATATACGAAGATCATGCCCTCCGTGGCTTTTATAAGGAGCGCCTCATTGACGCGAGTCTGCTCAAAACACTGGACGATCGCATTGCCTATAGCAGCATGGCTCAGCAAAAAGCTTTGTTTCTTCTCAATGCTCAAGATTCGTTCACTGTCAATACAATCCCGGTTCCCCGACCTGGGCCCGGTCAGATTCTGATCAAAGTGCAGGCCACTGCGCTCAACCCTGTTGACGCGATACACCCGATGACCAAAACGTTCCCCGCTATACTCGGCTGCGACATGTCGGGAACTGCTGAGGAGCTTGGCGAAGGTGTGACGGGCTTCTCAAAAGGCGATAGAGTGTAACTCGTCTGTTCTGATTACTCAAAATTACGTATCGATGCTGATTGGGTTATTAATAGAATGACTGTGTGTGTTCTCAATGCGCCCGAGCAAGCTACTTTCCAGCAGTATGCTCTCGGGAATACTGATGTTACGGCCAAGGTCTGTCTTTCCTCAAATAGTCCAATGTGTCGATGACTCAACGCCGCATGACGACTCTACAAGATCCCGGATAATGTTTCCTTTGAAGAAGCTTCCACAATCCCCTTGGCTATCGCAACTGCCGCGGTCGGTCTCTACTGCTCCAGCAATGGTATTGGACTGCACCCTCCTTGGGAAGACGCCGGACGAAACAAGTACAAGGACAAGCCGTTCGTCGTCTTCGGCGGTGCTAGCTCAGTTGGTCAATTTGGTACGTCTTTCGCTGGACGTACAGCTGGCGTAAAATCCGACGCTCGACGCTGACTATAGCCGACAGTAATCCAGCTTGCGCGGCTTTCTGGTTTCAACCCTGTCATCACCACAGCTTCTCTGCATAATGCGGCCTACCTTAAAGAGTTGGGGGCGACGCACGTCATCGACCGCAATCTCACTGTTGACGATATCCGTGCCGAAGTCGCTAAGATCGCGCTTGCGCCGATTGAGGTTGTATACGATGCCGTCTCGTCTCAGGTGACGCAAAACTTGGGATATGACCTTCTGTCTCCTGGCGGAGCCCTCGTCATTGTTCGCTTCGAGATCAAGGTCGAAGAGGGGAAGAAGAGCGAGGACAAGCGAATCGAGATAACGTATGGGGACGTCAATGTCCCGGAAAAGCATGCTCTAGGCGTAAGCCTATACTCGAAGCTCACGTCTCTGCTGGAGCAGGGCTTGATAAAGGTACGTGATTCTTGCCCGATTGCTGCAGATTAACAGCTTGACAACCTGAACGTGACGCATAGCCTAACCGTGTGGAGGTTCTTCCGAATGGACTGCACGGCATTATTGGAGGTTTGGAAAGGCTCAAGGTCGGCGTGAGCAATATTAAGCTTGTTGCACGACCCCAGGAAACGGCATGATTGTACGGATCAGTTCTTCTTTCAACCACAGCGGATGAATAGACTCGGCCAGCGTACTATTAGGTTCAGGTTAGGAATTGCAGTCACATATATCTTACCTGAACGTCGTGACTCCTTTTTCTCTCGATGTATCACATGCGCCGACTCTCGCGGGTGATACACAAGAACGTGTTGTAGACTATCAGTTTTCCAAGTCTCCTGTTTCTAGTGGCTAATTGTGAGCCATCATGTTCAGATCAAACACTTATTTTCAGCCGAGCCACCGCGCAAGCTCTTACGGCCCAAGCTGTCATCAGCTTTGATCGAACGTTCCTGATTTTCCTGAATTGAATTACGCGTCGTTTCGGCCTCGCAGTCCTGTGTGGATCTGTGGTATAATCTAGCCACCAGCGCAGTCACTCAGGGAATTATGCAGACGGGACGGTTGATACGGGTTGAAGATCTAATAATATTATGAGACCAAACGTCCCGTCTAGATCTGCTTCGTCGAAGTTCTATCTACTTCACCCCCGGCACGTCGGTATACGTATTCATGCACAAGGCCCAGCAGAAAGCATTGCTCCTCGCCGAGGAAAAGGGACGTCTACTTTCCAGTTTTCTTTCCATGTAGCCTCGTATACGTAACTCAAGGAAATACGACGTTCAGTACAACCGGGAACATTTGAGTAATCCGCAATGAGGCCGACTGAATTTCTCCTATTTATGTATCTGCGACTTGCCAACCTGGCTGTCGGCTGGTTTTTTGTGAGGCGTACGGCCTTGTACTCCGACCCGCCAGAACGGTTTGGACGAAGTAGAGACATTTGGGCATTTGAGAAGCCTGAAACCAGTAGGAAGGGCATCAATCCTGACTGTCATATTACTCAACTGTGAGGCACGCAGTGAACCACGGTAGCAATATCACGCATCCTTTCACGATTGACAGCGAGGTATCTTTTAATACTTCATTTAATCTTCACGATTTTCCGACTGCTAGGAGGTTGTGTGATATACGGTCATTTCGGCTTCGAGGACGTGTCCGCCGTCCGCGTGCAGTCACCAAACACTGCCATCAGCCGTTGTGGTACGCGTTTACAGGCGTTTACTCGGTTACTCGTAAGACGACTTATGTCACACCGATCGCCACATGCATTGGAGTTTGGAGATGGTAGTTGAACGTTGTAATCCTTCAACCAGCTAGGCGAACTATGATCTAATCTGCAAGTCGCACCCAGATCAGTCACCACTCTGGACATTCATGATCCCAGAATCTCATCGTCCGCTTGCGTCGGCTGCCTCTGAGCAATCTATTCCGATGCCCATGGATTGGTTTTCAACGGAGGCTGCGGAAGCGCTGACACACCCGCATACGATCAGGTCCAGCTGTCAATGACTCTGATCAGTCATCGTGGAGGTCTCCTTGAGTGGCCTCGAAATCAGGTGTGGACGCGTCCTACATACGGATTTCATCCGCAATGCCGTGGTGCTGAAAGGGAAGTGAAGTTGTGTCTCTGAGAAAATGTATAAGGAGGAGCACCTCGTCTGCCAGTGCTGCACCAAACTTCATCCCCTTCACTCCTCGCCGCATCGTCAAACATGTCTCAGCAAAAGGCGTTGCTCCTCACCGAGGCGAAAGGGTCTTTCGCGGTCAACACAATCCCGATTCCCAAACCTGGGCCCGGTGAAATCGTCATTAAAGTACAGGCAGCGGCGCTGAATCCCGTCGACTGGAAGATCCAAGCGTTCGACTTCTTCGTCACCAAATATCCCGCCGTCATCGGCAATGACCTGGCGGGTACCGTCGAGGAGCTCGGAGAAGGCGTGACCACGTTTGCGAAAGGCGACAGAATGTGAGCCATCTCGCTGAGTCCGCGTCCGGGAAGCAGAACCGCTGACTGCTCTGATAGTTTCACGCAGGGTGCCATCAATACGTCCGAGTACTCCGCTTACCAGCAGTATGCCCTAGCGAAGGCTGAGATGACTGCAAAGGTCAGTTCACATTCTCTGCTTCTTAGTCGAGGTCCACTGAGAACGGTACGATTGCAGATTCCAGCCAACATATCATCAGACCAGGCTGCCACCGTTCCGCTCTGCTTTGCAACTGCCGCGGTTGGTCTATACAGTAGCCAGGGTGGCTTTGGTTTACTCCCTTCTTGGGAAGATGGCGGCCGAGGAAAATACGAAGGCAAACCGTTCGTTGTCATAGGCGGTGCCAGTTCCGTCGGCCAGTACGGTATGCATATCACACCACTGCCCTTAGGCGGGATGCTGACTATCCAATCCAGTGATCCAACTCGCGAAGCTCTCCGGCTTCAGCCCGATCATTTCCATAGCGTCCCCACACAACGCCGACTACCTGAAGGAACTCGGCGCAACGCACATCGTCGACCGCAGCCTCCCCGCGGACGCCACACGCACAGAGGTGGCAAAGATCACGTCCGCACCGATAGGGTTTGTCTACGACGCGGTCGCGACGCCGGACACACAGAACGTTGCATACGATCTCGTCGCTCCCGGCGGCATGCTCGCCATCGTGCAGCACGATAAGATTGACGCTGCCAAGAAGACGGAGGACAAGCGTGTGGAACCTGTGTTCGGGAGCTTCCATGCACCGCAGCATCGCGCCATGGGCGTGAGTCTGTACTCGAAGATCACGGGTCTTTTGGAAGACGGCTTGATTCGAGTGCGTACTGTCAGTGAAATCTTGATTCGGCCGCCAGACTGATGTTGTGACGGATAGCCTAACCGCGTGGAAGTACTGCCGAACGGGCTGCAGGGTATAATCGGGGGACTAGAGAAACTCAAGAGAGGTGTAAGCAACGTGAAGCTCGTTGCGCGTCCGCAGGAGACATCGTAGATCTGGAGGTAGCAGGGGAGCGAATGATTAATATGGACACAGAAACACTTGACATTTCTAGCACGTTCTGGATCTTGCCTTGTACATGGTCGAAAAGTTTGACCTTCTATGCCATCAATGCACTTGCTATTGACAGTCACGAGGAAGCTTTCCTGGGACTTGGAGAATCGGGGAACAGCTGTTCTGTACAAAATACTAATACATTTTTGATCCAACAATCACCTATGCTGCGCCATTCAGACGACTTAGCTTGGAGAGAGACTCTTGAGATTCTCGATGCCCTCTTCCTGTAACCTCATGCCCATCCACTCAGACATCGCAGTTGCCCCAAGTTTCTTCTCATAGAAGTCAATCGAAGGCTGGTTCCACTGCAATTTATCCGAGTCAGAAATGCAGTCAAGGCTGTCTAAAACGCGGGAAGTTACCTTTAAGACCGACCAGTCCATTCGAGCACAACCCTTATTGAACGAAGGGGCCACATTGATTGATATTCTGTTCATTCATGGGAACTTACAAAACTAACCTTCGCTTGCGCTACCTTGCCCAACTCAGCAAAGAATGCCTTCCCTACACCCTTTGCTCTATGTTCAGAATCCACATACAGGTCTTCAAGCTGTGATCATACGTAGACGATGTTCGGGATTCACCACAAATTCGGCGGACATAACTTGACTCACATATAAACCGGGTCGTCCGGTCCAAGTGGAATAGTTGAAAAAATACATAGCCATACCAATGGGCTTCCCCGGAGCAGAGGGCGATCCGGTGAAAGCCAGCAAAGTGTGTGCGTAAGGCGTCTCAAAGAGATTCTTTCGTAACTGCGCCACGGTGTGATTAATAATGAGCCTGTTGAGAAATATGACATGCAAGGTGACTGACAAGTTCCGGTGTCGCTATCACCGAGTCCGCAGCTTTTTCGTAGGTCGCCTTTCAAATCGTATGAGTTGTCCATCCTGGACATGCCAGCTCGAAGAACGCAGTCTTCGTTACATACCAGACCGACTATCAGCTGTAAGATGGTGTCCTGCTCCGCTGTCTGATCAGAAAGCGGTGATTCATACAGCATAGGCAGAACCGCACCACATCCTCCACCTGGGCTTGACGAATAAAGAAGGAAAAGTCGGACATTTCACTGGGTTCGACCGCGCCAGAGATGCAGTACACCGAAAAGAGCAAGCTCCGTGTGCTCTTATAGACAGGACAAGACACCTTCGAGTCATCGTTCCCCACGCGCGCGGGTGCGACAAAAGTGCAGACGCCTTTTCCCAGTTATACATAGCTCAGATATTCAAGAATAGCCGATTTATTGAATGAAAGGATGCTCTTCGACTAAACACATACAGCGATCCCTCACACGCAGTGAGCGCAGCCCAGAATGTCTGGGTATTGGAAACTGCGGGGACCCCCGTACTGCGGGGCTGCGGGGTGCTACGGCGGCGACGTCGCGGCATGTAACTTGAGTGGCTGGACGCGTCGCGGCATCACGGCTGATGTGGCTAACCCCCCACGGCCATACTTTTCACGTGACCAATATTCTGGCCGGCTATTTCATCGGGGGCGGCGCGCCTCCCCGCCCCTTGCGCCGCCTTCCCCATCAGGAAATGTCAAATTTGCCTTAATGTACTTATATTGCACTTATCTGTCTTAATAAGAGAATTAAGTGCATTAAGACAAAATTAATACGATCCCTTCACTTTGAAATGGTCTTAAACCAGTCTTAAATGTCTTAAATGGGACAAAAAGTCGAAAAAAGTGTGATTAAGTGGATAAGTCAAATTTGACATTTGCTGATGCCGCCACCTTTCCCGCCGCCCCTAGCGTTGCGTTCTCTGCCTGCCCCTGCCTCGCATTCCTGACTTTTCCACACTTATATATCTTCAATTCTATACGACTGCGGTACCGCCAAAACACTTCATGGTGTAGCTGAGAGTGGCGCGCGTGGTGGCGGGACCGTCGGGCGGCGGGGAGGGTCAGTCACGTGGTACGTGTTGAATATCATTACGTACGCAGGAAGGTTTGGAACGTTGATATTCCGGCGGGCGGAACTCCAATCCAAAACCGGCCGTGCCTGAATTCCCGTAGTCCCCGTAGTCCCCGTTGTACGGGGATCCCCGTAGTTTCCATTTCCCGGATGTCCTCGCGCAGCCGTGGGCGGTAAAGTGGAGGAGTCGCGGGTCGCGTGGCATTTCATGGGCCTGTATGGTCGTGCTTGTGCTGAACCTTATTCTCTTCACGACGTCCAATACCGCCACCAAAATTCCATAGCCCGTCGTTGACCCCGATCCACGACTCATACACCATGGATCCCGCCAAATTAGCGAAGTTGCAGGCGCAGGCCGCGGCGAACAGGATCGGTGAGCTTGCCTCTTTTTTACCGTGAAAATTGGCAATCTCAGACTCGACTTACACCGATGTTGGCCCACAGGTGGTAAGGGCACCATGCGTCGCAAGATTGTGCGGAAGGCAAAGCCTTCGACGGCGCAGGACGACAAAAAGCTTCAGGGTGCACTGAAGAAGCTCAACGTGCAGCCGATTCCTGGCGTTGAGGAAGTCAACATGTTCAGGGAGGATGGAAACGTGCTGCACTTCACCGCACCAAAAGGTATGCCTCGTCATTTTAGACTGGTGATTTTGCGACGTTGCTCCTACAAGGAAATCCGTGACGAAGTCTCCTACTTTCTTCCGCGATTACGTGTGCGGCGTCTCATCATGCTGAATTTTTCCTTCCTATCTCTCGTAGTGCATGCGGCTGTTGCCGCCAACACATTCGCGGTCTACGGGACAGGCCACGTGAAGGAGCTTACAGAGCTCGTTCCGGGGATCCTCAACCAGCTCGGTCCCGACTCCCTCGCTTCGTTGCGGAAGCTTGCCGAATCATACCAGGCGATCCAGCAGAACTCGCAACGACCACCAAATGTAGCGGCGGACGATGATGACGACGATGTGCCCGATCTGGTGGAGAACTTCGATGCGGTCGAGGATAAGCCCGCGGACAAGAGCGAGCTGGAGGAGCTCAACTGAGCGATCCTCGGGCACAGACGTGGGGAGGTGGCAGGTGTGGCAGGATGGTCCGTTGCTGGTGGCAGTCAGTGGTGGTTTGACATGTTCCGGAAGCCGACGAGAAAATCCACGATCGTTATTTTTTCACCTCATAATTTCGCCTTCGCCAAAAATCTCCCGTTCTCGTCTCCGTGTTATGCTCTCCCTCGCTTGTTTGCTTGTGCGCCGTGCTCCATCAGCCGTTGTCATCTATAGGTCTCTGTTGTCTCTGCGTACGACTTGAATGACTGCATTGTAATTTTGACCACGCATTTTTTCTGACGCGAAGCCAATATGAATGAGTCTGAATGAGTATTGTCTCGTAGGTCAATTTCGGCCTGATAGACATTTTCACACAATGAAAAGAGGATGACGCTGGTTCCAAATAACCCTTTATTTGGATATCTTGACATGCGTAGGCTGCAGCCTTACGTAAGGATAGGAGGTACAACCGGGCCGAACCTCGGGTCTTCAACCTTGTTTTCACGGCTTTTCGCTCCCCTCTCCTATTCGTTCCTGCTCTAATGGGAGGTGGCATGAGGTGGCATGCCGTCGTAGCCGTACTTGCATGCCGCCTCCTGGCTAGTGTTGTCCCCGAGGCGAGTCCAACTCTAAACTCGACTCGAGAATGATACCGAGTTCTCGAACTCGTTCGGCCGAGCCGAGTCGATGGATCGACTCGGAAAACTCGACGACTCGCTGACAAATTGTCCTTAACTACTTGCTGATTGGCTGGTTGACACACTTTCCCACTTTTAGTAGCAACAAGTGGCGTGATGGTCCAGTAAGGTGACACACCGACTGGTACGCAATGTGTCGCATCACTGCGGCACCAGTCGCGATGAATCCGCTTCAGCACTTGAGCCTTGAGGTGTCAGGCAGCCACTACGGCATAGTCAATTTTGTTAGCTACATACTGTTCCATTTAGTAGAATATACTTTGGATGTGGTCTATCTCTTGCAAAATATATGGAGAAAGAACAAGTTCAAGACATTCATCTATTACTTGAGTCCACACAAACTCTGCCAGTGCAGGCTCTGAAGCTCATATATGTAGATATAAATAACCCTGACTTCAGACTACATGGTGCTGTGCTAACACATATGGCGCGCATTACGCAAGGTGCGACATCGAGGGCTAGCGCTAGTCGGTGGACGCAAGTAGTAGCTATGAATAAGCTACGCAAAGCTGTGAGCTGATTGGCTGGAATGCGCGGCCCGGATTCCTCCCAACTCGCGAGTCAACTCGAAACTCGACCCAAATGAACTCGACATTTCGAGTTAAACCGAGTTTGACAGCTCGACTCAACTCGACTCAGCTCGTACCAACACTACTCCTGGCTCCTGCCGCTGTGGCGTCGAATATGCCCGAGCAGCCACACTTGACGGTACTTCCTGATAATTGGGGGTGGCGGGGTGGCACGCGGCCTTGTATACCAGTGTGCCATCGGGGATTTTCAGTTGTCAGTGCTTTTGCATCTTGCGATTTTCACATTTTTGATCTGATTATGGGATGGTAAAGCACCTTACGTCGAAGGTGGGCTGTGGTCTAGATAAAGGACAGGTTTTGGCATGTTAGCACTGAACTTGCTGTTTTCGGATGGTCTGTCGAACTTGAGGGCATGCGTGTAGTATTGAACATGTACAGCTCAATATGTAGGACAGCTGAAACATAGAAGTCTGAATTGTATCGTCAAGCATTATTGTGCTGCAATCGCCGGGTCAGTCGCATTTACGGCGCTACATATTATGAGTGGTTATTTGGAACCGGCGGGCGGAGCTGCCAATATCTACAAGTGAACATAATCATGTTTGCCGTACATAACCGCGGAAGTCCATTTATACACCGGCTTACAGGGGACCTGCATCATTTCCTAGGATTAGTATACACTTCATTTCCTTTGATCGTCTCATCCAGTCTTCATGCATGGAAAGTAACACTCCAAGTCCTGACACATCCATCAGCACCAGCACTAGCTAGCTTTCCATCGCCTATCCAGAACACAGCACTAATACCCCCAGGTCCAGCGTTCTTGATCGCGATGTTGCGCATCGGCTTCTGTACGCTCCACACATACACATGCGTGTCCAGCGAGCCGGATGCACAATGCTGGCCGTCTGCCGTCCATGCCAACGAGTTGATGCGTCCGCTGTGGAAGGACCAGCGAGAAGTGACCGTCTGGCGACAATGATTAGTTGCTGCTAGGATTGGGAAATGGGTGGTTTGTTACCTTGCGCTCCTTCACGTCGTAGAGAACAATTTTTCCAGACGACTACATGATGGTCAGGACGAGTCATGGATGCAGAAACGAGGCGAGGCACTCACGTCACCAGAAGCCAAAAGCGACCCGTCGGGTGTGAATGCTAACGCGCTCACGGTGCCTTTGTTACCCTCCAGCGTAGCCGATTCGGTCAGGGTCTTTCCGTCCCAGCCGTACAGTCGAACTTTCTGGTCCTGTCACAATGCGAATCATTTCAATGAGTGTTTAATTATCCTGATAAGTCCGACTGAACAAGGTCTTTCATACCTCACCACCGACGGCTACAATTGAGCCTGTAGCAGCCACTGAGCTAGGGGCGAACTTTGGTTGCAGCTCGAAGACCTTCTGATTTGAACGGATCACCTCGACCCGATTCGCCTCAGCGATGAAGACAGTAGAATCGCCTGCGACGGCAACGTCTTTCGGCTGAGATGAGGTCGGGCACAAGGCTGGCCTGTGAATAACAATATGTCAACCCTACCGACCGCCGCGACTGTGAAGGCATTTACTAACACGAAGGCCTTGCCACCGTCAATCTCTCTAACTTGGTCATCGAAACCAACGGAATAGACTTTGCCATCAGAGGCAGAGGCCAGACCTGAAACATTAGCGGTATGACCATCACCCTCGAGATGTACATATGCGGAGTCCGAGTGTGAGAGGATCCGTCCATCTGCAGTGCCCGCGAGGAACGTTCCTGGCGCAGAGGAGACCGTGACTGCTGCAGTGATGGATTTCTGAGGGCCCTATAGACCGCAGGAATGCCGTGTCAGTTGACTGAATGCTAACAGAGGACACCACTATCATACGTATAGGATTCGGGCAGGCTTGTCGCCCACCCTCTTGTCGAAGATATTCAGATCGCCTGATATCGAGAGTGATACGATGTCATCTCCGCCTGCCCACGTGTTCCCGGCTTGTTGGTGATTCACACCAGAGCCCAGCGACCAGGTATTAACGGCCTTGCGAGACTCGATGTCCCCTTATGTTAGGTAACGAGTACAGCGGTCAGCAATTGTGTTGGTACTATTTAAGAACACTCACAGAGCTTCACTGTACAATCAGCAGAAGACGTTGCAAGAGACTTGCTGTCGGGGCTCCAGCTGCACGCCATCTAAAACCTACTGTCAGTGGCAAGGCAGTGCAGATAACGATATGAACTAACGATGCTCCCAGAATGCGGGCTATCGGTAATTTCACCAAGTGTCTCGCCAGTCTTGCCGTCATAAATGAACACCTTCGAGTCCGAGCCTACACTTGCAAAGTGATCTCCAGAAGGAGCATATCGGACATCTTGCACGAACTTCGTATGCGTCTTGATGGTCTGCACGAAGTCTCAGACAGGATCTTACAACAAAGCAGGCCGTGCGACTATCACCTTTTCGTATTTGTACGGTGCCCCTGTGCGGCGTAAGTATATCGAAGACACGCGAGACTAACGACCGCAGACCTTGATGAAAGACAATCGACGCATCATCCGCAGCTGTGGCTGCACGGAACGGCCTCTGATGCCGAATAGAGACAGCATTGATAATCTGAAAGTACAAGCACCATGAGGGGAGAATGAATCAAAATACGACAATATCACAAGCCTTGGAATGACCGATGATCTCTCCCGTTGACGATCCGGTATCCATCATGAAGGCATGCCCGAATCTTTGTAATTTCAGCAGGACCCCTCCCTATAAGCAATAGACATACTTGTCCCTTCCATCCCCGACCGCAATTATCCGCTTGCTCTCTCCGTCCCATTCGAGGTCCTTCCTTCACACAGAGCATCGGAAACTCTGAGGTCAGCCACTGGAAAGGTTGAGTTGCGTAGTTCCACATACACACGGCCAGAAATAACCCTGTATTCCCCCTTCAAAGTTTGATCTTCACCGACTATGTCCCAGACACGCACTGTCCGCCGAGTAATTGAAGACAAGAATTAGGCCAGCCTCATGAGACACGCACCAGTACCCGTTATATCTGCAGACGCGCAATAGTAGCCTGATGGCGAGATACGCGCAACTGTGGTGTTCTGGACATGTCCAGCGTAGGTTGTCGTAGCCGCAGGGTTCTACGATAACGCCAGTGTTTAGATCAACATCACTACAACCGTACGCGGCAGTGCGCCTGTACCTTCAGATCCCGAATCTAATGGAAGTATATAAGCCATTAAACACAAGTAACGCGCAACACATAAGATCTGGCACTGACCACAACGGTCCTGCCATTAGTATAAACGACTTTGTCGCCGTTCGAAGCGAGTTTTGTCGACTCTCCGCGCGCGGTCGCAGGATTACAGGGATATAGATCACCTTTCTTGAAGGACATGTTAGCGGGATTCCAGAAATCGTGCAGTGTCTCTCCAAAAGCTCTCTTTCCGAGTAATAGAGGTAATAAACGTCGATAAGTGGACTGTCTTAGCCTGTCTCCAAGAGTACTCGGTATGTTACTGCGGTGCTATAGATGAATCCCGATTTGGTGGAATAGTAGAGAACGGTCACGTGAGAGCGCGTTTGGCGTCGCGACTTCGCAACCCTGGCCACTGGCTCAGTTGTCCTCATGAGTGCCATACTTTCTGGCTGTGCAGAGACCAGCATCTCCCAAGAAAGCTACCCATGCGACAAATGCTGTAAATATAATCTGGTCATTCATGAGACTCAAGTAAATGTAATGTACATCCGTACAGCAGAGCGCAGATACATATCCAACAAATTAGTCGTGGTGTAAATTCGGATCGTTAGTTAGCATTCTGATCCTCGAGTTCTCAATCATCAGCAAGCTTTTCCTCGGCATCGTAGTTCTTGAATGGATCCTTCCTAAGCGCCTCTGCCTCGGTGAACCCAGGTCCGTCTCTCCGGGGTCCGATTGCCTTCTCTTTCATGACCGTCGCGGGAGCAGTGCTTGTGGACGAGGATGGTGTCGCAGGCTGCAAAGACAAACGAGATATGAGGATAAAAGAAGCAGCGATGTCAGATACGTTATTTACCTCTTCGTCACGATAGGGCGTGAAAGTCGGTGTGGATGGCACTGTTGGCGACTTCTCTGCGACGTCCTCATCACGAAATATCACAATAGAGCTTTTCGCCTTCTCCTTCTTCGGAGCAGGTACAGGTGGAGGCGGCATCTCCGGTACTTCATCCGTCGTACCGGGTTCCGGATCTCTGTAGACGGCAATTCTGGAACTCGACGCGGCAGGGGCAGCCCTCGTGCGCCCTGTCTGCCGCAACGTAGTGCCTGCTGCCTTCTTCACTTCGGGTATGTTTTCCTTGATGCGAGACTTGCGAGTGCCAAGTTCCGGCCACGGCGTCGTCGACGCGGCCGGATCGTTCTCCGCCTCTGCTGCACCGGAGCCTGAAGGATCAACGAAGATTTGCATGCGTGCATTCGGACGAGGCCCCGGTGCCGAGGGTGCTCCGAAGACGTCCTGAGGAGGAGCAGTCCGCGTCGAGCCGGAACGCGACGAACGCGTGCGACTTGCTGACGATGTAGAGGATGCTTCGGCGAGTATGCCTCTACGAGATCCTGAAGTAGAGGACGTGGTGGTCGGTTCGGAGGGCGTAGTTGGAGAGTTGATGGAGGACATCATGCGTTTCTGGAAGTCGCGGTGTTTGGTCTGCAGTCGCTCGACAGGAACAGCCTTCCTTGCGATACCGAGGAGGTATGCTTCGTCGGCCTCCGTCCGTCTACCTCGCGTTCAACACGATATCATAGAGGGCTTTTGGGTGCCACTCACCTCCCCGCCCGTTCCAGCACGGTCGCGTATTCCTCATATAACAGCGCGTGGCTCGTCCCGATCTCGTTTACCATACAGAACTTAAAGACGACGGCAGGCTTCTCGACATAGCTCGCATACAGCACCCATAGCTTGAGGTATCGCATGTCGCTGCGCCACTTTCCATCCCGATCATCCTTCAACACACGCGTCGCCTCCTCCAGCAGCTCGAGCAGTCCAGATTCCGCGCTGTGGCCTTGTGGGTAGTTCTCCACGGTCCAGTACACGAATCGGCAGTAGGCTTCGAGCGGGTCGTCATCCTCGTCCTCCAAGGCGACCTCAACATTGATACGGTGGCGATTCCGGGCAGAGGCGAGGCGACTTTCGCGCTGTGCGTGCGGGGTAGTTAGGATCGCGGAGAGAGCTGTTACGCGACGACCGGAGGCGAGAGGCTGGATGTTCTCCTTGGCGGCTTCAAGTACATCGCAATCGATAATAGGTGGTTCAGTTTCGTCAAATACGTCTGTCATCCTGCGCGACTTGTAGTGGAACGTTCAAGACAAAGGCGCAACAGTGGCCGAACAGGAAACTGGGTAAATTCTAGAAAGGTACTGTTGGATTGACAATTTATTTTGGTAAACGGTCAAATAATTATCTAAAGTTATCCCACGCAACCTTAAACGAAACATCCATCTAATCCGTCTGATGCAATTGAACATTCTTTCTCATTCCTTTGCTAGAGAGAAACCCCAAATCACTTGTCCTACTATTACGTCGAGTAACTTGGTCGACGACGCATGTACAGTCGAATGGAATAGGACCTCGCGTATGTGCTTACACTAGCAGGGTTATGCAGGGTTAAGTATGCCGACAAAATGGGCGCTTCCGACTTTGCAATTACCCCGCACAATTCGATCATTTCCCTCAGTCTGCAACATCCGACAATCCTCAGGCCTGAGGCCTCCTTCCTCCTGTTGACTCTCACAAGACTCGTATGCCAGGTCGTCGCTCTCCTCGGCTCCATCGATGAGGGATTTCAATTTAATTTGTACCACCCCACTCAATTGGACGACTATTGTGGGCTCCCTTTGCCGAAAATGCAATCCTCGCGTTTGTCTTTCAGGTACCGACCCTACGGTCACTGGGATTCCGTAACAGCTGAGCGACAGATCTCGTGGTAAGCTTGTGTTAGTCTCGGATACTTGTACGGCTTCACGGCTTCACTCTGGTGGATCAGACTGGTCCCATGAGGTCTTCTGACGCTGGAGCTGCCACCACTTTTGGGAAAGAGTAAACGGCTCACATGCTAATTATATGTCTGGTGCCGACGTGACTTACATGAAGGCGCCGCGTATCAGTGAAATGGAGAAGATGTTAACCAGAGTCCTGTCAAGCATTTATAGGTCGGGATTCAACTGTCTACGCCCCCGTGGATGCATCACTACACGCTCCTCACTTCCTCTTCGTCCCCCCCTGAGCCTCTAATGACGTCCACGGAAGAGGAGAAAGCGATAGCAGAAGACGAGAAAGCTACACGGATTGATGAGGTCGAAAACATCTCACGAGTCCCTGTCCCTGTGGAGCCCTCGCCCAAGGAGAGGAGACTGGTGAGGAAGCTGGACGTCCGTATTATGCCTATTGCATGCATTCTCTACCTCTTCGCATGTGAGCTTGTCCAAGTCATACGAACCATGTGGCTGTTCTCATCGTCAAAATGTAAGATCTGGATAGGTCTAATCTGGGGAACGCCCGCTTGCAAGGATTGCCACAAGATGTTCTTCACGGGGATCCGACCGGGGAACTGTACGGTTGGGTGAATTCTGTGTTTTTCATCTCCTATGTGCGTACCTAATGGTATGGTGTGTGGTCGAGATCTCCCTGACGTCCCGCAGATAATATTTCAAATCCCCGCCACCATCCTTTCCAAGCTGTTCCCCCCTCGTATCTGGATCGGCTGCTTCGCAGTCGGATGGGGTATCTGTTCGACATTGGCGGTGAGCATTAGAGTTCTCTCACATCACGCCTATAAGTGATATTCGCCCTCAGGCTTCAGCCTTCAACTTCGCAGGGCTCATGGTTTCACGGTTCGGTCTCGGATTTTTTGAGGCTGGCTTTGGACCTGGAATACCCCTCTACATGTGTACGTTAGCTACTGCCATGATCTTTCCTTTCGTCGTGGAATTCAATCCGACTCTATACCACACAGCACTTTACTATACGAAGGAAGAAATGGGAATGCGCATGGCCTACTGGTTCGGTTTCGCCGCTGTTGCGGGCGCGTTCGGTGGCCTGATCGCGTTCGGTGTGCAACACGTGCACGCATCGATTGAGAACTGGCGGCTGCTATTTCTTATTGAGGGTGCACCGACAATTGTACTTGGAATCCTATCGATGTATCTGCTACCGAACCGGCCGGAAGAGACGTCCTATCTTACGGAATCGGAGCGGCAGTTGGCCATCGAAAGAATGAATAGAGGTCTGTCGGGAGATATTGGCAGAGTATTGAATAAAAGTGGGTGCAAACTTATCCAATCTGGTTGTGACCGTAGGTTTAATCTTGTCGATTTCATACTAGAGCATATAATTGCCGCGTTCAGGGATTGGCGAGTAAGTATGACGTTGTTCAAGCTCTTGTACTGTTTTCGACTCCTTTGTAGATTTACGCCGCGGGAATCCTCTATTTTGGATCCAATTGTGCCCTTGCATCGATATCTGCCTTCTTGCCCACCATCATTGCTACGTTTGGTTACAGTGAGTTTTATCGGACATCCCGATCTCTCTATTCTCACGTTGGTTCTCTCAGCGGACGCACTTGCGCAATTACTGACCGTGCCACCCTACGCCGTGGCAGCTATATTCTTATGCATGAATTCCTATGTTTCAGATAGGCTGCAGAGTCGCGGTCCATTTGTCGCTGCCGTCAGTGCACTTGCTGGACTAGGCTACGTGTATGTTTGTATTCTATCACATCTGTCCATGATCCTGACCTCTACAACCACAGCTTACTCCTTGCCGTTCCCAGCAATGTGCACGTGCGGTACTTCGCAACGTTCTGTATTACCAGTGGAACCTATACGACAATTGGCATCGTCATTGCCTGGTGTACGTATCTACGGTTGTCTGAACGGCATTGTCTCTGAACCAGCTGCAGTTGCACATAATCTGGGCTCTGAGACCAAGAAGGCAACTGGCATTCCGATGTACATGGCCATCGGACAATGCGGAAGTGTCTTAGGGTCAAAGATCTACCCATCCACCGAGGGTCCACACTATATGTACGTCAGAGCCAACATCATGTCTCCAATTTGCATTGTGCTGAACTTATCGATGGTTCATGCGGAATCAGAAAGGGTTTCTCAGGTGAAATGACGTTTCCATTTTTACATAACGAGGGCATCTGTTAATGCATCACTTGCATTCCAAGTGACGTGTGGGTTGTTATTTGTGTCCGCACTCACTGCGGTCATCCTCTCGGTTTGTCCTCTATCACCTATTTCCGTGCACCTGATCCACAGCTCCCCACTGATGCCATAGATTTCGTATCGCATGGAAAACAGGCGCAGAGACAAACTATACGGCCGGCCTGATCTAGACGCGACTGTCGACACATCGGAGTTGGCAGACAATGTAAGATGACTGTCTTCTGTCTTCTGATATGTCTGGACTAGACAATTGATCCCCTTAATCTCAGGCGGCGGACTTCCGATATGTACCCTGAAGTTTAGATGATCAGCACTACCATCTTGTACTATTATCACTGTTACAATGCAATTGTTTTGGTAGTGTTCGTGAGGACCGTCGATCTCGACGACGACTTGCATCAAGTTGGCTATACAACAATGAATAATGACCGGATGTCAAGGAAACAAAGATTAGGGTAGTCATCCAAACATGATATGGGTGCATTGTGAAAGATTCAGCGTGGAAGGACATGATATATGTACAGTCGGAGCAGCCACCCATGCTAGGACCCCGGCGAATCCCCCAAGAGCCTCGATCCCAAATCGTCCTTCGTTCGGACCTCGCCCGACGCCCAATTCGGACTTTGGGCACATAACCTCGCGGCAAAAGGCCTAATTTCGGCCCCAAATGGGATCGAACCTCTTAAAATCGCTCAAGCCTCGCAAAAAGGCCGATCTGTTCATTGGGTGGTGCTGGAATTGTTCAGCGCCGTCTGCACACCATCTGGATCACGGAAGAGCATTCGGCAGGGGACCGAAGAGGCGTCTGAGGAGATGCCCGTCGGCTTGACCGGCCTGTCCATTTCCGCGCCAGGACTGGCCGGATTTCGGCCCTGATAGGATCGGACATGCGGGCTGAGAGGTACATTTCGGACCGTTATGGCACCGAACATTTCGGCCTACGCCCCCCAAATTCGGCCTTTTGGATCGAACATTTTCGAAATTTTGGCCGATTTTCGGACCAAATGGGATCGAGGCTCTTGGGGGATTCGCCGGGGTCCTCCCATGCTGTTGTTCTCCCAGATCGATTACATAAGCCGACTTTTTTCCCCCTTCACTTTGCGGCGCGCTACCTGCGCGACCTGCAACTGCACGATTCTCCTTTCATACCCTCGACATCGTGGTCGACGGAGGATATACCCACTCGGAAGGTTCAGGTCACCCAATCACGATGGCGACCGAGTTTACGACACCATCGGAACCTATGGGTCACCAGCCTCACCCATACCTTCATGAACCTCTGCTATACATAACAGGTCTTCCCGCGTTTGTAAAGGACGAGGATCTCGCAGTAGCGTTCCAGAATTGCGCGCCATTCAGGCCCAACATCGCGCGAGATGGGTCAAGCAAGCCGCTTTCGGGCACGATCGAGTTCAAGTACATGGAGAAAGGTATGCACGAGCTGCTGTACTTGCTCTGGGTCTCGTGTTGAGAATCTGGATAGCGGAGAAGGCACTTGCGACCCTGCAGTCGCGTCCGATTCCCGGGCTGCAGCCACCAGTGCAGCTGGTGCTGTCGCCCTACCCATCAACGACGCCTCCTACCCCGCTGCCGCCGCCGTCTGCCTCACCGCGGCTCGTGAAGCATCTTCCACCTGGTTACACTGACTCGCAACTTTACGACCTATTCCGTCCCTACGGCGCGCTCGCGTCTGTGCGTACACAAGCACCCTTTGGTAAGGACACGGGCGTGGTAGAGTTTTGGCGTGAGGAGGATGCGCGGGAGGCCGAAGAGGCCATGCACTGTGCGGATGTCGAAGGCCAGAACATTGCTGTCCAGGTGTATCAACCCCGGCGTGCCAGTGCGGGGAATACAATAAGCGAATTCAATGTGACGGCGCCGACATTCGTTCCGACTGGCTCTGTGTTCCCTTATCCTACTCAGGTGTGTGGCGTATACATTGTTATGACTATCATGCCAATCATATGTCATCTCAGTACTCCCCACCGCGTAGTACGCCGTACCCTCACCCTCGCTCTCCCGTGTTTGTGCACGGGCCGGGTCAACAGGTGCAGTTAGCACCGCTCTCAGGACCTGGTTCGACCAGTCATAGCGGATTGATCGATCCATGCAACTTATTTATCAAAGTAAGCTGCGAATGTAAATTTGACGATCACAATCTTATGTCTTTCTAGAATCTTGATACTACGATCGATTCAAATGGCCTCTTTACTCATTTCCGCCAGGTTTGTCATGCATCGCATTCATACGGTCTCCACGATATTGATGATCCCGTGACTGCAGTTTGGTCAAATTGTGAGGTAAGTGCTTGAAAAGATTTGACTTATCGCAGTGCAACACTCAGCGTCCTACAGCGCAAGAGTCATGCGCAATGAGAACGGGGAAAGTCGTGGATTTGGCTTCGTCTCATACCAGACCCCAGACCAAGGTGGGGAAGCCCGTGCACTGCCTATCGACTCACTAGGACTGATGTGATGCGAATTTGCTTTGCAGCTGCCGCGGCTCTACATGCCATGAATGGGTTGGTGATTGGTACCAAACAGCTGGTCGTGCGACTGCACGAACCGAAACAATTGCGACAAGAAAAGCTCGCACAGCGGTTCGCTGGGCACAACGGGCACCCCAGGAGCAGCAGCGGTGCGACAAGCCCCACGGCAAGCGAGGCAGGCGAGAGCTATGCAGGCTGGCCCAGTCCAAGTCACCACCATTCTTCCCTCGGATCTCCTATCATGGGTCACTCAGAGCGTCCGGATCGAGCAAGAAGGAGTTCGGGCAGCTACTATCATGTAGGCGCTTCACGTTAGTCGGCTTTACGACGATGACTGATCTTTCTAATAGGCCGCCTTGTCGGGTACTCTCAACCTACCCATGCGCTACGATGATTTGTCAGCGCTGTCCCCGGTCGTCCGTAAGGAAGTATTGTCCGGTGAGCTAAGCAGACGCATCAAGGCGATGGACACCGTTTCTGCTGCAGAACTCGATGCCGTTGTGGACTCTATTGTTGGGCTTTCACTCAGCGATGTCGTCCAGGGCATCCAGGATCCTGCGAAACTCGCCGAGCAGGTCGAAGCGGCCAGGGGATCTCTCGGAGTCTCCAAAAGCTCGTCGCCCCTTCCTGCCAAGTCGCCATCTCCGTCGGCTTCTCAGGATTCTCGCACCCTGGACCTCAATGCGCCCAATGCGACTGCGTCGGCTCCTGATCATCCTTCGACACCGCTCTCAATGCCAGCCACGCTATCAACTCCTCCGCGTACTGAGTCGCCCTCTGGGTCGCTCGCGCCTGCATCTGAGAAAGACCGCATGGCTGCGGCCGTCAGCAAGCTCGAGTCGACGCAAGCTGCCGAGCTCACCGAACTACTCATGAGCCTCCCGAAGCGCGAGCGTGCGATGTGTCTCTTCAACGTCGAAGTGTTAAGGGCTAAGATCGCGGACGCCAAGATGGTCCTGGAGGTGGACGACAGTGAGGCAGACGAGTCCGGGAAGATTCCGGAGCCACCCGTCACACCCCAGGCAAGGAAGGTGTCGACCCCACTGGACGCATCGCCGCAGACGCCAGACTTATCATCCCGTGGTCCGTCTGCGACCGCGTCGCCAACTCCCGCGACCCCCAGTCATGTGGCCACTTCGACGACGACGGCGAAGACGCACACGATCGCGTCGCTGGCGCGTCTGCCCGCGGCAGAAATAATCAAGTTGGCGAACTCATCGTCAGCGACGGGCTTGCCATTGCCGAAGGCCGATCCTCTTGTGATAAAGGCTACAGACGACTTCATGGATGGCTTAATGGACAAGCCGGTCCAGCACCAGAAGCAGCAATTAGGAGATAAGATGTACGTCCCGTTTCAGAATTTGTATATCAGGGCTTGCAACTCATATTCGGCTACTAGATTCCGTGTGGTGAAGGCATTTGGCATCAAAGGCGCGGTATGTATCAGGAGTCGTCCTCCCGCGATGTTTTGTGTTGATCTGACCTTTATTGCAGCCAAAAATCACGATTGCACTGCTCGATCAAGACGATCTGCGTCCTCTGGCGCATCTCATGAACAGTTACCCATCCGTGCTCAAAGAGAAGGCACTTCTTATTCAGGCGGCCGGCAACAAGTAATCTGCAGCCCGCGCACGTTCCAGACGGTCTCGCCCTGTCTCGTCTCGACTAACAATGTTTTTCTACTTTTCTATCAGTCTTCCCGCTAATTCCCGCCATTGGGTCCGACTTTCCAGCATCAGTACTGCAATCGCCACGTCTTCCGAAGGAAGACCTTTTCAACGAGCCCGTATCTCCATTGTATCGGCAGGATGGTTTATTCTCAGGATCTCTATAGTGACCCCATTCATTCCTTGCTTTTCACACCACAATTACTCTTCACGCAATCTTCCTTTTCCATATATCTCCTGTCGATGAATTTCCTATAGCTTGCTTACGACCTTTCATGACCCCTCTGGTTTGTCGACTATTCACGTACGAGCGTGTCATTGATAGGAGCTTGGGAATGAATCTCAAGGCACAATGCATTTCGCTCCCTATGCGGCTGAGACCGATCTTCTGTCAGGAAAGAAGGTGATGAAGTGTCCTGGACATGCATGTTCGGGGCAGAGATATGTGTTAGAGCGGCGTTGCGGATGCCTCATTGAAAATAGCCTGGCAATGTCGTGGTAAGACTTGTGTGGGAACGCAACGTGATTGGCTGGATAGAGATGGTGTGGTTTCTCTGTTGTGCCGAAATTACTCTATAAAATCGTAAGGTCGCCCGACGCCGCTACCTCCCGCTCCTTCGCCCCCAGTCATTCCTTCATCCTTCAGTCCCTCTAACTCTTCCTGTACAAAATGCCTACTCAAGCAGCAGACGGTCGTGTAAACGAACGTATCCAGAACTACACCAAGTTCTGGCAAAAGGACATCAGTAAGGACGGGAAGGCCGACACCGACAACCGTGTCGACAGTTACACAGATGTCGTCAACGGTAATGATCATACAGCTTTCGTCATTGCTTTCAGGTGCTGACCGCCGCGGTTATTACTATTAGGATACTATGACGGTGCAACTGGGCTCTATGAGTTCGGTTGGGCGCGGTCGTTTCACTTCTGCCGCTTCTACAAGGGCGAGGCTTTCCAGGCCGGTCTCGCTCGCCACGAGCACTATCTGGCTGCACAGATGGGTCTCCGCCCTGGTATGCGGGTACTCGATGTCGGCTGCGGCGTCGGTGGTCCAGCACGCGAGATTGCCCGCTTTGCGGATGTGACCATCGTCGGCCTCAACAACAACGACTTCCAGATCGGCCGTGCAAGGAGGTACACCAAGCAGGCGGGGCTGGAGAATCAGGTGTCGTTCGTCAAGGGCGACTTCATGAAGCTCGCAGAGCAATTTGGCGAGAACTCGTTCGACGCAGGTCAGTGAATATGTGTACACGTGACTGAAGTCGGGTCATTGACGCTGTATTTTAGTCTATGCTATTGAGGCTACCGTGCATGCCCCCTCTTTTGAGGGTGTATATGGCGAGATCATGAAGGTCTTGAAGCCTGGAGGAGTGGTACGTTGCTCCTTGTGATTTGTTTCCGACTCGTATTGACGCTCTCGTCGCGTTCTGGCAGTTCGGTGTCTACGAGTGGGTCATGACCGACGCTTGGGACCCGTCTATCCCTGCCCACAAGGAGCTTGCGAACCGCATCGAGATCGGGAACGGTATTCCTGAGATGCGGCCGCTCCAACAGGCTCGGCAGGCGATGCGCAACGTTGGCTTCACCATCGAGCACGAGGAAGACCTCGCGGACCGCCCCGATGAGGTGCCGTGGTACTACCCGCTCGAGGGCGACATCAGTAAGGCACAGACGGCGTGGGACTACCTGACGGTCTGGCGTTGCAGCTGGAGCGGAAAGCTTGTGACGCACTATGGGCTGTGGTTCATCGAGCAGCTCGGCGTTGTCCCCAAAGGTACTTGGGAGGTCGGTGAAACTCTGAAAATCGCAGGCGACTCCTTGGTCGACAGTGGCAGGGCGAAGGTGTGTTTCATTTTCGCTGTCGATTATATTTTCCTGGTCACTAACTATATGCATTGCAGCTCTTCACCCCCATGTATCTCGCAATATGCAGGAAGGCTGGCGGAAACTGATTGTTTCTTGTGTGCTTGTTTGGACTTCTTGCTATACTTCTCGTGTCGCTCTATACATACATTTGATACCCTCTAATGCAACGTTTCGTATGCGAAGAACTACTCTCGGAAACATGTGCAGACTGAATTATTAGGGTGGACACCAGGAGCATATTGCCGTAGTTCCTGATTCACGCCTGACTTGAGCCTGTCCTACAACTCGTTGATTACATCTACATACCAGGACAGATCCTCCTGGTCATATCTTGAAGTCAAGAAGTTACTGGGACCCTTGAGGAATGTGTAGAAATAGCCGTTTTTACCGACATCTCACCGTCCTTGGCCTTGCTCCGGCCAGTCTGCTATCCAGCTCTTATTCAATTAGATCATATGTTCGTCATATATGAATACAAGTTCTCGCATCTTGTCGATCAGAGCAGACCTCTCTGTAGTCCACGGGTCCTCGTCCACGTATAAAGGTGCCTTCAGGTGCGCCACAACAGCATCCAATGTTTTCACGAAGTGCGTGGGCACCACATTATGATCCTGGCGTGCCAATCGAACGACCTCGGGTAGTATCATGGACAGAAGTCTCACCCGAGTAAGAGGCTGCAAATCGTCCCAGGACGGTATTTGCATCGTTCGAGCAATGTCAAGGAACATGTCTCGTAAGACGGTTTTTATGCCTGTCATGTCCTCCTTCGGCAGGTCATCGGAGGCAGTGATACGAATAACTAGATGAGAGGCACTGAAGAGCGCCCAAATGTTGTTTGACCAATACTGGCTGTCTTGCGTGCGCAATTGGGGCATACAGGAGACAATCGTCATCACTCCTGTTAAGATCGATGTGATTTTGAGTCAGCGACAACACCTTGGAATGGGCCAACGACGGACCATCGCGACCGAATGAGCTTAAGTTGTCAACATTATGCAGGGTTTCGTATATTTGCAGGAAGAGGAAGTAGCGGTCCCGCCACAAGAAACTGCCATCGTGCAAAGCAGCCAAAAGACGTTTCAATCGAGCAAAAGTGGAGGGTTGAAGGATTCGAGGTCTTCGCCAGCTGGACCACATCGAATTCACGATCCTGAAAACGTCCCGCTGGTGACTTGTATCGAGATCTTGGCCTGCCTTGACCAACATATCGAGACCCAAGTGCATCATGGGGAGAGTCACCATTGATTTGTTTCCGATGTTAGAATGCCAGGTGGCGAGGCCATCCTGGATGTATTCTGCCCGACAAGATGTGACGTCCTTGAAGACTGATAGAGCTCTCCCGATATCCAATTCGGCGATACAAGGCGCTATGACGCCTTCGAGGAAGCCATCGTCCATAAGGATAGAGTCGGCGGCTTTCAACGCGTGGTCGTCCAAGACTGGTCCAGAATCTCGTACATGGCGGTAATATACTGGTTTGCGAGCAAACTTGGATATGGGTTGGTAAACGAAAGATCGCCAGGAAGATCGCATGGGCGTCCCAATGATCCATCGATCCAAATAGTTGCGAATGGACAAGCTAAATCCCTGCACCGAAGCTACCAAGATATTCGCAGCCACAAAAAAGCTGAACGCCTGGGGCGTCTGGTAGGGGCAGTCTTCTGCGAACGTCGGGAGGATAATGGTGGCAGCGAAGAATAGCATGAGCATAGCTACCAATGCTGTGGCCACGATGGCAACAGTGCGATTCACAGTCCAGAGCAACTCCAAGAGTCCAGCAAAGAACAGAATCAGCGCTGCTTGGAGAAGGGTGGGCAGCAGGCCGATGATTGTCGCTACTCGCCATTTGATGAAACCATCATTGCGAAATTGACGCAGGCGCGACCCCCCACGGGATGTGCTGGACAGTCCGCTTGTGTACCGGCTGAGCCACTGCTTGACGAGGATGCTCATCGAAGCTGCAGCCAAACTGCAGATCAGACTCGAGAATAATAACGCGTTGATGCGGATGGCGGACGGTGGAACATGCGATCTTGTTGTTGTCATTGTCTTCAACGGAAGCTCGAAATCAGACCCGGAGGCCTTGTGGACGGACAAACCACTTAGTTGTGTGGAGATCTGGGCAAGCATGGCAATCTGCATACTCGTGGAATCGTCCTGTAATAACGAGTACAGCTGGACGTTGAATGCAGTGAGGACTCCGGAGAAAAGACCTGCCTAGTCGCGCATGTGAATGAATGAAACCGTCAATCACTGACCCTAGCTGAACCCACAAAGACGAGAAGCGTGTCGATCTCTTCTTTCCATGCCTGAATGTCTGCATCGTCGTGCTCCTTCAGTGCCTGTGCACATTTTGACCACGCATCGTAGGCGTCGTCTGGACGGGTCTCAGAATTCGCAAGACTGTTCATCTAGGAGTAACGGAAGGCTTTTGAGGTCGCCTACGAATTGTTGGCTGCACTTCCCAGTACTCGTCGACACGTCGATTGACGGATGTCTGTGACAAACTGGAGAATGGTCCGTACCGGGTCCATAGAGTTGCCTCGCGATGATCATGATGTCTCGGAATCATGAGACGCGTAGTACGCGCACTTGACTGGCAGGCGCGCTTACATCTATAGTGACACTGCAGTATTTGATCGACGTCGTTCTCCCGTCTGGTCATAATAAGATTTCAGGCTCAACGCCGTGGGACGAACAACGTGTAGTCGGGACATTTCATCGGATTTCGTGGCTTTGCGGACGCTACGTCTTTGCCATCTAAAGTCTGACTCATGATCGGTTGAATCTATCGTGCAGTTGAGACAACTCAACCGGTAACCATCGCGGCGTAAAAAGAGCATTGAAAAATATGTTAGTAGCGCATATCGCAGGTACAAATATATACAGACACCAGAACGCAGTGAGAATGAAAACTCTGATATGTTTACAAACTGTCCTTCAAACCGAAATGAATAATGATACGCGTGTATTCCCCCTGCGCACAGAACGCTCGGGTTAGAATGACGACACTCAATCAGGAGACGCACTGACAATTATGACATCAAAGTGCCAGTCGATACCATCCCAGCCGCCGAATGCACAGATCTGCCGTCTCCGTATTTCACAGATCGCTGTAAAGCACGTCTATCGGCGTTCCAGCCGCACGCAACTTCGGAAGTAGACTGGTGAAATGGTCGATCGCCTCCGGAGGGACGCACTCCCGCTTTCCATACCAGAAAACCTCGAACGCGATACTGAAGCCGGGTAGGTTCTTCACTCGCTCCGCCAACGCCTCGTCCACGGGCTTCCAATCGAGGAGATCGTCGTAGAAGGAGCGCTTCAGGCGGATGTCCGGGCCCCTGATTATGAAGCGGATCTGCTGGAGATCGGGTGAGGGTATCCTCGAGAGGTGGGACAGCCAGGCGACTTCGCGGGAGTCAGGGCGGACCTCGAGGTAGACCTTGCGAATACGTGTGAGGGTGGAGAAGTCGAACATCTCTGACGAGGGAGGAATAGGTCAGTGATGGGGCCCATAAGCGGGCACTGCGTCTACTCACCACTATCCGATATCCCGAGGCTCTTGTTGTCGTTTTGCAGAATGTCGATGTGCAGATGTTCGAGATTGGCAGCGACCCGCTGATCCCGCAGCAGTCTAACCAGGCCCATCTGCTCATCCCCCCTCTTATCTCCGGACCATTCGAGCTTGCGGAGGCATAGTCTATAGGAGCTATCCAGCCATTTCACCACTCCCGCAGAGCAGCCAGGCGACAGACCCTGAAACGACAGCTCTTCCAGGCGTCCTGTACAAAGCTCTAGCTGCGGCGAGACGGGGAACGCTGATGTTGGAGACTGGTTGCGGCACAGGCAGCGAAGGAGATGAAGCGTGGAAAGGTTGGGATAGGCAGCGAGGAAGTGTAGCATATCGCCGATATCATCGAAGAAGACGTCTTCGAGAAAGAGAGCCTTAAGCTGGGTAAATGATCGCAGCATCATACCTGCTCCCTCTGTGAACTCGGGCTGCCAGGTTAGCGGTCCTAGTTTCAGGCGCTGCACCCTCCGTAACCTCGTAAGGACACTGGGCAGCTGACAATTACCCCACTTGTCGGACGCATACTCGGCAAGGTCGGGCATAATGTGCAATTCGCGCACATAGTGGCTGATGTTCGTCCCGTTTGCGGCAGAAGATCGTAAAACGGCCTCCAGACGAATGCTGTCGGCCGGCCGGGCAAGTTTAACCGTGCAGAATAGATGGTATCTGGTTACTGGAAGCCATGCACGAGATGTAAGACTGCAAGCGATCAGAGTGCGCCGGTCGTCCCAGAGGTAGTCGATGATGTGGTCGGTCAGTTCGACGGCGAGCTCTCTTGGGACCATCTTCGGTGTAGCCTTGCGACTGTTGAGTATTGACAAAGTACAATGTCTCAGCCCAGACTCACCTCACGATTCTGCGTATACACCTAGCGCAGGGATCACTGGATGAGGGCTCAAAAGTAGCTGGACGACAGGGTGTGAAGCAGCACAGGCTGTTAAGAGGGCCGCCCGGCGCTCGCCCCCTAGGTCTGCCATCTTCCTGAGAATGGATGGCATCACAGGACGGGGATGAGCGCTGATGAGGACAACAGGAGATCAACAGGAGGATGGCCGATCGCCAGTGCTGTGATGCGGCAGAACGCTCACCCGATCAACCTTGATAGATAGAAAGGGGTACCCAACCAGTCCTAACCAACTTCTTACCCGCGATGTGTCTGGCTCATGAAGCTGAAGTCTCTGCTATCAGGATTCAGGTTTCATTCCGCCGATAAAATATCCGTATAGGTACTAGTGCCTTGAGTGAATTCGGTACGTAAGGATAGACAGGCAAGTCTGAAGTTCAAAAACCATATTAGGGTGTTCCACAGTAGGGTTTCCGCGCAGTTTCCGCTCAGTTTCGAGCCAGATTCCATTCTGGTTTCCGACTGCCCGAGATGCCCGAGAATCCGGCAAAGCCCGGAAACTGCGTTTTCAACTTTGATTAGGGCGTTGGAAACTGGAGCTCGAGTATGCTCGCCACGCCTGTATTTGTTCGGGCTTGTATTAGATAAGCAGGGGTACCTAACCACATGACCGTCTGTGACAAACTATGCAGATAGCCTGTAAACCTCATTAATTCAGGTAATGAGGGATGTAGTGCCATAAGAAGTTGTTAGAAGTATTGAAAATGGATTCTCTCCCTTTATATAGCCTTGCAAATGAGATGTAAGGACAATACTTACAACTTAGCAGCCATCTGTGCCGCACTTTTGTGACGTGGCCAGCGATGATTTTTAGCAGTGGGTCACAGCATGTCACATTGAGATTATCACGTATCTAATCGATCTGCTTATCTAATACAAACCCGAACAAATACAGGCGTGGCGAGCATACTCGAGCTCCAGTTTCCAACGCCCTAATCAAAGTTGAAAACGCAGTTTCCGGGCTTTGCCGGATTCTCGGGCATCTCGGGCAGTCGGAAACCAGAATGGAATCTGGCTCGAAACTGAGCGGAAACTGCGCGGAAACCCTACTGTGGAACACCCTATTGTAGGGTTAGGTGCAAGCACAGAGATTCCAGCACATATACGGCGCTGCACCGGTGAGCAGGTTCTGAATCTTCTAAGGCTGACTTTATTTATGTTATTTCTCCTCTTGTGCAGGATGAGTATCTCGATTATGTCTTCTCAAATGGTGGAAAGGTCATAAACATAGGGAACATTTGTTTGGTCTCACGGAATTTGCCGGCGCAAATATGAGACACCTTTCCGAGTCGGGCGCCGCCGCCTTCCTTACCTCCTTACTTCTCATCTTGTTCTCTGATCTTACAGTCTCGTATAGTCGACTTTATTTTTGGATATCTATTGTTTCAGCTGCTGCACATCATGGAAGCTTGGGATGATGGCGAAAGTCTTGAATCCTGGGGAGTCCCTTTTGACGGTCCGGTCCCAATCATCGTTCCCAAGTCTCAGCCCGAGGCCCCTGTTGTACCACCCCTAAAGAAACGCAAGACTCGGTCCAGTGCTAAGAAGCAACGTCTCGCGGAAACCGCGTGTGTGGCGACATGTTACCTAGAGAACATGCCGCTCGAGATATTGGCGGAGATCCTCTCCCATTCGCCTTCACCTCAGGCCGTATTATCACTGGCTCGATGCAGCAAGTTCTTCTGCAATACGCTAGTCAACAATCCGGCTACCGATTTCATATGGCGCCATGCTCGTGCTCGATGCCACCCCGATCCGGTGCCTGATCCTACACCAAACTTTACAGAAGCCTCCTATGCAGCATTCCTCTTCGATGGTGGTGAATGCGAGGTACGCTCTGAATCGTCCGTGAGGATTTACCGATCTAATTGTGTACGTATGCAATAGAATTGTGGAAAGAAGACACGGGAGCCATACTACTCCTATACTCTTCGAACTCGCCTATGCGACAAGGTATGCAGCTCAGTTGCATACATCATTCACATTGAATTTACCATAGTCAAAAAGGGTCAATGTATCGTCAACTGGAGGTTTGTGGCGAATTTTGTCCCAGTGGTATAGGGTCTCAATTCCGGATAGAACATCCCATTTGCTAGCTGTGGATACAACAGTGCCTACACGTTATAAGGACATAGTGGCGTGGATCCCGCGTGCTGAACCCAAGAGTCGTAAGTGGCTGACGTTATGCAGAGAGGGTCGCTCACAATTGTCGCAGTCACCTCATACTTTTCTAACGCTCATGGCAACCGCATTTATGTAAGAAAATCAGACTGGATAGCGGCTGTCGACGCATACAACATGGTGCAGCTCTCGCCTGCAGATCGTGAGACGTACGTGCATGAAAAACACGTGCTCGCCGCCAGAATACCTGAGATCATGGAAGTAAGCATGAGGGCGAGTCACAGACGTGATGGGCTGACATCTCTCCAGCACGCGAAGAAATTGATTGAGTGGCGTGCAAAGAGGAGGACGGCCGCCCGCTCGATCAAGAACCAGAACGAGTCAAGGTTGGTCTCGTCAACTATTGGTTTGCTTTGGTTCATGGATTGCATCTAGTGCGCGTGGGTTTGCAGCACAGGAAGGTTGGAAAGAATACGACTTACGGCGGGCGAAGACTTACAGCGGGTTGCATGGAGCCAAGACCGCTGTGTTGGAAATTGTTACGGCAAACGGTAGGTAGTCATGCTAGATCGGCGCATGGGCAACATGAGATAATGCTGTTGTAGATTTCGCGTTAATCCGCTCGACAGTCGAAGCGGAAATAGTCGAGCTCAAGGAACGTAAAGAACGCCGTGAGGCTGAATCTGCATACCGAAGGCGGCGGGTCGAGGTTGAGAAGCACTATAACCGCTTGAAGTCGGCAGCTGATAAGCAGGTGCTCCCGACGCTCCCAGAATTCCGCAAACTTTCGATCATGAAGGTTATGCAGGATTCAAAATCCGGCGCAACGAAAGAGCTGAAGAACTCCAAGTTAGTCGCGGAGCTGCTTCAGGATAATTTAGACAAGTGGACGCAGAATGCCAGGGCAGAGCTGGCGTTTGTGCTTGGTTTCCCCGGCTGGAAGACGGCGAGCAAGAAGACGCTGCACCCGGTCGACCGGCTCACGGCTCTTTTCAAGTGTAAGAAGTGTGACAAAGTCCCGAGGAAGCAAGGAGAGGAGCGCAGTCTCAACTTTGCCAAAGTTTGTGAGCACAGATGCCCCCACTTGGACAAGAAGCATAGAGGCCGAGAGAACTGGAGCGGCCATATGTTTGAGCCTGACACCAAGGTGTGTTCGCTTATCTCCTAATAGACAAACTGTCATCGAGCTGATGATCGGCCATGTCAAGGCCATCGACGCTGTCAATCAAATACTGACGTTGTGCGAAACGAGTGCCGAGGATCCAGCTTCGATAGAGACAGTTCGGGCTCTTGGATCGCGCATCGCATGTTTATCCTGTTCATCACAAATACACATGAGCTTGCAGACTGCGGTATGCACCTTATTGCCTAATGACTTGGTGTTCAGTGGCGTTGACATTTCTTGAACAGATACGCCACTGCAAACGCCACGAAGAGGTCAAGTTTACTGTTACACCTGAGAACGACGCAGGCTTCCTGAGCTATGCTAAGCACCCTTTTGAGCTGGGTATCACGGCCCAGCTCCTGGGCAAGTCTGACGACGCCGAAAAGCAAAGGACTCAGAAGGTTTACGGTTGCAGGCATTGCCCGGCCGTCCGAGTGTCTGGTTCTACGTCAGCCGGCTCCGAGCAAGAAGCAAATGTGTCTAATGACAAGCAGACTGTTGCTGCGAAAGATGCTCCTCCTCAGACAAAGATGTTCAGCTTTAATGGCCTCAGATCGCATGTGAAAGAGAAGTATGTCCCACATCACACGACCATTTGAGTTTTACTGATGCGGGTACTCTGTAGACACGGTATCGCCGAAATTGGTGATGAGGACTTCTACCGTCAGAAGGCATAGGAGATCCCTGTTATTTGCACGAGCTTTGGTTGCGTCGTTCGCCGTTGTATTTTCTTCTTCTCTGTATTCTCTTGATCGAAAATGTTATTGCTTGCTACCTTTCAGTTGCAGAGCACCCCAGGTTTGCGCTGCAATTCCATGTTAGAGTCCCCACGACACGCCTGATAGAGAAATCCAGCCATCAGTCGACGGCGATGCTCGGCACCAGTAAAGATTGTCTTGGCATCCAACTCACTGCTTCGACCATGTGTATTTTCTGTCACGGGTGCTACTCGGATGCTTCGAACCAGCGAATGCAACCGATATCGACGCTAGAGATCCCGTTCTAGTTTGGATGATGCTCTACATGGCCTCGAATGCACGGATTCAAGGAAGCCTTTCGTGCTACTTATATCCCGGAGGCACTTTCCAGTAGGATGTGATCCTTAACTCGTCAATGCACCTTGTCTGCTTTGCCTTCCTCACTGTACTGACAACAGGTATTGATGTGGTGGCTGCACCCCAGCATCAGAAGGCATGATAGTTGTCGTTGTCGGCACCGTTATCATGTGAGTAAACTTCGACGTGTGTTCTCTTTGTACGTGAATTCTGACCCGAAGCATCTGTGTCCAAAAATATTCGCCCCCAGTCCACTACCAGGCATGCTCTCATGTGCCTGCCCACGAGCTATCAAGTATTCCATTTATCCTCTCTAGGCCTATAGGGAAGCGTGGAAGCGGCGTCATTTCATACCAAAGTCAGATAGAATGCTGCAGTCGCGGCTTCGGGGAGGGACACTATAAAGCGGGCCGCGGTAGCTTGATCCCGTTTCCCCAGCCCTGCCGACTTGAGCAAGGGTTACTGCTGCCATCATGGTTGGTCGTCGCTTTGGGGCTCTTGCATTCGCTCTTGCCTGCTGTTCTGACATCAGCGGTGTCATTGGAGGACCCGTCCAAGCACCAGTGTTGGTTCTCCCACCCGAAGCTGCGACATACCGTCAGAACACGGTCGACGTGTTTCAGACCAGCTGGCAAGCGTACAAGTGTGTGATTCTGTATCTCAGTCCCGGACATCTGATATGCATTGCTATGGATGCAGAGAATATGCTTGGGGGCACGACGATTTGAGCCCAGTAAGCATGAGCTATTCCGACGCTTATGGTGGCTGGGGTGCAAGTATCGTGGACGCCCTTGATACTATAGTACGTGAACGAAGTGTGCTTACAATTTGGATTCATTTAATTTCCTCTGTGTAGTGGCTCATGGGACTTACGGTATGTCATGTTTTAATCGTGCCAGTCTGGCAGAAGCTCACAACATGAAATTTAAGGACATCTTCGAGGAGGCCGTCAACTTCACCCTTGCGCTCGACTTCTCAGTCACACCCACAGATGACCAGATCGAGTAAGTGTCTGATCAGAAGATCGCACACACTAATATATGAATGTGCACTTTCCCTTTGCCGACAGTCTGTTCGAGACGACGATCCGATACGTAGCTGCTGCACTCTGCGCGTACGAGCTCAGTGGCTATAAATATCCTGGGCTCGTCGAACAATCGAAAGTCCTCGTTGACAAAATGGCCTTTGCATGGGTCGGAGTCAGTCCTGAGAGCAATAGGTTTTCAGGCAAAGGATCTAACAGGGGTCGAAACAGAACAATTCCGTCCCATGGGGTTACATGAACTGGAACGAATCCACCCCCGTCACTGGCCAAACGGTAAGCTCGTGTCCCTAATAATTTGTTTTGTATTCATGGCATGTGTTAGTCAAACATCGCTGAAGCGGGCACGGTTCGTGCAGATTGCGATTACTTATGCGGAGGCTAATGCATTTCCATAGCTGACTATGGAATGGGGGACACTTTCGTGAGCGACTGGGTCAAATGTGAGAGATTTGAGAATGGAACTGACTTATTTTCAGCAACTTCACAGGTAACCAGACTTATCGTGAGCTATCTGAAAAAGCGGTTATCTGGATCGCAAACTTGGTTAGTCTCACATTGTAGCGCCTTCTGCATCGACTGACGCATTCAATAAATTTCAGCCTCCTCCTCTTCCGGCATTGCCTGCCCAAGGGATCGACCCCTCCACCGGAGAATTCGTGGGTTCCTACGTGGTAAGGGGCTGGTGTCTGTCAACTCCCATTCCCAATGTTCTCTGACTTTTCTGGTGGATAGTCCTGGGGTGGCGGGTCAGACAGCTACTTCGAATATCTCATCAAATGGGCACGTCTTTCCAACACAGACAACAACATCTTTGCCGATGCCTGGGCGGCGGCTGTTGATTCGTCCATCCAAAACCTCGCTCGGGTAAGGGGCTTGTACATGCAACGCATTCCGCTCGATCTGACAGGTTGCTAGACTTCTACAGTGCTCGATTGGCAGTACATGGCGGACTGGGACGATGGTACCATCATTCACATTGGGTCTCATCTAGAATGCTATCTGGCGGGGAATTGGATGTTGGGTACGTTTGCTCATGGAACCCCGCACTACCGCCCTAATTCTCACTCAAAGGTGGCAAACTTCTGAATAACGAGACCATTGTGAACTATGGTTTGGCCCTGATGGAGTCATGCTGGAACACCTATGCGAGCACCGCGTACGTCGCTCTCCTCTCATCGCGCCGAGCTTGAGCTATATTTCCCATCATTTTAATAGAACTGGCATCGGCCCCGAGTATTTCGGCTACTTCTCCTCAGACGGCAACTACACAGGCTCGTCGCCCTCTTCTGGGGACATCGCGTTCTACGAGAAGCACGGGTTCTTCATCTATCCCGGCGAGTCGGACTACTACCTGCGCCCGGAGGTGCTGGAGTCCAACTTCTACGCGTGGCGCGTGACGGGCGACCCGAAGTACGTCGAGCGCGCCGGGGCGGCGCTGGAGAGCTTCATGTACTATCTCCCAGCGCCGTCGGCGTACGCAGGAATTGACGACGTGGACGCCACGGATTCGGCGTTCATTGACGACATGCAGAGCTTCTGGTTCGCGGAAGTGCTCAAGTACCTGTAAGTCGGCCACAGTCTGCTGCTCCCGGATGCTGTTCGGGCTACGGGGTGAAAGGGTGCTGACATCATGTTCCTCCCAGGTACTTGACGTTCGACGACCCTAACAATATCAGCCTCGACGAATGTGAGTTGACTCTATTTTGTACAATAGCTTGGGGTTTAATGGCATCGTATCAGATGTCTTCAACACCGAAGCGCACCCCTTCAAGGCCCCACCTGCGAAGGCTGTGTACGGCAGCGGCACTCCGCTGAGCACAGACCCGTCAGCATTCAAGTCCACGAACGCCCCGTTGCCCGAAGTCAGCCCGGCTCCTGCTGCTGCGCCTAAGCCTGTACCTTCCGGGATGTGAGAGGAGATGACAGAGGGGTATGGTTTACTTTCTTGAGCCCTGGGACAACGATGCTCGTCCAGTCCAATACTTGTCACGCTCACAGAACACTGGAACAATTTGACTGTACATCTCATGTTTCGAACGATTGTTGCTGCGAGCGCTGGAGTGCGTTCATTGAATAAGATTAAGTACCCACGACAATAGCTACGTCTTCGGATAAGTCAATGGGTATAAGAAATGTTTTCGCAGAGCTGCCCGGAGCACATCAGGTACCGCAATCATGGGTGAACACGTAGGCTTGCAAAACACAGATCCTACTGTCGATTATTTTCTACTGACCCTCCATTCAGCCATCTTAGCTAGTGCTTGCTTCCCTGCAAGACCAGTGAATACGCTCAGAATGCCTCCATAAAGGAGCACCTGACCGAGCTTGAGGTCGACCCAATACCAGAGGAGGAGCACCTCGAAGGTGCCAAGTGTCAAAATGAAGGGAAAGACGTGTGGAGACGTCAAATGCGGGACAGTGGGTTTGAGATGAGCCCACTGTGCGATGTGTATCATTATGAGCATAGGCTCCAGTAGTAAATGGGAAGGAGCACGCACGAGACCCAGGAGGACGAACCAAGGCCAGAACACGAATGCCGCAAAGAATGCGGACACCGCTTTTGCAGGGATCTTTTGCTCGGGACGGAAGGTGTGTGTGATCTCCGGGAGCGGGTGGAAGGTTGCCTCGTCCGGGTGCTGCGGAGGCGGCTGCGATTCGGGGACATACAGCTCGAACAGGTCGTAGTTCGCGGGCGAGTGCACGAAGGAGCCGAGTAGCAAGCTAACTTTTAGAGGGTTGCTTGTGGTCGGTGGGAGGGATGCTGGTGGGCGGGCCATATTCTATGGTAGGAGTGGTCAAATGAGCTAACACCATACATGCCACTGAGCGTGCATATTATACAACGAAGCTTACCAGCTCAAACTTGGCCTTGCCCCCTGCTGTTACCCGGACGGGCTGAATGCCTTCCTCGCCAGACACCTCGTCATAGAAACGCAGGAATGTCTGGTGCGGCTGCACGCCCTTGCCTTCCTCCTTCTCGATCACCTGGAATGTCACCTTCAGCACGTCTGCAGGCCCGAGTGTGAGCGTCGGTGTAGTATTCTGGTCTAGCGATAGCCTTTCGAGCGTCCCATAGTGACCTGTCAGCGCGAAGGTGCACGGATAGATCATGCACTTACGAGTCGGAATGAAGCTGCGTGGCATCCGGTCCTGTGATCACGAAACGAGGGGATTGAATGGTCAGAGAGGAAGCATGCACTGTTACTGCTGCGAGGAGGGCGAAGAACCACGAGTGTCTCATAATAAGCATCGTAAAGTACCCGGGGCCTGCAGTGGTGGTGGTATATTGAGGATGGCCCTGATGGATCGTTTCCCTGCCACGACGCTCTCATCATAGATGTTGTATAACATAAGTCCCCCTGCATTAAATGGTCTTATAGCTCAGTGGTAGAGCACACGATTGCAGCAGCGTTCTTGATTATCGTGCGGTCGCGTGTTCGAACCACGCTGGGACCTTGCCGATTTCCTTTCTCACACTTTTTGCTGTTGAATGAGGAGGCTCGCCTCCTCTGTTTGTGCGGCTTCGTAATTTGCGATGCTACCACAAACTTACAATGATCCCAATCACAGTAAATTCGACTGCCAGGTAACACTGTACACTCAAAAACCTTCCCCGAGATCGGGTCCATCATCGTCCAGGTCTCCTCCCTCCTGTATCTCCTTAGCAAGTTCCCTCTCGCGCTCTCGAGCACCTTCCGCAGCAGCCAGTTCCTTGCGATGTGCATTCAATGGGTAACGCATAGCCTATTTCCACCCAGTAAATCACCCGCGTCTTAGCGTACACACAGCAATGGAAACTGACCTTGACGCTCTGGTTGTGCAACTCCAAGCAGTACGTGATCCGGCGGGTGAACGCGTCGCTGACTTCGGGGCCATAGCCGCCCTTTTGGCCTCCACACTCCATCCAGCCCTTCTCATGCACGATTCGACCCTCAATAACGCCGTCCCGGATGGCCTTCCCGACGATGTACTCAGCGTCCTCTTCCGAGTCCAAATGCAGCTTCACACAGATATCCCGCAGCGAGATCCGCGAGTAAGAGAGCGACAGCCGCCGGATCCCCGTCTTGATCACGTTCTGTCGTAGCCGCACGATCAGCGTGTACGTCTTGTCCTTCTCGAACTCTGCCGCGTGTTTCGAGAGCGTGGACTGGAACTGGGATAACGAGCCCATCCGCACAGCTGCAGTGTGTTTAGCGCCAGTCTTGTAATTCGCCATGCTCAGCACGTACCTTTCACAATGTCGAAGTACCCGCTTAGGGCCTTCTCAAGCACGGGATGTCTGAACAGACTGCGCTCCGGGATCTCTCCCATAAGCAGGTCCACGACTACCGACAGTTTGTGTACGGCCTGGTAGAAACCTGGTGCTGTTTTCGGTGGCGGCGAGCGCCGGATCGCCTGCTGCAGGTCGTCGTGCGCGGCGGTGTAGCTTAGCTGTACGGCCTTGATCCGTCCCAGGTAGTAGTGGTACCGCGCGAATTGCGTGTTCGCTGCAGACACGGGAAATGTGGTCTTTGAGACAAGCTTGTCCGCCTGGTCATACAGGTTGTACACAATGTAACTCCGCAGAAGACGGTTGATGAGCGACGCTTGCGTCTCATCGTCATGCCGCAGGGACGCTGTGCGCTGTGCAGCGAGAAACAGGCTGCAGAGCGGGGTAAGTTCGGACTGGATTCTCAAGACGAACTGAAAAACACGCACGGCCGAGCATCCGCAAGGTCCCCGGCAAGCTCGTATGTCCGTTCCACCGCGTACCAGACCTTGGCGGCGATAGGGTCCATACTACGACGGTTGAGCGCCTGCATCCGCTGCACCGTGTCATGAGCAAGGTCCATGGCTTGCGTTATACGTGCCAGGAGACGCGATGAGGTGGTACAAAATGAGGAGACGGAAGTACACCTCCGATTCGGGCACGGGTTCTGGCTGGGAGTGTTTGGGGTGTGTCGATACCGGGGCGGCGTCCACATCCATAGAATGGTCTTGCGGTGGTGCAGCAGGCAGCCATGAGAGCAGGCTCTTCTTCGCCGGGGAGTCTGCTATGCTTTGTTCAGTCGCGTGAGTGGAGGGCGAACAGATGAACGCGTACCGTGTGTGTAGACTTCCTCGATAGCATCCCGGAGTACCTTAACGTCAATCTTCTTGCGCAAGGCCGCCAGAGTCCGGAGAACGCGGTGGGTGAAGCGAGGTTCGAGGGTCGACACTGCTCTCTCGATGAGCACCACATTGGACTTGATTTCGGCGACGGGGGTGAGCGGGGGCAACTTCTTCTCCTCGCTCTCTCTTGCGTCCTTCTCCTCCTTCATCTTCTCCTCGTCCACGGGTTTCATTTCGACGTCTGCCATGGCGTCAACAGCAAAACAGAGAGGTAAGTCGGGAGTAGGCAGTTATTCAAAGTAGACGCGTCTCATGGGTGTACGCGTATACCGTGCTGTCCTGGAATGGCAACTCGTTCACACGAAGCGCGTGTCCCTCAGTCCCTCACCCTTACAGTGCGGTGGTCATCGCCTGCCCCATCCCACAGGATCCTACCTGGGTACAATTTCACTGTTGATCTATCATCCCATTATCCTACATCATCTGAGCCATTGCACTACTGAGAGGGCAGGCCACACTGAACCTGGACTTCGAAGATTGTACCCGAGCCACTAAGGCCCATTACCGTCATTTACGACCATGCCACCAATACCAAGCACTCTTGACGAGGCAACACTGTCTCTGGTCGACTCGCTGCGAAGGCGTCAGAAGGATCTCTCTGAATATCAGATACAACGCCTACGGTCATGTACGGGACCTCTTACAGTCCAACAAAGCTTTGCAGCGGAGCTACGCGAAGACATCGATTCCTTCGCGCGTCAGGTCGAGGTAGGGCATCCTTCATTGGAACAGGAACAACATGAAGACCCTCTGAATAGAGTCTGGATGTTGCAGTGGATGATCAAAGGACTGAACGGGACAGGAGAGAGTTGAGGCGGATCGTCGATGAGTTCCGTGCTTCATTGACAAGGTGAACATCTTCCGTTTGCCTTCTTACCTTGTGTATTTATATAGATGAAGTTTGAAGAAGGACGCGCGAACAGCTCTCCTCACCTCGAAACGAGCTATCGACAGCAAGCAGACGTCAAACCGGGATGAGCTGCTTCGGTCGTCTACCACCAGAGAAAAGCAGGATTTGAACGAGAAAGTCACGTCAGTTACTCATATTGTTTGCTCTTGCCTCAGCTAATCAGGCGGTGCCTCAGTGAGGACGCTCTCATGAAAGCGAACAACGATGTCACACAATCTCTGCAACGAACTATCACTCTTATGCAAGGAGAGCTGGAACGCTCTGTCTTGTCAACGCAACTGCTCGGTAAGCTTGTTACAACGTGGGCCGTAAACCCCATCTTTTCCTTATTGAATATTCGCTTGTCGCAGATTCGTCCAGTGCTGCTCTGCGTTCGACATCCTCCACTCATGATGTGCTTGACAGCCTGCTTGTCACCTCTAAGCATCTAATAACCGCACTCGAGAAGTCCGATTGGATGGACCGGCTCCTTATCCTCGCCGGGCTTGTCTTCTTTCTCCTCGTAGTGGGATTCATCCTGAAGCAGCGCCTTGTGGATCGCAGTCTCAGGATAGCGTTCTGGTGGACACGCTTCATCCCCGACTTCAGCTCAGACGAGGCATTGCTGCGAGTTGAAGAAGGCAAGCACCTCGTTGATAGCATGTCCAGTGTGGTTGCAAGTGTAGCTACGACCGTGTCGGCGGTTGGAGCTTCGATTACTTCCGTCGCTCCCCTAGCGATGTCTATGAGCGGCGAACTGAGATCCGAATCTCAATATGCGCTTCCCAACGTCCCGCCGACAGCTTCACTGGAAGATAGGGCGGACTGGCTACCCTCTTCTCAGACCGAGGCCGCCTTGTCATCGGACGTGACTCCAGACCTCATCAGCACACTGGTAGATGTTAGTAGGCATGATGAATTATGATATTGCGGACTGTACTCCATCGTATTAGTAACATGTTTTTTTCTAAAATGGAAGCTATTTCCGTTCACAATTATCCTGGTGAAAGCTAAACACAGCGGGTAGAAAACACTCGACAAGTGGAATACGACTAAGAGTTATGCATAACGAAGACGCGGTCAGAGTCGATAAGCGTAGCGGAGGTGCAGAATGCAGACAAATCATAGGAGACACAGTATCTGGACGGAACATCGCCACTTCACCAACCGCAGACCGCAGCTTCATTCAGTACAACAATGGCATGCGGATTGCTGAGACTGTGACCCTCGATCGCAGCAGCTACTTCGAACTCGGCGATGTAACGTGAGGCATCACCCAAATTCTCCGGTAGCGTCCATGACGCTTCCGTAACAGTCCACCTAGAAAAGTTCAGGGCACTGTTTGCGAGGTAACGAACGTTGCAACGTACCCGTCCCACTTTACCAACCATAGGAATGCAGGGTTAGGTTTATGTTCGTTATCTCCTGCTTGCGGCCTTCGGCCGACGATACGATCAACAAACCATTCATTCGTTTCTGTAGCGACTCCTGGGAAATCGCAGTCTGGACGGCTACACGATGCGTCGTGAACGAAATGAACGTGCCGCCGCTCACCTAGCGTTTAATAAATACACGTTCATAAGATCAGTAAGAGGACGGTAACTACAGACGAGAGCACATACGTTGTTGCCTGCATGAGTTGACAAATATAAAAGCAATCAGCAATTAGATCGGTCCATAGCAAAGATAGACGATCACAACGGCTGATACGCACTGTGATACCTGACATGGAGGACACATGAACTCAGCGTCCGTCTCGAGCAGCGGATCATCGAGCGCAAGACCGACGCAACCAAAATGGTACCAAGCGTCACAACTACAAAGAAGTCAATGATGAACCTGATATAACCAGCATCACCCTTACTTGTCGCACTGCACAAACTGAGAGGCATGTGTGAGAATGTGGTATGTACCATGACACAAGAATATACCTCTCGTTGGAACGCAATATCTCCGCTGATCTTGGCTGGCCACTGGCAGGGGACATCATCTACTTGCAACTTTCTCTTCGAAGTGCTCGCACTGGTTGCTGTAGTCTGCCGCACCGCAGGCACATTCAGTGTCTTCCGCGGACGACCTCGAGGTTTCGGCGCTGGCAGAGGTGCAAGAGCGTCTCCGTCTGTCTTACGCCGCTTGCGCGGTCTGCCGACGTCCTTAACCTCGCCGCGGGCCTCGCGAGTCCGAGTCCGGGACTCAATGCCCCTTTTCTTGCCTAGACTCTTATCTCGGTTCCTGGTCTTGACCACAAAGTTGGCTGGTCGTTCAATAATCTCCACTTCGGACGAGGACTCTCGGTGCCGCGCTGCATCTGCACTATGACTGCGGGCACGGGCTTTGTGATGGGTTCCTGCAGTCTGCAATCGTGATTGGGACTGGACCCTTTGAGGCTGGGTTTGAGGATGGGACGCAGCGGTGGCGCGGCTTCTGCGTGGAAGAGGTAATGGTTGCGAAGGAGGTGTTTCAGGAGATGATGTGAGCGAAGACATGCTCGAAAGAGAACCTGGCGAATTCGACGACGGTGACACCGATAGAGGCTGCGAAGATATGCCTGAGGTCGGATTAGAATCTTCTCGTCGTTTTTTCAACGCCTTCAGATTTCGAGGTAGAGAAAGCGGCGCCGAAGCAGAAGTAGAGCCGGACAAGGCTTGCGGCGACGACGGCGAGGCGCTGCCGTCAACAGAGGGGCGCATAGATGGGTTCGGGTCCACCGCAGTAGGAGATGACGCGGTCTGCATTGCATTGCTAGTTGGAGTCGATGCAGAGCGGGAGTTTGGAAGGTCAGAAGCGCTTGGAGTTGTGCTGGCAGGAGAGCATGCTCTTGCGGTAGGAAGAGAAGGCAGGCTGCCGACTGTCACTTCGTCATCTTGCCATATTTCGCTCAACAAGTCCCTCTCGTGGAGTGAAGGCTCAGATTCACTCGGCTTGGGCGATGCAGCGTTAGGAAGAGCTGACGGTTTGGCAATAACTGAGAGGTCCTGTACTTCCTGCTCGCCGCTTGCTGACGAAGCTATAAAGGCACTGCGCTCAAGGACTTCTTCCAGAGTTTCATAGGTGAGTTCTATACGGTGCAAAACAGATAAATCGCGCTCAGTAGCCAAGCTTTGAAAGCAAGAACAAGTACTGACGTGAATTGGGTGAGCCAAACTGGTCAGATGAACTAGTGTCTATATTGAGGTAAGTTTATGTAGCAAGTGTTATGTCATTTCGGAGAACAAATGCTCACTGCTGTTATCATCTTGTGGAGGAGTCCACTTCGCAGGTACCATCGGGTCTGAATTGTAGGGGGAGGTTGGGAAGCGTGTCTGAAGCGAATAGCCTGCATTTGAAGTCGTTGCCCACCCGGCTAGCCAAACATCATAGCGCATGGGCATCGAAGTATCACGCAGAAAAGAGACGGTTGATCTCACCTCCACCGAAGAGAGGCAATCCAGGGGGAGAAGGATCCGACACTTCAGCTGTCTGTGTCAGACTGCTGTCAGCTGCGGCCTCTGGTACGCAAGGGTCTGTGCCAGTGCTTGTGTATTCAGTTCTTACTGTCTCTACCGCGGCGTCAATATGCGCCTGCTGCTGTGCATCGGTTCCGGTATCGGTCAGCGTGATAAGTCGTGTATTCGTCGCCGCGTCTACCAGAGCCGGAGAGAGTGCATCCACCCCAGCATCCACCAAAGATGGAGCGCGCACATCGACGCTTGCGTCTACAAACGCCGTCACAGGTACAATGGGGTCAACGCCTTGATCCACAAGCTCTGTTATCACGATATCAGTCGATCCACAATGGAGGCTATTAATGGATACACAGACCTCTGGTTACAGTCGGGGATTTATCGTTGACGTTGAGAGCAGGTTGCATTTCCACTTCGCATATGGACACATCATGTGAAATCTTATAGAGGACATAACAATAAAATCAGCTCACATGCAGCATTAGGGTCCTGTGTACTCTCAAGCAGATCATTCAACGCGTAGTCGATCCGTTTAAGACGGCCCGCCAGGGTGTCGTCCTCGTCGAGAGGCACCGTTTTCCCAATAACGCGTTCCAACGCCTCTACCCGTTCCAAAAGACATTGGGTCGCCTTCATCTGGCGCATGTGCGACCGCTCAAGCCACTCCGCGAGCTTGAGCGTATCTTCATGCGCCTTTTCGCGCACATGATTGACCGAGACGGACAAAGTGCCAAGCGCCACCCCAATGTGCTGCAGCTTCTCCATTGTGTGGTCGTGCAAGTTGCCGAGGGCCAGGGTTAGAGCAGGGAGAGTCGCGTTCGGAGGCGCATTAGGACCGTTATCGAAATTCATGGCTGGGTGGGGAAGGGGCACGCCATCTGCTTCGTGTCGCATAGGAATACCAAGATCCTGTGAGGACTGCATGGCTACAAGATGATAGCCACTCCAGCCGCAGATACAGTACTACAGACTACAGTGGCGATAGGATGCGGGAAGGTACAAGCGACAAGAGTGACCATCACGTGGTACCGCGTTTGGGCGCTAGGAGCTAGATTCTTTCAATTTGGTGAACTTTGAAAGTCTATCGCAAGACGTACGACTGGTGAAATGTTAAGCAAAAGTACTTAGGTATTCCTTTATCGTGCACACTGAACCATTTAAATGCAGCAACGAATGCCATGACGAAGTCGGCCACATCGTGATTCTATATATATCGCAGACCAGAATTCAGCTGCCTTCATGAGTCGCCGGAGTGATCAATATTTTAGACTATGCGCTTGCATGCTCTCAAGAATCATGGCCCAAAACTTGATTCAACTATTTTCTACTTTATAAGGGCCCGCACAATTGCAGCATAGCGTCGACATGACCATTGATGAATTTAACCGATTGCCATTCTCACTGCAGGATGGAAATGTTGCTTAAGCTATGGTCGGACTTGGGGACTGAGATGGACTTCCGAAACAGAATGATGATTCTATCTACGGTGGTCAGTGTCATCTTGCGTTATCAGAAGTTTACCCTACCCACCAGGACTCACCATGTTTGGAACACAAGCACGGTTCAACTTCGCAAAGCAGCCACCTGATTCTTCGATGCTGAGTGGTTCTTTCGGATTAGCGATGCTTGTGAGCGCAATCGACCGGTGTGATCATACATTAGCAGTGAGCAACAGCGAAACATTCACATATTTGCGAGCATGGAGCTCGAAGAGATTGAAACGACCATCCACAAGCAGCAACTAGAATAGGATCGCCATTGATACACTCCTTGAAAAGCATCGGCGAGGCAATCCAGCAACAACGCATCTTCGAGAGAATCAGATTGGCGAGAGCGCTACTCATCACGATCGTCGGGGAGAAGACATCGAAGAAGATTGATTCGACCTTTGCCATGTAATTGACAGTTGATCACCGTCCCCGGTATCGTTCCCGGTACAGAATCTGCGCAAGAGTCCAAGATGTCCAAAGGCCGCGGAACGATCCCGGCGTATCAGCAAGACTGACATATTTTCTATACTGCAGCGGCAACCGTTGAGCATGTTCACTCTGAGAACTCCCTTCCTTCCTGTAGTACCAAGGTGAATGTGGATCACTGCGTCAGACGACAGAAGCGCCAAGTGCTAGCCACTCATGCACATGCCCGATGACACTGGCGCTGACGCGGCGGGCAGTAGCAGGGTGCGACTTCAAGCTTCAGGCTCGAGCTTCATTCTTCATCATGCAGTGTGTGCAGAATCTAGTTATGCGATCTCGGTACACCTCAAAACGATGGAAAGTAAAAGCAACCAGTTGGTGAGACTGAATTCAAGACGCGACTTACCGTCTCATATTATAGCATTCATTTCTCAATTCCAACACGAGAATTCATGCACAGTCAGATCATCGTCCAGATACACGAAATTCAAAGCTCTTTCAACACGACGTTAATGCCAGGATGGTAGGCAAAACAGTAAGGTCAACAAAACCGATACCGTGAATCCAGGTAAGAGAAGAGGTTAAAGAAGTAAAAGTGCGGTCGGGTTTGATGGCCATGATCATCATGTGCTGGTGTGGGGCGACCGGTGCGTCACGACGCTACCGCTCTACGAACTCCCAGTGGGACATGCCACTCCTACGACAGTTCAGGAGGAAGATACCACGGTCCCCACTCGCCCCAAGTCTCCTACGTCGTCTGCGAATAATAGCGTAAATTGAAGCTCATTTCTCCCCGACTTCATATACCTTCTTCACTCATATCCGGATCGCTGCCTACTCGCGACCGATCACTGCGTGTGCCACAGCCTACATACCGCGGACGACCAGTCTGAGTGGTCTGACTTGAAGAGAACTTCTACACCAGCCGCTTCATGCTCCCGCTATACCTTTCTCTTGCTGTGTTCCCCGCCTTTGCCTCTGCATACACCTGGAGCTTCACAAACACTCCGCAGCAATGTGAGAGTCTGGATATCGCCCTCTCGGGATCCGGCACACCCCCCTACTCGGTCCTGATCATACCCTTTGGCCCGTCGCCTTTGGCGAACAACACCGAGGTCAGGAGGATCTTCGAAAAGTCATTCTCGGGCTCGTCGACTAGCTTCCAGCTCCCGTACCCTAGCAATTCGCAATTTGTCGCAGTGGTGAGTCCTTGTGTCCAGTCGCTCCGCTTCATACCCTTTTTGGCATACGGCTGGGATCTGAGCAAAGTGTGGACCCAAGTAGAAGGTGTAGGACAAGCGTGGTCCAGTCAACGCCCTCAGAGTCGTGTGGGATAGGCTAGCTGCGGAGACTCCGTCAGGCAGCACTTTGATTATGATCGGAAGGCGTCGCACCGTCTGTGGCACGTCATCCATTGTCAAATATGTCGAGTTGTAGAGATGCGGTCTCTTCTAGTTACTACGTTTGGTCGCACCTCAACGCGGATCTGAGGAGCGATCTAATAACACCCCAGAGATCACTAACGCAGCGCTACATTGACAGGTCAGTGACGCCAGTGGGATTCGGCACAGGCGGGACTAGCATCGCGGCAACCGTGCTGCCGAGCGATGCGCCCGTATGCTACAACATGACAGAAGTCTCGCCGGCCTGGGCGTTCAGCATCGTTCCTGCCAACCAGGTGGTCGAGTGCTCACCCACACGGATCTGGTGGACGCCCTTCCGCCGTCGAAGGGTACGTACCGCCGTCCGCATCGCGCCTCGCACGTCGGGGCTTGCTGACACTGCGCACGCCGCCTGGCACAGGACACCGAGCTTCCAGGGCGTGATACCCGGCGGACAGTCGTTCGCGATCCCCGAGTCTAACTTCACGACCGTCCCGGAGGCAGGGATACGGATTCTCCTGGACGCCGTCTGTGCGGATCGGGACGACGGTGATTTTGGTGGGCGGCGACAACCGCGGACCGGGCACGGGTGGCAGTGGGCTGTACATCGTGTCACAGGGGTCGACGCAGTCGTGTCTGAATGCCAACTCACCGTCGTCGACGCCGGGGTCGCCTGCAGGTGGAACCTACCCCACGAGCACGAGCGGTGCCGATGTCGGTGGTGGTGGTGGTAGCAGCGGCGGGTGAGTGGGAATGCACGTCTGCTCGCGTCCGTAGTGCTGATAAATGCCTGATCTGGGCAGTTCCAGTCACACGGATGTCGGAGCTATAGTCGGTACGCTTCCTCTACTTACGTACATTCTCCGATCAATCCTCATTGATCGTGTGTCGCGCAGGCGGGGTCGTTGGTGGAGTGGGCGGTGCCGCACTCATTCTCGTCGTCCTCTTCCTGCTCTTCCGCCGACGCCGCCGCGTGCAGAAGGACGAAAAGGAGCGCCCGGTGGACCTGCTCCACGATAGCGAGCAGGACCACGACAACGGGCGGCTCCCGCAGTACTACGAGCCGGAGCCGTTCCTGCTGCCCGAGCCCACGGTGCTGTCTTCCACGGACGAGGACGGCAGCCGGCCGCGGAGCGATGGGCGGAACGCGTTCCTGGCGGCGTCTGCGGACGGGCGGCGGGCAGGCACGCCGGAGTCGACGATGGCCGGCGGGTCGTCTCGTGTGCGCAAGTCGCCCGTGCCGAGTCTGCGGCCGGTGAACATCGTGCAGCACGAGGACGCGGGCCCGCCTGAGGGACCGGGGCAGGAGGGGCAGGAGCCGGAGATGATAGAGCTGCCTCCTGCGTACACGCACCTGCGCAAGTCGTCGTCGCCCAGGACCGAAGAGGTCCCGCCTAGGGCTGAAGCGCAAGCTTGACTCTGCCAAAGTGACGTCGATGAATGAAGCGGTGAGCCAATCGTGCTGCATCGCTCGTGGCACCGTCGTTTATGGGCGGCGCGCAGATTGCCAGTGATAACATGCCGCCGCCCAGCATGGCAGCGATGCGTAGGTTGTGGAACCAGCCAGGGTTCACATGTGTATATACCATCTACAGAAGGATATCCTTTTCTCATCCTATATTCCATCCCACATTCATCCATTTGGTTTCGGATTTTAATCATTTGATTCTCATTCTGGTGCAGTCTTTCGTTCTTATACACGCTACAACGGACTGATACAGCCGTACATTGCTCTTTCTTCGTGCTGTCATCCTGTTTTGTGGTAGCGTATGTCTATATAATCTACTCTATATTGAACCGTTTTGAACCGTCATCTACTCAACTCTTTCACATCGTGCAAAGCAGGCACACTGTTGTACGACTGATCGGAGTAGCGACGCCGTTCCTCTGTGGATAGGCAGGTACAGCTGTTCCGAATTCGTTCTGTGATCGATCGGTAGAGTTGTGTACAATACGGCGCTTGCACCTCCGTTAGATCTTTATGAAGCTCTTGCCCGAGATGTGTGCTCAACGTTCAACGTCCAATGTTCAACGTTCAACATTCGATGTCTCCAGTGGGCCGAAGTCCATCCCAAATTTCCGATCCCGTCAACCGCCAAATGCGTGTGTGCATGTCATATGGAGCTGGTGTCTACTACATTTCGGGCAAAGCATTATCGAATCATCCTTAAGCATCCTAGGATTTGATATATTCTCAGAAACATCTAAAAATGCCATCCACCGTCACCCATTGTGCGTATATTCCAGCGCCACCAACCTTTCACGTCTGGCTAATCCATGTCTTCCCTTCTCAACTCGCCAGAGCCTAGAAGCTTGAGTATCTTCGGGGTAGGTATCGGGATTCGGGGCCGTCACAAGGAATCTGGGATATCGACGATTGTCCCCGAGAGAACTTCGCAGAGTTATAAGAAGCTTCGGATAATGTCTAATCGGGTCGAAGGAACTTGAAGTAGAACATCCTTGCTCAAAGTATGTACTAGCTGTCATTGCTCGAATCGACGAAGCGGTTCAGCTCCAGCTCCAGCTCAACTGGTCAGTTTTTGACGCCTTTTCATGTACATTCAAACCCTGATAGTATCTTATCCGATTAGGAGGACATGATAGCGCTATGCGCGTCTGATGTTGAAGGGATTCTATTTCTTCCAGACGGATGTGCTGATGAAACAAATGATACGTATGTGGAGAAGTAACGTAATGCCTGTTCTCATGGCTCAAGAAACTGTGTTCCTGTCGGATGTCTCTGAGTCCTGCAGGTGCATTGACCAGAAGGTATATGGGGAGAACTTGACGCGGTAACGAGGAACTTCCAGTCCGAGTCAGTGGTGATGACGACCATCTTCAATCATCCTCACAAGAAGAATCCTTACTTCATTGCCGGCTCCAAAAGCTTATCTACAATGCAGGAGTTGCAGATAACCTTGACCTCGCAGTATCTCCGAATGCCAGGTAGACGGAGCCGCGGCGGCTTGGAGCAATACCTGGATAGAAAGGGCCTTCCAGTTTCAGTGCTTGTTCCATTCTCATTCCCTTTACCCTAAGCTGCCACTGAGCACACAAACTGCACACCATGCTCCGCGCCGCCGTGGCTCATCATGACCTTGTCCCCGGTACGGTCCACCTCGTCGACATCGCAGGGGAGGTACATAACGCGAAACACGCCGACGACCACAGGGACATCGTGCTGGTCCCGCGACCCAGCACCGACCCCGAGGACCCGCTCAACTGGTCGCGCAGGCGCAAGCTGATGGCTATCAGCATGGTCAATTTGTACACTGGCATCGGTATCGGAATTCCGACCACGCTGCACTACAGCGTTCTGGCGGATATCACGAAAGACACGGGCATCACCACCGCGCAGCTCGTCCAGGGCACCGGACTCACATTCCTCTTCCTCGGCTGGGCGTGTCTGCTGTGGCAGCCCCTTGCACTCACATATGGCCGTCGCGGGGTCTATGTTCTCTCCTGCCTGTTTACTGTCCCATTAATGGTGTGGACATCGTACACCAGCACCGCGGGAGAGTGGTTTGCAAACCGCATTCTTCTCGGAATCATTTCCTCCCCAGTAGAATCGTTGCCCGAGGTATCCGTTCCGGATCTATTCTTCGCCCACGAGCGCGGCACCCACATGGGGCTATACGCGTTCGTCCTCTTCGGATCGAACTTTCCTCTCCCCGCTTATGGCGGGCTGGTTCAATAATGCCTACGGCTGGCGCTGGACGATGCTGTTCGGCGCCATGGTCAGTGCCGTTAGCGCCGTCATCCTGTTCTTCTTGATGGAAGAAACCATATATTTCCGCAGCACCGTGGAAGGCGAGGAACTCGACATCGCGGGCGCTGAACCAAGCATCGACGGCACTCACGATATGCAGATAGATGAGAAGGAAACCAAGGTCGATTCAGGCCCTCCGCCACTCACCATGCCTGTGCCTTCCTATCCCCAACCCCGAACATACTGGCAGAAGCTGGCGCTATTCGTCAGGATGCCTGGGCGCCCGAGTAACAAGCAGATGTTCACTATGATGTACCGACCATTGCTGATCATGTTCTGGTTTCCCTGTACGGATTGGGCTGGTTTCCTTTATGGAATCAACCTTTCGTGGTACAACGTGCTGAACGGCACCGCGTCGCCCATTTTGTCTGCACCACCATACAATTGGTCGTCTGCTCTCATCGGTTCTGCCTATGTCGCGCCTATCATTGGCGCTGCCCTTGCCGCCGTGTGGTCGGGAGTCGTTGCCGATAAATTCACGATCTATCTTGCTCGACGAAACAAAGGCGTCCGCGAGCCAGAGCAGCGCCTTTGGCCTTTGCTACTCTCGGGAACCATGGCCACCGCGGGGCTGATTACATGGGGCGTAGGCGCATACTACGGCATCAGCTGGGTGGGGCTGTGTTTCGGGCTGGGGATGTTGACGTTTGGTGTTGTCACGGGCGGGTCAATCGCCATCTCGTACAATGTGGACTGCTTCAAGGAATTGGGAGGGGAGTCAATGATCAGCGTTATAATCATCCGCAAGTCAGTCAATCTCTTCTATAGGCCGCGTAGCTGTCTGCTGACATTCACACAGCACGCTTGGATTTGGGTTCAGTTACGCTATCACACCGTGGTACACAAACCAGGGCCTGAAGAACTGCTTTATTGCCGCAGGATTCGTGTCCCTGGCTTGCACATTCACATTTTTGCCGATGGTGGTGTATGGGAAAAGTCTCCGAAGGTTCTCCAGGGACAAATACTGGCAATATGTCGCTACGAGCGCCGTCGGTAGCCATTAGCACGGATTGCAGGATACGTCGCTACATGAGAGCATGCTAGCGGGGATTGTTCAGGAAAGCCGACGCTGGTTGTTACCCACAGGGCCCTGAAATGTCACTACGGGCAATTGGCATAGTCATCTAGATAAATACCATGTGCATTACTTACCCGTCCGCCGTATGCGCCCCGATCGAATGTGCTAATGAACACTTCACTGAGCTATGGAGCCGACGAGGGTGGTAAAAGATAGCCCGCAGGAGTGCCACCAAATTTGAGCAGGGGCGGTCACTGCTCGACGCCAATACCAGCTCTTCTTCAAGACAACTTCCCCTTCCCGCCATCACCGAAAATGGCTGGCGAGGGAGCGGGCTGGTGCGCTGACCGGCGGATGTGATAGCACGCTGGGATTTGTGTTCAGCTATGCCATCACGTCATGGTACACGAACCAGGGTCTGAAGAACTGCTTCATCGCTGCGGCGGGATTTGTGTCGTTGACTTGCACGTTCACGTTTCTCTCGATGGTGGTGTTCGGCAAGAGCTTGCGGAGCTCCTCTAAGAACAAATGCCGGGAGTACGTACGTTGCCACCAGCGCTATATAGTCATTGCGACCGTGTCCGTGATTATAAATATATAAGATAGAGCGGCATGTACGCCTCATTGCAGGAAATTAGAATGTCCTACTGTTCGCTAGCTGTGAACAAATAACCGCGGCTCTGTCGTCCCCGAGACGTGGGTCTATTTACCTGTACAACGCAAACGTTATGAGAGCTGCTGTCAACACAAGGTTCAAGAACGTCTCGAATTCGGAATCCCGCATTGTTGAACATTGCGTAAGGGCCAGTCCCAGTTCCGGTGAGACCGCTGTCGGTTCAAAGCTGAAAGAACCAAATGAGATACGCCATCGACACACGGCATTGACGAACATTGACTATATGGGCCAGCCCTATTTCCGGTGAGACCGGATGTGTCAAACATTATGTATCAAGGAAGATGGAGAGTAGTGATGAGCGTTGACATTGAGTACTCCGAAGAACTTGGATGGGGAACACGTTTAGGCGGGCTGGCATCGGCCAGACCCAGCTGCGCCCCTCGCAGTACTTACGCACTGGGATTGACGGGCGGGTCGGCGGTGACCGACTGACCGCCAGTTCGCCGAGTCAATTCTACCAGTAAGATGCTATTCCGACATCTTCGGAAAGGAGGAGAGGAAGGATAAGAGGTAAGACCGTATTAGGCGAGGTCACGACGAAAAGTCCCGAGCGCGTGCTGCGCACGATCGGATGAAATGCAAGTTCTGTTACTTACCACTCGTCAAGCCAGTCATGGCTTTCCAGCTCCACTATTTCAGAGCCGGTTTCCCCATGTGCACTGTGGCGGAATTCAATTGTATTTGACTGCGGGCACCTGTGGACCATTTTGGACAGCTTGGAGAACGATGAACGAACGGCGCTGTCGATGCTCTCCACACGGCAAGGAGGCGGCACGGAATTCACGGGTTCAGATGAAGACGAATGCAAGCCACATTGACTACACACGACGGCGCCGAAAAGGCACGACTATACGGCACGGACTTGAAGTGTCTGGAGAGACGTCCGGGTAGAAGACGGCATTGAGACCGGATGCAAGGGGTTGGAACTTGGAAGGCTATTGCCACAAGCGACATTAATATTGGCGTACGTGAAATAACCGGCTTTTCGTCTGCACCGTGTCGGTCTCCTCGAATCTCAGCCGAGAAGAGATCTCACCTGAAATCCATTCCCGTTTTGTCCACTTTTCCGGCGATTTTGTCCATTTGATTTGCAAAACCTACAGGCAAGCCACGCGGGTAGCCTGTCCGAGAAGAACGGTCGCAGCAGAAGGTGATGCAGCTGGTCAGACACGCTTTCGAAGCGCATCAGGGGCGCTCTGTGCGATGCTATGCAAGGATCACTGCGGATTGCCTCCGGGGTAGCGCGAGTACTAGTATATAGAGCCCTGTCAAGATCTCCTCCATTCCCGCATCGCAAACCCTACTACCAGATATGACAATCCCGATTCCCTCCCCACCATCCTTGCCTTTCCTCGGTCATGTTACCTCCATCGAGCGGGATGTCCCTCTTCGGTCTTACCTACTCCTCGCCCATCAATATGGCGAAATATTTGAGATCCATCAGTTCTGTGAGCATTCCACCCGTGCTGTGTCTCTCATTACATTGATCATTCATAATCAAACTACAGCGAGGAGATTACTTGTGATCAGCTCGCACGAGCTCCTCAGCGAAGTTTCAGATGACAAGCGATTCTACAAGGGAATCGGTGGAGCCTTGGGCCAAGTTCGCAACGGAGTTGGCGATGGCCTTTTCACGGTACGTGATCTGTCATAATCTACGGCAGCCGCGCTCATCTATTCTCTGCAGGCGCGAATGGAGGAAGAAAACTGGGGCATTGCTCGTACGCGCGAAAACGGCTCAAAACTTGTGCTTGGCACTGACCATCGTCTGTGCAGATCGCCTTTTGATGCCCGCCTTCGGTGCGGCAGCCATCAGGGATATGTTTGATGACATGATGGACATCGCCGGGCAATTGATCACGAAATGGGAGCGGTGAGCTCGTTTCATTAGCAGGCGTTTGATCTATACCGAAGTGCGCACAGATTCGGGCCCGGCGCTGTGATCAACCCTGCCGAGGACTACACGCGACTCACCTTCGATACCATTGCACTATGCGCCATGAATCACAGGTGTGTTGGGAATTTGGATGATGACGTTTCGGTATTCACTCCATTTGATCTTAGATTGAACTCGTTCTACAGGGTAAGTGATCCCCGCACATTATTCTGACATCACCTTGCGCCGGATGTCGCTGATCGATCGACGGCTTAAAGGAGACCAATCACCCCTTCGTGCAAGCGATGGTGGACTTTCTGGTAGAGTCTGGTAGGCGTAGCATCCGCCCGGGGCTGGTATCCTCTGTGATGGGGTACAACACGAAGTACGAGAGCGACATCAAGATCTTGGCAGACTTGGGGGATGAAAGTGCGCATGTGACTTTCTGTTCCTCGGCGTCGTATTGACCATGTGGCCGTTCTATGTAGTCATTGCGGAACGCAGGGCGAACCCCATCGACAAGAATGATCTCTTGAACAAAATGCTGTTAGGCAAAGATCCCAAGACAGGAAAGGGTCTTCCTGAACAGAACATTAGGAACAACGTAAGCCCATTCTAATTGCATGCAAGTTTTCTTGCGCAGTACTCAAATAGTCCCGCAGCTTCTCACATTCCTCATCGCCGGTATGCATTATTATGATTTACAGTCTGTCATACTGATATCGATGTTTTCCATCCAGGTCATGAGACTACATCATGTATGTTTGCAGGTCCATAAATCTTGCCAATTGCTGATTTTAGAATTGTCACAGCTACGCTATCTTTCGCCACATACTATATCCTGAAGAACCCCGAAGCGGCACGAAGGGTGCGAGAAGAAGTGGACGAGGTCCTCGGTGATCAGCAGATTCAGCTAGGTGACCTGACGAAGTTGCCCTACATCACAGGTAAGTATTCGCATACATGCAATTAGTAAACACAGACGCTCATTTTTCGATAATCCGCATAGCCTGCATACGTGAAGCTCTACGACTGGGTCCCGCGGCTCCTATGCGGTCAGTCAGCTCTTGTGAAGATACTACCCTCGGCGGCGGAAAATACGCTGTTCCAAAGGACCAGACTATTGTGGTTTGCACGGCCGCTGCGCTGCGGGATTCGAAGGTCTGGGGTGAAGACGTGAGTTCATGACATATCGTGAGCATAGATACATACTGACTACAACCCCTTTACAGGCAAATGAGTTCAAGCCCGAGCGCATGTTGGACGGGAAGTTTGAGGCTCTTCCCGTGAGTGGCACCACTGGAGAAAGATCTTGCCTATATTGATTGCCCGCTCTTAGCCAAATTCATGGCAGCCGTTCGGTTACGGAGCACGCGCGTGTATAGTGAGCTCGTTTTGCCTATGAATGGTACCTCTTTATAAGACCATTTCCAGGGTCGAGCCTTCGCGTTGCAGGAAATGACGATCGTCCTCGCGTGCATTTTCCAACGCTTCGACCTTGTTCTGAATGACCCCTCGTACGAGCTGAAACTGAAGCAGACGTTGACGATCAAGCCCATGGACCTCAATATACGGGCCATTCCCAGGAAAGGTCGTTCCGTGCCCTTGGCCATGGCGAGCTCGCCTCTTCACAAGGCCCGGTTTTGGACGGACAAGGTCCAGACCGTCAAGCCGACAGCAGGTTCGGAGGCGCTGCAACCCTTGTATGTCCTGTATGGCTCGAACACTGGCACATCCGAGACGTTCGCGCAGCGGGTAGCGAGCGATGCGGCAGCTCATGGTATGTCCTTGCTAAATTTCATCCACAGCTACTAAGCTGCAACAGGTTTCCGTGCTGCAATGGGCACTCTGGATTCCTTCACTGAGAAGTTGCCCAGTGATGGGCCTGTCATCGTTATCACCGCCTCGTTCGAAGGTAAGAAGCCTCTCTGACTGATCCGTGGTATTGCATATGAACGCCCTGTCCGCGCAGGCGAGCCTGCTGATAACGCGGCACACTTCGTGGAGTGGCTCAAGAGCCTCAAGGGCAAGGAACTGGCGAACGTGAGCTATGGTGTATTCGGCTGCGGGAATCGCGACTGGGTCCAGACCTACCAGCGTATACCCACTCTGATTAATGGCGCGCTGGGAGAGCACGGTGCGAGGCGATTGATCGAATGCGGAGCAGGCGATGCCAGTTCGTCCGAGTTCTTTGAGACCTTTGACGCGTGGGAAGCGAAGATGTGGGAGGTCATTTGTGAGGTGAAGAGTGAATTTCCAGATCCGCGTGAATGCATTCAACTAACATCGCTGCGTTCTTAGGAGTACAAGACGGTGAAGGGCCAAGAGCATGACGCCGCCAAAGCTGGAAGCCTCGAGATCAAGACCGTCGATGCTGGCACGTACAGAGCATCTGTCCTCAGGCAACCTGACACCGCTCTGGGAACCGTCGTGGAAAACAGACTCCTGACGGCACCTACTGCTGCACCAAAGAGGCACATTGGTGAGAGGATTTACGTACTTTGACACTTTGACATGTTCGCAGACTAAGCTTGGCTACAGTGTTCGAGCTACCAGAGGGTATGGCAGCGCACACCGGAGACTACCTGGCGATGTACGTTTTCATCGTGCAACATAACTTCGTGATACTGACCTTTATGGGTCTGAGTAGTCTGCCCTCCAATCCGCTGCGCGACGTCCACAGGGTCATATCCCGCTTCGGCCTATCCGCTGAGCAGGAGGTGCGTTACTCGCCGATATCAGCATGTTCGCTTGTTTCTGATAAAAAGTACAGATCGGTTTGTCGTCCGCAGGGCCTACTCCATTGCCCGTAGATCGGCCTATCAGCGTCTCTGCCCTTCTCCTAGGTTACGTGGAGCTCTCTCAGCCAGCGACTTCTCGCGATCTCCGTATCCTCTCGTCAGCTGAGAATGCTCCCGTTGAGATTCTAAACGAGCTCTCTTCCGCATACGCAGACAAGGTACTCGCGAAGCGGCTCAGTGTGTTGGATTTTCTGGAACAATTCCCCGACCTCAAACTGCCTTTCGAGACGTATCTGCAGATGCTACCTTCCATGCGGGTCCGGCAATATTCGATCTCGTCTTCGCCTCTTTGGGATGCCCAAAAGGTCTCTCTCACCGTCAGCGTCGTGGATGCGCCGTCCATCGCAGGCAAAAAGGAGCCCTTCCTCGGTGTGGCGTCAAATTATCTTGCCGGCCTACGACCAGGGGACAAGGTGCAGATCGCTGTACGGGCGTCTTCTGCCGCGTTCCACCCCCCGTCGGATCCGATGGTCCCCATGGTCATGTTTGCAGCAGGCTCTGGATTGGCACCTATGCGCGGCTTCCTCCAGGAACGTGCGATGCAAAAGAAGGCAGGTCGCGAGGTCGCCAAATCGCTGCTTTTCTTCGGGTGTCGCTCGCCTCAAGACGATTACCTCTATTCAGACACTGACCTCAAAGAGTGGACTGAACTGGGCGTCGTCGATGTGAGGCCAGCATTCTCCCGGTCTCCTGACGACTCCCTCGGTTGTAAATACGTACAAGAGTATGTTGAAGTTCATGTTCTTAACACCGCCATAGATGCTGATAGTGTTACAGTCGGGTATGGTTAGATCGCGATGAGATTCGCACCTCGTATGACGCCAACGCGAAGGTAAGCATCCGTACATTACCTCTCCACAGTTCCTTGCTGATGATTGCGCTTACAGTTCTACACGTGCGGAGCTCGCAAGATCGCGCAAGGCATCAACGACGTCTTGACGAAATGGATCATGGAGTGGCAAGGTGTATCCCAAGAAGAGGCCGCCGAAATGTTCGGCCGCGCTATTCAAGGCCGATATGCTACCGATATCTTCGAATGAGCTACAAAATGTCGATATCTGCGAGTGTATATGTTTCTGGGACATCTGATGCAATGTATTTGTATTTAGTCTTGATAACGAATTTTACGACGTGTTCCGAATGTTAGTCGTGTACAATTCTAGCATGCTTGTTCTTTTGAAATGGATCCAAGGTCAGCTTAGCTCGCAGCTCCTTCCAAGTAGGGGATTGTACGTTACTATATGGACCCCGGAGGTTTGACATCTTGGATATGCATTGATCAATCTCATTCTAAGCTCTTTGGGACGTACCTTCTAGCCTCAATGAGGATCAATGCTGTGCACAATTAGAAAAGGCGCCATTATGATCCAATCCCGTCATGGTCTGCTTGCTCCGAGCATCAGGTGGTACTTGATCTGCTAATGGAGATCATGGCATGAATTGTCTGGCTTCAGGACTAGGTGGTGTGGGATGCACGGCGTCAAATATTCGACTTCCTTTTGATGGGCTGGCCGGCCAGTATACGAGGGCCGAATATATGCCTCGTGATTGCAGCCTGAACTGGAGAGGGTGAAGACAAATCCGGTACGCCATTCCGCGAGGGTGGTGGGCCAGGGTGGGCCCATGGCTCTGCGACCATGAGACATTTGCCATTGCGAGTTCCCGATTAAGGGCGACAGGTACGGCATGACAGGGGGAGCAACCGAAGAGTTATCGTTCATGATCTGAAAGTGAGGCTTCTAGCACGGCATTGAGCCTTCTGAGGCACTAGATTTTCCTCGTATACACTAGGATGCCAATCACGACTGAGCGCTGTTAGAGCGACCCTGCATGTAGGTTACCCAGGGCTCGGAGTTAGCAACTGTCAATTGGACATGTGAACATTGTACTGCACACCAGTAAGACAGTGGTTTGCTCTTTCGGGCCCTCCCAGGTCATCTGTTGTTAGGCCACGGACTTTGCACGAGATATCTATTAGGGCGCACAAAGTTCCCGGGTGTAGCAAAGGTCGGGATGAAAATTTGTGTCCGCTTGTCAATGTCGAGACGCGGCCTTTTATAAGCAGCAAAAGTCATAGAAGGATTGGGGCTTACCAAACTTATGTGCCGTCCATCAACTAGGCAGACGACAGATATGCCACTAGTCCTAAGTCGGCTAAACAATGTACGTAAAAACGAGTTCGGCAAAGTGGTTAGCCCACAAGTGGCATCGATACCGACCCAATGGTCAAGTTCGAACCTTAGTGAAACGGCAGGAAAAGACCTCGGGTACCAGATACCCCAGGAGTAGATAAAGGAAGAAAGTGATAATGTGCCACTCGCGTTGCCACCCTCGCTGTCCTTTTCATCTTCTGCACCGAGCAAGCACTCGAGTTTCTCCAAGATACCCATGGATCAGCTGTACGGAGGACCTGTGGGCCAGGCGCCGCCGGCAGTGAGCGCGAAGAGACGCTCAAAGCGCCTAACTCACGCAGGCTACCAGTTGATTGACGGTGACCACTCAAAGTTCGCCAGCTCACATCATAACCCTGCTAATCCTCGTACACACAGAGCTCTATGCGATTGACCAAAATCCTCATCTGGCAAAGAGAAAGGAAGTCGCTAAGCAGATCAAAGCGCTCCCAGGATGCTACCATTACACGGTAGAGAAGCTCTCGCTCGTGTTGTATCAAAGGCGAAAGGCGGACGCCGCAAAGGGACAAGGGCAAAGCGCTTCAACATCGCATTCAGCTAAGACAGCTACGGCGAGCGTCGACATCTGTGTGTACCTCCCCAATATCTTTCTTCTGTACTCTACTCACAAACTTTGCCCCAGTATACCCTTCTTTCAGAGCCCACCCAGACACGATCCCGAAATTGGAAGTCCTAGTGACGGAGAATCCATCCGCAGCCGAGGAGGAAATCAGAATCTGGGCAAAAAGGCTCAATGTGGATCTAGAAGATGTAATGACTTGGCTAGACATGAGGACAGCAACTGCCCAAAAGGTATCATGGAAGTCATGTAACTCATTCAGTGTATTCATTGAAACAATCCTAGGAAAAAGCATCTAGTGCTGAGCTCGAGAGACCACTCCCGCATTATGTTCATCTCCCTACGCCGGGCTCTTCATGCTCTCCAGAGCCACAGGGATCACCTTCAAGACCTGAAGAGAAAGAGGAGAAGTATGCAAATGCATTGTCAAGTAATGGTGTGTGCTATGATTTAGCCGAGCACGTAAGCCTGTTACTGATGTCACTCGTGAAGTGAATCACAAACTATCCTTCTCTGCCGAACAATTGCAAAAACTTGCACAGGCAGTGCACAATGCTACCTCGGGACAAGCTGATTTTTCGGCAGTTTCTGCCGAAGAGGCTGAGAGCTTGCTCGAGAGACACGCGCAAGAGATGTCGACATTCATAGAGAGAGTGGAGAGTGGAGCATACACGCCGTGGGGATTGGAACCGTCTTTTCTGATAGAGACAGTGAAAGGCAAGAGTAAGGAAGAAGATGCAGACATTACCTAAAGGTAGTGCCATTCAGCCAGTGTCTCGTCCTTGTGGTGGCTAACAGCAATGTATGTTCATTTCGTAGATGTTTAATTTATAAACCTACAGCAAAATATTGTACTGAGATGCCATTGTAGTTGTCCACGGTGTTGATATCTGACTTGCTATGTAATGCCCTTTCCCCTTTCCTGCGGATACCATATTTTCACCTAGCTTCCCATTGTATATAAAGTTACATCAGAAATACTAATCGGAATATCTCTGGCGCAAGGCTGGAAAGAGTACTACAGCTTTGTCTTGTGCTCGTCTTCCCCTTGTCTTTCTTCTGCCCTTCGCAACAGCTTCCGCATCAACTGAAGCCAATCTTCCAGCCCGCCCTCACCGACACCATGTACCCACTTATCCGCATCTCCGATCCGCTCAAGGTCCCGCCACTCCCCGCGCAACACGTCGCGCTTGCCGTACATGTCCCTCGCCCACTGCGGCACCCGTTCTTCCACACCCGCAAACGCATGCAGCTCGTCGCGGTAATCGTACTGCTCCCCAGGCGCGAACACATGCCACCGAGACGCAATGTGCAAGTCGCTGTCTCCGACGCGCGTACGCAGCTCCTCGTACCGCGAGATGACCCCGACCGCCTCCCGCGTCGGATCCAGGATTTCCGGCTCCGCGAAGGCCTTGATGACCGCGCGCATCTGGGCCTCCATCAGCGGCAGCGGGGCGACGCCCTTCAGGACGCCGAGGAATGCGAGTCGCGTGGGTGGGAAAGAGAGCGATAGCGGGAATAGGTGTCTCGTGAGAGGGAACACGTGGTACGAGGAGTTGTACAGCATCGAAGGGAGCGGCGGCACGGGCGGTGGAACCACAAGCCGCAGGAGGTGAGGTGGGAAGAAGGGGAGGTGGTGCTGGTAGCCTGTGGCGAGGATGCAGTGGTCGATCCCTGTCTCGACGGTCCCGTCTTGGAAGAGCACGCGGCCCTCCTCTACATCCAGGAATTCGGCGAGACGGCCGCGTCGCTTCAGCTTTCCACCGTCGATGTCCTCTGGGACACCGGCAGAAACGGAGTGTATGATGACGCTTGCGGCGCCGCGCATTTCGTTCGAGATGTCTTGGCCGCTCGGACCGCCTCCGACGACAAGCACGGTGTTGCCCATGTGCGTGGGGCGCCGATACCATGCAGAGTGCGTAGCCTTTCCTTTCGCAAGCCATGCACCCACGCCTGGCGTGGTGGGGTACCGTGGCAGCCTATAGTGCCCATTAGCCACGATGAGCAGGTCATAATCGTCCTCCTCGTCCCCGGTGACGCGCACTTTCCACTTCGAGATCGCGGGGTTCCAGTCGACCGCAAGGACCACGGTTTTCAGCCGTATATGCGGTTCTAGCTTGTAATGGGAGACGTAGTCGTTGAGGTATTTCTCCACGGTGGCCGCCGGAGGAAAGAGCGGCGTAGATGGAGGGAAGAGGAACGATTCGTAACACATAAGCGGGTGGGGAAGATTAGTCGTGAGCGAATCGTACAGTGGTGTGATAGGAGGATCGTCGACTGGCGGTGCAGGCACCCTTCGGGGAGGTGCAGTTAGCTATTGAGAACGCATACTCGTGTAAGACATGGAACAGCATGCTCACCAAACACCGCCCGCCTTGTCGCGCTCCTCGAATGCTGTTGGTATCCACTGTCCATTCTTGTACTGGGGTGTATCCATGATCAACTTGAGAGCAGCCAGACCGCCCGGACCTCCCCCGACGATGCATATCTTCTTGACGGCCTCCTTCTCATCGAGTCGTAACGACTCTATCGCGGCATCTAGAGGTTGAACACGTCAATATACATAAATCAGACACAGAGAGAGAGCACTGCACTATGTACTCGGAAGTAGATCCATGATCGATGGAGGCTGCGATTGGCGGACTTCAAGTTGAAACGCTGCACAGGCCTATATAGCGATACGAATGTTCCCTCGTAATTGAACTGGATATACAAGCTCAAATGCTCTGGACGAGTTGCTTGCCCTGCCGCACAAAGTCCAATAGAGTCGAGGTCAATTGGGGTTTACGTGATAGAACATCATATTCGCGCCAACGGCCGGACCCTCTCTAGAGTATGCATCAGATAAAGGCTAGGACGGTCTGGGAAGTAATCTTCTACTCGTACCAGTCGAGTCTTGACTGTCTTTCCTGCCAGATGCTGAGAGACGAGGTAGTCGTTGTAGTCATGAGTGACGACGGCGGAGGACAGCAAGATGAATTTGCACGATCTAATCACACAGCCGTGCACGACAACCACTGGCTCTACTGTATGACCCGGCCGCTCCAGTTTTATCACGATCTCAAGCTCTGCAGTGTCGCAAATAGACCTAGGGCCTAGGACAGCACCATCTGGCCCGCTGACTGATATCTAGAAGAGAACTAGCCCACTATGTGATTTCTGAACAGGCGAGACCCTCTCTAGTGCGTTTTCTCTGGCAAACCAACGTCTGACTGGAATTATACCATTGAATTTGACAGTGTTCTGAAGGGCAAACATCATCACACCTAACGTGAGTGTGTACAAGTACTATTCATGTACATGGTGTTTCCTGGGTGTCAGTAATGTCCGAGGTATGCCCCTAACATTTGCGTAGACAGCGACAGGCTGATCAGTAAACGGCGTATATGATCCTATGTGTGTGGCCCAATGGATTACATTGGCCCACATACGCAGGATCAAATACCCAATTTATCTACCCGTGGCTACAGAAGCACTAAATTTATATCGATACGGAATCATTCTGGATCACGCCTGACAGAACTACGAGCTTCGCAGAGCGTCCTGGACCGTCTTGTAACCTATCATGCTGCATGACACAGCTGGTTGTGGCCCAGAAATGTACGTCGCCGATATAATGTCGTGGTTCTCCTCTATCCCTGTGCCATGTGGGCCCTGGATCCGTATGGTACTGTTCCCGTCGATTTATCGAGAGCACACGATATCTCCGCGCCTGTATGCAGTATTCAAATTTCAAAAGTCACCGCAGTCCGACTGTTGTCGCATTTTTATAAGACTGTGAACATCGGTCCAGCTCTCAGGTGGCAGAGTTCACAAATGTCTATATTTGGAGCTTCCATGTCCCGATCAAGCAACTCTCCTGATACGTCAGGGTACATCCGGCGAACTATCACGATTGTGACAACCGATATTTGCAATTGGTTGTGCCTCCATGATTCAAACTCCATAATGAAAATTGCGTACGTCCAAGCTGCTGACAGTAGGCAGCGTCAGCGTCAGCATAAAGCTGAGGCTGACTGTTAGCTTGAACTTGGACAGATAGTCTGAACTCAAACTACAGTTGACTTAAATAACAGGGCGAATGCCCCCGACAGGCCTACACATCTCTCTTTCGCATTCCCATCATCCCTCTCTTCCCTTCCCTTTCCATTTCCCAATCTCGAGCGAGCGGAGGGGGTCTGGTGGCTCTTCCTCCATGATCATCCCACTATGCCTTCTACCCTTGAGCCCCTGCCTTCTTCGCTCGCTCTCACCCTATCTCGCAAAAAAAGAAGAAGAAAAAGGAAAAACGGTGGCTGACGAGCGTTAGCCTCGAGGAGATAGGGTCGGCCTCCCTTTCTTAATCACTTCCATATCCTATCACTTCTATATCCTCTTGTCTCCTTCGAGCTTCCTTGGATCCTTGGCTTGTGTTACACCGACAGTCATGTGCGCCCGTGCAGCCTGTTTCTCGAGGGCGGGTGAGCATCAAGCGATGTTCATCCGGGTGCGGACCTTTTCGTGGTCCTCGGGATAAGTACCTCTTGCTTCTCGGGATGCAATTGGGAAACCAACACGCGCCGAACACTTGTTCGTGATAATGTTGTAGTAGGAATAGTTTCTGCGTAGTGAATGTTGCCTTACCAGCATTCACGTTGCCTGATTTCATCGGTCCTCAGTCATGACAAAAAAAAAGCTGTGCCCTCAGCTTCGATAGTGACCAATGGGAAATCATACCAAGAAATGCTAAACAAGTGTGATGCGGCTCAACTTCACTCCACATCAAAATCGAGAGCAATCGCGCTCTGCCCATGCTCCTTCTCCCACGCTGTTTGCCAGTCCGCCAACCGTACCATCACATCAGCCCACTCAGCCTCGGTCTCAACGCCATCCAGCCACCGGTGTTCCTCTCCCAACGCCTGCACTCTCTTCCACCCTCTCGCGAGCAGCATCGAGTTGGGCCGCGCCCAGCGCCGCCAGGGCTCGACGTACTTCTTCCCGTCATTCGGGAGCACGCCCTGCTCCTTGAGATACTCCACCAGGTTGTCCTGGTAGTCCTGCGACTCCGTATCGCCGCCGACGAGCCGGTGGCCCACGAAGTACGGATCGAAGCCCTTCGCGCGCAGACTGTCCTCGCGCGCGACGAGCTCGCTCAGCATGTCCTCGCGGGACGGCAGGATGGACGCGTTCGCGATGGCGTGCGCGACGAGGAGGCTCTGCGCGATGTCCGAGGGGCAGTTCGCGATGAGCACGGGCAGCCCGATGAACGCGAGTGCAGTGGGCGGGAGGTTCGGCGCTAGGCTGAATATGTGCCGGTGAAGAGGGAATATGTAGCGGAGGTTGTTCGTGAGCGTCTCTGCGGACGTCGAGTTGGCGGTGGTGGACGGGTCGGTGAGGAGCGTCGACGCGTGCGGCGTGCTGAGGAACGGCACGCGTTCCTCGTAGCCCGTGCCGAGGAGAACGGAGTCGATGTCCGTGAGTGAGGTGCCATCCTCGAAGACGATCGCGTTGTCAGTGAAATGGGAGATACGTGGCTTCGGGACGACCTTTGCACCTGGGGTAGGCTCCTTGTCTGCGCTGATGGATTGATACGCCTGGTACGGACATCAACGTGAAGAGAGAGCCGTGCGAGCATACTGGTAAGGACTTACCACCTGCGCCAGGGGCCCCACTTGCAGAGCAATGTCGCGCCCACTTGCGCCCGCGCCGACAATGAGGACGCTTTGGTTCGCGAACCGTTCGGGCTCGCGGTAGTAAAGAGAGTGCAAGATGAGCCGTTGCGGACGACCCTCGGGTGTGTTCGCTAGCCACTCCTCCGTGCCCTCCCACGTCGGCACGTACGGGTAGTGATTGTGGCCGTTCGCCACGACGAGGTGGTCGAACGTCCGCTTGATCACGTCTTGCTCGCCCGAGTCGCCAGGGTAGGCATGCACCTCGACGTGCCAGTCGCCCTCGACACCGCGCGCATGCCACTGCGCGGAGACGACGGTGTGGTTCAGGCGGATATGCGACGTGAGGTTGTAGTGTTCCGCAAAGTCGGCGTGATACTGTTGCAGGGCTTCCCACCCCGGGAAGAGGGCCGTGCCGGGCGGGAACGTGAAGCCCGGATAAGACATGGTCGGGTGAGGCGTGTTGACGTGCAGCAGGGGATACGTCGGGGTCTCTGGAAGCTCGGGCGGGCTGGGGCTGTAGTTCGGTGGATCTGGGAGCCAGACCCCTCCGACGTCCCGTCGCTGTTCGTAGAGAATGATCTCCCAGCCGGCGCGTGTCTCCTCGGGAAGGCTCAGGATGGTCTTGAGCGCGGCCAGTCCTCCGCTGCCCGCACCCACTATGGCTATCGACTTGCTCGGACGGACCGGTGAGCTCTCAGCGGAGTGAAATCCTCCGTGGAGATCCCCGTCCTGCTGGACTGTGAAAGGAGTCCCCCATTTGTCCCAAAGAGACAGCGGGAGCAGCGACAGCACGAATTGTCCTAGGCGAACCATTGCAATTGCAAGTGGAAGACGATGTGAAGGTCAATCCAGGGAAGTCGTCAAGGTGCAAAGACCCATTTGTATGCATATGAGAACATGCCGCGACGGCGGCCACCTACAGCCTATGTTCCAGGCATGATAACTGAATAAGATTTGAATGGCTCCAGATCTCTCTTCTTCGGAGTGATATGGCGCAATCGCCCTTTTGATCTACACCATTACGACAAATGGTGAGCTCGAGCCTTGTCGACGCCGTCCGTCCGTCATGAAACTAGACAAGTCCTCCTGCATTCCTATTCGCGGATAAAGGGTTGTGGTCGAGATCAACATGAGGATTCAGAGCGGCGGTGGTGTGTAGCTATATAGACTTACCTGAATGGCTTGAGAAGGAACTTCCTTACGGCAGCCCCCGAGGCGCTTCCCTGTGAACGCAATTCACATAATTTGAAATCGGGAGCAACTGACTGGTCGGACGCGTACATCCTGTCGGATGAAATGCGGACGAACCTATACTACATACTGCTATGGCGAATATTCTTCGCATGGCGACAAACTCCCGGTGAAGCAGCTCACTACAAGGGCTCAGGCTGACTCAGTGCTACGACATGAAGAACTTTACGTATGTTGTCTATATCTAAGAAACCTGTAGAGAGAAAGTAATAGATATATAGCAGTACTTGCGGCCGCTCGCCATGCCGACTCCTTTCACCAGTCGGACCAGTCCTTCAGAGGAAGCTCACTGTAAGAGGCTCTTGGGAATTGTCATGGGCGTTTTGTCGGAGATTTCCAGACCGGTTTGCAATGGTTTGTAATGGCACTCAACGTCTAAGTGTTTTCGGCTCGATTGCAATTCATCACAATCACTGTGACGCCGTTGCAATGCCATTGCAATGCCATTGTAATGACCGTGATGACTTTATAAGGCAATTGTAATGGAAATTCGTGCTCAAAATGAGTCACAATGTCACTCAATGTTATCGCAATATTTCGAGATTGCAATTGACGCAGGAAACTTCCGACATTGTTACCCCGCATTACGCGTTACCATTTAGTCAACTCACCACGCTTGATTAAGCGCTCGTATCTAACGGGCTCTTTCGTCCGTCAGCGCGTGAACGCCGAATCGATGCACAGGATGGTTGTTTGTTAAATTGTTTCAATCGCAAATGCAGAGCCCACTCGAATTAAGTTTTACGCAATTGGGAAGTCGCATTTATATCCGCTACAACTTCTATAGCAATATTCATCCCGACACGTTTTTACTTGTAATTTAACGTCATATATTGAACGTTACTTGAATGCTTTGGGTAGTCCATGACCGACGAATATCGAACCGTTCTTCTCTGGACCTGTGAGAAAGTCAGCCACGCCTTTCCGAGCGCGTTGATGACAGTGATGACGTACTGACGTTTTCGCGTTCCTTCCTTTTCTAGTAGGCCTCCTTCCCGTTTCAGCACATCCCCTTCGACAAGGATTCACGATTCAAACTCAACTGGATCTTCTGTCGATCCCGCTGGGCGCGGTATATAAAGAGCCCCCAACGAGCTCGTCATCTATATATCTTTCCCATCTTCCACATCCTTCCGGGGAAGCTTTCAGACCTCATCCTAGTCATGGTGCAGGAAAGGGTCCCGCCATTCGCTTTAGAGAATGGACCGTATAGAAGGGGTCGCACGCAATGAGAAACGAGCGTCTCGGTGAGATATTAGGTTTTTGAGCGGCCTGAACCCAAAGTTAAAACTTCTGCATTTCTCCTGCCACCATGCATTCATGATGGGATCGATGAGGCGCGGCCTGTCCAAGCATCCGTCGCTCGTCATTCTCTTTGCCACCTCGGACAATGGCAGATGTCTCTGCGTGTGCGACACGATCGGGCCCAGCCTCCATATTTCTGGACCTGGGTCGCGGCGACTGACCCCCTCCGCTGTTGCCTGCCCTGCATACACGGGCCTTCATGCGTTCCGTGGGATGGGCATGTCAACCCCCGTAGCCCTGATATGAGCGTCGCATTGCGCAAGGAGGATGCTTATCGTGAGGGACAAAGCCAGAGAAGTATTTGATCTATATAGGTGAGCACGCCAAACAGGAGGGCATGACGGACGAGGAAATTCATCATGGCGGAAAACCCCTGTAGCAGTGAGAACGACGATGACATGTTCGAGCGCCAGAATCATCCGCGGACGGCGCATCGGCTGTTAGCCAACACACAAGACTGCAGGCACAACGTACACAGATGCGGTACAGAAAGACACACACTAGTAACAAAGTAAAGGTGCGCTTATTGGTAGCGGATTGCAGCGTGAGGACAGACGTCATTGCGCAAGTACGTTTGCAGCGAAAAGCTGTGCACGGAGTTAACGACAAGAGGGAACAGCCGACTGTTCGGTTCTGGGAACGATATGGTGCGAGCTTAGTAGTCTGAAAGATGCGCGACGGGGATTGAAAAGAATCTCGCATCTCTGCCTCGAGGCGAGAGGTATTATTAGTCGTGGCCGGAGATGGTGTAGTAAGTCCCCTTCAGCGATATGGGAATGGCAGTTACTTTGACGTTGGTGTAAAGTACTCGGCTGGCAGGCGGAGAGGGTGAGCATGCGAGGGGGCGGGCGGCGGGCGCAGCACACACCGTCACCGGTCGCGGGCGCTGTGGTGTGGCGTCAATGGATGATGCGTGACGTCGGTGCCTTGGAGCTATGCCCAAAACGGCAACCAGACTGCATCGGACTTCGCTCGCGGCCACTTGCAACTCTGCGCGTGGATTGGGGCCGTCATTTTTGCTCGCGACGCTGTCAAAGGCGCCAGCATCCGTTCCTTACCGTGGATACTTTTCAAGGTCATTTTAAAACAGCTCTGCTCCTTCATACGCTTATCTTGTTTTTGACCAGTTCCCACACCCGCTCCTCCTTTTCTTCAAGTTCACGACCTGGTCACGATCGCAACACCTCTGGCGACAGTCGCCCATCATGTTAGTATACTTGACTAACGTTGTGTCTGGCTTCAGTCTGAGCAGCACACTCTTGAGCAGGTCGAGTTCCGGCATATCAGATGCATCCAGTTACTCTACCGCCACTTTTGTCACCGCCATCGTCTTCAACTCGGCTGTTTTCGGTGGCGAACTCGCTGCCTTCACACTCCTTAGACCCTACTTCCCCGCAATATACCAACCGCGCACGTATGTTCCGCCAGAAAAGTGAGTGATTACTCTATTTTCGACCACCCCTTGTTGTGAAGACCGGTGTCGTGGACTGAGGTGTTTCTGCATTCGCGAGGAGGACGACCGATGCACTGGCTGAATCGCTTGCTGACCCCTTTTCCCTACAGACAACGCGCGTCCATCCTCACACACAACATTTTCCTATGGCCCTACGCCGTCTTCATGTCAGACTATCGCGCCATCAAAGATGTCAACGGTCTCGATGCGTACTTTTACGTGCGTTTCCTGCGGATGATGATCCGTGTCCTCATCCCTATCTGGCTCATATCGTGGGTCATCCTCCTGCCCGTCGATTCCGTCGGGACAACATCAGGCACCAGCGATGGTCTGACCCAGTTTGAGTTCGGCAACATCGGCAAAGGGCAGCAAGCACGCCTATGGGCTCACCTTGTTCTCGCGTGGTTGTTCACTGGTGCGTCTGCTCACACGTTGTGTGGGTCGTAAAGCTGACCCGACTGGGATAGCGTGGTTATGCTACAACATCCGCCACGAGATGTCCCACTTTCGTCACAACACGCCAGCGCTGGCTAATCGATCCTGCGAACGCGTCTTCAGCACAGGCTAACACCATTTTGGTTACGGGCGTGCCCCAGCGATACCTGACAGAGGCTGCGCTTACAGCCCTCTTCTCGCATCTTCCCGGCGGCGTGGTGAAAGTTTGGCTGAACCGGTGAGTAATTGAGGATCATATCAGTCGTGGACGTAACCGAGACAATCTGGGCGAATAGTGATCTGAAGGAGATGCCGGACCTGCACGAACGTCGTGTGGCGGCCTGCAAGGTGCTTGAATCCGCCGAGACTACGCTCATGAACACAGCCATCAAGCGCCGCAACAAGCAGCAGAAGAAAGCAGCAAAGGCAGCCAAGAAAGCCGCCAAGCACGGCGGCGGAGACGGGCTCGGTGACAGAGAGCGTAACTACTCGAGTGATGGACGGCCGCTGACCGATCCCAGTCTCGTGGATGCGGAGCGCGGCGACATCACACTTGCAGAAACGCTCGTCCCGCGAGAGAAGCGGCCGACTCGCCGCCTTCCTCTGCTCTCCTTCTTGCCGTCGCTCCCGCTGGTGGGCAAACAGGTCGACGCCATCGACTGGGCCCGCGAGGAGATCGTCACGACGAACGCAGCACTACGAGAGAGTCGACGCCGGCTAGCGCGCGAGGTCTTCCGCACGACCTCGCGGGCCACCAACGGTCGGACGCAGGAGGAGAACTACAACGCGGACCATCCGGACACGATGAAGCCGGACCCGGACAGCCTGCAGACGTACCCGCCGCTGAACTCGGCGTTCGTGCTGTTCGACCAGCAGATCGCGGCGCACCTGGCGGCGCAGTCGCTGACGCACCACGCGCCGTACCGGATGGCGGAGAAGCAGATTGGCGTGGCGCCGGACGATATCATTTGGGGGAACCTGAACATGAACCCGTACGAGGCGAAGGTGCGCACGGCGATCGGGTGGGGGATGACGCTTGGCTTGATCATCCTGTGGGCTTTCCCTGGTACGTGTTATTTGTGTCGCGCCTCACGCCGAGTGCTGACTAAATTTGGTGGATAGTCGCCTTCATCGGTATCGTGAGCAACATCCACTCGCTCTGCGCGACATACACTTGGCTCGCGTGGATCTGCAAGCTGCCCCCCGTGATCGTCGGCATCATTTCCGGTATCCTTCCTCCGGCCCTGCTGGCGGTCCTCATGATGCTCCTCCCGATCGTGTTGAGGCTAATGGCACGGTTCGAGGGCATGACGACGCGGTCGGAAGTTGAGCTCAGTCTCATGACGCGCTATTTCCTGTTCCAGGTCATCGTAAGTCGCTCCTTCGCTGCTACTCATGATAACGGGGATAACTGGGCTGATAATGTTTCTAGCACTCATTCTTGATTGTCACGCTGAGTTCAGGTCTCATCGCTGCGCTGCCGCAGCTGCTCGAAAACACGAGTCAAATTCCCTCGATCCTCGCGGATAATTTGCCCAAAGCATCGACTTTCTTCCTTACGTGCGTCGTTCTTGCTTGAGTGTTGATGGCGATGATATTGACGTACTGTTTGCAGCTACATCCTCTTACAAGGACTGTCCGGGACCGCCTCGGGTTTCCTTGCGATCGTGCCTCTTGCGATCTACTACGTCAAGCTTTACCTGTCAGGTAGCACGCCGCGCTCGATCTACAAGATCAAGTACACCCTTCGGTCCGTGCAATGGGGAACGACGTTCCCCGCCACTACGCTTTTGGTCGTTATCAGTACGTCTCTCATGTTGAGTCTCCATCTATTGTCGCGCTAATTCAATCGTCTTCCCAGCTCTGGCGTACAGCATAATCTCGCCCATCATCAATGGTCTCGCCGTCGCGTCGTTCTTCCTCTTCTACCAGATGTGGAAGTATCATTTCCTGTGGCAGCTCGGCCAGCCACGCGCGACCGAGACGGGTGGGCGGTTTTTCCCGATGGCCATGCAGCATATCTTTGTCGGGATATACCTGCAACTGGTCTGTCTTGCGGCACTGTTTTTCCTTGCTCAAGGAGAGGATGGGAAGGCCAGTGCCGTGCCGCAGGGTGCGCTGATGGTGGTTTTGATTGCATTTACTGTGCGTGTGATTGTAGTCTCAATGTTGGGATATACGCTGAAGGCTCCTCCGTGCCTAACAGATCTTTTTCCATATCATCGTCAACAATTCGTATGATCCCCTGATTAAGTACCTCCCATTAACGCTGGCGGAACAAGACATCGAGATCAATGACCCCACACGCGAAGGAACGGAGCAGGCGTTGGCCGATAATGCATCTGCCAACAGCGCGGAGGAGGCGCAGCAGGAGAAGCGTAACGGAAAAGCTCCGCGCTCAAGATCGCAAAGTATCAATACAGGGAAGGGGCGGGTGGTCAACACTGAGGATGTGGAGATGGGCACTGTGGAGGGTGCGGCGGACGAGACGGAAGACAGCATCCGGGGAGTGGACGAGGAGGCGGGGCCGAAGGACTTTTATCATCCGGCGAGTGTGGAACCGCAGCCGACGATCTGGATGCCACAAGACCCATTGGGTCTCTCCGAGGCTGAGGCGGCGGCGAACAAGGAGAGAGGTATCAAGGTGTCGCTCGCGGATGCGGTGATGGACGACAAGGGGCACGTTGACATTACGGGAGCGCCTCCAGAGGACTAGGCAGCGGTCCTTATGGGCGTGTCTGTGTGTGGACGAGAGGTGAGGCGGCTCTCTCGCGTGTGGGTTGCGCTTTCTTGTCTGCTTTCTTTTCTTTTGCTTTGATCATTGATAGAGGCTCGAGACTGATATATTGGGCCACAAGGAGACGTATCCGTTGTGTATTAATGCCTGCTTGACTCTACTGGATTCTTTCTCCTTCCTCCCTGCATATGCACCTCTCGATACCCTTACCTAGTTCAGCACACTCGCTACGTACCGTACTATTGCAATCCGCGTGCGCAGGATTCTCCTTTCATATGTAATTGTACTGCTGCTAGTTATCAGCATCGTCATCCGTGTAATCGTCGTTAGCAAAATATACCCTTTCTATCTTCCCCTGCGTGGTATCGAAACGTGCGCAATACGTCCCTATAGCTAGAGTCTACGTGTGCATGCTTTTGGAATTCTTGCATCCTCAGCTGGAAAACGTTCAACCGGTTGTATAAAGCATTCCCCGCGAGCTTTTCTTGGGGCATCCTGAGTAGCAGCATAAGCCACTTATGGAGGTGATTCAAGAGGACAACCAGTCTGCACCGCTATGCGCGCCTTATACACCTGCCAGCCGAAAGACTGCGCGGTGCCTCGGTACTGCCCCATGGAACCTACTCGAAACCGCCACAAGCTGACTGTACAACGCCGAAGCTTAAGGGCGTCCAGCTATTCCCGAACTCCCCCAAACTTATCTCACCATTCAAATATTCACGATCCATAACCATCTGCAGCAATTGGTATATTGGACCACCACCAGGCCCTCGAGCTCCTCCTTCCCTCCTGCCGCCACCGCCACTACCGCCTTCTTCGCCCGTCACCGAGTCACGCCTCGAGCCCCCGCCAGCACTGAGTATCGAGCATGTCCACCGGAGGCCTGCCCCTGCTCAGCGGGCCGCCGCCACCCGAGTACAACGAGAGCGACCAGTCGTGCCGCAAGTGCGATAAGGAGTTCAACATCCTCTTCGCGCGCGCGCGGAAGTGTAACCATTGCGGTGCGTCCTGGGCGTGGCCGTGGCAGCGTCAAATGTGAATCGTGGTGGACATTGAACTCGGTCGTTCGACAGGCTATCAGTACTGCCATTCGTGCACGGACTTCCAGGCCCTGCTGCCCCGTACGGGGACGGAGTCGGGATACGACGTCGTCCCCGTGTGCGCGTTCTGCATTGATAATTTGACGAGTGAGTGGGCCGCAGCGTGTGGGCTTGCGGGCTGTATTCTTCCGTCGCACTGGGTGGCTCATGATGCTAGCGTCCAGTCACGGCGGGAGGCAAGGGCCATCTCAGATCGCTCCCGCTGGCGAGGCTGAAAAAATACGCCAATGCATATAACATCAAAGTCAGCGGAGTCTTTGAAAAGGACGACCTGATCGACACCCTCATAGCAGCCAGGGTGAGTCGAATCTGCCGTGGTCCGCATGCCAATGAGCCTGATGTGAGTGTTAGGGGCGTAATGGCTGTTTGCCCCGCGCGAATGAGGTATGTCTTCGTGGCAGACGTCTCACCATAGCATTCACACAATACGCGCCACACAGGACTTCTACAGAAAGTACTCCGTACCGAACCGACGCAGCAATCGCCCGCGAGGGATCTTCACCCGCGCAAGAGGCCCCGAGCGTCCCCCGCACCAGCCCCCTCCTCCACAACAGCAACAACAGTACCAGGCCCGCCAACGCACGACATCTGGTCCCAGCAGCTTCCCAAGGCCAGATCTCGATCCGCAGAGGCTGCGTCGGCAACAGCAACAGCAGCAGCAGCAGCAGCAGTCTCGCTACGCCTACCCGCCACCGCCACCACCACCACGAGCGCCCCAGCCTGAATACCGACCACGCCCCTCGCAGCCACCGCCAGCCAATCCGGTGCACCTGAATGTTCCTGGCGGGGGCGCACAGGGACGCGGACGCGCGCGGGCAGCGTCGGCTGGTTCGTCGCCGCGTATGACGTCGCCCGCGCCGCCGGTCCCGACGCTCGACGAGCTGCTGCAGATGTCCGACGACGAGGTGGCGCATTTGTCGATTGGGGCGCTGAAGGCGGTGTTGTTCCAGAACCATGTGAACGCGCGGCTGGTGGTGGAGAAGGGGGAGCTGGTGGCGAAGGTGCGGACGCTGCTGGAGGAGGAGCGGCGGGAGCGCGAGCGGCATGCGTGGGAGGCGGAGGAGGAGCGGGAGGTGGAGGAGGCGGCGAGGAGGGAGGTGGAGGAGGCGGTGAGGCGGTCGAGAGAGGAGGCGGAGGAGAACGAGAGGCGGGCGCAGGATGTGATGGAAGTCGACACGGATACGGACGATGCTGGACGGCAAGGGGACGCGGAGCAGGAGTTCCTGCATGTGGACGAGGACGAGGGCGCAGAAGGCTCTCACCCTGAGGTGCAGGCTGATGTGCATATGCAGACGCACGAGGGCGTGACTCATGAAGCCTCGCCGCCGCCTCCCCCTCCAAAGCGGGCTCCTTCGCCTCCTCCTAAGGAGCTCACACCCAAGGCTCAGGCGATGGCATCCCGCCTCGAGCGCACCGGACTGTGCGTGATATGCCAGGACGAAGAGGCCAATATCGCCATCGTCGATTGCGGGTGAGTGAATCTGTCATTGGCTGCCATGACGGATGCTGATGTGCTCACCGTGGCATTTAGACATCTGTGCTTGTGCCGGCCGTGCTCAGAGCTGATCATGAAGGGCTCGCGAGAATGCCCACTGTGCCGAACGCGCATCGTCACCGAGCAACGCCTGTTGCGGATCTTCAGGACGTGACGCTCGCGGGCTGCCTCACCTTTTTCGTTGTCTTGGTCTTGGGTCGATGCTGATATCCTGCAGGCTGACGGTGCTCTGATTGTTGTACTCGTGTGTAACGCAATGTATTCCGTACTAATGTTAATCCAGACAGATTTTGTATGCCATACTGATTGCCTTACCCTCTGCCCTGCTAGCTCTGGATCATGTTGTTGGTTTCACTCCTGGACGCCAGTCTTCCTGGGTGCCAGTTTCCAGATATCAACAACAGTATTCAGAATGATAGGCGATGACCAGCGCCCCAAAAAGAGTGCAGGTAACGTTGGAAAGGTCGTCGAGTTGATGACGTTGATCATAGCACAGGCGAGAGAGCGGCGGTCTCAGGCAGAAGACGGGGTGAGATGGAGGATTTAAAGAGGGGAAAAGTTGGCTCAACTCGAAGGCGCGAGCTCGAGGGCGCCCTTTTATATGTTGACAGAAGCATGGGCGCCATGCCGTCGAGAGTACGACAGGAATTGAATTTGACAACCATACGCAAATGGAAGAGATGCTGCTATATGCGGCAATCACTGGCGCTGTGGGGTTGTCTCTGCGGGCTCGTGGACGCCCCGACGTCCTATTTGCTGCCCATGGGTCCCGCCGCCCGAGGTTAGTCCTTTCTGGCTATAGAGAGAGCTAGAGAAAAGGAAATTTCCGTCTTCTCGACGTGCCCCATGCGCTTCCCCGATCGAGAGGCTAGAACTGTCTCTGCTGAATTTCTACTTACGGTAACTCGACTACCGGATTTGGAGCAAACTCGCAGGGGATTGCAGTCATTTATGACGGCGATATTAAGTACATCGCGTTAAAGCACTGGTCATTGTCGTCAAAGGACTTGGACGATTGTATGCACTCTACTGCATTCCTGACGCCGCTCCGTTTCACCGCAAGGATCACGAGAACGCTTCTGAATTTTGCCTCTGTGTAAGTTGGCAGACACAGCAGGCTGACAAAGACCAGTACGATGCCGACTCATTCCAAACGATGATTTCATAGCTGCATCGTCTCCACCCGTCTCGCTGTGGATCCAAGCCGTCACCAACCCGCGCCCACGGGGACGAAGACACGCAAACAAAATAACCGCGATCAATCTTTGTCAGTCCTCGATCGAATGATGTCAAATTCGCGGCGTGCGTTCGGAATCATGCGTTAATCATGGGTGGAGTTGAGTCTGTCATCCGTCTATCTCAAGACTCGAGAATACAGCTGCTTAGTGATCCATGTTCGGTGCCGTGTGGTCCCGAGTGTAGCATCCCGCCAGAGACTTCGCTAGAGGGATTCAAGCTGTACTGAACGATCATCCAGAGGAGACTTGACGGACGTTACTAATAAATGCACCTACTTACAGTACTTCAGGCCTGGCACCCTCATCACGTATGACGTTGAAGGAAGGGTTGCAGCTGGGATTCTCTACCTCCGCCTCCGTCGCCTCCTCCGTTACCGTCCGTCGATGGCCAGGACCTTGGCCGGGTTGCGGCGGGGCGTGGCGGCAAGAGTTCTCGAGCTCCAACTGCAGACGTCAGTCGTCCAGGAACAACGGAACTACCTACATGACCCAGCCTTGCGATAGCTCCTGCCGATGGCTGGTGTGCGAGACTTCCGAGATGCGCTATTCCGCGTCCCTACGATAGCATCTACGGTTTTCAAGCTCGCAGAAAGACTCGGTTGTGAAAGAGGTACGGTAGAGCAGAACGATGCAATCAATGTTGCGCGCAAGTTGCGCGCCTCGCGCAAAGTGATTCAATAGAAGTCACGTGGATTTCCAAATTCAGGAGTTTCAAGATGAGGTGGATGCCCCCCAGACTTTCTCTGTCATTTCAGGCTTAGTGAACGTGTCTGCTGTCGAGAGCTCTGCCGTGCATACAACATTCAAGTCTAGTCATCTTCATAGTTATCCTCAAGGTGCAGTCTCGAGACCCGTCGTCGAGGCCACCGACATAGGGGTTCCTGAGGCCAGAAGGGCCTACTCTGGCAGGTGGTCCAACGCGCAGCGTCAATTGCAGCTCTCGCCCTGCCTGGCCTTCTATCCGTCTTCAGGGATTGGACGATTGCGGGCAAGATCCTCTGCTAAGAACAAGATATGCTACGGGACGTAAGAGCGCATGAGCGAGGCTCGGCCAGGCAGGCGGCGAGGTCTTCCGCATGAAGATTTGAATTACTCCAGAGCGAGATTTGAATTGCTCCAGAGCCGCATGCCGTGTTCTCTCGTCGAAAATACGCCCCATCGGGAGACCCGGATTGACTGGCAACTCCGACCGCTGAAGCCTTGCATCACGCTTTCCCAGATGCTCCTCCGGATGCAGGGCGGCAAAACTGCGCCCCGCCCACGGGTATAAAGGTCACAGCGGACGCTGCACCTCTTCCCCCATAAATTCCACACATACACACACCGCATTCTACAACTCATCACTACACACTCGCCTCTTCTCTACGATCATGTCTCCCCACTTCAAGATCCCCAAGACCCAGAAGGCCGCCATCGTCGAGTCCACCGACGCGCCCCTCAAGGTCGTGGACGACCACCCCGTCCGGCAGCCGTCCGAGCTCAAGCCCGGCGAGTGTCTCGTCCGCCTCGAATGCAGCGGCGTGTGCCACACGGACCTGCATGCGCGGAAAGGTGACTGGCCTTCGCCCGCAAAGCTCCCTCTTATCGGCGGTCATGAGGTGTGTCGGTGGTGCATCCCCAGTTCTCTCCGCGTCCCCTGACCTCGCCCCTCGCACCCGCACAGGGCGTCGGCCGCGTCGTCGCGATCGGCGAGCACACGCAGACCGGCAACATCAAGCTCGGCGACCGTGTGGGCATCAAGTGGCTCGCGTACTCGTGCTTGGACTGCGAGCAGTGCAGGAAGGGCGTCGAGCAGAGTAAGCGCCTGTGACGTCATGTGTCGGTGGTCACGTTTCTCAATTCCACCCTTAGGCTGTACCAAGGGACTGACGAGTGGCTTCACCACCGATGGTACCTTCTGTCAGTATGCCGTCTCGTGGACCACCCATGTGACCCCCATCCCCGAGAGCATGGACAGCTTCGAGGCTGCCTCTATCCTGTGTGCTGTGAGTATCTCCTAACCACTATCTACTCTCGGACGGCGTGACTGACATCAATACAGGGACTCACTGTCTACCGTGCGCTCAAGTACTCACAAGCGCATATCGGTGACTGGGTGGCTCTTCCCGGTGCTGGCGGAGGTCTTGGTCACCTTGCCGTCCAGTACGCCGTCGCCATGGGCCTTCGAGTCCTCGCGATCGGTACGCATCTCCCCTTACCGCTACGTACGTGCTCTCAACGAACATATCCACAGACACGGGCAAGGAGAAGAAGGATCTGGTGATGAAGCTCGGCGCCGAGCGCTGGATCGACTTCCGCGAGACCAAGGATCTCGTGAAGGACATCATCGACGCGACCGGCGGCCAGGGCCCTCACACTGCCGTCGTCACCGCCGCCACCGGGGCTGCCTACGCACAGGCCATCGACTACCTCCGCCCGGGAGGCACCCTCATGGTCGTCGGTCTCCCCGCGCACGCATCCCTCAGCGCCGACATCTTCTTTACCGTCACGAAGAGCATCAGCATCCTCGGCTCGTACGTAGGGTGAGCAGCTTTTGATTTTGATTTTCTTGTCCTGAACAGCATGTGCTCATTGGGACATGTGCTCGCTAGCAACCGCCAAGACGCACGGGAGTCGCTCGAGATCGCGGCGGCCGGCAAGGTCAAATGCTTCTACCAGCGCCGGCCGTTGTCCGCGCTCGCCGAGACGTATGAGGGTCTCGAGAAGGGCGAGGTCGTCGGGCGTGTTGTCCTCGACATGCAGACCGAATAGGCGAAGCGACGAAAATCAGGCTTCGGTGCTGTGTAATTGTATCCGCGCGCACGTGCAATTAATTCTGTAGCATCAGACCCCTCGGACTTGTACACTACGAAAAACCCGCTGTCCCATCACTCCTGTACCGTGACGTCGTAGACGCATTGTAGATGCCCATGCCTAGTGCGATGGGCTAGCAGCAAGCTGTTACGAATAAATCCGCTTATAATTCTCTTTCTGTGTGGTGACGCTGCTTGAGCTTGACTGGATCGTTTGCCTCCTTCATTTGAGATGGGGTCTTGCATCGGGCAGGAACCGATCTCCTTTTGGAGGCCGCAGCAGTCACACACATGTTTGCTATGCATAGCCCTCGTGTGAGGCAGTTTGAAGACCTACATTTTAGTTTCGTACGACACCCAGCCAGTGCACATGATGGCGGGGTACACATACTACGATACCTCCTACCGCTATCCAAAGCCGCACTGGCAGCTGTGAGCACAGGGTCGTCATGACCATGCATAGTGAAGAAACATATTTGATTGCTAAGAGGACGTTCATATCTGATACCGGACAGGGCATTACATATACAGCGTGCTACTCAGGACTATCCAGATTACATAGATAGCTGCCGTCCGTTCACAGCCAGGGACATACTATACTGTGGACACATAAATCAGTCCTCGCCTACATATTCCTATTCCTGCAACAAAAAACATACCGTCGTCTACCGTGCTACAGTGCTGGCAGGCGGGATATCCGGATTCGAGGACAGGAGACTTGTCACCTGGTCCCAGTTTTCCTTGAATTTCGCATTATGGACGATGCCGATGGAGCGGAGATTGGGCATCAGATCGAGCAGAAACGCAGCCACGTACTGCGGCTTCTCAGCAATGGACGAGCGACCCACTCTCAGAACCTCGACGTTGAAATTACGCTGACCATAGCCCGGTTCTTCCTCCGAACGCGACGTACGAGACTCTGTCTGTGAAGCGTCGATCTCCAAGTCTATATCCGTCAGGTCGGGACAGTTCCTGGTGAGGTGGGCGACGCCCAGGAGGGTGACGGTAGGGTGGAAGAACGGCGTTCTGCTGCTGTTCGGACCTTTGATTGAAAAAGTCTGCAGCCGAGGCCACGCCAGGGCGATGCCCTTGAGATCCTTATCCTCAAGCAGTATATTATAGCCCACGTCGATGGAGAACTCCTGCATATTAATGAAGGAATGCAAGGGCCACAAAGATATTGACAGCGGGTCTGGGCTGGACTCTTCCACTGTAATCTGTACGGAAACCAGCGTGTCGTGAGAACAACTCCCTTCGAGAGCCTCCAGAAGTTCTGGGAATGAATCCCGCGACCCTTGCAAAGGGTCGATCTTGACCCTGCGTAATTTATTGAAGCGGGATGTTCGGAGAATCGCGGCGCCGGTTTGCATATGTTCGAGGTCCAACGACAGGTATGTCAGAGCACCAAAGGCAAGAGGAGCAGTCGTAAACATTGGATCCGGGAACACCTCGGTCTCTAAGCTATCTACGCCCATGAGCGATAGGCAGGCCAGAAGAGGCAAGTCCACTAGTTCTTCCAGGAGCTGAGAGAGCGTAGCCGTGCTACATACACAGGCGAACGAAACGAGGTCGCTCAGACCTCGCAGCATCCCGGCCGGTACGGGGAGCACACTGTCGCCAAATCGAGTGGCCAGGTTGAAGTTGAGCGCGAGGTTCCGCACGCGGGGGATGAGGCGCGGCAATTGCGTCATGAGGAGATTGGCAGATGGGTCGTTCACGGGTGGGGACAACGTCACGTCTGTCAGTCTAGGCGAGAGCAGCATGGCGGTGCTGAGGGCGAAGTCGGCATACCGAACATGGTCCCAGTGCCATTTGAGCATACGAAGATTAGGTAGCAGGTGTGGGGTCGACCGATACGCGCTAAGTGCTATGTAAACCTCACCTGTCAATTCGACATCATTGGTCCCATTGAGTCGTGCCGGGACATCAAAATCTAGGTATCGAATGCGAGGTGCATATACGTTGAAGCGGTCCCAGTCTTTCGGGCTTATTCGTCTTCTGATAACCTGGAAGGAGACAGAAATGCTTTCAGAAGCTGCGGCGGTCAACACGATTGATGACCTTTCACCAGATACCGGGCACTCCATGGCACACCATTATGATACCTCACCTCCCATAATTCAGAGGGCATACACTTGACGAGATTGCACAGTCCATTCTGATGCTCCCAAAGGATATCAAGGGCATGGCAATGAAACACACGGCTTGTCCTTGCAAGAGCAGCTACAGAGGCGTATTGTAGACTAAGCTCCCCGCCATCGAGAAAGACTTGGTCGACGATGGGTCGAACAAGCTCAGAGATGAGTAGAGCCCGGTGCATAGAGGACAGACTATCGGAAAGACGTGTAGAACGAATGTTACCAGCTTCCTGTTATGCAGTTCACCGACCCACCTATCACTTTGAAAATATTGTTCCTGTTCCTTACAGTCGACCACAGGGAATGATTGAAGATGGTTGACTGCAGACAGAGATGGCTGTCGAAATGGAAAAGAGACAACTTGAGACAACGCCACTCGCGACGAGACGCGTCGTCTAGTCACGTGCCACGCGTAGGCATGTCTCGACACAAGATAGCCACAACCAGATAGTCTGTTTCCTGTGGACATCCTGCGAAGTGAGTGATGATTTTTAGTGATAGCGTGTGGTATTGAACTAGGAAGCATGATACTATCAAACGAGGTAGTAAGAGTGCGCGCCCTCGTAGAAGGGGAAAGGACCTTTCATCGCCGTCTCGTCCCAATCCCGTCGGCAGCGCTCCATCTTCTCCATCGCGCTCTCATACTGCTCGGGCCTGACGGACCCGTCGTTCAGGCACCCGACCTCGTCGTAGAGTCTGTTCACATTGCGCTCATACTCCGCCTGAGCGTCGGCTTCCTCATAGTGCGCCGTGATTTCCTCCGAGGTGAACTCGATGGGACATGGGCCGTCCGCGATGACACCCCAGCTCTCCTGCAGCCCGACCAAGAGGCCACGGAGATCCAGCGGGCCGTCGGCGACGCAGCGCGTGATATACGGCACCAAGAACTCGAGCGCCGTGCACTGAGGGAGGGCCCACACGTCGCCCCGCAATGGGTCCCGCGAGGGACTCTTGAGGACGTACATCCTGTGTCGACACGCGTAGCGATGCTGGACACGGATGTATTCTTGCTCCTCCGGCGACATCGCGTCGAAATTGACGGGCCATGGCGGCATCGAGCCGTCTGCCGGTATCGGAACCACCCCCTCCGTGTACGCCACTGCTGTGGGGACGCCGCACTGCATGCAGTACGGGGAGATAGCCGCGCCTTGCCAGTCGATCACATGGTGGACATAAGCGCGACCCTCGGGCGGGACGATGAGGTTGTTCAGTGCGAGGTCGGGGTGATTAAGCACTGGGGCTGTTATGGCCGGGTCGGGGGGGATGATGAGCGGTGCGATGCGGATGCATGTGTTCAGAAGGCGGCGCAGCAGAGGGATGTCAGGGGGCTTCGACTTGACGTGCGGGGAAGAGAAGTCGACGACGGTGTCCATTGCGCGCAGCTGAAACGCCGCCGCACTCTTGATCATGGTCTGCATGTCCGGCCCTGTGCGATGCATGTCAGAACTTTCGCACTGGTGGTAGAGCCGGGGAACGCACATGGCCCGCGGTCAGCATCCACACGGCCGTAGCCCGCCCGCCACCATTCTCGATTCGCAGTTGGCCCGATTCGGTATTTGGCAGCCAGTTGCCGGTTCAGCTCTGCGGGATAACAGTCATCGTCTGCATAAAGAGGACGGCTGCGCTCGTCGCCGTCCGGCGCATCTTCTGCAAAATACAGAGACCCGTGGTGAGAGAATGTCTGGCGGAGCAACATCCACTCTAGCTCAGCGATGCTCTGCAGCGCTGCTCCGGCAGTCTCTGCCTGGATTGCAGGCCACCGGGTAAACAGCGGGATGCCTGGTGCGTACTCCAGGATGATGTACGGTGTCTGCGCGGGATTCTTGTATGACGTGTTCCACGCCAGAACTTTGGGAGGAAGGGGCACATTGCGAGAGCGATTATTGATCCACCTCTCGCAAACATAGCACATTGTGGCAACCTCGCTGGCTATGGTCCGCTCAATATTGCCTATGACCGGCATGGGGATGCGGACGACTGCGTCCACTCCGCTGTCAAAATGGAGCAAGAAGATTCTGTTGAAGGAGCCTAGGGACAAATTAGGTGAGACGCCATTGACTGGCCAGTAAGGCAGCGTACCTTCTCCTATTTTAGTCCATGATGTACAGTGTTGAGCACCCACACTGTCGCAAGCTGCACGTTCGAGAGCGTCGGGGTTGAACGGAGCATACCGAACTTTGTACTCTACGACGTTATGAGGAGGGGTAGCATATATCAATGTAAGGACTAACACATACGCAGTTCGTCGTTGCAGAGCCAACGACTCGACGAGCAGGTGAACAGCGTCTCGGCGTCGGGGCGCGACGAGGTCGTGAGATGGAGGCCACGAAGGCGGGTGCCGGGACGGAAACTAAGCTGATATGTGAACTGCCAGAGACGTCTACTAGAGATGGATACTGCTTTATGGAATCGGCGGGCGCGGGTGGCCAGCATGTCAACAAAACGAAGTGACTGAGATCAGCCTGAGATCTTCCTGGGCGTTGAAGTGCTCGACCTCCAAATTGAGACTGGAAGACACAATCATCACGATGAAAGACTTAGAGTATCAGTTCCCAGCACGTTGATATATATCAACAGGACGATGAAAGTGCTGAGCGTAAAACTCAGCGGCATGCGCAATAGACATGGGATAGCTCCCGTACAGACCAATCAGACCGTCCCGTTGGTCGCTAAAAGCGGGAATTCATGATGCCATATGAGGTTGCAAAGACGCTGATATCCTGCTGCATTACCGCTGCAATCTGCATCCTAACGCAGTGATATAAACGCACGACGTATCCGCCTATCAGAGTGGGTATGCATCGACGTCTATGTTGTTCATATCTAAAAACGCCTATCAGAAAAAGGTGCGTTCTCATCTCACGCCTGTGCCAATATTATCATCGCTTTCATGCAAATGTACTAGTATGATCAATTCGATGGTACACCTCAGACTTCATGTCATCATGGTAAATTGATAGAGCGTCAACGCCCGTACTTAGCGAGAGTAGACATTGCCATACTACTGTGGCCCTTGACTTTTTGCGGTCTTCGCCCATTCCGCAGTGATCCTTGAAACATACCTATCCAGTCAGAGACGAGGCCAAACTTCGGACGATAAGGGCTGGAGAAGGCGGTCAAGTGGCGACGGAGGCCTTCTTGCATGGCCCTGCTCCCACCGTCAGACAAGGTTCGTCCACGTTCATTTCAAACTCCAAAATCTTATCTTTGTCGATGCCGTCACGTACGTATAGTCCACCAGCCTGCACGCCTCTATATCTCCGAAGGGGTGTCGACGGAACCCCTCTCTGAGCGGCTACGAGAAAAGCGAAGTTTTTAAAAAGGTGCAATCTCCCCCATGACTGAACTGCTCCCACTAGACTGATCACAATGGCCACCGCAGGAGTCGCCCACCATGACCTCGTCCCGGGCACTGTCCACTTGGTCGATGTTGCAGGCGAGGGACACGACGTCAAACATGCTATTGATCGGCGGGACATTGTACTAGTACCGCGGCCCAGCGCCGATCCTGAAGATCCTCTCAATTGGTCGCGTAGACGCAAGCTTATGGCCATGAGCATGGTCTATCTATATGCAGGTGTGGGCATCGGCATTTCTACCACTCTGCAATACAGTGTCTTGGCCGACATCACGAAAGACACGGGAATCACGACCGCCCAGCTCGTCCAGGGCACGGGCCTCATGTTCCTCTTCCTCGGCTGGGCTTGTCTCATATGGCAGCCTATTGCGCTCACGTATGGTCGTCGCGGAATCTACGTCCTCTCGTGCCTTTTCACTGTCCCGATGATGGTTTGGACTGCGTACTCCACCTCTGCAGGCGAGTGGTACGCGCATCGTATCATACTCGGGATAATCGCGTCGCCGAGCGAGTCTCTGCCTGAAGTGACTGTCCCTGACCTCTTCTTCGCACATGAGCGTGGCACATACATGGCACTGTACGCCTTCACCATATTTGGATCGAACTTCGTCTCGCCTCTCGTAGCGGGCTGGTTCAATGATGCGTATGGCTGGCGCTGGACAATGCAGTTTGGTGCGATCGTCAGCGCCGTGACCGCATTGATCTTGTTCTTCTTCATGGAAGAGACCATCTACTTCCGCAGCACGGTGGAAGGGGAGGAACTAGAGATCGCAGAGCGCAAAGACAGCATCGACCGCATTGACGAAGTACAGTTCGAAGAGAAGGAGACCAAATCAAACGCGAGTTCTTCCCCCATCCCCGCTCCCATCCCTGTCTTTCCACCGCCTCGCACCTACTTGCAGAAGCTTTCCTTATTCGTCAGGGCCCCGGGGCGCCCGAGCAACAAACAGATGTTCACGATGATGTACCGGCCACTGCTGATCATGCTGTGGTTCCCCTGTACGGATTGGTCCGGATTCCTTTACGGGATCAACCTGTCTTGGTACAACGTCCTAAATGGCACCGCGTCCCCGGTCCTGTCTGCGCCCCCTTACAATTGGTCCTCCGCGTTGATAGGATCAGCCTATACCGCTCCCATCATCGGCGCTGCCCTCGCCACCGTCTGGTCCGGCCTCGTTGCGGACAAGTTCACGATCTACCTCGCGCGGCGAAACAAGGGCGTGCGCGAGCCAGAGCAGCGGCTGTGGTCTCTCGTTCTCTCCGGAATTACGACCACCGCCGGGCTGATTACATGGGGCGTAGGAGCCTATTACGGCATAAGCTGGGTGGGACTGTGCTTCGGGCTAGGGATGTTGACGTTTGGCGTCGTCACCGGCGCGTCGATCACCATTTCATATAACGTCGATTGCTTCAAGGAACTGGGTGGAGAGTCGATGATAAGCGTGATTATCATTCGCAAGTACGTGTTTCCTTCGGAGGCAATGTGCGAGTATAGGCTGACCTCCTTGAAGCACCCTTGGCTTTGGCTTCAGTTACGCCATCACACCATGGTACACCAACCAGGGTTTGAAAAACTGCTTCATCACCGCAGGATTCGTGTCGTTAGCTTGCACGGCGACGTTCTTGATCATTATGGTGTATGGAAAGAGTCTGCGAAGGTTCTCAAGGAACAAATATTGGGAGTATGTCGCTACTAGCGCCGTGGGTAGTCACTAAGAGCAGAACTCGCTCCTGTACACACATTTTCTTGGATGTATATGATGTGAAAAAATGAACAGGGCCCATGTCCGGAGAATTCAGTCTGATGTAACGTGTTTGGTGAAATACGTCCGTCTTACTCAGGCAAGGGTAATAATTGCCTATTTATTGCCTTGCAGTCAGCCTGTCCAGAGGTTTGGCGTTGCCGGGTCATCCTATCAAACATTCCTGTATGTCGAAACAGTGTCTATTATCAGAGTGTACGTTTAACGATATAGATCCTATGTGTGGCGGGGTCGTTGGTTTAGTGGATAATGATACATGGCTGGGATAATATCATATTCTGTGTGTTCGTAGATGGTAGATAGTCAGGAACGTTCCCAATCAACAGATAAAATAGGCAGTGAAGGTACAGAGTCAAGAGCGCGAAGAAAGATGTGGAGCGCTATGTGCAGCTGGTCCGTCTAGGCCTTCTCGCCGGACAGTATCTCCTGGCCAGATCCTTCAGAGAGCTTCATGTCGTAGTCCTTGTGGTCATTACGCACTTCATCCGCGTCGACGTTAGCAACCACATGCTTGCTGATATCTTCACCATCGAAAAGCGCTGCCGTCTCCTCCAGAGTGCGGTTCTTGGTCTCGACGATCATGAAGTAGAGGAACACGAACTCGAAGGCAAGCCAGCAACAGTACACGATCTACAAAATTTGTCATGAAGATGCGCGATAAATGTCTTGAGAGAGCACATACGTAGTACTTCCAGGCCAGCTTCTGGAGAGCGATTGGGTTGACATATTGATTGAAGATTAGGGCGAGTGAGACAACCAAGTTGAATATGTTGAATCCCTTCGCACGGAGAGAGTAGGGTAAAATTTCCACAGAGTACGAGACGATGAGTGGCGTGAATGCGATACTACACGTTTGGAAGGTGTGTATCAGCAAACGACGTCTATATTCAGTCTCGGTGGTTCACACTTACTCATAAGCAGCGTAAAACAGGAAGATGAATGCGATCACGGCGTGTGCCGCAGCCGGGTTCCCATGCATAGCGAATTGAGCCGAACACACGGTTTGCATGCTGAAGAACACGACCATGCCAGCAGCGGAGGTCAGGAAGAGGACACGGCGACCAGCACGGTCGACAAAGAAAGAGGACAGCACAGCCCAGAATAAATTCCAGATGGCAAGAATTCTGGATTTTAGGTCAGTACAGCGACATAAAGTCATAAAGAGGTAGCGTACCCAGTGATGAGCAGTTGAGTGGTGCTATCAGTGATTCCTATGGTGTCGAAGACCTTGTTCAGGTAGAATGACACGAGCCCATTGCCAGACCATTGCGAGAACCATGCGATGGCAATGATGATGATGATTCGCTTTCTGTTACCGGGGGTTCTGACGAGAGACCTCCAGCCCACAGTGTTGGCACCTGTTATGTAGACACAGCTTAGTGACTGATCTGCCCAACCGGAGAATTATCATCGTACTTTGTCTGTCGAGGTCAATAGCAGCCTTGATCTCTTGGAACTCGTACTGCACGAGGGGATCTTGCTCGTCGCCGTCGGCGTGATAGTAGGCAAGTGTCTTCAGTGCCTGAGCGTCCTTTCCCTTCGAGATCAGCCAACGAGGACTCTCCGGCGCGAAAAGCACCAAACAGAACTGGAAAGCGGACGGAAGACCTTGCAAGAGGGAGGGTATCCGCCATGACCATGTGCTGGCAATGTTTGACGTTCCAAAGGTCGTCCAGGACGCACTGAACAACGAACAAGGTCACCGCTGGCCACTGAACAGGAGACAGGACGGCTCTTACATGATGTTACCGGTGTACCAGAGGGAATTGTACAGCGATGTGAGAGGCGCACGGTACGTCGGATAGGCGACCTCCGTCACCAACATGGGTGCTGCGTTGGCTGGGAGCAAGACTCAGCCATTTCGTCAGAAAATATATCAAGTTTGACTGACCCGCGAATGTCAGGCCAAAGCCAATAAGAAACCTATACCGCAAATGTAAGCTCTGCTAGAAATACACTCCGGTAGTGGCTTGACTCGCCTTGCCCCAATGAACATGCCGAGTGTGCGCGACGCTGTTTGGATAGCGACTCCAACCAACATGAGAGTCGCCCCAATCCATATTGCCGTGCGACGACCAACACCGTCAGAGACGTACGGCGCGAAAGGGTATCCAGCCAAGGAGCCAATGTTCTAGAGGAGATGGTCAAGACTATGGCTTTCGGTCAATGTCGAAGAACTTACCTGGATCGCATTCAACAGACCGAGCTTGCCGTCTTGCGGGTTACCGAAGTAGTCCTCCCATTGGCTCAGCGACTGGAAACTGTTCATCAAACTGTTGTCGAACCCATTCGTAGATGATGTGATGAGCCTGGTAGCACGGGCACAGAATTTAGAAACTGCTACTGAGGGAGTTAAGACATGGACTTACAGAAGGAGGATCCAGAAGTGAAGGAATATGAGGCTTAAGGTTCCGACGTGTCAGCACTCGAAAGGGAGGATACAAGATAGGCAAGGCACGTACCGCCGATTGTTGTACCACTTCCTGTTCGGGTCGACAAGATGAGCGAAGTTCGCGTCCGAACCTGTCGCAGCGACGGCGCCAGCAGCCATGGTGTATCAGGAGGATGTACTGGGTTTGAGATGACTTGCGGGAAAATGACGGAGGAAAACGAGCGTGTAGGTTTTATAGATTCCAGAGGAATGTTGTCAGACTGTCTCCCGCATGCGTCCCGGTGGTAGTTGGTCACACCGCAGGTCCAGGCGCCCGCGTCTCGGTGGCAGACCTTCCAGAGGATCTTCTGTCGCGTAATTTCCCCGCATACCCTCCGGGCTTCCTCGGCACCCCATTGGCTTCGTGCTCATTGAGCAGTCAGATCCAATAGAGATAGCTTGATGCGTGTCCAGGCACAGAAAGCATGTGCCCATTAGGATCTTATGCACCACTCTACGACACACATTGGATTTGGACTCTTACTGCAGTGGTTTCAAACTGTGAGTTAGTTGAGATCAGAGCGATGGGTAGGAAGGCTGGTTTCATTTTGGGCTCACCTGGTGCTCTCGGTCGGCCGTCGTCCGTCGGTACATGCTCCAGATTTTGGCCTGAGAGGTACAAGTCCCAGGAATGGCAGGTAGAGGCATCACCGAAAAATGACACTAAAGCGCGGTAAGCCACTGACGCCCTCCTGGATAAACATTTTGTCCCGAGGCTGGCCCCTGGCTCCCTGGTACGAGACCAACATCGGACCATCGCTAAGTAGTTGAATTACAACGACTTTCAGGATCCATTCAAGTCTTCAAGAGGAGATTGATACCCTTCTATCGAATTTTTGAGTTGTAGCGGTATAAAATACATCTAGACATTTTTCCCCTCGGGGCCCCGGGTGCGGCATGCGGGTCCAACGTGGGGTTAGCGTGGGGGAATGCGGTGCCCCACAACACATCAGATAAGATTTACTGCAAGCCGACGCGGGGTGACCAAGAGTGACTGATATTTCTCCGAGTACATGAAGTCACCTGCCGGTGCTTCATTGCCCTGTGGTTTCCCACTCGAGGAAGGGGACTCCAATGTGTTGATTACCAGAGAAGCTGGCCCGCAGTGAGAATATCGTTGTAAGACTGACCTGTGAGAATTCAACAAAGAAATGGCCCCCAGCGGCGCTAACAATTACTTGACCTGTCGGTGATCGGGAGGTGAGTATACCTTCTATCCAGATATAGAGACCACGTCGTGGAACAGCTGACAGCAAGCTGACAGAGCGCACTCGACTCGGAACGCAACGTCCGCATTGGAGATTTCAATAGCTACTGAATTGAGCGGATCAATTGCTCTAAGATGGGTTAGTCATATACGTCTATTGAGTTGTGCTTATGACGCCTGCCATTTACAACTACTACCGGTCGCACTGAAACATGCTGCAAGTAGCATCACATCTACTCATAGTCCTGGCTAAAGAGCAGCTCCACTGCACGCACTTTATAGAGTTTTAACCCGTTGCTCAAGCCGCCGAGGAGTAATTCCACTAAGTTTCACATATGTCTAACAATTATATTTACCCGACACAGGAAATATGACGGCAGGATGTAATGAATGTATATCAACCCTAATGATCGTATAGTCTCACAGATTAGTGAAGTCAGTGGAAGCAGCGGTGACAATCATGCAAATATCATACTAGAAATACAAAAAGATACCCGTCCGAATAAGGAGATATAGACAAATGCAACTTTCAGCTTGGAGAAGTCGAAGGCGACTGTGACCTAGCAAGCATGCTCTCCATAACATTACTGGGGCTGATAGGATTTGGCGTCGCAGGAGCCTCGGTGGGACTAATTGCATTACCCTCCGAAATCTCGGCTCGTTTCCTGCGACCGAAGGCGACGCCCCAACTACTGGCTAGGCTGGCAAGTCGGCTACTTGCAGTGTAGCCAGGCCCGGCAGTTGCGCCGCCGCCAGCGCCGAAGAACGGACTAGATGCGTTCAGCGTCGTTGATAATGCGATGGCAGGGTTGCGCGGTGAAACATGATACGAAGTTGTCCGACGCCTATGTGTCATCAAACTGGACATGCCATCGGTGGGTGAGCCTTCAGGTGAAGGAACAGACGAGTCGTGTGATGTCGTGGGTGGGAGGTCGACCATGTCAGTGGATGGCGAAGCGGTGGCGATAGCTTGCTCAGATATTGCGGTTGTAGCGACCGCTTTGGCTGCCCCTGACACCCCTCCGAAAGGAACACGACCTCCAGAAAAACGCGATGAGCTAGACACCCGTGATGCTCTCGAAACTGGTCGAAGGGAAGAAGGGCCATGAGGAGTTGGAGCCTGAGGCACGGATACCGTATGAGTTGGGGACGGTGCTGGGCGTGGGGACGACGCCGGAGAAGGTGTCTTTGGTTGTGACGGGGGAATCGGCTCGAGTGACAATTCGGAAGGGGGTGCCTGGGCCAACAAGCGGGATAGAGAAGACGGACCTGCTGTCGGTGAAGAATTCGAACGAGTGCGGACCGGGAAGAGTCGAGAGGTCGGCGGGCGTGTAGCACTGAACGAGTCTTCGACTTCGTTCTCGGGAGGCCCGGGTGGCAAGGTACCTGTTTCTTGGATCGGTGGGCTGGGAATGGGGGGACTCGTCGACAACTTAATTTCCGTCGATTTCCTCGCAGATTCTCTCCGTTTCGTCGGGTATGCTGGTTGCGTCCAATCTTCCACTTCCAGCATATAGTATTTTACGCCGTCTCCCAGACCGTAAGGATTAGTGGCTGGATCCTAACGGCAGCAGAGACAGTTTCAGCCGTCAGTAGTCGAACTCGGGCCTTGCCTCAAGGCGTACGCACTTTGTGGTCTACCACGCGCTCAGTTATTGATGTTATTCTAGCAACAATCCACTCCCGCGTCTTCAATTGCTCCGCAAGATGGCCAGTTGCCTGTAAGAAATAATGTGGGAAAGACACTGGTGTGGTCGCAATAAAGGAGAATCCTCGGAGATCAGTGCCTGAATGCTCCACAGGGGAACTAGATTTACCGTTGAATGCAGCCCACGGCTTCGAGACCGAATTTCGAGTCGGCAAGAAAAGTGCGAGGTCACCCTTGGCGAAGTTCCTGAAAGAGATCTTCCCTTTCGCGCGCTCACGATACTCCTTGCACTGTTTCTGCCACTTGCGTATGGTGGAACCGGCCTTATTGATCGCCTCCGAGAAGTGATCATGGTCAAATGCACGGAGCGCCTCCAGGGCGGCTGCTGGATCAGACGGGTCGATAGGCGCAGGCTCGCCGGACTGAGTTATGATACCATGCCGCCCAGGGCTGACCGCAGAGTCCGAGAGGTTGGGGTTGTTTGAGGCTTTGTTGGCGGCCGGATGGGAGGACATGGCTTGGGCAGCCATGAGGGCCTTGACATGGGAGTCCCTGAACGCGAGGGCAACGTCAAGGATCTGGGCTATGAGACGGCTGCTATTCTCCAGACGCAGCTCGTAGTCTGATTGAGACGCCCTTCCGTCTCTGAGATCGTCGCGTAGCACTCGCTCAACGTGCTGAGCCTCGCGAAGCTGATGCTCAATTCGCTGAAGCTCCTCGCGCAGTCCGACAGTATCTGCCAGCGCCATCTCTGACTGTGCAAGTGCATCCTTGAGCTGACGCTCAGTGTCTTCCAGTGCTGCCTTCAGCTCGGAAAACTGATGCTCCAGTACGGCTCGATCGCCATCGGCTTCAGCGATATGGTCTCGCATGACCCGATCATGCTCGGATGCCTGGGCACGCAGGAGTCGGTCTTTCTCTTTGGCCGCTTCGGCCAATGCGCGCTTCACATCTTCACCCTCGGTCCGAGCTGTCCTGATCTGCGTCTCCAGGTCTTCTCCACGGGAACGAGCCTCCTCTAATCGTGTCAAGGTAAGTGCCTGCTCCTCGAGCAAGGACGCTACTTTGTCGGCGTTCCGCTTCTCGATCGCCTTGACGTGCTTGAATTCTGCACGGACCTGGGCAAGTTCCTGCCGTAGTATCTCCGCAGCTTTCGTCTGTTCGGTCGCCTCCGAGAGCGCGCGAGAAAGTGACGCTCTGTGTCCATCAGCATCGGCGGATAGCTCAGCATTCCTCTCTTCGCATATGCGCCTGGACGTGCACTCGCTTTCCAGCTGAGCCCGGACAGAGTGCAGTTCTCGTTCTAGTTGATCGCGGGCCGCCTGTTCTGCCTGGAAAGAGCTCCTAAGCTGAGTTAGCTCGTCTTCGAGGGCACTGCGCTCGCTCTGATGAGCTGCATCTTGGTCTGCCTGAGCTTGGCGTAATTCTTGGACCTGTAGTTCCAACTCGATGTCGTCCTCTGTGGCTGGAGCAAAATTCGTACCTCAGCGCAAATATTAAGATCCACGACATTACGAATACTCACGACGCCGTCTGTGAGTCATCAAACGGGAAGCGGACAGCACTGTTAATTGGGAAATATGTTTAGCATCTCTCAAGGAACTTGTTGCAGAAACTCACAAGAGCGCTCCGCAATCTTGTCGAAACCCGACTCCAGACTATCCATTTTGCCGATCAACTTCTCTAACCCAGTCCGTGCTTCCCTTACTGAAGCCAGCGCAACTTGATCCTGAGAACTCCGTGCAAAGTGTTCAAGGTCATCCAAGCCCTTCAGCAGTTCTGCAAACAAGACATTAGTCAGGAAGGGTCCTGTGAGGGAATCTGGAAGTAAGTACGGACCCTGAATGTCGCCACGCTCGAGTGAATACGGGAGCTCGGAGGAACCAGTCGGTGAGAAATCAATACTGGGTACGGAGTCGTCCATGCCACTAGCCTCGAAGGGTAGGAGTCCGTGTACGTCCCCACGGTATACCTGGCGCCGCTTCCTTTCACTGGCACTGGAGGGAGATCAGGAGGTGGCCTTAGCAATAACGATGAAATCATTTGTTCACTCACGATAGTTTTGCCATGACTTCCAGTATACTCTGCGCGCGCTGGTAGAAGAATCGTGCTGGACTCTGTGTTATAGCCATCTTTCAAGACCTGCGCAACCACAGGTACTTACCGAACTCTTTCCGCCTGACGATCTCGACCACCGTTGCACCATAAGCATAGAGCATATTATGCAGTCTTTGAATATGCGAGAAGCTTGACTTTGTCTTCAGGCACGCTTGCAAAGAGCTCAAAGATGGTGCCAGCTCGACCAGATCATTGTTCAGGGTACTGATACGTCGTAGAGTAGCTATACCCTGTTCGGTATACGAATTCTGCAGAACGCCGTAATATTTCTGGTGAATGAACAGACTAATAATTCGTACGAAGATCGGACGCACTTTAACCTGCGTAATGAATTGCACTTCACTGCGTAGTGTGGTGTCGAACAGGCGAAATTCTGCAGAGGAAATGTCAATAAAATACGAGTGCGAATTTTGGGACAAGACCTTGGAGAAGTTTCTCAGGGGTACGAATGGACTCTGTTCGCCGTGTCAAGGGAATATTTCAAACGAGAGCAAGATACTATGACTCACTCTCGGCCACTGCATTGAGGTCTGAAATCTTGTCAAACACTTCCTGCGATCGGCGTAAACATTCCTCTGAGTCCTCCAGCAAGCTGGCAATCATCAGTACTCTCCACTAGCCTCCTACCAATGTGGCGCGAACTGACCTCTCGTTATTGACAAACGCCCTCACTTCGTCTGTGCCTTGGTTCAGTCTCGACATAGCCTCCTGTGTCTGGAGGAACCTTGCCTGGAGCTCCTCTGCACATTCCGACATCATTTCGCTGAGTCACGCCCGCCCACCGAAGCCCACTCACCGTGGGTCTTGACACAGCTGTCTGCCACCTGCCGCATCTTCACTCTGCTCACGTAATCCCCTAGTGTACGGGCACGATCTCCTGCTTCCATCGCCCTCCGCACTTTCTCGCTCAAGAACTCCTTGTGTACCGTCACCCGTCCGACGATTTCCAAGTCCCCATCCAGCCCTGAGAGCAGCCCCGCCTGCCTGTCAAGTTCACGTTGTGTCGTAGATGCGATCCCATCAAAGACGTCTGCAATTGCAAGGACGTGCAGATCGAGCGCGCTAGATGCAATACGGAGGGCTGAGTGTTGGTAGCGGAGGGAGAGTAGCGTCTGCTTTATGGACTCGTGATGAGCGTGTGCGGCATGCACGTAAGAATCTGCAAGCTGTGAAATCCGAAATGGCGGTGTCGAGGCAATCATATCTATGTAGAAGCATTGAAGGGGTCGCGCACAGTCAGTGGAACATAGTTACGAACCTTCTACAGGCGGTTGTAGCGCCGGCTCTAGTCGTAGCTCGTTGAGCACCTGATCCACGTCGAGATCTAGATATCGCTTGTTAAATACATAGATAGTCTGAGACGGCTACAGATGAGCACTTTGAAAGCAAGATGATTGATGAAATACCTGGTCCTGAACTCCCGCAAGATCACGTATGTTGTCGCTCCTCAGTCGCCTTCCGTCCGAGACATAAGCAAGAACATGGTCATGATATACTCCTGTCTTCTCCTCGAGGAAGACCTCCAGGTTTCCCGCCCTGCAAGGTCTCAGCCTACGGATCGAACAGATTAGTTATAGTCACACACCTCTCGAGGTCCCATAGCGAGATATTAAGCTGTAAGTAACATCAGACAGCTGTAAATAGTGAGAGATTGCATTCTCTGACCTCAACAACTTGTCCATCCTCCGCACGACATATCTGTATCATTTCTGAGGCCGGAAGATGACAGTTTAGGCCAGGTTGGGCTACCGCAGCGTTGCGTGCCCCTACAGCATTAGGCGCCCCTGTCGATCGCGAGGTTGTCACGTGTATATTGGCGCCGGATATACTGAGCGCTAAATCTGTTGAACATAATCTGATACTCACCAGTGCTCGCTGCTCAGCGCAGCAGCATGTTGACCAGAATGAACTTAGCCTTGAGCCCTACTTCACCTGACCGCGGGTAGCTTCATGTTATTTGAATCTAGCTTGAGTCAAATCGCCATAGAGGAAAGGTGTCATGTTCCTCCCCAGCTTGTCGCCCCGATGCCGTGAACGGTGACTGCGTCAATTTGCTACTTCTGCGCTGTGACACTGACACTCATATGCGATCCCGGTGAGGATTGAATTTTTGGTAACCCCAAGCCATCGGTGCTGCTAAATCTAATACCTACAATCCCGATCACGTCTCGGTCTCCCATGCTTCCGGTCAAATTCAACATGCGAATTCGTATTCAAGGATATCAATGAACCTCAACCTTCCAGACCCTCGGAGCTCGACGCCGTCTACCCTGCTCGGCGACTTACAACCCACAAGATGCTTCTGCCCTTCCCTTCTCACTGTCGACCTGTCCGCGGAATCCCCTTTATTGGCTGGCCAACGAGCGCGCGTCTCGTGCTGTACCGGGGTACAGTGTAACAGTGCCCCAGAAGGATCAACGTCGGAAAATGTCCATCTCTAGAGCGCTCTGCATCGAATCCGTGCTCAGTGTGCTGCTGTTACGTCGTGCCCACTGCACAAGCTCAAGTCAGTCTACTTCCCTGCCCAATTGGGCTGCCTATCTGCCATGACGCGCGGCGCGAGCTCTCATATATCAAGCTCGTGTCGTGCAATCCGAGGCATACCAGCAACTAGCTCACCCCGCTATCTGGGCCTATCCAGAGTCGGCTCCGAGCCCGAGTCCGTGAGTGTGGAGTGCACCTCGGGTCGGGAAGCTCGAGAAACATGTACGTTTCTGTTCACATCGTTCCGTGTGTGATGTGCACCACTCGTGATCGGACTGAAGTGTCCAGGATGTTTGCACCCCAGAGATGCCATGAAGAGGGGGGCGAGCTGTCTTCGGCGCCGCGCTGGACACTCCTATCTATCTGAATGCTCACCCTTGATACCATGGCAGATGTCTGCGAAGTAGTCAAGCAGATGGACAGCGTCCCGGCGAACGATCCTTCCCTGTACCGGCCCCTTTTTCGCGCAGCCAATCGAGAGCTGTAAATTTAGTCAAGACGAGCGTCTCATTGGTCCAGGGAAGGCAGAACGTCTGCTAACTCGCAGTCAGGCATACTCATGCGCCTGCACGACATCGCCAGAGCATAAAGCCGGTTTACATAGGACCCCGGCGAATCCCCCAAGAGCCTCGATCCCAAATCGTCCTTCGTTCGGACCTCGCCCGACGCCCAATTCGGACTTTGGGCACATAACCTCGCGGCAAAATGCATAATTTCGGCCCCAAATGGGATCGAACCTCTTAAAATCGCTAAAGCCTCGCAAAAAAGGCCTATCTGCTCATCGGGCGGTGCTGGAATTGTTCGGCGCCGTCTGCACGCCATCTGGATCACGGAAGCGCATTTGGCAGGGGACCGAAGAGGCGTCTGAGGCGATGCCCGTCGGCTCGACCGGCCTGTCCATTTCCGCGCCAGGACTGGCCGGATTTCGGCCCTGATAGGATCGGACATGCGGGCTGAGGGGTACATTTCGGACCATTATGGCACCGAACATTTCGACCTACGCCCCCCAAATTCGGCCTTTTGGATCGAACATTTTCGAAATTTTGGCCAGTTTTCGGACCAAATGGGATCGAGGCTCTTGGGGGATTCGCCGGGGTCCTGTTTACATGTCGCTGGTGTGATAGGCGCCTCGACCTTGATTGAATGATTGACCTCTTCGTAACCTATATAACTGCACAACCGCTGCAAGGTAATGGCCGGGCGAGAGCGCTCATCTTGCATTTGATAGCAGCTGGAATACAGGGCTCGCGGAACAGGACACATACACTCAGAGACACTCAGAGACGGCAATCACCTTCAATCGCAGTCTGACATGCCCAGCTGGGACCTCCTGTGTGGCAGATTAGGCTGATGGTTGGAAATTGCAACAAGAGCCCTATTCCCCAATCAGTCCCGAACGTCACGTCGCTGTCTTTCAAGTATACCTTCTCGCTGACGATCTACGTGCGCAAGGGATGGGATATCTGAGAGACGATATGGTCCAGAATGCCTAACTGGAATGAAATTCTGCAGCGAGCTGTACACTAAAGTCACTCAAAGAACGGCAAGGTTTGAGGGGACCGCTGTTTGCGCAGACGAGACGCCCGGGGAACTTCTGTGGTTGTTGCGAACACCTGTCGGAGGACAGCGGCAAGGATATCGCCGACTGCCCTTCACCCATTTGAGCGTCGAGAACATCCTCTGAGGTTCCCGTGAACGATGCTCCGATCAGAGTGAGTCATTTAATATCCTGGTGGGCCGCCGGGAGGTAAGCTAGAAACCATCGAAGTTTCACGCAGCGCTGTGTGTCTCGAGTCAAATATCTTCTCGCCCGGGCGCCGCCACTTACCATGACAGCTCACCAGGGTGGATTCGTATCTCCATGAGCCAGTCTGACTGCGTCGACTCCGAGGCTCGAACCGATGTAGTGAAATGATAACGTCGACGTTCGAGCCCTCCGATTGGCTACGAACCCGACAGTGCACCCGGGGTTGACGCAGAGGCCGTGGGTGGTGTCAGTGGGACCCACGTTCGGCCGAAGTCTGTAGAGGTCTAGACTGGGGAAAACCTGGGGCACAAAACACCATCGTATACGACGGCTAACAGACAATGCCTTTCTGCTGGCTGCCCGGTGCATCGAGGTCGCTTGATGACGAGCGTGGACATGAAACGGCGGGCCAAGCACAATCGAAGCGGGAATGAGGCATGGGCTTGCAAATGTCACACACGTAACGCCCGCGCCCATGCGCTCCAGGAAGAGAGAGTAGACGAAGACTTACTGCCAATGCATATGATACCGCCGTTGTCTAGATTGCAGATGATGCGGAGTACGAGCACGCCACGCGACCTCGGGAGAGATTGCCAGGCCGATTTCGTCGACTCCACGACACACCACCTCGCTGCGGAACAATTCGAGCACCACACCCCCAAGGGTCTCGACCTCGAGACCGCCGCCTTCCCAAAAGGCGCCACTACGCCCCGCGTGTTGCATGCGATCAAAACCCAATGATCTGGGACCCACAGCGAAGCGCTGCAGATGAGACCCCCGTTTCCCCCACGCTCAAAGGCATCAAAGAAGGGACTGATAGCGTCTGTGAATTTGGCAGCTGAATCCTCTTCGGAAGGGGGCAGCCACCCCCTATATACTCATTTGCCAAGATATTTGGCTTCTCCACAAATTGCGAGCTCGAGGGAGTTTTCGGGAGGTTGGCGCTAACGCTTTTCAGATCGGAGAAACCGTTTCTTGAGAGCTCGGAAAAGTAATAAACGCAAGATAAAGCGGGCCAGCGGGTGAAACGGAAAACCTCACGAAACGCCACAATTATTCAATGGGCGGTCTAGACGGCTATTCGGGTAGCAGTTTTGACCTCGATCGGGTGCACACAACCGACGGCGGGCCTCACCTTGGCCTCGCGCCCTTCGATTTGATGCTGCGCAAACGGCCACGAAAATAGGGATGTGGGTGTTATTGTAACGTGACAGAATAAAGCTGAATTGAGCGGCGATGTTGAGCCTCCTGGTACGTCGGGTGAGGGTGAATGACCACGGAGAGTCTCCCGTCGAGCCGTTGGCAGCGTGGGCGCGTTATCGATTTCTGCCATCGTCCGAATTCATCCCGGAGCACAATCTCGATGTCCGGCACCTTCCCGAACTCCGACATGTGTCGGATTGGCTGAGTCCAAGCGGGGATTGAATAACGATATCGCGCTGGCCAACCAGCGATGGAGCGGAGATTGAAGGTGGGGCTGCGGTGGACGTCATGGGGATCAGGGAAGCGTTATGTCATGGCGGCCACCCACAAGGGCAAAACCATCGAATTACCATCCTCCGGCGCCTTTTACCGCCCCGCTATAAATCGCGACCCTCCTAGTTACCATGCCTTGCCGATAGGAACAGCCTCACCACCCCCCTTCCCTCTCCCTTTATAATCCACGCCACCAAAGGCGGACGTGCTTCATTCTTCATTCATCCTTCCAATCACTATATCCATACCCACCTCCTCTAACATTCACCAATATGCCCGGCCTGGTCAGCGACGCGACACGCATTTGGGAGCTCAACATATACTGGGCTCTCCACACGCAATGTGGGGTGTGGGATCCGAAGGGGAAGGGTGTCGACATTTGGGAATGCATCAGACCTCGTGCGTCGTTTGTTCTGCCTTTCACGAATGTCCTTGACCGACGCGTATCTGCCATAGACAATTCCACTCCTGGTACTCAGGTATGTTGACGCGTCCGATGTCGAGGTCGTGTCTCATTCTTCAATGGCAGCCACCAAATTCCACATACTGGCGTTATGTCGCGCGTCGATGACGACGCTGCTATGGGCTTGCACGTCCACTGTGTCCCTACGACTCGACGACTGTCCTCGGTCCCACATCGGTGCCACCCTCGACGACCGTCCAATCCTACGCACCGTTCGCGCCGCTGCCGACGCCGATACTATGCCATTCACCCCAATAGCCGCGCGCGCACCCGCAGCTACCCATTGCTGTGTTGCAGTGCACTCCGACACACGCATTCACGGCAGCCTATCTCCCGAGCGCGCCCGGGACGCTGCGCAGGCGCTGCACGAACCGGATGACAGGCGCGATCAATCAGTTTCCAACGGGGTTTGATGCAATGCGAGCCATAGCAACCCTCTTTTTTTCACGACGTTCAGCATCATCTGGTCTATGGATTTTATTGCATATTTTTTCTTTTGCTAGTCTCATGATATCTTGCTTATCTGCCAATCGCGGTTCCTTATGTATTTGGGTTCGTTTCCTCTTCCCTTACCCCCTTGGCCCTTGGCGGGCGATCGTGTCCCTCATCGGCCGGAGCATAGTGATAGTAATGTGCTAGTGTGTATATCTCCCGCTCGTCTCACGGTCTCGTGGCTCCTGTTTTACTTACCACTCGCATTCCTCGCATTCGTAGTATACAATCGGTACTACTGTAGTAGCCATAACCTACCTCATCGAATCATATCGTATCTAACAGATTTGTGGATTTGTGGGCTCCCTTCTGGCCGCCTGATCAGGTCTCCTGTCATACATGACATCTGTGCTTATCTGCATGCTTCTAGCCTGTTGGCAACCGCCGGACTTCCCCACACTTGCGAGTCCGCCCCAGCCTGCAACGTCATTTCTAATACCGACAATCACTTGACCCGTGCTGCAGCCAAGGTGATCAGGACCCAAGACGTGAAGCCAGGGAGTCTATGATTCATCGCCAGGTCGTACTGCGCCGTGCTCCCAGGTCAGGCTCAGGCACTCGGTGAATCGATGGCTCTGATAGAGCGCGAAACGTAATGACCCTCGTCAGTGCACGAAGTACGACACGGTGCACCTGATGTATATGTATCTTGACGCGGAATCCTAGACCCGCAGGCACGGCGGTTCTGGCATCGCGAACGGACCGCGGTGCGCTGCCTACGTCTCTCGTACGTACGGCACGCGCTTCCCCCTGCGGCTTCCGATCCCTGGCACTGACACTGAAACCGACACTGTCGAAGCGAGGTCTGTCAGCCCATTCGCACCCCCGGAACGTTCACTGCACCCCCGCGCGCTTCCCCGCACAGCCTGTCCGTCCTGCGTCCTGGAGGACGGCGCACTAGTGCCAGACGCGTCCGGTGCGCGGCCCTCGCCAAGGGCAAAGTTCGCAGGAGCCCGCTGCTGATGGCGATCGGTGCCCGAGTAGAAGGTAACGCGGCACCGCGGCAGCTTTTGGGGGTGGGCCTCTCGGTGTCTATCCTGGCCTTTGTGCACACGTTCATGATTCTGGATTAGACTCTTTGAATTGCGCCACGAATTGAATTGAATTGACGATGCGCGGATTCAGGGGCCAGGTGGGGAGGTGGGGAGGTCCAAGCCGCTCTGGACGTCTTCACCCTGACGAGATCATGTGGATGGCTGTGTTGGACCGGAGCCAAACTGCGTCAGATTGAGCTCGGCGCGCTAGGAGGAAGACATGAAACGAATCAGCGGCGCAGCAAGCGTGAGTGGGCGAGACGAGAAGCCCAAGTCTGGCGAGCTATCATCCGTTACCCCATGGAGATTTCTGCATCCGTGCATTATCGCGCTCGGCGTTTACGAATCGGCGCAAGCGTGCTGCGCGTGTCATTTCAGACGATGAGGAGCCGTCATCGCGTAAGTCGAGGAGTACACCCCTCCGACTTATGACATATGCAGCGCTTGATGCAGAATCTAGAGCCTCCGTGCGAAGCTATCCCGTAAGTCAGGGAGCAGGGAATAGTGTCAGCGCCCACTTCTCAGCAACTCTTCAAGCAAGCAAATAGACTCAGCGCTACGCGTTGACAGCCATCATCTTCACAGACTTGCGAAGGTGCAAGCTAAGCCCAGGGTGACGGAGATTAATAGCTTGTGTAGACACAGTGAACGCCCAGCTGATCGTGACGGGGTGTAGCAGCGAGATGATGATTGGCAGAGCAGCAGAAAATAGCGAGCATGAGACATCATCGTGCACGGCGATAGCCCGAGTACGTCTTCCTCGCACGGAACTTATGAATGCCGTACACCGAATGAGTTCGGAGATTAACTCGCGTCTACATCAATCTACACACCGATGTCTCCAATCGCCGAGGTTGCTCGTTTTCGAAAGTGTCTGCTAGAAAAAGTACCCGATCGTGATCGAACGCCGTCCACGGCCGAATCGCGAGCGCATATGGGATCGATCACCTGAGGCCCCCAGTGGCCAGTGCGCATGGTTCTGGTCTAGACATGGTCCGCAGAGCAGGATCCGACTCTGAAGCATCCAAGAATATGCGCCCTGCAAGAAGTCGAGGACCGCCGGCGCCGCTCCGCCAGTCGGAATGGCGCGCGTTCAACAACAGCCCAGATGAGCCAACGCTCGGATCGCGCGCTCTGAGACCGGATGCAGAAAGTCAGCACGGGCATACTCGTGAGTCTACGGAACGAATACCTATCGTGCAAGACGGATCGCGAGTAATACGACGTGATAGCGCGTGAGACTCTTCAGCCGGTTCGTATTCTTCGTCGACCTGCGATCAGCCAGCAGGCCCAGCGCGGAAGATAGAACCCGCTGTGTGCGAGAAAAAAGGCAGCCATCTTTTCTTCGTGCGGCTAGACCTGGCCACCGTCGGACGCTCCCTTCCACGTGTTGACAGGGAAGACCAAGAAGCCAAGAATTTCAATGACGTAGAGCATCGCCATGAGCAGAAACGAGGAAGTCCACGTCGCACAAGCTTTCAGGATTGGCAAAATGGGCTGACATTTGCAATCAAGGGATGGGCTCAGAAATCCTGCCTTCAATAACATATCGGATAAGAACATTCAGGCAAAATTATGATCGCTACCATGTTTGTGGTCAGACAAATGCTGTGGCATGTGTGCTGTTACTCACCTATGTGAAGAGAAGAGGGTCTAAGCTTCGTGATCAGCACAGAGCGATTGTCGTTGTATTAATCATCGGTTGGTGTTAGTTTCCGAAACCCACATTGACATCTCAAGAGTCGGCGCCCAAGATACGACTGGATGTCTTCGGCAAGTCGTGAGACCTAAAGATAGCATTGAAGCAGGCTGAATATTTGTGACATTCTGCTTATGTGTAACTTCTGACAATAGACAGAACAGCGAATTGGCACGATCTGCAATAGCTTCGTTACAGCGGGGAAGGGGAGCGTTTTGGACGGATGGACCTACGTCTAGTGCGTGAGTTCGGATTCTCAGAAGTCGAAGGAGTTGTAGTTTCTGGCCTTCCTAGCGGGGTTACAGTAGCAAATACAACAACGTAACGCACGGCCTCAGTGCGCTGGTTCTGCCACTTGTTAGGAACATGTTCCTAGGAGAGGAGGTCAAGCTAGCATCAGGATAATGACGAATAGTATGACGAATGACCCATAGAAGCGCCACGTCAAACGCCTTGCACCAAGGTCCAAGGAGGACAAGCACCATGTCAGATGCACGACAGTACTACAACTGGACATATCGTGCGGGAACTTGCCACTCCGACACCTTCGAGCCTTCTTGGTGGGGAGATACTACAGTATGGGAAGATAGAAGCGGCCTGAGTGATGATGCGGGCTGGCACCTGGCGCTTGACAAATTATATTGGCAGATGATTCACGGCGGAAAGCTGTGGAGGTTATGTTGTGCAATAGCACGGAAGGCGGAACCTAGCTGATACACGCTCGTAATGATAAGCCAAGCTACCAGAAGCCGCTCTCGTTTCGATACGGAAATGAGTTCCTCAGGGCCAAGGTGTCGAAAATCGATTCGGAACCGCCGACGGAGTTGACACGAGGTAGTGGTAAATTTCCTTGGTGTATGGATAGCTAGAGAGCAAACAGTCATACCAAAAACATAGTCTCAGGGAAGCTGTCTGGCACCGGAAGCACTGTGAGAGTCGTCCCCTCGTTCCCTGTACATCTCAAATCGAGAAGCTCGACACAGGTTCAGCATGTCAAAATGGGGTCGCAAAGCTTACCATAGACCAGACCAGGATGGGTATAATGTCCTGTGTCGAACATCTGCATCTGTCAACATCTTCAAACTGTATCAGGAAAAGATAGATAATCTGTGGATGCACAAAGGTGTCCGTGATACGAGCCAACAGGCGATACGCCCAATGCACCACTTCTTATGCCGGGTCTATTGTACCATCAGCAGTCCGTTGAGGCCTTGCAAGCGTCGCTGTTTGTCGTAGAAAAGCGATACTGTCTTGTCAACGGCCAAGATCCAACGGATATAATGTGTAGGACATAAGTAATGAATTAAATGGAAGCGGCTGCAAGCGCTTGTCTTCCCGTACCAATGAACCGGGGTTTGCCGAGCAACACGTCGTTAACCGTTAACGTCTGTTTCGTCATGAACACCCCAAAGACGATGGTGAGTATGTTCCTTGTACAATCGTCGCGTCCTGATCACACAATATCTACTATATGTTGCATCTGAACGATATCCTGGCCGACGGTAAATTTGGTGCCATCGTTCTATTGCGGCGTACAGGCCCTTGGCTGGGGAAGTTTGATTGTCGCAGCAGGAGTTAGCTATTACTACGCGAGGCAGAATATAAATGAGCGCAGGAAGTTACAGGAGGCAGCTGGGCAGAGGCCATCGGAAAAGCTTGACTGTGAGTGGTTCTCTTCATCCGCTGTCTTAGCCGATCCCCCCCCAGTCGATATCGTGCAGCCATGAGCTGTTTACTGCTTGTGAGGGGACGGACCATCAAACTTGGTCACTGATAATTGATCCGGTAGGGCGTGCGAGGGTTGCACAACAGGACAGGGTGCATGATGAAGCAGAAAGCAATACGCCGTCTGTTCCTAGCGACAGCGGTCAGGCCGGCTCATGATGATATATTCTATCTCTGTTATTCCTTGACAGTTGTCAAGTCACAGAGCTTCGACAGTGCTTTTGCAAGGCCGATGCAATATCTTCACACATTGGTCAAGTCTCATCTCCCGCTGTTCAACGCTCAATACTATCGGCAAACGTATTTCCAGAATATCTGCTTAGTCAGATCACGAACTTTGTCGGTCGCTGCCTAGGGTGTACCCGACTTCTGGAAGTTCTCCAGCAGAGCGGTATACCGCAGGCAGTGTATGACAGTTAATGATCAATCTGACAGCCGTCGTTTGACTGTCATTGAAGAAATGATCGTCGACGCCGCCGCATGACTGCGTGATAAATGCCGCAGGAACTGATATGAGTTGTGTTCTCAGGTCGCAATGGTATATGAACACCCAGGTTGGCTACTGCAGTGTCATACTGGAGAGCCAGTTCGCATGCTTTCAGGCCTAGATTGTGCTCCAGCACTTGCCATCCTTCTAATGAAGGACATGAATGGCTCGAAGTGGAAAGTCAGTGTAACATGATATCATGCCGTAAGACCTGTGGCATTCGCCATCTATTTTACTCAGCCTGAATAGTCGGTTCTATCATATCAGATACCAATCTAGTGATTGCCCACATTGCGGTCTTGCATAAGAGGCTTGTGATAATGCCCATGGCGTTGGCTTTCTCGGACTCTTAGTTTCTTTCACCTGATAGTTCCAGAGGTACTAACGAACTTCACGTCTGCCGGTACAGGCTTGAGTTATGTCCGTCGCACCTGCTAACATTATTCGTGAAAGGTGAGACTTATGCATTTCTTTCAGCGACCGGAGGATTGGTTTCAATGCGGGATTTGATTTTGCTCCAGCCGTCTCGGAAATTGCTTTTATTTTGGGGCCACAGGTCTGACGCAGTTATGCATTTGCTTAGCTGCATGTACTGAATTCCCTTTAAGCTCTGTGCTGCTACGATCATTGCTTAAACTTTGATCGTGAAGTTCGATTCATCTGGCGAGGCAGGCTGTCTTTCGGCAGTATATTGTTCTATTGCTTTCGTTATGTCGCGCTCCTCAACACAATTCCTGTCATATTGGCTTATGGTCAATGGCCTGGCTGGCAATCCACAGAGGTCAGTCTCTCCTTTCTTCGTTCCTATGAAGTATTCAAATCCCCATTTTTGCCAGAGGTCAGAATTTGGTTTGATGTGACGCATATGTCCAGTTAACATTGCTACAGCTGTATAGCTGTCATCATATTACAGATGGTTGGTGACATTTTGATTCTAACGAGCGCTGCAGGTAAGTTAACAGTCATTTATGTATCATCATAGAGCATTGTGATACCTACGAAGCAGTTTTTACAGCGGTGCGGGTCTACGCTATATCTGATTCGAGCAAGTGGCTCTTCGGGTTAGTGTTGGTGCTGGGATTGATCAATCCAGTTGTATCTATTGTGAGCCCAACTTTCTCGTGAAAACGAATTTCGTGATCATGCTCAACTTTTCGTATAGTATACATTCGTTCAATCTTCCCCTATTCTTGCTGTTATCCCTCGGGCGTATCAGGCCTGCATTATTACTGCCACCTTCACCACGAGCAGGTACAACGAATGAAATTACTTTCTGAGAATGTATTACTGAGCAGCTTTCTCCGTAGCTGTGAGTTACGCCATCCTCATACGGCTAGATTTATTTAGATGCGATGCTTATTAGGGATTACTGCTGCGAGACTGTCGTCCTTGGTTACCGACGGCGTCGTTACAATTGTAACCTGGTCCAAGACGAGGCATATCGGTCCATGTAATGATCCTTATTCGAGATCGTCTATGCAGGCCATTCTTATGAGAGATAGTACGTGTCTTTCCTCATATGCGTTTTATACTACTCATAATTTTCGCATTTCGCACGCTCAGCCGTGATATATTTTGGGTAAGTGTGCTAATAACGTGTCATGCATATGCATCAATAATGAATGATGAAGGCTCCTCCTGATTGTTAACGTGCTTGGAGTAGCAATGGAGCATCTTGCGGCAAGTGTCTGCGTATACAACGAGGAAGATGGCTTATGCTAATCCATCATCCGTGTATATAGTTCATTGACGCTGTCTCGACATGGATAGCAATGTGAGTCGCATTCAATTCGAGACAGTGCTTCGTCTCACTCAACATGCCACTGATAGACTTACGTCTGTCCTCCTCTCACGCCTGATGCTGGACCTTCGGGAACACACTAAGCGAGCTGGAGAAACCGAAATTTCTCAATATATGAGTACAGACGTTTTTATTACAGAAGGTGGAAACCAAGGCGACGAAGACCTAGAATAGTCCCGAAGCCCCGCCCCCGCGGTATAATAGGTTGAAGCCAAGCACCCGTGAGCCCCCACAGACATTCTGTGTAATTGAAACCATATAAATTATTATAAATTATGTACTCTGTCCTTCTCGAGAAAGCGAATTGGGGGATTTTGAACCCAAAAAAGTAAAGCGTGATCCTAGTATCCGGCATACGCTGACTTTCCCAGAGCATTATGTTGGATTTCTTCTTTGATGTCCACCTACAGCGGACACAGCACGACCACTTGCGCCTTAGCTGAGATGATTTACTTACCTCCGTCCCCGACTCATTACATCAGATTGAGGGTGAGTACATCTCTAAGATTTGAGTCTACGCGATGTTATTAATCGTTGATTTACAGTACTGGGGCATTCAAGTTATATACAGTCACTGTGGGCTATTGGACTGGCAGAGGTCTTGCCTAGGTTACGAAAGCTTATCTCTTTTTAAGCAGGACTGTCGAGATGTTGACTTTTCTGGCTATCTTCAATAGGGAATGAGCGTACATGCTCTTGCAGAGCGTTAAGTCATCATTGACGAAGCGGAACGTCGACGGTTTATGTGATCAACATTGCACCGCGGCGGACAGCTGTTGGAATCTTCGCGTGCACCATGGTACATTGATCGCGGTGCTACCGTTATGAGAATGTTAACCACAGCATCTCGGAAAATTTGCTGTATCCATGGTATCTTGTGACATCTATGTCCGCTGTCTTGGGGAAGCATTGATCACGTCTAATTATCGAGTTATTGCGTAAACCCGAGGTGTCGACAAGGCCTGCTCTCTTGAACGCTGCCTAGACCTGGTCGACACAGCACTTCAAAACAAACTGATGTAATTGCTGTCATTAATATAACGCTTCATAATGGTATGCAGTTCGCGACTCTATCCAGGAATGCTTGATTGATCAAAGCGTTCAGGTAGTTTCCCACGATTGATACAAATCGTGTATGCTATGCTACGCATTGGCGTCCAACATCAAGATGAACTGCTGATTATGATCACGCACTTTCTCACGTCTCCACGTCTAACACCCATATCTTACCAGCGTAAATAACAGCCCGTCCACAACCCTAGGTGAGTGCAGAGTGGGACAACAGGCATCACATTGCCGTCGAGTAGTCCAGGAAACGCACTGGCTGCCCAGCGATACGGTGCGCCTGTTGTGATGCAACTGCCCCTGTATCATGAACTTAAACGTTACAGATAGATGGTATATAAAGAGCTTCTGCGCAGGTATCTTGATCACCCAACGGTTGTCGTGACCGCGAGAAGTCTCCAAGGAATCGCAGGGGTTTCATTGTACTTGTTGCGTATAAAGTCTGGGAATGGCGCAGACTCTGTGTCCAGACTAGGTACTCAATCGCAAATCGGACACAAAACAGCTTACAGAATGGATCAGTCGAGCTCACAGGAGCGCACCAACAGGCGAGTGAAGGCTAATTGTTTGTTATGCACAAGGCTGACTCGGAGCCGTTCAGCAGGTTCCTCCAAATCTACCTAACCTTCGAGAATTACATGTACTTCTCGGTCACAAGTCAGACTTCCGCGGTTAATCCATATTCTAGTCTGTACTGAATTGATATTCATAGCGTTGTGCTGTTATGATTACTGCCTAAATCTTCATCGTGAAATTGCGCTCATTTGGAAGGGCGAACTTTCAACTACTATTATCGTGTTTTATATGATCAGATATCCAGCATTACTGAACCTCATTGTTGAATTACTCGCGCGGATATCTTGGCCAAGTTGGCAATCCAATGAGGTGAGTACATCTATATTACTACTAAACATACAGCTGACGTCGATACAGAGGTGCTGTATATGTGTACTGCATCAACCCGTCTTCTGCGGCTGATTTTACAGCTAGTTGTGGTGTAGTTTTGAGAGTTCAAATGGTCCTGGATCTCCTGGTTCTCTTTAATGCAGCCAGTGAGTTTCCCTTCTGCTAGATGTCGTCCGTTCCGTATCGAATATTATCCCCCACAGTCTTTGCAGCACTGCGTGTATATGCTGTCTTTGGACGTAACTGGTGGCTTTTCATGATCACCTTGCTGTCAGGTCTTGTCAATCCCATTATATCAATTGTACGTTTGTCGTTACTTGAAGTAAAAACATCATTCAGCAGAGCTTGCAGTATCTTTTCACAAGAACCTCGCCAAAGATCCATGCTGTGCAACAGTTTCAGGATTGCGACGCAACAATCATAGGGCAACGCTCTAGCTATGAATAGTGATTATATCGATTCTCATTTGCTCATCTGATATCTCTCACACATTGGAAAATTACAGTTGTACGTGATATCATTATGAAAAGCAAAATACGCGGTGATCAAGTGTTATGGACTCTAGGGATGATAGGTGCAAGGGCTGCCTCCTCGTTCTCGGACGGACTGGTTCTATGCCTAACTTGTATGAAGACCTTGCAAATGACGAAGAGAATCGACAGTGCCACAAAATCCATCAGCATGATACTGCTGAGAGAAAGTAAGTGTTCATATTGTATCGGGCCCCATGTACGCTCAGCGGTCGGTGGATGATAGCGGGCATGTATTTCAGGTAAGTCACGGGAAAGCTCGCTTTGAATACTGTCAACTTCGGAAACAGTCTCCTTCTTATCCTCAATTTGGTCGGAATTGGTACCGGTCGTCTCACTGAGGTGAGGATCAAAGTATTGCTTGAATAGGGCCCTGAGTCACACCGCTATCAAGTTCATCGAAATTTTCATCGCTTGGACTACAATGTGAGTGAGCCACCTCTTCATCATTTAATACAAAGCAAATTGTTGCCTTCGCAGCCTCACCTCAGTGCTAGTGTCGCGTTTCATACTGAATTTGCGCGAAATCAAAATTCAGGAACAAGAATTGACGTACCTCAGCACAAGTCTCACGACCGACGTTCTGTCCATGAGCGTTTCAGACGTCCTGGATAGCGCTGCACAGCTTGAGGAGGCGCTAGGAGAAGCGTATCTTCGGCGTACAGATCTGTATGATGTTGACTCCGCATGAAGAAATTTTTGATGAGAGGGTGAACTGGTTTTACTACACTTGTATAACTGGAAGTTTGTGCGTTTCGAGGTCTAATTCTCCTATAGTCATGACGGTTATGCAGGCTGCAGTTATAAGTATGGATATTTGACTCAACGTACATGCAGTTGGGAATTCGGATGTTTTCCCCTTCCAGAGGATCGGAGGGCACATTTGCCAATCTCGGTGCCATCATGCATCTGTTCTTTCATTATTAGGTGCCAAATTCCCGCAAAGAAATGTTCAAAGACCCACGCAGATGCAATCGTTCGATGAAGGAATGAATTTGACCGAGACTTCTTGCGATAATCAACTAGACTAGCCTGTCATATTCGTCATAGATGATAGAGAAACGTTACATTCAGCACGAGCACACATCGTATATTATTCCAATTCCGCGGGCAGGAAGGAGCGGAGTTTTAATGAGAACAAATCTCTTTTCGACATTGTTTTCTGCACCAAAAGGCTCCATTCATTATTTGGTATATACCTCGCCTGCCTTTCCAGCCAACGAAAAAACGATAGACGTTTCGCACACTATCGAAGATATCTCTCCGGCCGACGGCACACATCCGGCAGACGGGCCAGCAGCCACAGCAGCCACAGCCCAGCCACAATGAGCCACAATGCTCAGTGGCTGAGCAAACATCACGTGACGGAAACGGACAGAATTTGCTCCGAGAGCCTCGGGCTTACCGTCTGAGGTATCGAGTGCGTCATACCCTCACCTCGTCGGCCGCCCTCCTGCCCTAAAAGGCCTAGCTGCCGTGTGGCTGAGAGACATCATTTGACGAAGGGCAAAACGTCTATCGTTTTTTCGTTGGCTGTCATTGTATCCAGCGCCTTGAATCTCGGCCACACCATCCATGCCACCTCACATGTCACAGCCGAGCAGGCCCCCTACGACTGAATATTCAAAATGACTTGACAGATAATGCGGCATAAGCAAGATAAGTACTACAATTGAATTGAATGTTATCCCTATTTCCGCGATGCCTCTGCTTTTGGGCCTTTCATCAAGTGCAATCCACGCAAGGATACACGCGCGATTTACCGGTTCTTGAAGGAGATCATTCGTGAGATGCATAATGCATTGCAGTCATCGGCCCTCTGCAGTCCCTCGTGTGACGTAAAGCATCTTTGTGCTGGGAATATGGCGTGTATTCGCGCCCAACACTCTGATGAACTGCGATGCCGCCGCGAATGATGGGCTGTTCGGTATCTTTTCTCTCTTCTGGACTTTGCTCATGATCCGACGTCATGTTGAGTCCCGGGCAATACGATAATATCGATACGGTTTGGCGTCCTAAATAAATGGTAAATGCGTTTCTATCCCTTCACAGTATGTAGCGCCAAGCTCTCGAAACCCCTGCATCTTGATACTCGCGTCATGGTGATTCGATGCTTTCCAGCCGATATCTTCCTATGCCGTCCATGGGGTTGAATTTGGTTCCTTCAGCCGAATTGGTGCTCGAAGGACTACGCCTGAGTACCCTATTGACCAGAGCGTTCCGATGTTTTCATGCGATGAGCAGTGACCTCCTATGACACGGCGTCCGATGTCGTGATGCAACGTTTATTTTTCCATGTTGGCCGTCACTTTCGGATGCATATTCTTGGGATTTTGATGACCTAGCCTTAACTTGAATGAAATTCAACCCGAATTAGCGATACAATGCCCTGCCTTAGTACAATGGGTGCCGCTGGCACGGTCTCACCCACGGATGTATTCTGATGCTGTTCACCGGCTGTGATGTGTTCCGGCTGCACGATGAACTCAAACATCGCAGATCAATCACGTCTCCTCTATTTAATGGCGTCGTGGTGTCGAAGTCTCTTCGGAGAAGACCAGTCTTTTCGATCGTAGTGTATACGAAGGTAGGAAATTCATCGATCCTGTGTTCTGACAGTTCAGCCTGGCAGGGACCTAGCGTACTCGACTAAAAACAACTTACCAAATGAATGCGCAGGAGGCTGTCAGGCAAGTCAATGATCGTTCTTAAACATAATTTACCACTGAGCTTTTGGGCAGACTATATCTAACCTTCGAGAACTACATGTACTTCTCCGTTACAGGTTAGCGCGGTCCGTGGTTTAAAGCTCAAGCGTGAACTAAAGAAATCTACAGCACTATACTCTTACGATTACTGCCTGAATTTTGCTCGTGAAATTGAGCTGATGTGGAAAGCCGAGCTTTCAATCACCACAGCCCTGTTCTACATCATTAGATACCCTGCCTTACTCAACTTGATCATCGAAGTGCTAACACGGACGTCGTGGCCAAGTTGGCAGTCCAAACAGGTGAATATCTTCGTGTTACCTAGGTGCTCTGTAGCTGATGTCAGTAAATAGAGGTTAGATCGCCCTTGTTTCTCTTTTCTTCAATTGTCACTAAATTTGCATCTGTGCTATTCGTTACTAGTTGTGGTGTGGTCCTCAGAGTTCAGATGGCCCTGGACCTCGTAGTCCTGCTCAGCGCAGCTGGTTCGGTGCCATATAACTTGTATGTCTACCATATACTGACCGGCATGCCTCCAGTCTTTGCTGCCATACGAGTCTTTGCTATCTTTGGACGAAGCTGGTGGTTGTTCATGTTCACCCTCTTATCGGGTCTAGTCAATCCCTCTATATCCGTCGTACGTCGGTCATTCAAAGCTAAAGCCGTTCTTTCATTGTAACGATTCTAGTATATTTTCACCAGATCTTCCCCGAGCCTTGATAGCGTGATAACTTTTCAAACTTGCGCTACAGCAATTATAGGAAGTAGGTCTGGCTACGAAAGGTGATTCAATTCGATCACTTGTGTACACTATACTTCCTGCTGAGCATCATGTGTATAGTTGTACGTGATACTACTGCTTCTCCGAAGCGGATTCGTCCCGTTCGGGGCTGCTGTTTATCCTATATTTTAGGGATGATGAGCGCTCGGGCCGCTTCCTCGTTCTCTGACGGACTAGTTCTTTGTCTTACGTGTGTGAAGACATTGAAGATGACACAGAGAACTAGTCATGCCTTCAGTTCCCAAATACCCCTCAAGACGGTCTTGTTGAGGGACAGTGAGTATTGCATGTTATGCCGTACTGTCGGCACGATGCTCACCGGTTTATGGGTGACAGCGGCCCTGTACTTCAGGTGAGTCACCACAAAGTCGCGTTTCAAATACTATCAACCCGGTACATAGCATTCTTCTCACTCTCAATGTCATTGGCATCGGCACTGGTCGCCTAACCGAGGTGAGCATCAACGTATTGCTGTAATGAAGCGCCGCGTCATACTCTGATCAAGTTCATCGAAGTATGGACTACTTGGACGACAATGTGAGCGAGTCAGTCGTTCTTACATTTCATCAATGTAATTGCGTTAATTCTTCGCAGCCTCACTTCTATGCTTGTATCACGCTTGATCATGAACGTGCGCGAAATCAAAGTGCGGGAGCAAGAAGCAACGATTTCGAGCGCATCCCTTATGACGGGTGACGTCCCGTCCATAAGCGTTGCAGGTGTTTTGGACAGTGCAGCAGAACTTGAGGACACGCTAGACGAAGCATACGCTCTGCGCACAATCCTCAGTGATGCTGTTTCCATATAAACGATTCCTTGCTGCCGGGTGTTGTCGCCATGTGAAGTCAAATTTAATTTCATGTTATACAAGTATCATGTGGGTTGAGGTGCAATCTCAATCATCCGGAATACTGACTTTTATAATGCAATCGTTGCAAGCGCCGCCAACCTGACGGACATGGCTGTCGCCGAGGGCCAGTCGGCGGTCCCGTCTGCACCGCACTATCCGAACTATGCTATATACAGCACGCCGCTTTCTGAGATATGGGGGACATCGTTGTCTGTGCTCACCACGCTGAAGGAAACGTACGATCCGAATGATGTGATGGGCTTAGCAGGCGGATGGAAAGTGCCAACGTGACACCGCTGGGGAGAGCGGAGCGAGCGACGTTGGGAACATACCACAGTTGATTCTGTTCCGTCGTAGGCTACTTTGGTACATGGATGTATGTTTGACAGACACGATTAATGATTTCTGTAATTCAGCGGTCTGTTGGAGATGTTCTTATAGACTCCGAATGTGTGTAGGCTCGCCCGTGACATCGCCTACATCAATAATATTGCCCCCGCGGCAGCTCTGTGGGCTTACAAAGGTGCTAAGGGGAGGTGCAGTATCAATGGGATGTGCTGTAGCAGCGAACCACAATAACTTACATTGTATTGACGAGCATGTTCGAGACCCCTATCGCCTACTTGTTCGGGGCAATCGTATCCGTATCTGACAATGACGTCGAAATTGTCAACATTCAAACAAGTGGTCTGTGCAGTATACCCACTTGCAATTAGCCGTGATTGGTTCTACGGGCACGGACAGCTTAACTATCAGGTTGCCTCTCACAAAAAGGAGCAACTTACCTCGTTTGCAATTGAGCCACCAGAAGGGTAATGTGTCTCTGAAGAGATTCCCGATGCAGTCTAGGCAAATCCAATCCTCTCTGGACCATTCATGATATGGATCATCTTTGCTATCAAACATCTCGTTTAGCAGTGTGGAATAGTCCATCTCCTGAAGCGCCTGATATAGGCCCTTTTCAGTTTGGTTCTGAATAAGTTTCCTATTGACATATAGATCAAAATCGAGCCCTATAATTCCTTTTAAATAATCCCAATCTTCACAAGCCACGAGTTAGCCATCTTACACGCACTATAAGGAAAACATGTATACTGGTTCTGTTCCAAAGATTGACTCCCTGCTTCATTCCAGGGAAGGGCTCGTAGACAGAGTGACATTTCGAACCTAGAGAAGGGAGCGGTCAGAGGTCACACGCATCCTGATTCGAGTGATTGCATTCGTACATCGGTCATTCTTTCCATTGACATGGTCGAGGATGGTTTCAACTATATCGACATCGCGCGTCTGAAGAATTTCCTTTAGCGGCTTGAAGAGAAACCCGGCGTATGGTCCATCATCAAGGAGGTATCCTCCAGCAAACAACGGATCGAGGCATATTTCTTCATAACATCGCAAGATGACACGTGGCCCTGCAAATAGATAGAGGGCATTCCAATCGTCTAAACAACCCAGTACTCGTGAGCCACAGAGACGAATCATGGAAAACCGACTTACAAGTTTCAATGTTGGAACTGATTCGACGACTTGTTTCGGCACCGGCAACCCACATGGCAGTGTCCCTCAGGAAGAAGACTACTCTCCTCATCTGGAGCAACTCAGTGGAATCGATTGGCTGAAGAAAATCCCTTTGTCTTGCTATTGAATGGGATCCATCGTCGTCTACGTCAGGCATACTATCCAAGCCGTAGAGGTGCGATAGGAACCAAATCCGATACATCGCACGCTGGAACCGGAAGGATTCAATGAAGGACAATTTGCTTTCCCGCGAAGTCCGATCCTTATTCCTTTGGAATTGCTGATCACTAGATGATGTACTGATAAGTACGAGTAACTGACCTCCAACTGAAAAGATCCTCCAGGGCAAGCACGACACTCGCGTTCAGCGTCATGATACGCTCTTCGTCACGGGTGATCTCCTTGTTGACGACGTTCTGCTCGGTAGGCAGCGCCTCGATAGGTTCGCGAAGATTCAGCGATTGACATCTGGCGAGCCGGAGAGCATAGGGCAATGATGGACCAATTTGACTATAGGGTGGCTGGATTTCTCGACGGTTCATGTTGGAGAGAGTGAACGTGGATACTGGGACGAAGCAACGTGCTGGTAGAAGTAGTCCATGAGCAGAAGCGCGCGCTCAGGGGTGCTTCTTGAGCGTGCTTCTGAAAGTCACGCCGTAGAGTAATATTGCCACTCATAAAGACGAAGTAAACCCAGTAGTCTCTAATTGAAGAAAATTAGGGTGGAGGCACGGGCAATACTCATCAGAAAATCCTCGCTTTCTCACTCTGTTGACGCAGTAGAAAATTGGTAGTCATCGAGGGAAACGCTGTAGTCTGCTGTTGACTTCCACAGAGCCGATGTAAATGACACTGCCGCGGCAGAAAGAAGATATAGAAAAATCTACGGGACATGATGGAAGCTTGGGTGAGAGGCCACCACGTTCACGGTCCACATTGCTATCGAGATCATCCACGTGCACCAACGATGACGGTGAACTCGAACGGGCTTCGGCTTTCGACGCTGTACTTACATAAAGTTGCGCAGCAATGATGCTTTGTTCATCGCTCCGTCTCGTTGCTCCTGTGCTACAGATGTCACGCATATCCTTCGTTTCCTGCCGCTTCCTCGCTACATCGATTTTCGCAGACGAGATATCGTCGATGAAGAGCCTGTCAAAGACCGGTGAGCAGCCTTGTTCCCCTGGCTAGTCGTGTCATTGTTTCCTTAAAGAAACTTGCACACGCAAGAAGGGTGGCATATAAATAATTGGCTACACTGACGGCCGACGACGTCCAGCCACTATGCCCCTCCTTCGCCATGCTTGTGTTCTCGCCGGCGCCCATACATGTCTTTTCCTGCCCCCGTCTAGGCTCAAGTTCGACTCCACGGCGAAAGACCACGAACCATTTTCCAGAGTGTTAGCTTTGAAGCACTGTACCACCGAGAAAGGAGACCCTGCTATGATAGCTCTCGAGTAGCGAGTGTAGCAACAAGATGCATAGAGAAGAATGTCGGAGATCTGGTCCTGTTGGAAACACCCGATCATAATGACTTACGCACCGGGCAATCCTTGCATGGCGTGCGCACGTTGTACATTGACATCCTAGCTGGGATGGAGCTCGATCGAAAACGGGTGCGTCTATGCGCCCAACGTTGCACTATGTTCATTCGCGCTTAGTAGGTTTTACAGCAATGTGCATAACGATGCGGAAACGCGAATTTCGTCGCAGGGCCTCGGATACCGGCCCCAATGGCCGGAAGGGGCAAACCGGCTTCCGGAAAATAGGCGCCTTTTTAATGCAACCCTTATCTGTAATAGTTTTTGTATGAAAAGTGACGCTTTCCCATCAGCTAAGTCTTGAGTAATTTGAGTTCCCCGTCTGTATTGCGCATAAATATGAGCATCTTCGTGATCAAAATCCTGGTATCTTTCATGATGCATGACGGTGAAGGGAAAAAAATCTCTTGATAGCTTCTGGTAGTATAGCAAGTCAAACTGAGGACTATATAACATAGGAAATCAAAAAGCTGGGTAAAATTATTTTGGTAGGAAGGAGCACAATCCTGTCGCATTGTTGCAGAATTCATCGGACACGTGACCGTGTTACACCGGTTTCTTCCTTCCGGAATCACAAGGGCCGGTGCCCGAGGCCCTGCGACGAAATTCGCGTTTCCGCATCGTTATGCACATTGCTGTAAATCGAAAAGCATCCTATCTTCTATTATTATCCGTCTCTTTTGAAAATAGAAATTCTTGGAACCTCCCGAGGTATGTGCTCACAGAGGCGCTGTCTTGTCTACGACTGGGTTCGGACAACTACACTGTCCATTGATGTCCAAAATGATGTCAATTCCCGTTGTTTCCCGCCTTCATATTACATTCAGATCTCTATCGGTGGGCCTCAGTCCATCAGTCCTTCTTGCAGGAGAACAAAGAGTGTCGCTTAGTGGCGGAATGACGTTTGCGGGACGCTCTGTGTAGAGCCGAACGACTGGTTCGGACGATATTGGTCAGTAAGCTGAGCCTTTCTCGGCTGCTGTTATGTCTACCATCGTTCTTTTTCCCGTGCACTCGCAGTAGTTGCGCGATGATGTGCTCGTTCCTGCTCATTGTCATTCCTTTAGTCGTATCTGTTCCCCACTGCTCCTAATTCTGCTTTCATTCTCTTGTGTTCTAACCGGCCCATGAATGTACAGGTCTGCCTGCCGTCCGGCCTCCTCGTTCAAACAAACTACTTCTCGTATGCACACGCCTATGGCCTGTTTGGTCTATCAATTTACCCAGGAGCTCTCAATTATTATCCACATGCGTGTTGTTCTTTCCGTCGAACGTGTTTGAAGACGCACACAGTCCATATATACAATTCTCGGTCATCCTCCATGTGTTTCATCGCCAAATTTTGGATCTCTTCTATAAGATTTACCAATTTATTTGGGTACAGATGCTTAATTCATGATGAAATTGATTTTTAGGACCACGATTCGGACAGACACGAGAAGGGCGTGCTATCAGAAGCATAGTATTGGCGCCGGCGTCTAATGTGGTCCACAACCGCATGCATGAACATGAATCAAAGCTTAATGCGCAAGCCATTCTATCTTCCGAGATTTCTCACATGTAATGAGAGTGGAAGATCATCCCATTTCCAGATGTATTATTATATCTGTGTCTGTGGGTATGGTGGTCGAGCTGTTCCTGCGACCGCCGATCGACACACACCTGTACTAAGCAGACAGGTTGGATGTCTCATCCACATAATGTGTCCAGACAGCAGCGGAGCAAAAGCGACAGGCGGCGACTCCGACGGAAGGCCTGCGATCATTTGGTGTGGTTATTCGTGCGTGTAGGTGGTACCGCTTTGTTTCACCGTTCGATTGGACTGATACCTCCCTTCTGAGTGTTCACTTCCTGCTTCTTCAGCGCTTCACGCAGCCATATATTGCCGTATGAACGGGTCTCTTGCGGACGCTGTGGGTTTGCCCTCATTGCAAACAGTCAAGCCATATTTACCCTTCATACCGACCCTTACGAACCATGTCGAACAGACGGCGACGAAATCGTGGTCCACGATCTAGGCCGGCGCGAACTGATCAATCGCCGCGGCATGTCGAGGAGTTTGAGTCATCCTGGGATGGAGCACCCCCCAGCGACCCCGATTACGACTTCGCAGGTCCTCCTGACCCTGACTCTGATTCCCAGTTTGCAGGTCCTCCTTACCCCCTGGAAGACGTTCAGGTTGTGCCGAGATTCCACGTAAGTACATGCAGGACGATGCGACGAAGGTGCCCTGGACTTACTCACTGATAAACAGGGTGCGAGAAACAGCGTACCGATGGGTAGGTTTGACGGTCCCGCGCCGGTATGCGTTAAAGGAGACATGCTCAACGTCTACTGTGCTAATTATACTCTTAAAATAGCCGGATGATATGCTGGAGGCGATGGATCATGCCCCTCCTGGCATGGCAACAAAGCCCGCTCGAGAATTTGGGGCTGCTTCTTATGCACCAGGCAAGACCCATCCAGGTCCGAAATCAGGCGCGGACGGGAAATCGGGAGCAGACAAGAAAGGGTCTAGCAAGACACCTGATTATGAGTCCTCTCATCTTGCATGGTCGGCATGCGCGACAGCAGTGTGGGCCCACGAAGAAGCGCTGGTGGAGAAGTGGAAAGAGGATCTTAACTACCTTCTTCTATTTGTGAGTATCATGTTTTCGCATGCCCACGTCACGGCCTGCATTCCTACCACGATGGGCCGGAGATGGCGATCGGGTTTTCGGGGTCGCGATTTCTTAGTGAGCGCACAATGCTTATCATGTACTTCCAGGCTGGTCTCTTCTCTACTGTGCTCACTGGGTTTATTGTCCCATTTTATATGCTGCTCGAGCCGGATACGACCACACAAATGCTCATGGTCATATCCTCGCAGCTGAGCGGCATCGCCGAGAGTCTCGCAAATGCCAATCCGACGCAGCCTGCCAGCCCTGTTCCCGCCGTCCCATCTTCCTCTCAACAACCCTCGGCACCCACTATATCTACCAACGCATTCTGGTTCGCTGCGCTAGTCTTCAGTCTGAGCGCTGCCTCCATCGCTATGTCTGTCAGCCAATGGCTGCATCACTATGTCGATCGGACCTCAAAGCAGTCACGCCAGAGTGTTCGTATCTGGTATTTCCGCCGCTCCGGACTCACAAAATGGCAGGTGGAAGGAATCATCAATACATTACCGTTGCTGTTGCAAATCTCCTTGATTTTGTTTCTCATCGGGCTCGCGCAATTGCTGTGGCAGTTGGACAGGACTATTGCTATTGTTGTCATCGTTCTGGTCATAGTTTTCTTCCTCCCATCCATGTTCACTGTGGTTATCCCCACCATAGCACCGGACTGTCCCTTCAAGTCTCCACAAGCATGGTGGTTGTTTTGCATCTCACGGTTTATCAGAAATCCGCCGCTCCACATCGCCAATCGAAAGCTTTCACTGCAAGCTTTCTGGCAGTTTATCAAATCCCTTCCCGTCACCGCTGTTACGGTTTTACAAGTGGGGGCTTCACATCTTGCCTTGGGCTATAACACATGCTGGAACATTTTCAATTCACCGTTGAACGAGAAGACTCGGAGGTGGTTGAAAATCGCCAGTTGGGGAGAGCTTGACGAGTACTCTCTTCATGCGAACACCAAAACTGAGCTCGAGATGCTTATAGAGGCTGACAATGCCATTATGGATGACTCGGCAGACACTGTGGCAGCCTTGCGGGATTGTCTGCAGCAGACGGATCTCAATATAGCCCTTCCGGCATTCTACCACATCTTGGAGCATAGAGCGGATGAAGTGGATTTGTCTACAAACCCACCAAGGCTGCAATGGTTTCCGGCCAGTGCGAAACACGATACTACAGTCCTCATAGTACTGGGACACATGTGTGTCGACATTCTCTTCAAGACCGCTTCCAGTTTTACTGGTGAATCACAACGCGAGTCTCCTCATGCCAGTGGTATCCTGAATTCAAACCAAATCCGTCATGACGATGATCCACCCAGTCCCATAACTCACGTCTCAAATATTCTGAGAAATATTCTGACTGCCCTACCGTGCGAAGAGCGCGAAGTCTACTATCGAATCTGTGATGCAGTTTTAGAGCAGGAGACAGACGGTGCCTCTAATGTTCTACCTACTTTGCAAAATCTAGTACGTGACTTCTACGAACACTTCGAAGCTGAGCATGACGGTGAGCTGATGCTACTAGTACTCTTGCCAACTTTGTCTCATCAGCTTTGTGCAGTCACATTTCTGCAGCATACCGTCAGAGCACTCATCCAAAGCTCTGACCTGGTTGTTGCACTTCAAAAATTTACTGACATCCATCGATCTCAAAGATTATTTCACCTCGATGAAGACGATAAAAGCGAATGGATGTGGTTTTGCATGTGGTCCGTTTCTATGGCGCACACTGCCATCGATATATTTGCTCGGATCAGCCCTGAGTCGGTCACTGATCATACCAAACGTCAATGGGACATGCTCTGCGACCTAGAGTCCCTGATGCCAGTGATACCTTTCCCCGAACATGTTGTCTTTGGCCGCCTCATCGGCCTGTTGAAGAACAGCGGCCTTTCCGATAAGGTTTACAGCAAGATCGCTGATGTATTGCGTCAACAGTCATCAGGCGAAAAGATGACCCGTAAATGGTCTGAACTTGATGGTACGCACCTTCAAGTTCTCTCATCTCTGACTCATGAGCCCACTTCACTTCTCTCGTCGTATACAGAAACGCTTTCATTTATCTCGCACTTGCCAGCGCGGTATACGAGCCTCCCTCCACGCACTTGTTTGATCCTTTCATCTACCGCTCTGATGCTATGTCAGGACATACCCGATTCTGACTCTGAACGAATTCGAAGTACCATACCGGATGCACTAGCCTTTATCTCAGTCAAATGCTCCGACCCATTAGGTGCGGAAGCACTGGCACGAAGTCTTGACGAAGGCGACCAGTGGAACACGTTCCGCACGTTCGTTGATAGATGTATTGACCTCACAAGTTTAGATGCATCTCTGGTCACGTCTAATACTGTAGACACTTTGAAGCACTGCGCCTCCCGAAGTCGTCTCGGTCGGGGAAACGATGACCTTCAATGGGCAATGCAGTCATTGCATTCCCTACGGGAGGTGGTTCATCGGCCGAATAGGCAAGGTGTAGGTAGCAACTCGTTTTGTGGCTCATCTACCGCTAACTCGTCTTGCAGACTTGAACAATCACCTGCAATCGCGTACGCCACTCAAATCCCGGAAGCCTCAAGAGTCAGAGAGTCTGAGACTAATGTTCCTCATTCAGATGTAAATGACACGTACATACATGCGCACCTATGAGATTGTCTGTCGTCCGAACTTCTTCCCGATGTTTCCAGCCTGTGTACATGTAACGTAGCTGTCGCCTCATACTCATGGATGAAGATATGCTCCAGTGTGTTAGCCTGTCCAGGCTTTGTTCGCAAGGGTTATTAGCGTCCAATGAGCAACAACATGCAAATGCATTAGGATGAGCGCTTTACATTTGATTCATGAACGCATGAGAAAACTATCGCCTCGTCTGGATTGTTGCTCTTCAGTTGTGCAGAGCTGTTGTAAACATGGAATATCTCGGCGGGCACCATGTCATCTGACGGGAAATATAACCTACGTTGCACGCCGTTGGAATGCCGATGTCTGACCAGGACGACAGTCTCAGACTCTGCTGGGAAAACATCCCGAGCACTTTGTAACCTGACGAGCTACAGGAAGTCGGCCCACTCAGATCATGATCATAAAGCGGAAGCTGTCCCTTACCGTGATACAGGAGTATGTAGAAAAAACTACTCGACAATTCAGTTTGTTTCAGCCGTCGATTCCCATTGAGTCATATAGATCTCAACGAATGAGAGCAATGTCGATGTTTGTCAAGAATCGAAAATGTAAAAGAGCACAAATGTGAAGAGCGCATGAATCAGAAAAGACATCCCCACGTGCTGAAGATTGTGCACAACCAAGAGAACGCGGGGTAGTAGAGATGCGATCCAGCACATGTTATCTGGTATAATATGGTATACCTGTAGCCAAGGAGCTTGAAATGGCAAACAAAAAAGGAGTCTCCCTCCGGGAAGAGCTAGCCTGAGCGTTGACGTTACTGTCAATGAGGACCAGGGAATCAAAACCCTGTTCCTCACGGAACAAGCTGAGTCTCATGTATTTGTATGTAGCAGGTGCGACTGAATCGTTTGGAGTAGGCAATACCGTGAGCAGAAGGAGCGGTCGTTTCCCGCCTAAGATGATTTATGTATAGGCCTCAGAGCAGTACGACAACAATTGGAATGCAGGACCCAGGCCGCCGCGTGTATCGCCAGAGACAGCAAATATGATGATGAATCACAAAGAGGCACTGAAAACCCGAGACGAGCCAGAGCAGTCATTATATATGATCGAGAGTCCGAAGAGGACTTTGAGACACGAGATGGCATTATATAATGGGATTATGACAGCCAACGTTCAGCGCTGCCTAGCGTTCAGGATGTCTCTGCCACCAAGCGACAACAAGTGAAAACAACGCGTACCGCGTAATTGAGCGCGTCTGCTTCCCCTATACTGGAAGCCTAATTCTCCCGTTGTTGCTTCGTTCTGTATATCGCTCTCTCATACGCATCACATAATTCGCAGAGATAGTACGATGGCTCCGGAAAAGGCGCAGAGCTCTGACAAGCTCAAACAAAAAAGCCTCATGTCGTTCTTTGGCAAACCATCGACAGTCAAATCTGGTGCCTCGAGAGGCAGCAAGAACAAGATTCTGGCTGAGAAGGTGACACCATCTCACAAGACGAAAGAAATACCAAACGCGCTTCACGATGACACGTCATCCTCAGACCCTGTTGGACCTGTCGTGCATACTCCGCTCTCCAAAGGCAATTCGCAGTCGTCTGGAATCACCAGTGCCACGTATACAAGGAGTTCGGATGGCGGATGGAGTGGTAAGGATACTCCGCCGACAAGTGATCCTATTGACATCGACATGATGTCTGATGGAGACGATGGGTTGAGTGTCAAAAGTGTTACAAAGACTGTTGGTATTCGTTTCCCCCAATGCCGCTTCTCCCTCACTGAACACATTACCTCCAGCCGGCTCTACGGCAAAAGCGGAGAATTGTCCTTGATGAATCCGATGAAGAAGGGGAGCAGATAGATGCAACGGCGTATAAGAAAGGCTTATCCGCTCGAAAACGCTCCCCTGTACCTGTCGTCAGGAGCAGTCACAAGAAGCCCCGCGTCTCAACATTGGCCACTGACGACGAAAACGGCTCTGATGATGAAGATGGATCTCGGACACGGTCTTTCACACAACGGCTTGCTAAATACGAACAATCGTCGGCAAAGAGTAAGTCGAAGAATGGTCAGTGTATGTTATTGCTCCTGTTAACTACATTCCTGACGTTTTTGTGCGCATACAAGAGGGCCGGACCGCTGCATACGATGACGACGGCTTCATTGTACCTGATGATGTTGACGACGAATTCGAGGACGAAGATGAGGATGCCCGACGATCCTCTTCCCGTGCGTCATCTCGTGCGTCTGCCTCGTCATCATCGCGTCCTTCGTCGCGTCTGTCCGCATATGCGCACTCCTCCGCTGCGTCTGAGCCCGAATCCGATTCCTTAGTTCAGTCCAAGGCAATCAAGAAGACGACGCAGCGCCCAGTCCTCACCAAAGAACAGACCTCCAAAGGAGGGAATGCGTTCCTGACGGCTGCCGAGCGGCGGGCTCAGAAACAGAAAGAAGACAAGAAAAGCGTCGAAGATCCATTCTCGTTCCTGCAGGACATTAGAGACAAAGACGGCGTACACCCTGGTCAACCCGGGTATGACCCGCGCACACTGTACATCCCTCCGGCAGCGTGGAAGGAGTTCACTCCTTTCGAGAAGCAGGTGCGTATATGCGCTCCCTATGGCAAGGGTGGGATGTTCCTCATGCGTCGGTGGTAGTTCTGGGAAATCAAGCAGAATCATTTCGATACGATCTTGTTCTTCCAGAAAGGCAAATTTCTGGAGCTATATGAGGATGATGCTAGAATTGGCCACCAAGAGTTTGACTTGAAGCTTACTCAGCGAGTCAAAATGAGTATGGTACGTCGTATGTGTCGTGGGCAGATATGTTTCACAATATCGAATGTTACCTTGTATCAGGTTGGCGTTCCGGAGATGTCGTTTAACTTCTGGGCTGCAAAATTCCTTGCCAAAGGTGAGATTTCCTGTACTCCTTGGTGCTGAATATTAATGGTCTTTACTGTTCACCACTAGGCTATAAGGTCGGCCGTGTGGACCAGGCTGAAACTGCACTGGGAGCGGAGATGCGTGTGGCTGCGGACAAGAAAGGCAGCAAACGCAAAGCCACTGCGGAAGAAAAGGGTAAAGACAAGATTGTACGGCGGGAACTGAACAAGGTTTATACAAACGGTACTCTTGTCGACGCCGAATTGCTCACCGACGAGCAAGCCGGGCATTGTGTTTCAATCCGTGAGGATGAGGGACATACCGACAAGGACGGTCGACAGACTTTTGGGATTTGTGTTCTGGACAGTGCGACCAGTGAGTTTAACTTGAGCGCATTTGAAGATGATGTCTGCAGAACGCGGCTGGAGACGTTGATGAGACAGCTGCGTCCCAAGGAGGTCATTTTCACGAAGGTTAGTCGTCGGTAATTGTGCATATGTTGAATTCGCCGACTCGAACACCTTCTATCTCCGTAGGGCAATCTCTCCGTGTCGACGACACGCCTGCTTAAAGCTATTCTGCCGGGGAGTTGTCTCTGGACTAGTTTGCGCGAGAGCGAAGGCCTCAACTATGAGAAGACGCTCAAGGAACTCAAGACTCTGTACCCCGCGTCTGACGAGGACGATGATATGAACGATGCTCCCCATGGTTTGAGTAGTGCTGTCCCAGAGGCCATTCGGGAGATGACTGGGTGCAGAGGCGCAATCGAAGCATTGGGTTCCATGATATGGTGAGGAACCTGTCAAAGAAGTGATGTTGCGATAGCTAATGACCGCTTACTCCGACGAGCAGGTATCTGAACACTTTAAACATAGACAAAGATATCCTTAGCATGAAAAACTTTAACGTATACGACCCAATGAAACGAGGTCAAGGACTTGTTCTAGACGGCCAAACCCTAGCTCACATTGAGGTGCGTCCAAGTGGAAATCATTATGAGCATATTGTCAATGTATCCAATCCCAGGTCTTAGTCAATAACGAAGGAACTGAGGAAGGATCCTTGCTCAAACTACTCTCGCGATGCATCACTCCATCGGGTAAGCCGAAGGATTACCAGTTGGATGGACTAGGCTGACGACTGATCTCGTAGGAAAACGCCTGTTCCGAATCTGGCTGTGTATGCCTCTGCGAGAAGTATCTGATATCAATGCTAGGTATGTCGTGCTGCGAGGAAAATGCTGGTGGTCGATTGACCTGAATGATCATCGTTTCTGCCAGACTTGATGCAGTGCAGGACCTCCTGGATCACCCCACATTCGAGCACGAGTTCACCAAGGTTGCCAAGGGGCTTCCGGATCTCGAGCGTATCGTGTCTCGTATTCATGCAAAGAACTGCCGGGTTAGAGACTTCCTCAAGGTCTTGAAAGTATGCCATCGATGACTTCCTACTTTTTATAATTCTGACTTTCATTTGGGTTATTCTACTAGGCTTTCAAGGGGCTCAGCATTGGTTTGTCTGAGTTGGCGGATACTGCAGAGTCGTTCCAGTCGAAGACTATCCTAGGCTTGCTCCGATCGGCTCCAAATCTTCTCCCAAACATCAAACATGTCACTACGATGTTCAAAAAGGTAGAAGAAAGTACGTTGGATTCTGGGAGTCCTCCAGCCGCTCACCTGCTAACCGTGAACCATTAATACGTTCAATAGATGCGGACGAAGTTGTTCCTGAGGATGGTAAAGACGAAGTATATGATGAGATCATGGGTGAAATCAATGGTTTAGAGGAGGAACTCGAAGATGAGCTCAAACAATTTGAGAAGAAACTCGGGTACGCATTGCCATTTCAATGCTGTGTACGGCTGTGCTAAAGAAACTGCAGCTGTAATTTGTCTTATTGGCATAGTGCCCAGGGGACCAAGGCACGAGGCTTCATATGTTGACATGATGCAAGGCTCACCCATATACAGGAGATTTACTTGGTGCAAACTAAGCCTGGCCAGAAAAACATACCCGGCAATTGGACCAAGAGCGGGAGCACTAAAGTAGGTCCAAAGCGTTCCTCACTACGCGATGACCCAGCCTTACATCATTTAGGCGGCTGTCCGGTGGTTGGTGCCCTCGTTAGCTCCGACCATTCGTAAGTTGAAGGAGGCACGCGAGAATCGTAACACAGCTATCAAAGAATTCAAGAATAGACTGTACGCAGAATTCGATGTCGACCGGAGCGTGTGGTTGCGTGCTGTCCGCGTACTTGCGGAACTCGACTGTCTCTTTAGCCTGGCGAAAGCGTCTGCCGCGTTGGGGGAACCCTCGTGCAGGCCTGAGCTGGTTGAAGGCGACGCCGCCTGGTTTGACTTCGAGGAACTTAGGCATCCTGCTCTGTGTGTCAGCACCGGGCTGAAAGGGGACTTTATTCCTAATGACGTGAAGTTAGGAAGCGATGTTGGAAGGATTGCACTGCTTACTGGTATGACTTACCCTTCGCATTACTGGAAAGAATGTCATTCACTCATCTGCCTTGTTTAGGTCCGAATATGGGGTGAGCTGGAATGTGTTCGCTCAAGCGCAAGAGGCCCTGTTACTGATGGTTGCATTTCAAACCGCCAGCGGTAAATCCACGGTAAGCCGTACGTCCTACCGACGTTGAAGATCCCATTTTAAGTTCACTTTGAAGGCAATGCGCATGACTGCTACCGGAGTGGTGAGAATGGCCTCCCCCCTCACCAATCTTCTCTGCTAATGTTCGTGGTTGCCAGATCATGGCACAGCTTGGCATGCTCGTGCCGGCCAGGAAAGCAAGGTAATTCTAGAATAGGCTGGTCTCTTTGCATTGTCTGGCTAACGTCGAGTTTATAGATTATGTCCTGTAGACTCACTCTTGACACGGATGGGAGCCTACGATAACATGTTCTCCAATGCCAGTACATTCAAGGTGGAGCTAGATGAATGGTAGGTCCCTCGGCTACTGATGACCTCGGACTCTGAGCCCATAATGTTCATTTAGTTGTAAGATCTTGCGTGACGCAACACCGAAATCTTTGGTCATCCTGGATGGTTGGCGTCTCATCTCCTTTGCAATTGTAATCAGACGCTAACGCAGCAGCATAGAACTGGGAAGAGGCACGTCGACATATGTAAGTGGTCGATTTCGCACCATGCAGTCTGGCTCACGCGTGCCCTACAGGACGGAATGGCTATTGCAGGAGTATGTGTTCAGAGAATAGAAGTGTCTGCCGCTTGCTGATTTGTCCTCATGGCAGGCTGTTTTGCACGAACTCGCGACCCATACGCTCGCACTATCCTTCTTTGCGACGCATTACGGATCCCTGACCGACGATTTCGCGTATCATCCCAACATACGCAACATGCACATGGAAACGATGATCGACGACGAGAAACGGGAGGTAAGCACTCAGTCACTGTTAACTTGACATCCCCTCGCTCACTATAATCACACCCGCAGCTGATTTTCTTGTACAAACTCGTCGAGGGCGTTGCCGCGTCCTCCTTTGGTACGCACGTCGCGAGCCTTGCAGGCGTGCCGCTTGAGGTCGTCGAGCGCGCAGACGTCGTCTCGAAGGACTTTGCCCTGAACTTTAAGGAGAAGATCGAGGGCAAGAAGAGCAAAGAGTCTGGCAGGCTCCCGCTCGTCGCGCAGGCGGACTTCGCATACCTGTATGGATTGGCGACCGGCAGGTATGAGATGCCGGAGAATAAGGTACGGCAGCAGGAGGTGCTGAAGGTGATCAGAGGAGCCGTGAAGGGTTATCTGCGGATGAATGCTGTGGAGGCAGCGTAGTGTGTTGGTGAAAAGAGGATATACCCTCGTCGTGCTTTGACACTGCTCTCGGAATTATTGTATCATACACGTTTGCTGTTCTGTGGTTGCTTCATATCTTGTACATAGACACCTGTATCATAGTGCTAATGTAGACGGTCGTCGATATAATCTGTACATAGTTCAAGGATGGACGTGCACATTGAATCCTCTGGAGAATCTACAGCGACCAGGCAGGAGTCTCAAGACGGTCAATCAGCTGCATATAGCTGGAACTCCCAGGGCAGCTTCTGCCGAGGCCCGCTTTCGCTGAACCAGATCCTGCGCAACCTACACGTCGCGTATACCTTGACGTACAAGACGTGCGAGTACGTTCCACTGGGTACGGACGCGTGTCCGCTCGATACAAGATTCCTCCGCGGGCTCATGGCTGACGAGGGAGTCTCCTCGTCCGATTGGGCGTCCTCCTCGCTTTGATGATTATGTGTCAAGGCGGCCGATGAGAAGTGTGGCAGTAGCGAGGGGAGATGCAGCGCGATCGTGCACCAGGACGTGAGCGGGCGGGAGGAGGACGGCGGGAATGCGAGCGGGAGGTGTAGAAAGGGAGGGCTGCCGAGCTTCAGGCGCGGTTGTTTCTGGGAGGAACAACAGTCAGTATGAGGAGAGCGAAGGTTTTAAGAGAATGGGGATGGTGCGGCACTCTCACATATTCTCCTGGAAGCCAGTCAAGGGTGAATCACGGAAATAAACAGCAGACCGGAAGCCAAATGTCAGGAGAAAAGAGGAGAGAGGGACAGCACCTGGAACGTCGAGCACCGCACGATGCCCTCCCTGCCCGACTGGTCGACCAGCCCGACCTCGAACGACCACTCCCGGCCCATGTTGCGGACCTGCAGGTGCACCCAGGGGTGCTGCATGCCCAACCTGCCACCGCCCCTCCCGCTCGTGCCCCGCCTGTCGCGCGCCGGACAGCGTATGTACGTCGTGGGCAGGGTGGGAGACTGGATGTGCAGGACGGTCTGCTGGAGCGCGTAGTCGGGTCCCGCGCCGTCGCTGTCGTCCTGCGGGTCGTGGGAGGAGCGCATGAGGGCGGCTGGAGGCGGAGGGCGGGGCAGGGAGCTGGCGTCGTTGAGCAGGGAGATGAAGGAGTCGGCGGGCAGGGTGGGGTCGGTGTGCGACGAGAATAGGCGGAGAGGCTCGCTGCCGGTGGACGAGAAGAGGGATACGAGGCCTGGCTGGATCGCGGAGGAGAACATGACCCTGGATGGGATGCTGCAAGAGGCTTAGGAGGGGTCGAACTAGCTCCTGCTTGCATGGATCAGCGATGAGTACGGTACGCACGCACGAGAATTGATCAGGATCCCATACTTGTTCCCACGACTGGTACAGTACTTCGAATAGAAATATATCAAAATATTTAACACATGTGCCATACCATGTGTCTGGCAGCAGCGCCAGATGAAGATTGGTCTCAGATGTCGTGAATTGGTTGTCTAGAATATTACTGTGTGCCGCTGCGTTGAAAGCCCTGAGTGTAAGCACGTTTGAGTGACGAAGAGTAAGTACTATTCAACGGGCGTCATGGTCGGAGTCAGGGAAAAGTCCTAGGAAGACGCGGACAGGGGTTTTACATAGGCAGACAGCCCCGTAGACGGCAGAGACCGAAATTGAAGAAACACATATATATATATATCATGATCAACACTTGGAATCCAAAGAATACATACTAATCGGGAAGGAGTCATACCATAAAAGGATATAAGGGAGAAGAGTTACGTAGGTCCAACGTTGACTCAATCATCTGTCAGGTCTATCACGTCGCCATGCGAAGCACCGAGGCGAATTGGAGAAGGCTCTCTCTTGAGCACACCTGCCCTCGAAGACTGTCCTCGCTGGGCTTCCAATCGCTCCATCTTCTCCTTGGCAGCCCTCATCTTCTCCTGCGTGGTTCTCACACTTTCCTTCATGACCTCAAATTGAGTCTATATGACAGCAGCCTATGCGGAGCGGTCGATTTCAATATATTGCGTACAGAACTCACCTTGAGAATACTGAGGCTGTCATCTACCATGTTGTGTGCATCCACGTCTTCTAATTTTGGCTCGACGTCTTCCTCTGGGCCTGCGTGCGGGGCTGTGTTGGCAGGCGACGAGGAATCCGCTCCACCTTCTGATGGTACGGGACGGCGCCGCTTCTGGTGATGGGCGTGCAGCGACAGTTCACGTTGACGTTTGTTACCTTGAGCGGTCCCGTTTTCATGAGCATTCTCCTCCTCATTGGACGGTAGCGGCATGATACCTTGAGCCTGGAGCATCTCTATCCCCATGGTCAATCAGAAAAATGCTCTTCGTGGGAAAGATGGGACTATACCCCTTGGCCGATACCTGAACAAGAATCTACCGAATGGCTTTGTCATAGGATCACGCCAATTCGCTCTGAAACTCGCCATGGGTTCCACAGCGTCCTGTGTAGAGTCTGCCAGTCTAAAGAAGACAGGGGTCAACGCGTGAGGTGGACTGATATTGTGAGCAAATGAAAGGACGCGTACGAGACACAGTGGATTCCTGCCTTCTTGGTCTTTTCATGAGCAACGCCAAGCTCATGAAATGACGGCGGCGGAGTGTACGGGAGCTTCTGCAGGAGATTTATACGATGTATGCGTAATTCAATCAGACCCAGGTCCTCTGCGTTAAGCAAGCCTGTAGTTACAATACTGTCGTCGTCTGGTGCGGGCTGCTTTAGTATCATATATACACATGAGATGCATAGGGCGCAACCATAGCCAACCTGTGACTTTGAGATTTGAGAATAGAAATGGCCTCATGACAGAGGAATTAATGCCAACTCCGGCCAGCCGTTGAGTTTGGGAGGCCCGCAGCACCATAGAGTCGACTGGGCGGCCATCCATGAGACAGCGAAAGGCAACATCTTCATCGCATTCACTCCTAGAGTGGATCTCAAAGCTCTGAACCGTTTCATAAGTAAAGCTCAGTGATATGATAGAGCTCACTCCTATGCGGATGCGATTCCTTACCTTTTCTGCTTCACTGGGGATGAAACAACTGATCGTGTCCTCGTCGTCGACAGAGACGCAATATTCTTCCAGCTGAGTTCCTTCGCTGGATATACAGAATTCAAGGCCGCGATGTTTCATGTTAGATGGAGGTGTCAGTGTTGGCACAGGCGAGAAAAGTGCAGTGGCGTTGATAGCTGTCGAGCTGAAGAAAGACGCGATCCGCCACGAAGAGCGTGACATAACGCGTCAGTCACGGAGAACAGCACGGGTGAGGGTCACGGTCGTGTGATCGCGAACCCGAAGCTTGTGATACTTGCGACGAACCAATATGAGGCTTCTCCGGACAGCGGCTAGCCTGTTCACGACCCCCACTCTACTTGTGCCCTGAGACGCCGTAAAGCATTCCCTTCAGCTTGTTACAGAATAGACCACGGCTTTTGTGCTTTCCAGGATACTCCTGCCAGTGAGAACTTGAACTGCAGTCGCCCATCTATTCGATATGTTAGTCACGCCATTGACCAAGCTATTGAACATCAGAGTGTGAGCACATTCTCCAAATTGAGACATACTGGTATTAAATGCTCCGCAGACCCGTCGTACAAGGAGGGATGCAATGGTATGCTGATCGAAGTCTCGGCTTCCTAATGCAATGCTGAGGCATGCTATTCAGGGTCGGGCTACCCCAGCTAGCAGCGGCCGTGTCGAATGCAGGCGGTCTAGGTGCGTAACATTACTCTGTATATTCTTAGAAAAAATCTGAATAAACTATAGGCATATTGACCGCTCTGACACAGCCTGATCCCAATGCTCTGAGGCTGGCCATCCGAGAGACCAAGAAACTGACATCCAAGAATTTTGGCGTGAATATCACGTTGCTCCCTTCAATTAACCCGCCAGACTATGAGGGCTATGCGCGGGCTGCGCTCGACGAGGGTGTAAGAATATTTGAGACGGCGGGAAATAATCGTGAGTAATGACATTCAGGCGAGATGGCGTATCCAGGGAGGAAGCTGACCACATTTTAGCCGCGCCTCTTGTGAAACTATTGAAATCTCAAGGTTGTATAGTCATTCATAAATGTACAAATATACGACATGCAAAGGTGCAGTCAATCTCACTTTCCATCATACATCGCTGATGGACTTACGCTGCTGGACGACGCAGGCCGGAGCACGGTTGGGAGTCGACGTTCTCAGTATCGACGGATTCGAGTGTGCTGGTCATCCTGGCGAAGAAGATATTGGCGGATTAATACTCGTATATAATACTCTATTCTGCAGCAATGGTCCGCATTCTGATATCTGCCTTTCATAGCTCGCTCGCGCTGCACAAGAACTCGATATACCTTATATTGCATCAGGCGGAGTCGCAGACGGGCGTGGACTGGCGGCTGTGTTGGCTTTAGGTGCATCGGTATGTTACTGGCTCATTCTCGTGCACGAGTCGTGTTGACCGATCTTATATACAGGGGGCGAATATGGGTATGCGTCGCTAAATTGATACTTGCAAGGGATCCGTACTCATGTCTTCCTCGTTACCATCGCAGGTACGCGGTTCATGTGTACAGTTGAAAGGTAAAGCCTCTGCCGTGCGGTGAAGAACCATATTTGAACACAATCATCCCAGCCCAATACACCAGAACATCAAGGACAAGATCGTCGCGTCCACAGAACGAGACACTGTCCACATCTTCCGTACTCTGCACAATACCGCTCGCGTGTACCGCAACGTCGTCTCGGAACAGGTCGTGGCGCTCGAGCGTCGTCCGGGCGGCGCCAAATTCGAAGAGTTGCGAGATCTAGTCTCTGGTCAGCGTGGTCGCATGGTGTACGAGCTCGGCGATCCGGATTATGGGATTTGGAGTGCGGGCGTGTCGGTTGGTCTGATCAAGGACTGCCCGACATGTGAGGAGCTCTTGCTGCGGATTGAGAAGGAAGCGGAGGAGGTAATCGATGGATTGGCGAAGCTGAAGGTTCAGCAACAGGAGAAGTCGAGACTTTGAAACGGCTTTAGATATAAGCCATTAAATTTGAAGCGCGAGTAGTAGGAATCACTACGAGACGAATACTCCTTACGCACACTTCATTATCACTGGAGTATTTTGTATGTACTGTATTATTGGAAGTATGGTCAGGACGGTCTGGTAAACACAAGAGATGAAGAAAAAGAGAATGGGACAACAATTTACTCACGTACACTGCGAACAAGAGGCAGCGTAGTTGTCGTCTCACGTGATATGGACCCACCGGGACCCATAGCGCTTGTTTTGCACAGTTCCCGAATCGTCACAATCAGACATGCAAGTTGGAGACCATCTACGACCTGCCTCATGCAGGTACGTTGTTTTCATTATATATGTGCACATCACTCACTTGGTGATCCTGACCCATCAGTTTCTCGTCCTGTCGCTGCAGTGAGCACTGCCAGTGAAGATACCCTGTGTCTCCTAGTACCGATTCCATGCGAACAGAGCAACTCTCCCTGATGGCAGACAAAGGCAACAGGCTTGCGCTTCCTGTTGGAGAGTCCTTCAAGGCATGATTTCTACCTCTACTGTGAATGTCAACAATTAACAGGCGACCGGCCACAGATCGTTGGAAGTGTTAAACCTGCCCGGGGAAGCAGACGCCGCGAAGACTCGGACACCACTGGCCTAACGAAGCATACAAGTCGAACATCACTATCTCCCACCCAAAGTGAGTATTTGCATAATTGTAAAGCATCCAGCTGTAACCCTTAGCCTAGATCAGAACTCTTCGTTCGTCACAGAGACGTCTTTCACCCGGGCTCCTCTTAGATCACGCATCTCTCTTTTCGCGGCCGTACAACACATATCTCACAAGGAGCATCTAATTGAAGTGTCTGTGGAAGTTCAGGAAGCTCTTCTCTTGGAGGATTTGCTGTGTGTTCTTGCGGTAGACTGATTCCTGACAGTTCTGTTACGTCTCGCTAACCCCTCGCAAGGGCATCGAAGGTACATATATTACCTATGATCTGGAAAATCACAGCGAAGGAGACGGTTATCCAAGTAGACCACGCTATGTTTTATCACCTACGTTAGGTCTGCCGCTCTTTCCCCTGCTGAGGACGGTCGCTGACTGGCATATAGATTCCTCGCTGCGGGATTTTGTTGAGCGGGTGCTTCCTATTGCTATATACTATCGCTCTATTTCATCCTTCGTCGAGACTCGCAGCCACCTCAACTATGGTCTTGTCAACCACGCACTATCTGCAGCTATAAGAGACATGCTAAAGGTATGGTGTATTATTGCCTTATCTATCGATCCTGATATTCCGCTCTAGGACTATAAAACTTTGCTTGCGCAATTAGAGCATGCTTTCAACGTTTCTCCCCATTTCACCCTCAAGAAGCTTTGGTACTATATACACCCGACACTCCACACGCTATCTCTTATTCACCAGCTTATTTTGGAGCTGGAAAACATCGACGAGATCCCGCCAGAAAACCTGTCGGGATCAGATGTATCCTCCATTTTTGAGGAGGAAGAGGGACCTGCGCAGGCGCTAGGCTTGGGAGGTGCGGGTTTCAAAGCTCTATTGTCCACAATACACAATGAAGGGGTGGGTGCCCTGAGCGATATTCCTGTCATTGGCGGAGAGGTTCTTGCAGTCATCTATGAGCGCAGGCAACGTATGTCTGGTGATCCAACAGCGCGCATTTTGTATGGCACTCTGTTGCGCGCGGCCGGAGCACCTTACCTGGCCATGCTCAAGATGTGGACGACAACTGGACAGCTGGAAGACTGTTATGGTGAATTCTTTGTGAAGGAGAACAAGTCCGTCAACCGGGATAGCCTTGCGGCCGATGATATGTACGAGCACTGGGACCAGAAATACCTGGTCAGTGTTTTTCACGACGGAACTCTATATTTTGATCCGAAACTGCGAGACCCAGCTCCGCGACGGGCCCGCGAGATCAATAGCGCCGAACACTCATCTTGCTGGTCATTCCCAACGTCGTCCTGGGAGTGGGCGCCTGTCAGGAGGTGCATGTGTACCACAAATGCTCAACAAATGGAAGCACATGATTCTACTCACGGGAAAATATGTAAACATTGTCCAAGAATGTGGTATTGAGGTGAGGCGAGACCAGTCGCCACCGGATGATAGTCTTTGGATGGATGATGAGAAGCAAGTCACACTCTTCACATCGTTGCATCACCCTCTCTCATCTTTTGAATTTGAATAAATTAGGCTCTATGGATTCGTTGATGAGGCCTACATCTTCGCGAATCGGGCCTTGCTGCATCTTTTGCTGGATGACCAGCAGCTCATTTCCCGGCTCCGGGCGCTCAAACATTACTTCCTCTTGTCAGAGTCGACTTACCTGACATATTTCTTGGAACTCTCACAATCCGAATTGCGCAAGTCCTCGCAAGTGGCTTCCGTTGTCAGACTACAGAGCCTCCTAGACTTGGCAGTGGCATCCGATTTAGCCACGCTCGATGACAGTAATGGGGCATTTGATGGAGGTCTGAGAGTCAAGATGGCCGGGAGTGGGCTGTATGAGTGGCTGCTCAAGATTTCGAATGTAACCGGAATCAGTGACGCCGAGACTCTTGGCGGCGCCTCTATAACGGGTAACCAGGAGAAACCTAGAGGTAAAGAGATGGGAGAGAAAGAGAAGAAAACTTTGTCAGGTAGACATCAGGACCTCAATTTGTTCACTAGTTTACTGACGTTCTTTTAGCCATCGATGCTCTTACCGTGGATTGCATAGTCAGTTTCCCCCTTTCACTAGTCATTTCACGGAGAGCCATCCTACGTTATCAGCTCTTGTTCCGATTCCTGCTACATTTGAAGCACCTTGAACGATCTCTATCTGCAATGTGGGTCGAACAAAACACGACACTATGGCGGCAGGCAGTTCCTTATCTTCCAGAGCTAGAAAAGTGGCGTTTGCGCGTCTCACTCTTGCGGGTAAGAATGCTAGCATTTTTACAGCAGCTTCTGGCTTTCGCAACATTCGACATGATTGAATCGAACTGGCAAATTCTCGAAATGAAACTGAAAAATGCTACGACCGTCGACCAGGTATTGGCGTACCACGCGGATTTTCTCGATACGTGTCTCAAAGGATGCATGTTGACTAGTTCAAAGTTACTACAGGTATCGCGATGAATTTAAATTCCCTGGCACTTGACTAATTTACTGTTTTTGCAGACACATTCTCGTCTCATGGTGACATGCTCGACTTTTGCCCGTTATGGCTCAGCGCTCAGTCGAGATGTCGTCAAAGCATTGGCAGCACCTGAAGATGATCAGAGCATGACCGAGCGTTGGGAATTTCTGGGAAAATTCGAGACTCACTTCGATCATTGGTATGTAAAACTCGTCTTCTCAGTGCATGCGGGCCGGATATTGAGCGAAATTCTGAAGGTTCAAAATTCATCTCAACTATTTACAACTTGACGCGCTGAGTGAAAATATATCGCTTCTGCCTTTGGTGACAAGATTGCAGAATATACAACTAGTTCGTGATAACAGCTAGATGTCGCAAAGGGCTAAAGAGCGATGGATTCCGATGATTCCTTTGTCATGCTCTTATCCCTTACGTTGCTACTGTCGGGACTGGTATGTAGACCACACTGATGAGGACGTGTGCGTATGTGAACGGAGATACGTGTTGGGGCTCACCTGCGATCCGTACTATAGTCCTTTCTGCAAATTCTGCAAATTTTTGCATTGAGATCATCGATCCAAACATGGATCAACCGCATCAAACTTGGAGGGGATCATTGGAAGCATTCGGTCAAGGTGAACCGCTGACCAGTAAATGAACTCAGGCCTGAACTGTAGAATAGGCAGAACAGCGACAAATAATTGGAGGGAGAATTAAAGATGCGGTATTACGCTAGCCTTGATTTACTAGCATACAGTCGACTCGGATTACCATATTGAAAATTCTCCTGGACGAAAGTAGCCAAGACAATTACCCATGAGAAAAGAAGATGCAGGGTAGAACGTAGAGACAGGAACAAAAGACTTAGCCAGAGTTGTGGATAATTCAACCCACTGTTGTTTGGAACTACGTGTCGAATAAACGCCAGAGGCAGATTGGCGAATACTGCCTATCGCAGCTTCTAACCATTCAAATTTCGTTTGCATAGTAATCATGATCTCTTGGGCAAGGCGTCATTGGACAGGCGGTTCGTGTTGCCTTGCGCCTTGCACTGGCATGTACTAAATCTGACTCGCCTGGCGTGTGCGATAGCATTTCAGGTCAATGACAGTTGAAGCGCAAGAACCCAAGGGGGACACATACATGAGTCCTGTTTGTGTTACTGCTACTGACGGATACTTGCGCAACTCGAGATTGTGCATCCTGTGTCACGGCACTGGTAGACAAGACACCTCGTGCCATATTAACCTGGAGAGAAGGAGAATTGACAGGTATCCGCCCCGTGGTTGCATTGGACAACGCTTTTGAGCCCAATGGCGCATGGATACTTCGCTCCACTCCAATCCCAGTTGTTTTTGTTCGGGTATTTTCCGCTGGTATCTCATATGGTATGATACCCTGTTCCTCAAGCATCTCTATCCCAGATATGAGAAGAACATCAATTACACGTGAAAAGCATGCGTACCTCGAGAACGATATCTGAAGATAAATCTTATAAACGGTTTACCCCTAGGCTCCCGCCATATCGCATTCGGAACATCTGGTGGTATGCGCAGTTCACTCATATCATTCAATAGGCCCCTGAAGGCAAGAGGGTTTCATGGCAAAGACCAACAATCATACGATAAAATTACCCACAGCCTGCAGTCTGTGCCAGCGTGTTCGCTACAATCATGAGCTGTTCCTAACTCGATGAATGATGGTAAAGAGCGCCAAAGAACTACTGCAGGTGGTTCCTTATCAACATGGCGTATTCGAAGTTCGAGTACATCTAAGCTTTCTGCCATAGGGTCAACCAGATGTGAGAGACCGTGGTCATCTAAAGCATAGATCATTTAGCTCGTAATGCCAGCGATGGGTGATTGGTTATATCAGACCTCTTATAACAGAGTTCGGAAAAGTAAACAATTTGACAGTATATGCGTCGATATCCATACCACGGAGCTGTCACATGCGATGAGCACGCATAATGTATGAGCCGCAGTTTTGACCGTTCAGCAGGCAATCGAAACCAATGTCGTCGTCAGTGAAGTTGAAGTACCGAATGACAAAGCGCTGAAGTAGGCAGCAGCAGAAGTAAGCTGTTTATACGAGGTATTGGGCAAAATCAACAACGTCACCTGTCCTGCTTCATTGGCTATAAAACATTGTATTGTTTTACGGTCTCGAGGGCTCACAGTGGTCAAGTACTCCTCCAGAATCTTGTCTTTGCTCATAATTTTAAACTGAATATCATGGTGTCTCATGTCCAACACGTAGACAGTTCGATCGATGATAAGTAGTTGAATATCGCCGAAAAACTAGAAAGCTCAGCAACTGAAGTTCAAGTATGAGATGAGGGTTCGTGATTCACAACGTCAGTGTCACGCGTTGCACATATGTTTAGCGCTTGTGCGTGCAATTGTCTGCGACCAATCTGCCACCGGGTCTCAAATTGCATCGACATCAGCTTACTACACAAGCACAAATAATAATTGTGATGAGACAGCTAGCTGCATTTACGAGATAGTGCTGGTGGGGTAGAGCTGAAACCACAGGGTTTATTATTTCATTAGATTAGATTAGAAGCTAGATACAGTGTTTTCAATGTGAAGAAGTTGCGTATCTGGGAGACGCGGGTGGGGTGTCTATTGACATGTCATTATCGTGACGTCGTGAGGTAGGTAGCTGTTTGTTATGTAGCTTGAGGTTGCTCTACCAACAGAAATAGTAAGCCAAAGCGAACGATGAAATAAGTCGAGATATACATTACCAGACTTCTCTTCAAACCCTTCCATCTAACTTGTGTTTCCACGCTTCGCACCACTTCAACCTTTGAAGGTACAGGATTTGATGCGGTGCTGAAAGACGGAGAGACTGGTAGAATATTCAGAGAGGAGATGACGACATTCTAGAATGAATGCAATGAGTGAAGATGACGGGGTAGCAGTACAAGGGAATCTTACAGATGGCCTTGTATTGTATTCATCTGTGCGGGCTCCTGAAGAGCCGTTTCGCATCTGCATGTCACAAGGACCATGTTAAAATCCAACGCATAGCCAAAAACACTCATGGATCGTACCTCATTCCGGGAACGCGCTGCATCGTTCCTTCGCTCCGTCCATTCAGCCATGGGTGCGCTAGGTATCTAGAGTGGTTGTGAGCTAACAGATACCACACGACACCGTGGCAGCCTCACTGGTAGCGGCATCCACTCGTTAGGGTCCTCTCGGATACGAGGGAGAGGATCGAAACTCCGTAGGGATTCAACGTCAGAATTGCGATAGATCCCGCCCGAATGACGGTTTTGGAGGGAAGCTATAGCACTCCCATCTGTATGCGATTTAGAGTCATATGCGAAGGCCCCGTTCGTATGCGAGTTAACGTGTGGGTGCTTGATTGATGGTGAACTCCGCGAACGGTGGCTAGCTTGTGAAGCCAAGCTATTGCGTGAAGTATTACTCTTCACAGACCCCACTGTGCTTGCCGAGGTGGCGCTGGCGATAGACTGGAGAGGCATATATTATCATCAAAGGCGGACAAAGGGCCGATAGCAAAACGTACAAACTGACTGCAGCTTTCGATATACTCATAGTGCAGATCCCTCTGATGCTCCTTGGGTAAACGTGTCAGTGGGTCTCTGAACGACTGTAGAAGAAATCCTACCTTAAATTCCTTCCTCTTGCGTATAATGAACTCAGGATCTTCACGACACATTTCCTGCCACTCGTACATCTTGATTGCGGAGATCTCCCGCAAGCGCAAACTCGTCTCACTGTCAAGGCAATATTGCGTGAGTGTCGCCTTGTCTTGCCAGCGCACGCGCACAGGACTCTGGGTATCGATCTCGATGGCGATGAACCATTGACGGACGCGAGCTTTCCAATCTGGGGTTGTATGGATATGGTCGGTTTCGAGACCATTTGGAGCGACAGGGAAGCAGAAATGGCGATACACCTCCGGTAAGTCAGTGAGGCTGCGATTCCCGATGGTGCCCATTACATAGACGCGACAGATGTTCCGCTGGCCTTCTCTCCTCATACGAGCAAACACACAAGGTCTATGTTTACCATAGCAATCCAATCTCTTGTCACTGGGGGCAGAAGAAACAGAGGCTCGACTCGTAGACCCAGAGTATGTCTTGCGATTAGGATTGATATTGAGGGCGAGCATGAGCGGAGTCTTGACAGACTCTCGGAGACAATAAATGTCGCCAGCGACAGCAGAGCCGTCAAGATGAGCGGCAGGAGAGCTCTGACGAGCAGGGCATCGTGAACAGGAGCTCGAGGACATTATGAGCTGTATGGTGTTGGATGACTTACCCTCGACTACGCTAAGTCTTAAAGTACCCAACTCCAAGGCGGCCATAGCACAGGCAATCCCTTCAACCATGACCATGAGTAGTCGCCAAGGCAGACATTACCCAAAGAACACACACCATTTCGCGTTACGCTCAGCTATTGTGGATGTGTTCTTCAAGTTGTACAACAGAATTCGAGCAGACCGCCTTCCTCCAAGTGACCATGAGTTGCATTCAGCCTCGCATTGGCCGGTAAAGTTGTCCACGCCCACAAGATAACAACGGCCTCCGAATACGGTTGCGACGACAAGACAAGGCGAGGACCAAAGACGCCAACTATAAGGACTAGGGTAGTCGGTGGTAGGTCCCGCCACATGCGAGACATACTTCGATCTCTCAGCGAAGCGCCCGTTGCTAGCGCTTGTGCGCACCTTGCAATTGTCTAGATGCGACAAGGCCTGCGCTGGTCTGCGACTTTGTTCTATTGATACATGCAGCTCACTGCGGGCCAGGAGCTATATGATACCCTTTGCGCAAACGCTTAGCGAACAGTTTCTGGATCAACCATGACTATCTTCACTCCTCTCCCTGGCACATATGTGGCTATCCGCATCGACCCCAGAGCAATGGCGGAACAATTCGAAGATCCCATTTTGCTGGATGCCTTGCAGAAGTTGTCCCCTAAAATTTACGTAGGCTATGTTGATCAAGTGTGCATATGTGACCTTACTAACATCGTACTGCATGACTCACAATGAACTTCTCGGATATAATCTGCGTAGATCGTGGATTTCCCTTGGCCAGATAGACCAAGTCACAGGTGCTACATCCAATTTGTTGGTCAAGGTCTTCCAACGCGATTTCCGCACGACCTTATGGACGAAAACATGTCTGCTCCTATCCTCCCGAACACGGAACATCCATTGTCGCGCGAGGCTCTCCAAACATCCCCTCCATTCCCTTTCCCAGATTGTTATCAGTACTCGCTCGTAGAATGCACGGTTCGTATTCCAACCCAGGACTTCGAGCCAGAAAGCTTCTTGGTCATTCCGGCAAGGCAGATCATGTTACACGATGGCTACATCGCGGAGGACCTGAACAAACTGAAAGCTGCTGAGGGGAATCAACGTGAAACAATTTCTGAAGAAATGTACGCTCACTCGTTCCCTCCTAGTCCGCGCGGAGATTTCGATTCCGACGTAGGTTCCCTGCATGGAACTCAGGATCGGCACGCGGTATGTGATCCCGAGCACAGTGTACCCCTGCGCGCATGCTCGCCCGAACGGGACGGCTTTCTCAAAGATGCTGAGCTCGATGTTTCCGGAGAACAGGACGCGAACTATGTCGGCGATGACGGCTCGTTTGTGTCGTCCCGACATTCCACCCAAAGCGGTCGCCCAGCCAGTCTCAACTCCTCGATACTCGCGATGGGCATGGCCTTCATGGATCGACCCGATGATGATCCGGACATCGTTCCTATTGTATACGTGTCACAGGATTTGTCGGTGGTGACCAAGGTACATGATCCCAATGAGTTCCTTGACGAGAAGGAGGCCATTGTCAAGTGTGTGCTCTTAGTCATAGTCCCGTGAATGCTCACTGACGAAAGGTGCGCAGACTCATCGAACAGTCACGCTTGCGGCAGCAACGCTCCTTCGAAGCGAGACAAGCCAATGGTGTCACTGACATCAAGAGCCCCGAAGGCTCGTGGGTTGACCTCGGAAAGGAACACAGTGATCTTGATCATTGTCAGAAAGACGGCGGACTTCCAAGGCGGCGATGGTGTGACAGTATGTTCAACCATTTCTTATGTTCATAATATCACCCAACTTACGATGTCTATTGTACGACAGGATTCTTTATCTCAGCGACTCAAACGATCCAGCGAACTCATAATAGAATTGCTCAGCGCGTTTCACATGTAGCTCGAACAGTTCGCAGACATTTGTGCCTTGCTTAGATTCACCTTGAAAGCATCAGTGCTCGCTGTATGTTTATTTTTATACCTTGCTTTTAACTTGATCTCGAGCTATCTTCTGGATTGTACCGAATATACCCTCTGTAATGCCCATAGATGGATGACTTGCTACTTGGACGGCTGGCGATTGACAATAGACATGGCGTTTGGGGAGCTGTAAACCTGAATTTCGAGTTCGGTCTCCGAATGGAAGAATGGTCCCGGGATGAGCCATTATGGTGGCCAAATTCACGAGGTCCGATAGATCTTCTGTTCAATAGCCTTTACAGCGATGACGGAAAGAACTCATTCGATCATGATACCGCTGATTGTTTCCGCTCATGCCACTGCCAGAAAAGTGGCATCAATTTGATCGAAGCATGCCAGGCGGCACCATCATAATGTCAATGCTCACTATCTAGCGGTAGTATAGGCTTACAATAACCCTATGCTTAGGCCTTTGCAGCACACTGTCTGGGATCAAGTATAAGAAGGCGTCGCACGGCGTAGTAACGGAGACAACAGGCCCGACAGCCTTGATCGTTCTTGTTCTAATTGTCATTGCCGATCGAAGCAACACGAGCTGATTTGTTCCTTCGAGACAATAACTCGGCCACTTCCGCTGGAATTACTCTACTAATTGACTACGTAGACAATCATGGAGGTACTTACTCTCTCAGGGTGGTCAGCCCCACTAGCAATTTCCTCGAAACCAAAACTCGCTATTGACAATGGCGACCTTCACACCCTTACCAGGTACCTATGTCGTCGTTCGAATTGATCCAGTAGCTATGGTTGAACATCTGGAGGACTCATCGGCTTTAGCTGCTGCTCGCCAGATGTCGCCAGGGAGCTATATCGGCTATGTAGATGAGGTGCGTAGGACTTCTTGTCAGTCCCTTGTGTCCATCGCTGAATGTATAGCACCCGCCGTTACCCAGTTCAAGGAATTTCCTTGGCCATTCAAAGCGACGCATACCTGTGATGTACGATTCGTCGGGCAGGGTCTGCCAACACGGTTCCAGGATGAATTCATGGAACGCGAGATGTGTGTCCCGATTCTACCAAACACGACGCATCCGTCATCGCGGGGGCACCTTCGCCCTCGGCCGCCTTTCCCCTTCCCAGACTGTTATCAGTATTCGTTCGTTGAGGCCGTTGTCCGTATCCCTACTCAAACATTCGACCCGAAAGCTGCCGTTCGGCTTCCACCCGACGAGGTTCTCGAACACGACAGGTTGCTGGCCGATGATTTTTACAGACGAGCGGTTCTCAAGCAGGCCAAGGGTGTTCCGGGACCGGCTCTGGAATCAATATCTATCTGGAAGAAAGCTCCATCCAGGCGGTCATCGATACATGACGGGAACCAGGCGAATCAGGCGGAAACCCACAAAGCAGACGAATCGTGTGAACCCATAGTTGTATCTGACCAACAATCACCTTCGCTTATCCCTCACGAAGCCCAGGACGAGACAAAAGAGACCAAGGTTGACGATACGCATGCCGAGGTCGGAGATGATGCCTCGAACATAGGAGGGGAGCCTGTGGACGACGACGATTCTGGATCATCTATGATTGGGTCAGACAGCGATGCTGAGAGCGTGAATTCATCAGTGCGCGCGTTAGAGCAAGCATTCAGAAATAACCCCGACGAAGATCCTGATATCATACCCCTCGTTTATGTCTCTCTTGACCTTTCCGAGGTTCAGGAAATACTGGATCCCCTCGGCTTTCTTGCAGAACGTGATGTCATGGTTGAGTGCGTATGTGACTTGTCGCGATGTCGAACGTTAGCTGAACCTCCGTAGATTAATCAAACAGTCAAGAGCAAGGCAAGCTGCGGCGTTTGCTCTCGACAGCGTGTTCGATGACAAGCAGATTGAGAGCTCTTGGGTTTACCTGGGACCTGAAGATGATGTCGTTTCCAATCCGGCGCTTTCAGAGCCACGGCAGGAGAGGCTTCGGCGTAAGTCCAATGTCTCTATGCAATTAGCTTTGCTGATCCCCTTCAAGGATTCCGATCACGAGCCGTTAATGTCATACATACTGGACACGGAAGACTCAAACGGGTTGTAGTACGTGTGGCTCGTGTTATAAAACGACATATGTGTCCCTAGTACGTGTCTACTACCCCCTAATTATTCATTGCTCGGCGGTCGCTTTCCGGTTTACCTCGGCTTGGAATATACCCTATCTACTCATTATCAGAGGGTTTTATGTTCTGTATTTGCAAGCAACACAGAGATTTCGTTCCCATTTTCTTCCTAAGTGTCCTGTGGCGTCCACATCAATGCTGGAATGGAATGTTCATCGACAAGCACCCGGAGCACCGAATGCTCGTGTCAGAGTGGGTGTCATGGTCGCCCGTGTACATATTGTTTGACAGGAGCTAGCATTTTTGATTTAGCTGTCACAACGTCAGACTGCGTGATTCACCTAGTGAAGTTTCAGGAAATTTCATCTTTGTAGGTCAAGGATTCGCATTCCCCTTCCTCGATTACAACTATTGACAGTACTTGCTCGTAGAAAGCGCGGTTCGTATTCCAACTCAGAACTTTACCCAGACAGCATCTTGGTTCTTCCGTCAGTTCAAATTACACTACTTGAAGGCTGCATAGCGGAGGACATGAGGAGGACATGAACAAACTGGAGGCTGCTGAGGGAAACGAGAATAAAAGTGCCCAACTTACGATGTCTGAAGACTCTAGGCTGTCGTAGATCTTCTGGATCTCAGGCTTTTTCCAGTCGTGGCGCACGGTTTCAGCAGTTGAGATGATCCGGAGAAGTGATAATAAAATCCTTTTGGCTCGTTTCACGTGTATCCCGAGCTTGTAGGTTCTCAGCCGAAAGATCTATCTAACGTCGCTCACTATCTGCTTGCCTTGTACACCTTGCTTTGAAGTAGTCGCCAGCTCTTGAATTATCTTCTGGATTATATCGCATATATTCACCTGTGATTCACACAGATTCAAGTTCGCGAAAGGTCATCTCGATTGTTGGTAGGCAAACGCTTCTGCAATTGTTCATCGGACTCGGAACGAAAAATCTCTGATCCCCTGGCATATGGATTGAGTAAGTATGGTAGCTATGATCCATAAGGCATAATCTATCTTTTGTTCAGCAGGTCCTTGCACTGACATACCAACAAACGCGAGTCTTATCCGGACGAACCAGTCTTGTTCTCCGAGAACGTATTTATCTACTGTCTTGCATTGTTCTTAGAATGTACTTGCTCGTTCCGCCACTGCTGTGTCCCATCGATGACCATTTTCACCCCTCTACCAGGCAGCTATGTGGTTGTCCGTCTGGATCCTCTCGCAATGGTCGAGCATATGGGTGATCCAGTCCTGCTGGATGCTGCTAGGCAGCTTACGCCTAGGGCTTACCTAGCCTATGTGGACGAGGTATCTACCTCACCAGGTCTATCTCAAAACCCTTGTTGTTCACAACTTGCTTCCCGTACTAGCTTAATGACTTTCCCCTCCCCGATAATCCATTCCATCAGTGTCACCTAGAGTTTGTAGGGCAAGGGCTTCCAACCAGATTCACGGAAGACTTCATGGATTCCAGTATGTGCGTGCCGATCTTTCCAAACACCGATCACCCTTCCCGCCGAGAGCCGCTTCAGCCCTCCCCGTCATTTCCATTCCCCAATTGCTTCCAGTACTCATTTATCGAGGGAGATGTTCGCATCCCAACGCAAGACTTCGAACCAGAGCGTGCTGTCTTCTTACCGCCGGAAGAGGTTGCCAAGCATCAAGCCTACCTGGTAGAAGATTTTCACAGGCTGGAAGCATTGCGCGAAGCCAACGGTGCCCCTCGTGCCGCTCCTATAGAAAACGCACCTAGTATTGCGGCTGAAGGCACTCTTCCGGAAGGCCCCATCGACGTCTCTCACCAGCCGGAAGCATCCGTGTCAGGAGACGACCTTCAAGACTCTGCAGCTGACGCATCCCAGCCGTGGCGTAATGGTGCAGACGTTTGGCCTGATAACTATATATCTAGCCCGCATTCACCAGTTCCGAGATACATGGATTGTGATGACGATGATGCATCGTCAAGTGATGCGGCAAGCGAACGTTCAGAAACCCTTGACTCATCGATACTCGCAATGGGCATGGCGTTCACAGGTAACGCACAGGATGGCGATCCCGACACCATTCCAATTGTCTACGTATCACTGGATCTGTCGGAGGTCACCGAAATACCCCACCCGATTGGCTTTCTCCAGGAAAGAGCTGCCGTTGTGAAGTAGGCTGTGATCCATAGCTCTGTCGTGCCAGTTATTGAACTACGAACTTTTCCCAGATTGATACAAGAGTCAAGAAAGAGAGAGCAGCAAGCCCTCGACGCTAGGATCGTCAAGACGCAAACTGAGAAAGGTTCAAATGGCTCCCGTACACATCGATCATATCCTGCATCTTCAACACCGCCACTGAGGTGCAATCGACGTGCGTCTTGCAGTACAATTGCGTTGCAGTTTTTTGACATTCTGATTTGATATTCTAGGATGGCAGTCGTCCGTAATCGAATCAACCAAATTCATCACCAGACGCTTGAGACGCACACTTACTCGTGTTTCTCGCGTCCTTCACAGACATGTATGCCGCTCCTAGATTTATTCTCTGCAAGATACCGCGTTGTCCTTCTAGGTCATGTCGTTGTCATACGTTTTGGATCGCCCACGCTCTCTGAATTAACTGGACTTACATTTATTTACTCTTCTTATGCCAATATTATATGCAATGGCAATGTCGTTCCGAATTCGAAAACGATGAAACTCACAACGCGATCGTTATGCTTCCTTTTGCCCATAAGATTATTGCGCACAATGCACATATGTGCAATGCAGTACCTATCCCATATCTTTTCTTTGTCCGGCGGAAAGTATGATGGCCCAAACCTTGTGCGACATCCTCAAACATTATTTGTTGAAGTACTGGTACAAATGCTCGTTCTCCATTAGCAAATAGGAGGTTTTGATCTGCTTGCAGAGAACAATGCTAACATGGCTTCCAGGATCTTCGCGGAATGACGGGAGCAAAGGACTCAAGCTCGCGACGACTTGCCTGTTGGCTAGACGCGCTGCGATACGTCGAAGCCATGTTAAAAAAATCGACAGCTAGTCCGAACATATGTCTTTATTGAGGTATCGTAGATGGTGGTGGCGGCCCCTAAGTCTCGTTACCACGAGTCAAAAAATCTTTGCAGCCACCGTTGACGCCTATCGTAATTATGCCACAGAAACTCAAGTATACGGGGAAAAAGTTCTGGTGGATTGATTACCTTCGTGGCGTCGGACGTTGTGCCTTACGCTCTAGCTGTGCTTCATAAACTTGAAAGAAACCTGCCAGAGAGCGCGGAGGAACGGATCTTCAGCCTCCACTTGGTCGCCAATGCTCCGAGTGGATGGGCCGCATGGCAACTAACTCATATTACAAGACATCCTGTATATAAGTTTGCGGTCAATTCAATGTCCTTTGTCCGTGAACCAACATGATCAATCAAACGCACCATATGTTATATCCATTGTCGAGCTAAAGCACCATTGACACATTAAAAGCCACATTTCGGCGTAATAGACATTACCAAACAAAGAAACATGCTCTTCCTAAGTAAAGCCGTTGCTATGTTTCTGTTTCCTCTCGCTCTCGAATTTCCCGTTCTAGGCGTGCACGTTCCGCCTGACGCAGTCGCATTAGTGTTAGGGACTCGTAGTCCAGTCCTGGGGCTATTCCAGCCGTACTTTCAGTAGAAACTGAAGGTATTGTGTCGGGATCTGGCTGCAAGAATACCACCAAGTCAATTGAATCAAAATCGCCCAGATAAAATCCGATGAGCTTACAAAAGAGGACGGGAACGATGAGAATGGTGTTGATGACGGCGTTGCATCATTGTTGTTAGACGATTGTGCGAATGAAGAAGTACTTGGTATCGGAACGCTTGGCGAGCCAGAGTCCACTGTACCGTCTTTCTTCGTGGTAGCTGACTTATCGCCGCCTACCAGTTGACCCATCTTCTTCAGCCAGCCGATCAAGTCAGGCTCCTTGCCCTCGGCCCAATCCACTTCGATGTCCCCGAGGCCGCTTTCCGCTCGTCCACTTGCACATACAGCGGCAAAGGCACCGCCAATCTGACGAAATGCGACGAGTGCGGTTGCGCGTTTTGGCTTCTTCGGGGCCGAGGGCTTCAGTGACAGTACAACAGCGGATTCGTCGATGGTGCCAAAGGGCGAGAGCAACATCTTAAGACTGGAGGGGGTGAGGAGGGTTGGATGGGCAGAAAGGGCATATTTTAAGCGAACAGTGGTATCCAGAGAGCCTACGTTATGGCGAACGGTTCGCACTATTTTTCAAAAGGCGAAAGGAATATAGGCACGCACCAAGTGTGGGAGGCTCATTCTCTGTGACTTTTGCTTTCTCTGCGGCCAGGGCATCCATGTCCCTCCTCTTAAGCTCCTTCTCACGCTCCTCACGCAATCGCCGCCCCTCCTCCATGACACGCTCGTTCTCGAGCCATCTAGCCCTTTCCTCTTCTTCCTTCTCCAACTTTGCTTTCTTGAATGCACGTTCCCGGGTTTCAAGCTCCTCGACCATTCCCTTGCGCTTCGCATCATGCGATGCAAATCGAGTCTTCCGAGCTTCTTTGACCCGCAATTTGGCGTCCAGCGCCATGCGGCGCAGAGGGTCGAGGAGAAGCTCATACGCCTGATTGAGTTCGTGGAACTTGCGCGCTATGAAAGTCAAGGCGGAACATCATTTACGTGAACGTCTCCTCCCTGCTAAAACCCGAGATAGTGAACGCACCTGCGTCTGGATTGCCACGGTTCTTATCGAGAAGACTTGGGTTAGAGAGCAGCGTTCAAGATCAGATGAGCACCCTAGCGTAGTATCGATACATACTCTGTCTGGATGAACCTTGAGCGATCGTTGACGATACGCGGTACGTATTTCGGACTCGGTGGTGTCCAGAGTCACGCCAAGGAGCTCGTAGGGGTTGACCTCTTCTGCATCTGAGCTCGACATAATTCACGCTTGCACTAACAACTTGTACAGCAGATTGTATTTGTCGTCAGAATCGTGCGAGATAGACCGAGCCAGACCAAAGCGATGTCGAGAAGAAAGAGATAGCGCGGGAGCAGTTACCCCGCCATGACGGTAAGGCAATGGCACGTGACTGTGGGACAAAGCAGGACGGGAAGGTTGGTGTCTGTTCGTCTCCCAACACGCGTTCGCGCCCGCGTTGGTATTTTACCACCGCCGCCGCGTGTTGGCTGCGTAAAATGCCCACCTTCTCCGACGGCGACGACAGTGTCGACGCCCCCAACATGCATCACGGTCTTTCTTCCAATGGCGATATGCGCCTTCATCTTCAGAATCTGCTTGACAACAAGGAAAAACAGCTGCAGCAGGCAGGCACGCTCGGGCAGCAGCTTCTTGCGCAGCGGATGGAGCTGGAGGAGCGGATCAGGCAGTTGCAGGAACTGGAATTGGACACCAGTAGCGATGAGGACGATGCGGACGTGAGCGTACGTGACAAATACCGCGAGTTGGCAGATACCATCAAGGCATGGGATGTCGAGAATGAGCAGCTTTCAGTCGCGTTCGGGACCAAGGTAAGTATCGCGAACTTCTCCAGAAATCTGAAGGTTGATCACAGTTGATCGTGCAGCCTGTGAATGGTCTGCAATCGCATGCAGACTTGTCTCGTGAAGTTGAGCGCCCAGATCGCTCAGTAGACAGGTCCAAGGCGGCCGCGGGGCCCTCAGCAGCACAATCTTCGCGTCGCGCCAAGAATGCTGCGCACCGTGCCGATGACGTCGGTGCGTCCATCATCTAAGTAGCACCCTTTTACCTTTGACATGGCCAAACAGAATTTGCGTTCGAAATTGGGAGCGGGCTGTTGACGGAGGTGCGGCGACTGCAGAGCTTGCTTGGAGAACGCGACAAGGCTATCCAAGACATGAAAGAGGAGAAAGATGACTTGGAGAAGACGGTCGAGAGTCTTCGTACGGCACTGCGGGAGCAGGAGCAGTCGGCGGACAAGTTCAAGGAGGAGAACTGGAATCTGGAAGTAACACTGCAGGAGCTGCGCACTCACCTCGGAGACTCTCAGTCGTCGGTACAACGGCTGGAAGGTGAGCATAAGCGCTTGACCAAGATGCTCACAAGTGCACGCGAGGCCGTCGATCTGCACAAGAACGACGCGGAACGACATCAAAATGCATTCGAAGAGCTCAAGGCTAAGCACGAGACGGATGTCGCGCAAGCTCGAAAGCACGCCGCGAGTTTGCAGCGTGACAAGTCGGACCTGCAGCAATCCCTTGACTCCTTGAAAGCGGACATGACCAAGGGCAACAGGCGCTTCCCTCGCTTCGGCTCACCATTAACACCGAATGGCGCTGCTGGCTCAGACTTGCTTACTCCTGGAAATCAGGACGAAGACGACGTGTTTGGTACCACTGGCCGGGCGTCTACGAACAATAGGAAGAACGTCGATAACACAGCGTTCTTCTCTGCCGAAGCATTTGACGACTATGCAGACTCTTCTCCCGAGCCGTCCCCATCCAAGCCGTTCCTCGCTCCCAATCATCCCAGTAATGAAATTGAAGCGCTGCAGCAGCGGTTGGCGCACGCCCAGAGGCAGATCAATACGTTGAAGGGTACGCTACAACGCGAGAAAGAGCTCCGAATGGAGTACAGGCGTAAGCTCGACTCGTCTCCAGGCTACTCAATTGAGGAAGAGGAGGAAGAATTTGTTGACGAGGAAACGCACGAGCCTAAGCCTAAGCCGCGCTTGACTCCTTATCGTTCCGGCAGAGGCCGCGGAAGGGGAAGGGGCAAAGGTGGCCTTACACTTATCCAACGTCTGGGAATGGCTGCCCAGAGTCCGTCATCTGAGTATAACGACGACGAGCCCCGGGAAACTTCCCCCCCGCCGCCTGTCCCACCACTGCCTGCCGCCTTCCAGCTTGACGATGATGGGGAGAAGGAGGAGCTACAGCAAGAGGAGGAGGAAGTTGATGTAGAAGCGTCCCCTTCTCCGCCCCAGCCACTCTCCAATCGCACGAGTGTGGACGGTATGGACCCTGCATTCGCGAATGTCCTCCGGCGATCTTCTTCTGCAAGCTCGCTTCCTCATAATGGCAGTCCCCTTCGACAATCTGTCATCGCAAGAGTATCTCGAGGAGGTACTCTCCCTCGTCGCTCAAGGGGTGGTGCAGCGTTCCAAGAAGCGCGGCCGCCTTCCTTGGTCGGACATCCAGAGGCTCTAGCTGCCGAGCTCGGACTTGGGTTCGGCAATTCCGTGGCAGACGACTCCGTCGAGGAGCATGATACTCTGCATGCCGTCGAGACTGCTGACTTCGCGTGTCAAACTGACTTTGAGGAGACTGCTCCAGCAACCCTGCCGCCAATCCATGTCACGCCCGCTATGTCAGATATGGGCGTACAGGCTGATCCAGAGCCTATCCCAGTGGTGAAGACATCCGAGGTCTCTTTGCAGACGAAAGATGAGCCTAAACCCGTTCGGACAGAGACGGGTATCCAGCATGAAGCTTTAGAACCCGTACGGACATTTATGTCCATCTCAATGATGACCGAAACGGAGCCAGAACCAGAACAGATACAGATTCCGCCAGCCCCTCTTCTTGCTCAGGCCGAGACACAGACCTCTCGCATGCACTTCTCCGAGGTTGACATTCAGACGGTTCCTGAACCTGAACCGATGCCTGTGGAGAAGACTGACATGAATATCCAGACTGTGTCACTTCCTGTCCCTGTTCTTTCTGAGATGCAGACACAAACGTCCACCCACGTTGTCGTGGATGCTGAAGTGCAGGCAGAACCGACCGAGGTACCTCATCTGTTCGCTGCTGTTGATTTGTCCGTTCGAGAGGCATCTCTCGGCGACTCGAGCGGAGATACCACCATTCATGCTACGCGCAATCGTCCGGCTTCATTTGCTCTTTCACAAGCAGATTCTCTGGACATCTATGACATCGAAACGGAGACAGGTTCTATGATGGAGACCGATACCGATGACTATCAGGATGCGCAACAGAGTATTGTAATGCCAACCCCGACCGATTCAACGAACGACTTCCATTCTATCATGACGGTCTCAGACAACGACTTCTCAGAGAGTGAAGATGACAATGAGAGCATCAAAGCTTCTCGTCTGCCCAGTCGGCAAGATTTGTCTGCGATGTCGTCCAGCGCTTCTTTCCCTCCGCCATCGCCGACGACCGTTTACCAGCCTCATGTCGCACTGACATATGAGTCCAAGGCCATCTCCACAGAGGTCTTCGAAGAGCCAAGGGTCGAACCTACTCCTGCTCAGATAGATATCCCTGCACCACAGGCAGTAGTTGAGCCGAGACCGGAGCTCGCAGAAGCGTCGATCCAGACAGATGAATGGGCTCCTCCTGCAGTCACTGCTCCTCCGCTTCCCGTTGCAGCGCCGATCACTGCTCCTCCTACTCCTGCACCTGGCCCCGTCCCGGCCCTGTACCGTGTTGGTGTTAATTCCCAGCAGTTCCAATTCATCTCCCCGCCATCGTCAGCTGGCCCAACTACAACGTCTCTGCCACCAGTTGCCGCTCCTTCACCTAATACCACCGTCCGAGACTCAAATACCACTTTCATTCCCCGTCCCCGCACCTCTCATTCAGACAGACGACAATCGATCGAGTCCACACTCTCGTCTGTCATGGATGATATTGTCAGCCGTTCCCGTACACCTTCAAGTGTCCCGAATGCGATTGACAAATCCCGCCCGCCGATGATGGTCCTCCCGCCGCCACCGCGCGCACCTCCACCACCCAACAGCATGCCTCCGCCTCCGTTTATACCTGAGAAGAGGCTCTCCCATGATATGCCACCGCCCCGCCCCTCTTCGCCACCTCCTCCAGAACTTATACAGCGTGCTACGACACCGACGTTTGGAAGTGTCTTGTCCGTCCCTGGGACAAGGGCTTTCGGACTGCGCCAACACGGGTCCAGTATGCCGCCATCCCAGCAGGGCTTACGTGAGCTACCTTCCACCAGCAGCTTCCGATCTGCTGCGAATGCTGCTGCGCGAGCACCATTATCAAGTCCAACTCCATCTGCAATGTCGTTCGGTCTCCGAGAGAGAGAGCGTCGGGAGCTTTCCACCACGTCTCTCAACTCTGGTGGTCATAGTCTAGGCTCTCAACGATCTTCCATCTCTTCAGACCATCACGCTTTCCACCAGCACAATTCTACGAGACTTGCTGATGCGGCTGTCATCGCTGATCGTTCAGCGGACGTATCCTCTCGTACTGCTGGTGTAGGCTCGACAGATCCAGCTGTAATCCACGCGATCACGCAAACGATGATCGGAGAATTCCTGTATAAGTATACTCGTAGGGCTATTGGTAAGGGCCATGGATCCACGAGGCACAAGCGATTCGTGTGGATTCATCCGTATACGAGAACACTATATTGGAGTTCGGCCGATCCGGGTTCATCGAATGTCTCTGAATCCAGTGCGAAGAGCGGTGGGTGGTCGTACATCGCTATCAACAGTAATCATGTCACTGACTGCGCTCGATGTCTGCAGCATATATCGAGGCGGTGAGATCAGTGCTTGATCCAAATCCTATGCCGCCTGGCATCTATCAGTACAGCGTTGTCGTGTCTACGCCGCAACGAGAGATGAAGTTCACAGCTCCTACAAAGGACAGGCACGATATCTGGCTCAATGTTTGTGATGTCGCCCCGTTGTATGAGCAAATGCTAACCCAATCTGTTTCATGACCGACAGGCGCTTAAATATCTCCTTTCCCGCCCAGGTGCCATGCCGGTAGGTTCTCCCGGCGGTCCTACTCAGGCTCCGTTGAGTCCCATGTCTATGGACAAAGAACTTCCTGAGGACGAGAATCATTCGCGCCACCATGTGATCTCAAGTCCTCAGAGTCAACGAAGTACGCGCACAGGCAGGACAGCTCTTAGTGTGGAATCTTGGAACGTCACTCCTCGCGGGCAACGTAGTCGTTCGCAGATCTCCCTCGGAGGATCACTCGGAAAACGTTCGGGCACACCTGCAGCAGAATATTTACGTTGGGCCGAACACGACAACTTACATAGTCCCACGAAGGAATATGAACAGATACCTCGTCAAGATGAAGAGGACCTTGACTTCGAGCTGCATGACGACACAATGTCGGACGGCGGATTTGAAGGGTTAGAGAACGTGCGTGCCTGTTGTGATGGTCGACATACGGTTGGACGATCTGGCAAGATCGAACACCATCATCACCATCACCATAACCATGACCACCTGCAGCGTGAACCATCGCGTACGATGGATCAACATTTGCATGCCGCTCCCCCCGAACTTGCACGGCCTGCGTCTCCTGCATGGTCTTTCCGTTCGCGTGCCGGTAGCTCAACTTCTCATGATGGCGCTGGCTTCTTCTCAAGGTTCGGTTCGAGACGGTCAACGAAAACTATACCGGGTATATCTGTTGGGGCGCACGATCAATAATATTGCATACGGCTTGGTAATTCTTGTCGAGTTCTCATCCATTCATATGTTTTGGTTTGCTTTCTTATTACTCACCTACATTCGTTTAGTGATACTTTCCTGTTCATGATATTTCCTCTATCCTTTTCATCCTTTTCAGCTTAGATCGCATGTATTTCGATTATATTGTGTGCAATTACGCAGAATGCACGAGCCACTCCTTCTGTCAGATAGCGCAATGGTACACATTACAAGATGCAAGATCTACGGACTGATTGTACCTTCCGCCGCCGTCACCTAACCAATTTTATATCCTACCATTACTATGAAGCACCCAGGAAAAACATAAAAACATGTGGAGTGAACGACATGTATCAACAGTCAATAGACTAATGCTGATGAAATGTGTCCAGTCCGGATTCAGAAGCTCCGACTCGTATCAAACAAACCTCAGGAGTCACTAAATAGACATCGAAATCCGAAGCAGAGTCCTTTCAATTGCATCTTCCCTCGCCTCCTAGCCCCCCTACGCGTGCAAATACCACATCGCTGGACGTCTATGCAACGATACGGGGAGACATAGTAACGGTGACACTGGAGGTCACATCTGGCTCAACTCGACCGATGTGTGGAGAACGTAGGCCGATGGCCGATTTGCCACCGGTTTCCATTCGCGCAGGTTTGGGGACTCAACTGCCTTCATTTTGAGAAAAAGGCGGAAAGTTAGAATGTTGTCCAAAGACCATGCGACACTAAGGAAGCCGGTCATAATCTTGTCTCTTGACAACGGAGCCATACGCACGATGGTGTGAGAAAGATCGTTTCGATCTGGAATAGACACGACAGTTAGTTCGCAAATATGTTCAATACTTTGTAACACACATTGCCAGAGACGTCCGGCGCAAGTTGGATTATTCTTAGGACTGCAGGATATTGAGCTCAAGTTGGCAAGCTTCTCTGATATAACGGAATTGGCCTACCAAGACATGCCTGTCAGGCGTTCTGGTTAGCCTCTCACTCGGATTACGACAATACTTATAGCTACACCTACCAAAAAGATCAAAACACCATCTCGAATGAGACTTGTGATTATCTCTGAGTCATGCCTTCGAGGCCTGTTCATAGCATTTGCAATAAGAATCACGAAGACGTAAACATCATAGAGTAGCTATGTCAGGATCAGTTCCCAAGCACAGCCAATGGAAAAGGAGCCAGCGTACCATGCCACCCCACACGCCTGCCGTAAGATACACTAGATGAACGTAACTCTCGCTCGGATTCACAGTGCACATTTTGAATGGCCTGAAATATTCCATCTGATCTGGTAGAAACAATTCAGCATACGATTCATGCGGAGATTCTGGTACCACTACCGAATGATCTATGCACAACCAGGATAGCGAAAGTCACTGATGTGCAGAGGCACACGATAAATCCCCCAACTAGAGCATATTTTATCGGCTTCTTGTTGTCCCAAAGGCTATACGCACGCAGGAGGAGTACGACTGTGTGGAGATCAGTCGTCATAAACCGATTTTGAAAGACGTGGAAGACTGGCATTGCGATAATGCACTACCAAGAACGCCATACACGCAGACCACCACTACAACGCCACGACATCTGGCATTGTCTCAGTCTACAATTCGTGCATCTGCCATCGTAGTGCTTGCAATGGGAAGAACTCACGCCTGCAACAGGGTCAGCACCTTACTGAGAACACCTGTCACGGTAGATGTAGTGAATGGCTCACAGAATCATTGAGAGGTACTCCACACCCGGCATATACTGTAGAATTCATACGAAGTCAGAAGTGAGCTTGCCGAATGCGATTTGTTTTGACGGCTGAGTGGAACCTACTATATGCAACAAATATCATGCTCGCTTCTGCAGCATAGCGATTGAGCACAATAATGGTCTGCAGAGTTGACCATGTTGCAGGCTGTCTCCATATCAGTTCAATTTCCTTGCCAATGATCAAGAGGTGATCCCAAAGGGAAACGGTAAGGCCAACACCTGGAATTCCAATAAGCGTGAGTGGTCAGTTGAATAAAATATTCAGACCTGAGAGATATCTCGTCGCTAAGAAATACGTCAGACCGGGGGAATCTGACATTACGATGGGATAAAAGAAATCAGAGGGATAGCACCTTGGAGGACTACAGGTCACTTGTTATATAGTTGTTGCTGATTAGGCGCTTCAAGTGGATAAACAGAAAGACGACTTCCATTTCATCAGCGAGTTGGCCGTCAATTTGCCCAGACTGTCATTCACGGTCAATATTTATCATGATCAGGAATATGAAGCAGATGATGCACTATAGGCGTCATGGTGCATGAGGCTTGGTCCATTCAGTGACTCTAGATGTTGACCTGACACGACGACAGCCCTAGGTGAGTCGACGTTACTCAGTACGTAAGATATGTTGTTCCACACGTACCGACTTCGAAGGGTCCGCATTGCATCACGATATTTTTGGTTAGAACGGGTCTTCAATAACACATCAGTCACTCGTCTGCTCGGACAGGCAAGTTCACCGATTGCCACATTGCTAGATCCAATGACCTCAATTGACCGACATCGTTATGGGATAATTGTGAGACCCGGGGAAGGCCATGTGTGTAGTCTGAAAGCACCATAACAGACCGTAGTGGGCAGCGATGACTACCAGCTAACCCGGAACGAATTCTCATGCAAAACCATCATGATCACAAGAAGCCTTGAGCTATTGAGCGTTTTCCCATGCTGTGCAAGCTTCATAATCTTCGGGATACCAGAGAACGATGAGGCATGCTAACACTGGATGATACTTTCCGTAACATGTGGGAGACAGGATCCAGTCTAGTCATGCTTACAGTATGGCCATGTCAATTCCCGAGTGCAATTTCCCAATCAGCTGAGTACGCACGATGGTATTGAGAAGCGCGTTGGCGTCGCTGCAATGATAGATAAACAGATAATGGTGATCAATGGCAGTACATCAACTATAAGCCCATCTCACCACAGCCCCCGAAATAGACGGCTTCTGCTGTCCTACACAGCCAACACTTGTTCGTCATGTTCCTGGCTTACCAGTTGACCAATAGAGAGATAAATTTGGCTGCATGCTAGCATATCCCTGAGTATCAACCCTCAAAAGGACGATTCTGCTTCGGCAGTACTGTCTGATGCGGTTTCCCATTATAGATACCTTTCATGAATGAGCAATCTCACCCTACGACATCCACACGTTCTTACCATACGACATTTTACGATTGAGAATTTGTGGAGATCGTACTGATCACGGCCTACACAGCCCATGTAGGTTATCGGACGTCGTTGCTATCATACGAACGTTATAGGAGCTCTTCGTGCTGCCCCTCTGCATCCAGCACCAAGCATGTATGCGTACTGCAAGAGTCGAGGTCAGCGCCATGCGATCAGAGAACAGGGAGTAAATAAAATCGAGGAAAGCTGACCTTGTTTCAGTAGCTAATATGCGTAAGGCTGTTGTATTTGGTTTACCCGCTACTTCCACTCGCAGCTGTCACCCATCGTTTGAACCGCCTCTCGTTCTTTCCTCCCACGTGCATAAAGAGGACACTTGATTTCGCCTCCATGATAGGAAGCGATGCTTCTACTTCGCAGCACAGTATGACAGTCCAAGTCGTGTAAATGGAAACTCCCCAGGGGTTCGTAACAGGTAACAGTCTCTCTTCGTCGAGCCGTCCAATTTCAAGTCACGTTGGTTGTAGTGGACGTGGAGCCGAATGTTGCGAATCACCAGTAATGCCACTTGAAACATCAGAGTCGACGCTAGATCCTCGTATGTATACGCAAAGCATTCGACGCAGCGACTGCAAATTGATGCCATACCCCAGACTGAGATTGCTTCCTGTATCAATAGCTGCTCGAATTGTTACTGGGCGACTGCACTTAGGATGTGGTCAACGATCCGAGTTGGCAAGAGTTATGTGGGAACTTTTTCGTGGTTCTTGACCAAATATTCATTCGAGAGCGACCAGTGATCATTGAATCTGTACCTCCGACACCCGTCCGGAAACCCAGTGGTTAGGTCGACGCTCTGCGAAGCAATTGAGGCAGATCCCAACTGATCAAGGAATAGCGGTCTGCACAGGTAGTAGTCTTCAGTGAACACAGTAAACATGCGGATCAACGTTCGCAAGGTCAGGCTTCCAAGATCTCCGTGCCAGTCTTGAGAGACTCGGACTCAGACAGAGCAGGCCATATGATTGCCAGAAACAAATAGACGCTGATCGCCACTCAACGGCATTTCCCGAGACGCGTCGCCATTAAAATCAAGTTCGAACAACCGTTTCAGACCGTGTACTGAGTACGCGACATAAACGCGATACAACCACGACTCCGCGCGATTGTCGCCTGCCTCTTGTCCAATGAATCAGCAATTTCAAGGACAACCGGGGAGGCCTCAGGTAATTCGCATTAATTTATTTCTTATCTCTTTCACCCAACACTTCGTGCAGTCTGGGGACGCGTCTCATAATCAGCCACCACAACAACACAGCGGACCTTCGCCTGCGATTCGGCGAGGAGCAGACGAGCTTATTCTACTTATTGAAAGCGAGAAGGAAAAGGCTCGCCAATCTGTTCTCCAGGAGTTGGCGGCTCGTGAAAAAGAGCACGACGCATTCCGCGCGAAAGCGACCGAAGCGCTCGCAGCTGCTCTCAATCGTGCGGCTTTGACGCAAACTCATGCCCAGAGCAGGATCGCTCAGATTCAGGCTGAGGCGGACGCTACTACTCAGGAGCTGCAGAAAGCAAAGGAGCTTATTGCCTCCCTAGAGTCGGAGCGCGCTGCCGCCGCGCAGAAAGCCGCGGATCTGTCGCGAACGTCCGAGACAGGGATGCAGCACTGGCAGGAACGCTACCACGCATTAGAGCAAGAACTCGAGCAGTTTAGGTCGACTACGCACACAGAAATCGAGGGTCTGAAGAGCCACATATCCTGGCTCGAAGCAGAACTTCAAAACTCCCGGTTTCGGGTCACGCACGACGACAAAACCGATGATGATATATTTATGACTGACTCTAATGGACCGTCTGGAATGGGGAACTTTGACTACGTAAGTGCGGTCGAGACGCATGACTTCGTCTTATGATCTGATATCCCAGAACGAAGGTGGCGGACACCTAGGCTATCTCGATGTGGGCCCGGGTCGGGACGAGCCTGCGTTACAGGATGGTCTCTTCTTGGATCCTATCGATCAGCTCTTCCGCGACACTTCGAGTTTTACGTCTATGGCAGACCTCTCGCGGCCCATTTCGACGCTGTCTGGCGTCACCGCTGTAATGACGCCGCCGCGTCGCCCCACGCCAGCTCGAGACCCAAGTCCAACCGTGGCTGAGCCTGTTGCAGAATGCAGCCCTCAGGTTCCCCAACCGGCAGGAAAGCAAAGGCGACTCATCATTCGCCCGCCGGTCGAGAGGGTCAAGCGACGGGTGATCAAGATGAGGGTTTCACCTCCGAATGATGAAGAAAGATCGCGTTGCGTTCGCATCAGAGATTAAAAGAAAGATGAATCCGATTCGATTTGAAGACCTTCCGCACGTGTGTTTACAGCACACAAGAGACCGATGCGGTCCAACTATCCTATATTCGTATGTGCATATTGAGGTAGGCTCACAGAATGTCTCCCTTGACTTTGCTCACAATATTTCACAGTGTTCCCTAAGTCATCTGCGATTCTCCCGAATCCGCATTAATTAAATTCACCCACATCCTAATGCTATATTTGTTGCTATGCTTTGAAGATTTCTTGTTTAGATCTGTTGGGATGCTAGTCCCGTTGCTATCAAATGCTTTCGACTCTACTACTACGATCCTCACCATATTTTGATTCACTGTATCAATACTTTCGACTTGCGCATCTTTAGTATCCTGGTTGACGTAATCCTTAGACTCGTGCCCTTCGTGAATTGACAATAAAAGCTCATGTTTACGCAGCTGGTTGTTCTTATCATTTCTGTGCCCCGAGTGATCGTGAATTCGAAATATCGATCGAACTATTTCTCACTGTCTCCCCCTCCCTATGCATATGTGGTAAATGCCTATGGGAGACAACTGATCGAATGGACCTTGTTTGCGTGTTGTGCTATTTGCTCTAGTAGTATCGTTGCACCTACGTACATCCCGCTCTATATTCGACCCCACCAGTACGAATTCGACTGTCCTTGGGTAACATTTGGTCACATGCACTAGAATTGAAGTGGATCGGAGTGCGACTTCTCGCGAATCTTTCAAGCAATTACATGTTCTCACTGGTCTACATCTATCTCTTCTAAACGATTCGAGCCGCAATACGGGCTAGAGTACTCGCAAAGGTATCTCCCTTCGAATTTAGCATATTTCGTGCGGCTGGTCTTAAAGCCGCCACTCGACTGGATGTGCAAGAACACCATGCCGACATCAGTCTCCGTACCTTATGCGTATACTAAGACGTACCTTGCAGATCTGTTGGCCAAATAGCATGGATCAAGTCATCGACAATCTCTGGGTCGGCGACATGAGGAGCGCGCTCGATACCGAGACGCTGAAGGCGCACAAGATATCTAGCGTGCTGACCGCTATGCGAGGGAGGGTGTCCATTCATGAGGTGCGTCGGTCTCGCAGGACCTTAGGGGCATAGCCGGACGGTTGTGAGTAGACGTTCATTCGCTTCCAAATCAATCTCGATGATACGGAAGACGAAGACATTTTGGGGCATCTCGTGTCGGCCATATCTTTCATCGAAGCCGAACTGGAGAAAGGCAGAGGCGTCTTGGTGCATTGTCAGGCTGGCATGAGTGAGTCCTATGATCTGCGAAGTGGAAGCTGAGTGACATTTAGCATGCAGGTCGCAGCGTGACGATTGTTGCAGCGTATCTTATGTACTCGCAACAAATTGACGCAGAGACTGCTCTGGGACTCATAAGAAAGGCGCGGCCGAACGTAGAGTGAGTGTACATCTCTTTGACGGACATAAGGTGTTAATTGTTAATGTCTATATTCGTCTCAGACCAAATCGTGGATTTCTTGCGGCAGCTGGAGATCTTCCACCAAGCATCGTACAAGATCTCGCGACGGGACAAAGGAACACGGATGTTCTACCTCGAGCGTGTAGTGCAGGATGTCATGAGTGAGTCTTCCCCACTACCTCATGAATTGCGTTTCTCTCACAAATGCAACTCCAGACGGTGACGGAACAGTCGAGACCGACTTCTTCGCTAAGTATCCCCGTACCCCAACGGATTCAGCTCCTCCGACTCCTGCAGGGCCGCGACGCAAGATCCGCTGCAAAATGTGTAGGCAAGAGCTGGCAACACGAGAGCACATGCTAGACCACGGGCAGCTTGGCCCTCCGACACCAGCGTCCGCTGCTGCCTTCTCTCCGGCAGTGTCCAGGCGGCCTTCCATGCACGATGGCAAGCCGTTCAGCTCGCTTACTGCCTTGTCACCCTCTGTTCTCGCGGCGTCCGTCCGTTCATGACGGCCGACCCCTCGGTCTCTCGCCCCTTTCGCCCACTGACATCACTTCGCGGCGTCCGTCGATCCACGAGCCTGTGACACGCTCTCGGCTCGGTTCAAACGCGGACACCCGTCCGCTCAAGTCATCGCTCCTCGCTCTGGAGAGTGCCGCACAGCTCGGTCAAGACATCTCAGATTCCCTCTCCGAGTCGGCATTTGAGGATGAAGATTCCGAGGAGGAGGAGCCTAAAGAAGAGAAATCTGGCGATCAAAGCTCACATGCGAACGAAAGCGGATCGCCCCAAGATGCGCAAGATGCGCATCCATCTCCACCGCCGTTGACCTCTACTGCATCGGACCCTCTGCCGGCCATCTCTCCTCTGGTAGCTAGACGGTTATCTCATTCGACTAGCTTTGCGCATCCGTCTGACTTGGCGGCGCAACTCTACGCAAACCCAAAATTGGCCGCGCTACGTTCTCCTCCAGCGCTCAATATGACCTCAATCACGCCGTCAGCTTCCTCATCTTCAAATGGGGTGAAGGCACTCCCTCACAGCCCCCCAATCCTCGTGAACCCGAAATGTTCTGGATACTTTGTTGAACCGGTAAATTGCGCATCTGACAGATGTCTTTCATTCAGCCTGCTGATTATTCCTACAGATGAGATGGATGGACTCTTTCCTCGAGGATGGGCAAATGGCAGGAAAGATTATTTGTCCGAACAAGAAGTGCGGAGCCAAGCTGGGCAATTACGACTGGGCGGGCGTCTGCTGTGCCTGTAAGGAGTGGGTCACACCGGTAAGATCAAGAGCTGCTTTCCTCGAGTCTGTGCTCATATTCGTGTCGATAGGGATTTTGTATTCACCGTTCGAAAGTCGACGAGGTAGTGTAATGGACTCTATCGATCCGCAGAACTCTCAAAAGCAGACTTTGGCTGATGTAACTTTCCCCGCATATGTCGTATGCCTGTATACAATGTAGCATGTTCTCACCACCAATTAGCGGCATATATTCAGCACAGTACGCTCGCCCGACCAGGTCTGAATGTGTTATTTCGCTTCTCGGTATCTGGTTACTACGTGGTTGATGTTGTGCGAATCCGCCTTACAGCTGCTCACCGTCGTGCAGCTGCGCGTTTGAAGTTGCTATTATCCCGGTTCTGTGTGTCGCCCCCGTCAACCCATCTTCGAGCTTGTCGAGCTGCTACATCTGCCACTCGACGCGGATTAATCGCCGATGGCACAGGACAAAGACCTATCGGACCTCGTGAATCGAACTGCATACGAACGACCATGTCTTCAATTCCAGTGCCCAAATTCAGTGTTACATTTTGACAAACGCCATATACATGATCAATCGCGAGCCGTCCAAGTAGCAAGTCATCAATCTATGTGCATTACAGAGGGTATGTTCGGTACAATCTAGAAGATAACTCGGGATCAACTTAAAAGTAAAGGTATAAAAATAAACATACAGCGAGCGCTGAGACTTCCGAGCTGAACCTAATCAAGGCATAAATGTCTGCGAACTGTTCGAGCTACACGTGAAACACGCTGAGCGATTCTGTTATGACTCCTACGGATCATTTGAGTCGCTGAAATATAAAATCCTATGGTACAAACAGACGTCGTAAGTTGTGTCATATTATCAACATCAGAAATGGTTGAACATACTATCACACCATCGCCACCTTGAAAGTACGCCGTCCTTCATGACAATGATCAAAAACACTGCGTTCAGCTCCGGGGTCAACCCGCGAGCCTTCGGGGCTCTTGATGTCAGTGAATATGGTGGCTTGTCTCGCTTCGAAGGAGTGTTGCTCCCGCAAACGCGATTCTTCGATAAGTCTGCGCACATTTCGTCAGTAAGCATTCACGGGACCGTGACTAAGAGCACATACTTGATAATCGCAGCCTTCTCGTCAAGGAACTCATTGGGATCGTGTACCTCGGTGACCACCGACAAATCCTGCGACACGTATACAATAGGAATGATATCCGGATCATCAGCGGGTCGATCCATGAAGACCGCGGCCATTGCGAGTATCGATGAGTTGTGACTAGCTGGGCGACCGCTTTGGGTGGAATATCGGGACGACACAACGGAGCCGTCGTCGCCGACACAGTCCGCATCTTCCTTTCCAGGAATTTCGAGCTCGGCATCTTTGAGAGCGCCGTCCCGTTCGGGCGAGGATGGGCGCAGAGATACAGTGTGCTCGGGATCACATACCGCGTGCCGAGCCTGAGTTCCATGCAGGGAACCTAAGTCAGAATCGAAATCTCCGTGCGGAGTAGTAGGAGGGGACGAGTGAGTGTACATTTCTTCAGAATCTGTTTCCCATTGGTAACCCTCAGCAGCACTCAGTCTGTAATGGTCCTCCATGTTGTAGTCAGCGTGTAGAATTCTCTGGCTTACCGGAAGGACCAAGAAGGTTTCTGGCTCGAAGTCCTGGGTTGGAATACGGACCGTGCTGTCTACGAGCGAGTACTGATAGCAATTTGGGAATGGGAACGGAGGCGATGTTCGGAGAGCCTCGCGAGACAATGGATGTTCCGTGTTCGGGAAGATAGGAATACACATGTTTTCGTCCATAAGCTCATAAGGGAATCGCGTTGGAAGACCTTGACCAACAAATTGGACATGGCACCTGTGACTCGGTCTATCTGGCCAAGGGAAATCCTCGATCTACAAAGATGAAATGTCCGAGAAGTTATGTAGTATGATGTTATGAAAGTCACGTATGCACACCTGCCGAACATAGCCTAGGTACATTTTAGGGGACAGCTTCCGCAGGGCATCCAGTAAAATGGGGTCTTCGAACTGTTCCGCCATTGCTATGGGGTCGATGCGGATAGCCACGTATGTGCCCGGGAGAGGAGTGAAGATAGTCATAGTCGATGGAGAAGATGTTTGCTAAGCGTTTCCGCAAAGGGTATCATATAGCTCCTGGCCCACATCAAGAAGTAAACACTAGCATAACGTCGCAGACCTTGTCGTAGACAATTGCAGGCGCGCGCAAACGCTCACAACGGGTCTCGGCACTCGCATATGGCCCGGGCCCTACCACTGGCTGCCGGTCCTTACAGTTGGCTCCTTGGTCCTTGTCTTTCGTCGAAACCGTATTCGGGGACTGTTGCTATCTTGTCCGCATGGATGACTTGGCAGGCCCATGCGACTGATGGTTACTTCGACGCACAACTTGAAGCGCACTCAGAAACATGCAAGACAAAAGATGAATACGTTCTCGAAGAATAAGACTGGTCCATTCGGATCACATTCGCGTCCGCTGGTACGTCCGAGTCGGTGCAAGGACCTGCTGAACAAAAGATAGATTAGGCCTGATGGAATATAGCTACCATACTTACTCGACCCATATGGACTCGGAGGCTAGATATCGATCTGTAGCTTCGACGGACAATTGCACAAGCGTTTGCCTACCAATAATCGAGACGCCGGCTTCTCGTAAATCTACGTGCATCATGGCAGGTGAGTGTATACGGTACAATCTAGAAGATAAATTGAGAACTAGTTCATAGCAAGGTGTGAAAGGTAAATAGACAGTGAGCACGGTTAGATAGATCGTTCGGCTGAGAGCCTAAGCTTGGGTTACACGTGAACTTCTCCGAATTATCTGACAGTCTGAAACATAGGATCCTTAGACATTGTAAACTGGGTAATTTTGTTTTCCTTCAGAAGGGCCAAGGCTCCCGCTCGTCCATGACCTTCGTGACGCAGCCTTCGAGGAGTGCAATTTGGGTTGCCAGAGCGACGGAAGAGCCAAGCTTAAGATACTGTCTGGCTGAAGTTCCCAGTTGCTTTCTACGCGTACGGGTGAGTCACAGTTCCCAACCGCCATGTACATTGTCAATCGCGAGCCGTCCAAGTAAAAATCATCAATCTACGTGCATTACAGAGGGTATATTCGGTACAATCCACAACATAACTCGAGATCAACTTAAGCAAGGTATCAAAATAAACATATAGCGAGCACTGAGCTTTCAAGGTGAACCTAAGGAAAGCATAAATGTCTGCGAACTGTTCGAGCTACATGTGAAACGCGCTGAGCAATTCTGTTATGATTTCTATGGATCGTTTGCGTCGCTGAGATATAGAATCCTGTAGAACAATAGACATAGTAAATTGGGTGATATTATCAAAATGAGGGTGCTTGAACATACTATCACGCCATCGCCGCCTTGGAAGTCCGCCATCTTTCTGACAATGTCCAACATCACTGTCTTCCTTTCCTAGGTCAATCCACGAGCCTTCGGGGCTCTTGATGTCAGTGAATCCACTGGCTTGTCTCGCTTCTAAGGAGCGCCGCTCCCGCAAACGTGACTCTTCGATAAGTCTGCGCGCATTTCGTCAGTGAGCATTCACGGGACCATAACTAAGAGTACATACTTGACAATAGCAGTCTTCTCGTCAAGGAACTCATTAGGATCATGTACCTCGGTGATCATCGACAAATCCGGTGACACGTATACAATAGGAATGATATCCGGATCATCAGCGGGTCGATCCATGAAGACCGCGGCCATCGCGAGTATCGAAGAGTTGTGACTGGCTGGGCGACCGCTTTGGGTGGAATGTCGGGACGACACAAAGGAGCCGTCGTCGCCGACACAGTCCGCATATTCCTTTCCAGGAATTTCGAGCTCGGCATCTTTGAGAAAGCCGTCCCGTTCGGGCGAGCGTGCGCACGAGGGTACACTGTGTTCGGGAAGACATACCGCATGCCGATCCTGACTTCCATGCAGGGAACCTACGTCGGAATCGAGATCGCCGTGCCGACTGGGAGGGGACGAGTGAGTGTACATTTCTTCAGAGTCTATTTCCGATTGGTAACCCTCAGCAGCTCTCAGTCTGTTCAGGTCCTCCATGTTGTAGTCAACGTGTAGAATTATCTGGCTTGCCGGAAGGACCAAGAAGCTTTCTGGCTCGAAGTCCTGGGTTGGAATACGGACCGTGCTGTCTACGAGCGAGTACTGATAGCAATTTGGGAATGGGAACGGAGGCGATGTTCGGAGTGCCTCGCGAGACAATGGATGTTCCGTGTTCGGGAGGATAGGAATACACATGTTTTCGTCCATAAGCTCATAAGGGAATCGCGTTGGAAGACCTTGACCAACAAATTGGACGTAGCACCTGTGACTTGGTCTATCTGGCCAAGGAAAATCTATGATCTACATAGATGATATGTCCGAGAAGTTCATTGTGAATCGTGCAGTCTGCTGTTATAAAAATCACATATCCACACCTGCCGAACATAGCCTAGGTACGTTTTAGGGGACAACTTCTGCAAGGCATCCAGCAAAACAGGGTCTTCGAACTGTTCCGCCATTGCTATGGGGTCGATGCGGATAGCCACATATGTGCCCGGGAGAGGAGTGAAGATAGTCATGGTTGATGCGTAAGATGTTCGCTACGCGTTGGTGCAATGGGTATCATATAGCTCCTGGCCCGCAGTGAGCTGCGCGTATCAAGCAGATCTAGAAGTAGATACTAGAACAAAGTCCCAGACCAGCGCAGACAGACCTTGTCGTAAACAATTGCAGGCATGCATAAGCGCTGCCAGCGGGCGCTTCGTTGAGAGAAATACAAGTATGTCTCGGCGCTCGCATATGGCCCGGGACCTACCACTGACTACCCTATACCTTGTAGTTGGCCTCCTTGGTCTTCGCCTTGTCTTGTCGTAACAACCATATGCGGGGGCTGGTGCTATCTTGTCCGCATGGTCGACTTTGCAGGCCCATGCGTCTGATGGCATTTGGAGGAACGCGATCTGCTCGAATTGTGTTGTACATCTTGAAGAACACGTCAACAATAGCTGAGCGTAACGCGAAATGGTGTGTATCCTTTGGGTAATGTCTGCCTTGGCGACTACTCGTGGTCGAAGGGATGGCCTGTGCTATGGCCGCCTTGGAGTTGGGTACTTTAAGACTTAGCGTAGTCGAGGGTAAGTCATCCAACACCATACAGCTCATAATGTCCTCGAGCTCCTGTTCACGATGCCCTGCTCGTCAGAGCTCTCCTGCCGCTCATCTTGACGGCTCTGCTGTCGCTGGCGACATTTATTGTCTCCGAGAGTCTGTCAAGACTCCGCTCATGCTCGCCCTCAATATCAATCCTAATCGCAAGACATACTCTGGGTCTACGAGTCGAGCCTCTGTTTCTTCTGCCCCCAGTGACAAGAGATTGGATTGCTATGGTAAACATAGACCCTGTCTCATTTCTGATAAGAGGACAGAAGGCCAGCGGAACATCTATAGCGTCTATGTAATGGGTACTATCGGGAATCGCAGCCTCACTGATTTACCGGAGGTGTATCGCCATTTCTGCTTCCCCGTCGCTCCAAATGGTATGGATACCGACCATATCCATACAACCCCAGATTGGAAAGCTCGCGTCCGTCAATGGTTCATCGCCATCGAGATCGATACCCAGAGTCCCGTGCGCGTGCGCTGGCAAGACAAGGCGACACTCACGCACTATTGCCTCGACAGTGCGACGAGGTTGCGCTTGCAGAAGATCTCCGCAATCAAGATGTACCAGTGGCAGGAAATGTGTCGTCAAGATCCCGAATTCATTATACGCAAGACAAAGGAATTTAAGGTAGGATTTTTTGTAAAGTGGCTCAAAGACCTACTGACACGGTTACTAAAGGAGCACCAGAGGGACCTGCACTATGAGTATATCGAAAGCTGCAGTCAGTTTGTACGTCTTGCTATCGGCCCTTTGTCCGCCTTCGATGATAATTTCATGCCTCTCCAGTCTATCGCCAGCGCCACTTCGGCGAGCACAGTGGGGTCGGTGAAGAGTAATACTTCACGCAATAGCTTGGCTTCACATGCTAGCCACCGTTCGCGGAGTTCACAATCAATCAAGCACCCACACGTTCACTCGAATGCGAACGGGGCCTTCGCATATGACTCTAAATCGCATACAGATGGGAGTGCTATAGCTTCTCTCCAAAACCGTCATTCGGGTGGGATCTATCGCAATTCTGACGTTGAATCCCTACGGAGTTTCGATCCTCTCCCTCGTATCCGAGAGGACCCTAACGAGTGTATGCCTCCACCGGTGAGGCTGCCACGGTGCTGTATGGTATTTATCAGCTCACAACCACTGTAGATACCTAGCGCACCCATGGCTGAATGGACCGAGCGAAGGAACGGTGCGGCACGTTCCTGGAATGAGGTACGATCCATGTGTGTTTTTGGCTATGCGTTGCATTTTAACATGGTCCTTGTGACATGCAGATGCGAAACGGCTCTTCAGGAGCCCGCACAGATGAATATAATACAAGGACATCTGTAAGATTCCCTTGTGCTGCTACCCCGTCATCTTCACTCATTGCATTCATTCTAGAATGTCGTCATCTCCTCTCTGAATAATCTACCAGTCTCTCCGTCTTTCAGCACCGCATCAAACCCTGCACCTTCAAAGGCTGAAGTGGTGCGAAGCGTGGAAACACAAGTTAGATGGAAGGGTTTGAAGAGAAGTCTGGTAATGTCTATCTCGACTTATTTCATTGTTCGCTTTGGCTTACTATTTCTGTCGGTAGAGCAACCTCAAGCTACATAACAGACAGCTGCCTACCTCACGACGTAACGATAATGACATGTCAATAGACACCCCACCTGCCTCTCCTAGACACGCAACTTCTTCGCATTGAGAATACTGTATCTAGCTCCTAATACAATTAAATCGTAGACCCGTGGTTTCTTCTCTATTCCACTCATACGATTATGGTCATGCAGCTAGCTTTCTCATCGCCACTACTGCTCGTGCTTGCGTCGTAATTATATGAGTGTGGATTAATCTAGTGTCCAAATGCCCACTGCACACACGGCTAGGATGGATCAGCAACTTGGTGAACGGTGATTATGAGTCGAAACACCTTCTAACCATACGTATAAATTTTGACCATTTTGTACGACTATTCAATCAATATTGAAAGATGCGTTCAGCGCTGAAAGAATGTCTCTCACCCCCTAATCTGTCACGTGCTATCTACCATTGACCGGTATTCAGTATCGCGGACCGCGGTCTTCTGCCATTACGCACCCCCTGCCTGGGGACGTCTCGCTGGGAATACAAGTAGCTCCTTCTGGACCTTGTCTATACACCATACATATCCTCTAGCTTGCGCCACAAATCAATTATTCAGCGAAACATCCCAACGCACCCATGAATCCCCTTTCCCCGACCTCACCTATTCCGCAGCCACCACATAGTGCTGGGCTAGCATTTAAGGGCACGTCCACCCTTTCAGAGTTTGAGTCGATCATTCATCCTTTGCTATAAAGGTCTACGAGCCGCAATTGATCCACAGTCTATTCCTTCGCCTATTGATACCATAGAAAGCGACAAGGAACAATGGGCAGACCAGACCTACGGCACGCTTCCTGGTGGTCATGTTCCACTTTCCGTGACAGACTACGTAGCGATTGACCAAGGTGAGAGTACAACCTTTCCGAAGGTGTATGTCTCATCCGGTTACAGGCAATTCATCCCCCAAATTCATGCGCGTCTCCACATGGAACATCCCCAGCACTTCTCGCCTTGCTGCTGACTGTGCTGTCCCCCTCGCTGCCGTTATACAGCCATTTGCTGACCAGGATCCGAAAGAAGAGCCCGTTCCGCTGGTCGATACGGGCGACGTCGGGCCGGCACGTTGTGCACAGTGCAGAGCTTACGTTAATCCATGGTGCAAGTGGGTAGTGGGTGGCATGAAATGGAAGTGTAATCTCTGTGCGCATGAGACAGATGGTGAGTCTCCTGTATTTCCCTGACCTGCTCGATCTTGCGGACACTGCACGTCAGTTGCAAGTAACTGGTTATGTGTCTCGAGTAGACGCTTAGCTATTGCCACTCGTGTGCGAGCGTGCATGTTCGACTGAGCGGGTAGGCTTGCTATAATGATTTTTCAAAGGCTGAATCGATTGCTTAGTTGTGCCAGACTACTTTTGCAATTTGGATGGCAACATGATTCGTCTTGATCACTTACAGCGTCCTGAGCTGAATAAGGGCACAGTGGACTTCGCTGTCCCGCAAGATTACTGGGCGCTCGATCCTCCTGCCAAATTGACGCCCTTGTATGAATCTGTAGGACCACCGCCAACGTCCGGGCGTCGGTCACCTAAGCCATTATCATATATCTTTGCGGTGGACGTTTCGCTGGAAGCCATCCAGTCAGGTTTTACGCATTCAGCTTGCATGAGCCTGCTTGATCTCCTGTATGGCCATGAATCTGAAGTAGAAGGAGAGGGGAAGGTTGAGTCGTGCTTTCCAGCAGAGGGTAGTATTTGCATTATTACATTCGACCGGACATTGCATTTCTACGATCTCTCAGTACGCCATGCAGTTATGGTATACACTCATTCTTACTGACTTGTCTCAATGCAAGTTTAGCCACGATCAGCGGACAGCGCGCGAATGTTAGTGGTACCGGATCTGGAGGACGTTTTTGTTCCCCTTAAAGATGGGCTATTCGTAGATCCACAAACATCTCGGTATGTCTATCCTGCGGAGATTCCTCGCTTGTTTGGTAGTCATATTGCTACAGAACTGTTATCACAAATCTGCTCACCTCGATCGGCAAGGCTGAAGGGCGAATGGTCGAGACAGAGGCGGCCTTGGGTTCTGCTTTGACGGGCTGTCTGGCAGCACTGGTACGTGTTATTATTTTCTAGCTTAGCCTTTTTACGTACTTGTCGACCCGAATCAGGCAGGCATCGGTGGACAGGTTGTAGTATTTTCAGGTGTGATCCCAACGATTGGACTTGGGGCTTTGAAGACCCCTCCCGACGAGTCTGGATTGTTCGGCACTGAAAAAGAAAAGACTTTGTTTGCTCCGCGCGACGTTGCTTGGCAAGACCTTGGCGAACAGTGCGCGGAGGAAGGCATCGGCGTCAGCATGTTTCTTGGTATGAGCAGACCAATTGATGTAGCGTCCATTGGTGCGCGCTGTGTCTGTAATATGCGAGACCGAGACTGACGCCAATCCTTTTACAGGCGCCGTATCTTCGATCACCGGAGGGGAACTTTATTTCCATCCCCGATTCGACCCTGTTCGAGACGGCACAGTTCTTCACTCTCAGCTGCGAAGATTGCTCCTTCGGACAACAGGCTATTCATGTGCGATGCGTGTGCGATGCTCCCAGGGTATGCATCCCTCTTCTTCACCTTCCATTGCAACTCATGTCATAGCTTCCCGTAGGTCTCCGAATAACAGCGCATTACGGCAATTTTTATGAGTCCTCCGCCTCCGATTTGATTTTTGGAACACTTGATGCCGACAAAGCCATATCTATCTCCCTTGAGCATACTGGGACCATCAACGACGCTGGATTCGCGTTCCTGCAGAGCGCTGTTCTCTATACCAGTTCTTCCGGTCAGCGTCGCGTGCGCGTCTGTAATCTTGGAATACAGGTCGCATCAATGGCAGGCAATGTGTTCCGGTATGCGGACATGGACACCGTCGTTTGCCACATGGTTCGTGAAGGTTAGAACCTCTCCGAACTTTAAGCGTGGTCCGTCGAGGTACTAACTAGAGCATGCAGGGGTATCTCGACTTCCCAGTCAAACGATCACAAAAATTCAGGAGCAACTTACTGATAGATGTACCGCAATCCTGTTAGCTTATCGAAACTTGTGTGCGGCGTCATCAGCGCCATCCCAGGTGTGTCGGACAGTTGGTGTTCTGGTGTGGATGAAGCTTAAAAGTCGTGCAGTTGATTATTCCAGAAGCGTTCAGAGCGTTGCCACTGTATACTTTGACCATGCTCAAGACGAAACCTCTGAAAGGTATGCTTCTTGTGCATTTTCTCCTGCAATTCTAAAGACATCTTGGTTACTCAGGCAGAAATGTCACCGCGGACGTGCGCAATTATGAGGCCCATAAAATCAAAGCTAGGAGCGTGCGGAGCACAATGCAGCATCTATATCCCAGGTTACTCGCGCTTCATGACCTTGATGATCATATCGCATTGCCAGACCCTAGTACTGGTTGTATCCGTTTGCCATCTATCATGCGGCCCAGCTACATTTTCATGGAGTCGTATGGCATCTACTTAATTGGTATTATCAATTCAAGATCTTCATCTTTGGAGCGGAAGCTGACTGCGTCCGATACAGACAATGAGGAAATGATGGTCCTTTGGATAGGATCCGATTCGTCTCCTCAATTACTCAAAGACCTACTCGATGTCGATGACTTCATGCAGATCGATCCACATATCGTTAGTCGATCGATACCTTTCTGAATAAAACATGGCTAATCTTCACTCGTAATCGCTCGGCGTAGACACAGCTCCCGCATCTGTCAACGCGACTATCATCTCAAGTCCGCAACATCCTCGCGCATAGGAACGAGCAAAGGGGGTGGACACCGAAGTTCCTCATTGCACGCCGGAACATGGATGCGGCGGAACTTGAGTTCAGCGATATGTTGGTTGAAGACCAAAATAACGCTGCCATGTCTTATCTCGACTGTGCGTATGAACTGTTTTGACTTTGTTACGGCTGTTCTTATTCCCATTCATTTGTAGACCTATGCCATGTGCACAGACTGATCAACAATGCTGTGAGTGACTCTGACAGATCGCGTAGTCTGTAGCTTAATCCGCATTTTACAGCTCAAAGGGAGTTCGGCATCGAACCACAGCAACTTCAAGGCGCCGTGGTGATACTAAGTTGAGCTACAGCGCGTAGCCTAGCCTGGTGTAGAAATGTACCATTTGCCGAATCATGTTGTGTATGGCGCTGTACCTAAGATATTTATTGAATTCCACCTCGCTCTGTAAGCGAATGGAGCGTTACGGGACGAATTCCGAAACACTAGTAGTGATTCGCAGTCATCGGTTTCCATTGTAAAGCTATGTGCGGGTTGCTCGAGCGTGCGTCTCTGTAAGCGGCAATTATGAATGGAGTTGAAATCAAGACCATCTCTTGTTCCATCTGCGGGCTGCCGCTTTCTATCTAGGGATCGCCCATCCCACTCGTCATATGGTTCTGGCAGGCTGTGGAGATTCACGACGATCCTCCAAAGTTGTCTAGGTCTGCAATATTCTGGAGCAATAGAATTCCTATGAGCCGCTGATTACAATGCTTGCCAAATATGGTAGGTCGACTCCTAGATCGATAATCTTATGTTGTGAACCGTGCCCATCCCAGCGTATCTCAGCGGTTTGATCGTCTAGCATCCAACAATCAGTTCAAGTCGAACAAAACTCTGTGTCAAAATGTTAGATGAAATTCTTGGAGACACAGCGGCTCTCTTCGGAGAAACCGTGGCCGACGACGGCACAATTTACTACGGTCCCTTGACGCTGACCGTAGCGCCCAAGGTATGTGGAATGAAAACAAGCTGGTTCGTTGTGCCTGAGCTGCATATCCACGAGGATAAATGGTTTTAAGGCGTATCTGAATAAATTCTACAGGAAGGAAAGGTATCCTCATTTTTCAGGCGACAGGACACTGCCTGATGAACCTGTTCCGATTGTTACAAGGCCAACACGCTCCTCGCGGACCATCTGTTTTCACCGTCATTACTGCTCGCAGAACGAATAGAGCGTGGTCTGATACCTCTGGATGGTAAAACAGGTGCGTTTTGCCGTTTGAAATGTGTTCAGGTGGCCCGTAATTTCACGTCGTCTCATGCAATTCAGTCATTGAACTGGGCGCTGGCTGTGCATTACCATCCCTCCTCGCGTCTACCGTCAGGTCTCCGCCATCTTTGGTGGTAATCACCGACTACCCCGACGACACAATCCTTGGTAATCTGAAACAGAACGTGGACAGAAATATCGTCCATGTCTCACAAGGCTGTGACGTCTATTTTCGTGGATACGAGTGGGGACAGGATGTCAGCCCTCTACTGTGAGTCTGGCTCCGTTTAACCCTGGTTATGGATGATATCTCAATTTAGATGATTTCCGCATGCCACAAAGAAAGTTAACCCGAGAGCATGGCGGTTACGATGTTGTTATCCTCTCAGATCTTCTCCATTTTGACCGGTCCCATGACGTCCTCTTGGCCTCGCTGAAATGGCTGCTCCGTAAAGATCCTACCGCTCGCGCCTACGTAGCCGCGGGTAAGTACACCCCTCCCCCTGTCTGCGACAATTTTCTACGGGAGGGTAACAGAACGGGGTTTGTATGGGAGGAAGGGGAAGAGGGAAGTAAGTGGTGTGGCATGCTGGAAGTAAAAGGAGCCGGGTTAGACACTGAACAGCTCGGTGTCAGGAAGGGGATGTGCAGGTGGTGGGTTGGGTGGTGGGCACCGGACGCCCTCGCTATGGCCCAAACGCAAACGTGATCAAATTCATGTAGAGGCAGACTGTGCATCTCTTCATGTGGAGAGGGACCCATAGGTTGGCTAGAATATGGTCTCGTTTCGCTTACCATCCTTCCGATAGACTGGCTCGGCCGAGATACATACCCGTCTTGTGCTCTTTGTTCACACCCCACCGCCGCTGACCAGAGCAAACAGTCTGATTAAAAGTCGTGCCCGTGGTGCAACTATTTTGCACTGCGCCTCAGATGACGAGCAGGACTGTGCGCCATATGACCTTACCACTCTGCTGTCCTTTGGTGAAATCTAGCCCCGCAAACCTCCTGCAGTCCCAGTAGTTTGGAACTCACCTCAAACTGTGGATCTGCGCTAGATGTCCCGAGCCAATACGCCGTTCGACATGGAACAGGACGGCGAACATAGACCTAGTAGGCTAGCACCCGTGAGGTCCTCTACGGCGGGTTAGACTCGAAGTGAGCTACGAGGGTGTGTAATTCGATTTCCGCAGCCCACGGAAGCCTCACTTTCAGGTTCATGTCATGATCCGTAAACCTCTGACAAAATTGCGTGTGATTTCATGATGGTTCGTCGTGCCCACCTACCCTCCCATTGACGTCGTTCTGTTTCTCCAGACATGCTGACTAGGTCATACATGGAATCACATGGTTTATCCAGCGTGTTGAGCGCAGACTATAGAGGAGAGGAGGCTAATCCGTCTTGTATTCTAGTGGGCTGTAAGGCCCTGCTTATATACATGCATGAAAGGCTCCTTAGTAATCGTATCCAGAAACCTATAGAATATCTGAGTAAGATATGAAGTCATAATGAAATCATAGTGGAGATTTCTTAGTAAGAAAGTGGAGCCTATGAAGTAAGACAAGAGCATACTATGGAATAAGGCTCCAACTATTTAGTTTATGTTTACAGAAAATCAGTATTTAAACAGTAAATAGTATATAGATAGTAAATAAACAGTAAATAAATGGTATAAATGGTACATATACATATAAGAAAAAGAAAGCAGTATGTCCTCAAAATCTTCAATAACCCTTTATACAACCAACACTCAGTGCCACAGTCTGTGCCTGTGATGAATATCATCAACACAAAGATGGTACAAAAAGAAATTAGTCATGATTTTTCATCAAACTGAGAGTATTTCCTTCCTTCTTTCCAATAACTGTGCAAATATCTCCCAATAAAAGTGATTATCTATCAAGTGAAGCCAGTTACATGTGACTTCTGGATGTCAGACCTGTTCTGGCCTTGTTGGATGCATGATATTTAACATCTCCTAGAAAAAATGTGTCACATCTGTTTACTGTTTACATACTGTTTATTTACCATTTACCGGGGTAGCGGTAGTTAAACATAAACAGTATACAGTTATAACCATTTATAAACGGTAAATAGATGAAATGGTTGGAGCCTTACTATGGAACGTCATAGAACATCATAGAAATGAGTAAGTACTGACTACCAAGTATGGAAGTGCGACTACTATAGTTGGAAACTGATCGTTCAACACTCCCACTCAACTAGATAGTCGCTAACTACTCTAGTCCAAGACTATGTACAAATTTCTCATGAATAGAGAAAGATAAATTCTTAGTGAGGATATCAGCCCTTTGCTCAGCAGTAGGTACAAAGAAAAGATCGACATGACCGTTTTCAATGAACTCTCTGCAAAAGTGGTACCGTATATCAATGTGCTTGGTTCTTCTGTCATGAGCTGGATTAACCGCAAGAAAAATGCTACCATTATTATCAATGCATAAAGGTGTGGCATTTTGCGGCTTAAAACCAATCTCAGACTGAAGAGTCCGAAGCCAGGCTAATTGTCGACAAGAGTCGGACAACGCCATGTACTCTGCTTCTGTAGAAGACAGAGCAACAGTCTTTTGTCGCCGCGAGACCCATGAAATAGCAGCATCTGCCATAAAGAAGACAAAGCCACTAGTTGAATGCCTATCGTCCTTGTTCTCAGCCCAATCAGAGTCAGAATAACCTATAAGTCCAGATAATCCGCTGCCTTTGTAGCAAAGCCGAAGTGAACGTGAACCGTTCAAATAGCGAAGAATATATTGTGCGGCTTTATAATGTTGCATTGTAGGCTTAGCAGAATATTGGGAAAGGCGATTAACTGCATAGGCTATATCTGGGCGAGTGCCTAAGGCGATCCACAGAAGTGAACCAATGAGCTGTTGGTACTTTGAGCGAAGGGCGGCATCAACTTCATATGAAGGATCTGCTTTGACAAGATGTACGCCAAATGGAAGGGGAGTTCGCGTGGGTGCTGCATCTAGCATTTGGAATCGCTCGAGTGTCTCTTCAATGTATTTAGACTGATCAAGCCAAATGTTTCTGGATGATCTATCTCGAGTAATCCGCATGCCTAGAAAAGATTCTGTCAAACGAGTAATTCTTCACCTCTCTTCTTGAAAACTATTTCTATGGACTCCTTACATCTATAGCTATCTTTCTGTCTATTCACTTTATTCCTATCTCCTTCTGCACCTATGATAGAATCCGTTCTTTACCTACACCCCTAGAGTAGTTGCCACTTCTGTGTTGATCGTTGTTTGTTCCCAAAGCGCACCACCTCAGAGTCCGTTGCATCCTGGCTTCCCCAGTTGCTCAACTCGGACTCTAGGTGAGTGGTTACGTATATTAGCTCAATATACAGTTGCTCAACTCGGACTCTAGCTGTCTGTATACTTGAGCATCGATTGATCGAGCCCGCCTTTCGTCTGTGGCTCTGACAGGTTATGAGCCCCGCGCTCTGACCGCTTCGTCGTCAATCTTCTCTGCTTGCTACAGCTTCTGGATCGAGCTCTACTTCAATATCTGGCTACTACACTGTCTCTACAATCCCTACACTCCTTCTACAACACTCTGATCTTTCCTGATCTTCTCTGATCTCTGCTGATCGTCGTCTCTGCCTGCCATGTCATCCATCGACTCTCATCCGCGCTTCAAGCCTCTTTCGAACGGCAATTATCCGCAGTGGAGGGGGGAGATGCGTGCATATCTGATGAAGAAGGGCTACTGGAGGCTTGTGAGTGGTGTGGAGAGTCGTCCGCCTGTGGAGGAGGACATAGAGCGCAGGGAATGGGACAAGATAGAGTCCAAGGCTGCTGGTGAGATCTTCCTGAACGTCTCACCGGACCAGCGCATCCATTTCAGTGGGTTTGAGGAGGATCCTGTGCGTATGTGGAGCGCATTGGAGGCTGCCCACGTCGTTCGTCGTCCGGGTGCACACTTCAACGCGTACGAATCCCTCTTGACAATCTCCAAGGACGAGGGGGAGTCTTTGCAGTCTCTCACTAACCGCATAGAGGAGGCTATGCTCACTTGCCAGAACCTCCGTCCTCCCTCCTTCTCTCTCGCTGACTTGGACAATGAGCTCCAAGCCATGGCAATGATTCGTGCGCTTCCGCGCGAGCAGTATGCGAGCTTTACCTCTGCTCTCATCATGATGCTCCCAGAGAAGCTCGACAAGTCCAAGGTCATTGAAGCGTTCCAAACGGAGGAGCTCAATCGCATGGCACGTCCCTCTCTTACCCTTCCTTCGTCTTCATCGTCCTCCGTCACTCTCGCCGCTACGTCATCCCCTTCGACTTCGATCTCTTCAGCCAGCGCGAATGCTGCCTCTGCAGATGCTACCTGCGACTTCTGCGGTCGCAAGGGTCACACCCAGAGTGTTTGCTTCAAGTTTGCGAAGGCCAAGGAGAAGGCTCGTCAACTGCGCAAGCGTCCGGACCAGGCGAATGCTACAGAGTCAGCTGGCAATGCAAGTCTTCGTTCTGTCGATCCCTCCGATCCTCTTTCGCCTCTTCAGACCGACGCTAACATGGATTGGAACGCAGACTCAGGTGCTACAGCTCACATGACCCCTCATCGACACTGGCTTCGCGACTACTCCCCGCATCGTGTCGCTATACGCCTCGCAGACAATCAGGTTGTCTATTCTGCTGGGGTTGGAACTGTGGTCTTTTCGCCGATTGTGGGAGGTAGGGTGGTCAAGAACGTCGAGTTTACCCGTGTTCTACATGTCCCTGCCCTTCGTAACAATCTTCTGTCTGTCCTTTTCCTAACACGACGTTGCCAATTCACTGTGCGCATTGGACGTGAAAGGATGGACTTCTCAAAGGGAGGTCGAACGCTCTTCTGCGCCCGCATCGATGACTCGAACACTGCGCTTTTAGCCGGTCATACTGTCGCTCTTACAGAGTATGCAAAGCTGAGCTCCACTCTTCCTCTCGATCTTTCGCTCTGGCATCGTCGTCTCGCACATCGTCACATCGACGGAGTGAAGCGTTTGCTGTCTCAGGATCTTGTCACTGGTCTGACACTCGACTCTAAGGCTCCCTCAGACCCTGTCTGCGAGCCCTGTCTTGCTGGGAAGATGCATGCTAATCCTTTCCCTCCGTCGTCTCATCGTGCCAGCAAACCGCTCGAACTCGTTCACTCTGACGTTCATGGTCCCCTGCCTGTCCAAACCCACTCTGGCTATCGCTACTGGGTTACATTCATTGATGACTTCTCCCGCTTCCGCACTGTCTACTTAATGAAGACAAAGGATCAGGTCTTCGAAATGTTCAGACATTACAAGGCGTGGGCGGAGAATCAGACGGACTGCAGGATCAAAGCGTTGCGAGACGACAAGGGAGGTGAATACATGTCCACTGCCTTCCTTTCCTTCACCACAGAGCATGGCATCGAGCGACAACACTCCACGCGCAATCGACCGCAGCAGAACGGTGTTGCAGAGCGCACCAATCGAATTCTAGGCGATGGTATCAGTTCTATGCTTTCTGAGTCTGGTCTTCCTCCCTCTTTCTGGGGAGAGGCTCTGTCTACTCTCGTGCATGTTCTGAACCGCTGTGCCTCCTCCGTGCTACCAGACGCTACGCCCTTTGAGATGTGGTACAAGCGCAAGCCGGACGTCAGCCATCTCCGCGTTTGGGGATGCACTGCCTATGTCCACGTCCAGAAGGACAAGCGGACGAGTCTTGGCGCCCATATGGAGAAGTGCGTCTTCATTGGTTATCCTGATGGTGTTAAAGGTTGGAGATTCTACAATCCTACGACGAAGCGGATCATTCTTTCAGAGCGCGCTGATTTCGATGAGCGCTACTTTCCTGGTCTGAAGCAATCAACAGCTCCTCTTGCTTCTCCTCCTACTTCTAACTCTGCTCCTCCACCTCCACCACCACCTCCTGACGCTGCTCCGCCGCCTCCACCACCCTCTCCTCCTCCTGCACCTGCTCCTCTGCCGGTCGCTGATCCTGTGCCTGTGCCTGCTGTTGCGCCTGCGCCACCTCTTGAGGGGGAGTTACCAGATCCTCCTGCTCCTCCAGAGCTGGATCCTATCCAAGATGTGCCTGCAGACGCTCCTCTATCTCCTCCAGTCCCAGAACTTCCTGTCGACGATCGTCCCATCGCTCTTCGACGTGAGCGTCGAGCGAAGCGTCCAGTGCAAGATTGGTCTGTTCCATGGCATCCGTATTCCCGTCCTGCTACTCGTTCACCTGCTCCTGCTCCTGTTCCCCCACCTCCACCTCCACCGTCACCTCCGCCTCCACCACCTCCTGCTGTTCCACTGTCGCCTCCTCCTCCAGTCGATGCTGAGTGGAGAGAACCTCCTCCCGCTGTTCCAGACAGCAATGATGATGATCTCCCAGCACTCGCAGAGGATTTTGAGGACAACAACAGCGATGACGAGGATGCCGAAGAGGCTGCCCACTATGCAGAGTCTGAGCCTGCGACTTATGCGGAAGCCATGAGACGCCCAGACGCAGACAAGTGGCGCGCTGCTATTCAGGAGGAATACGATGCACAGATTGAGAATGGCACTTGGGAAGTCGTCGATCTACCTCCTGACCGCAAGGCTATTGGCTGTAAGTGGGTCTTTAAGATCAAGCGCAATGCGGACGGCTCCATCGAACGCTACAAGGCTAGACTTGTTGCCCAAGGCTTTTCTCAGCGCCCTGGCTACGATTTCGTCGAAACCTTCGCTCCCACCATTCGCATGGCCAGCATTCGAGCCATTCTTGCCACTGCTGCCATCGAGGACCTCCACATACGCTCCATCGACATCTCCCATGCTTTCCTGAACGGTGAGATGGATGCGGATGTCTACATGCGTCAACCGGAGGGCTTTCAGAATGGTAACAAGCGAGTTGCTTTACATCTGCGCAAGCCTATCTACGGGCTAAAGCAAGCTGGTCGACGCTGGAACAAGAAGCTGCATGCTACGCTGGTCAAGATGGGTTTCAAGCGCATTTCCTCAGACGCTGAAGTGTACGTATACGAGCGTGATAACATTCGCATCATTGTCCCTATCTATGTCGATGATATCACTGCTGTTTCCTCCTCCCAGTCTGCGCTTGACAACTTCGTCGAAGAGCTAGCTAGCCACTTCAAGCTTCGTGATTTGGGTGCAACGTCATATCTTCTGGGCATCGAGATCACTCGGGATCGTCCAACTCGCACTCTTGCTCTGTCTCAGCGACAATACATCATCGACGTCCTCGAGCGCTTCAACCACAGCGAGTGCAGTACGGTTTCCACTCCTATGACTCCTGGTTTGATCCTATCCTCTTCCATGTCCCCCAAAACGCCCGAAGAAGTCGCTAGCATGCGCAACATCCCTTACCTGCAGGCTGTAGGTGCTCTGCAGTACCTTTCCTCCGCTACTCGTCCAGACATCTCCTATGCTGTTGGCTGTCTTGCGCGCTTCAACCACAATCCCGGTGAGCAGCATTGGAAAGCGGTCAAGCATCTCTTCCGTTACTTGCAGGGGACAAAGGATCTCAAACTCACTTACCGCCCTGACCCTTCGACTACAGAGCCCTTTGTGACGTTCACAGATGCATCGCATGGCGATAATCTGGAGAATGGACGTTCCACAAGTGGCTACCTGGTTCGCATGGGTACAGGTGCTGTCAACTGGAGTAGCAAGCTGCAATCCATCGTCACTCTCTCCACCACGGAGTCAGAATATGTCGCTGCGGTCGAGGCTGGAAGGGACATCAAGTGGATGCGCAATCTTCTCTCTGAGATTGGCTATGGGTATGATCCTCCCTCTACCCTCTGTATCGACAATCAGTCCGCACTCACTGTGTCGAAGAATCCGGAGCATCACGGTCGACTCAAACACCTCGACCTCCGCTTCTACTGGCTACGCGATGAGGTTGAGGCTGGGTACATCAAACCTATCTATGTCTCCACTCATGAGATGCCTGCAGATTTGCTCACCAAGGCTCTGGCAAAGCCTCAGGTCGAGCACTTGCGGCGCATGATGGGTTTGGAGTGAGGTTGGATTCAGGGGGAGCTTGGACAATGAGAGGTGTCTCATTAAGGGGAGTGTCAAACGAGTAATTCTTCACCTCTCTTCTTGAAAACTATTTCTATGGACTCCTTACATCTATAGCTATCTTTCTGTCTATTCACTTTATTCCTATCTCCTTCTGCACCTATGATAGAATCCGTTCTTTACCTACACCCCTAGAGTAGTTGCCACTTCTGTGTTGATCGTTGTTTGTTCCCAAAGCGCACCACCTCAGAGTCCGTTGCATCCTGGCTTCCCCAGTTGCTCAACTCGGACTCTAGGTGAGTGGTTACGTATATTAGCTCAATATACAGTTGCTCAACTCGGACTCTAGCTGTCTGTATACTTGAGCATCGATTGATCGAGCCCGCCTTTCGTCTGTGGCTCTGACAGATTCTACAGGCCCAAGATCACAAACATTAAATCGCTTCTGAAGACAATCTTTAAGCCATGCAATCTGACGCCGATCAGATCCAATTGGCAATAGATCATCAACATATACGACAAGTATTAAATCCCCCCCATGATGACGATACACATAAATACCCGCATCAGAATATGTACGTGTGAACCCTAATTCCAACAACGCATTGTGGAGTTTTTTATTCCACTGTCTGCCAGCCTGTTTAAGACCATAAATAGCCTTTAAAAGATGACAGACTTTGTGTTCCTGACCAGGGACTTGAAAGCCTTCTGGTTGCTCCATATATATCTCCTCGTCTAATTCGCCATATAAGAATGCTGTCTTTACATCCATAGCCTCTACCTCCCAATCATTAAGAGCAGCATGGGCGAGTAAGAATCTTATAGATTCAAAACGAGCGACAGGGGAGAATATTTCATCATAATCGATGCCTTTGACCTGTTTAAAGCCTTTGGCTACAAGCCGAGCTTTATATCTACCACCAGGTTTAATAGTGTAAACCCAACGACAAGGTACTGCCTTACGTCCAGGAGGTAAATCAACTAACTCCCATGTACCATTCTCCATTTGAGAGTCTATCTCTTCCTGCATAGCGGCCTCCCACTGGGTCCGATCAGGGCGAGAGATCGCTTCCTGATAAGATTGTGGAAAAGGTCCATACTGAGGATCGGCGTTGAGAATAAACTCTACTGGAAGATCTAAGATGAGATTCTCCATGACGTCAGGTAAACCACCTCCTTGATCAATGTCACGCTGTATAGCTGCAGGGTGACGATCTCCATACGCATTGTCAGGCCGTGGTGGAGGTCTACCAGCGGTTGACCGAGTAGAGCGTCTAGGTACAAATGGAGGAGGTTGTGGTACTGGAGGCTCATCTGGAGAAGGTGGACGAGGTGGAGGAGATGGGTTTCTAGGCGGTTCTGGTGGTGGTCCCGGATGTGGAGGCAAGTCAGCATCCGGTTCAGGCCTATTAGCATCATCATCACCAAGCGGCAGGGCCGGCTGTGGTGCTGGAGCTACAGGAACGGGCGGCTCATGCGGTTGTTGGGCAGCGGGAATAGGATTCTCACTTTTGTTCGGAAAGGATCTCTCATTGAATACCGCATCACGCGATAAGACAATGGAGCGGCTATCTTTATCCCAGAATCTATACCCCTTTGATCCAGGTTCATAGCCGACGAACACCATAGGTTTAGCTCGAGCCGTGAGCTTATCCTGGCGTCGCTCCTTCTGAACATGTACATAGGCTAGGCATCCAAAGACTCTAAAGTACGACACATCTGGAACAGTACCATTCCATAATTCAATGGGAGTACGCCAGTGTGCTCTGCGGAATGGCTGACGATTGTAAATATGAACGGCAGTTTCAACAGCAAGTTTCCAGAAGCCAGTGGATAAACCAGCATGATGACGCATAGCTTCTGCTTTTTCTACAATAGTTTGCTGCCAACGTTCTGCACGTCCATTCTGTTGTGGACTTTGTGGCATAGATGCCTCGCGTTCAATACCATTTTCATGTAAATATTGTGTGAACTCTTCACCCATAAATTCTCCTCCTCTGTCAGAGCGGAAACGCTTAAGTCGTGTAGAAAGCTGAGTTTCCCCCATGCTCGATAACTTTTAAAGCAGGTGAGAGCATCAGATTTCCGCTTAAGGTAATACATGACACCAAATGAGGAGAAGTTGTCGAGGAATGTGACACAATATTTGAAACCATCAATGGACAAAGATGGCATCTCGACGAGATCTGAGTGAATAAGTTCTAATGGTTTAGATGCGCGAGTAGAAGAGAGTGGGAACGGTTGTCTGTGGGACTTGCCAAGCGCACAACCAGCACAAGGATCAGACTTTGGTGCTGAAGAAAGACTATTTGGTGCGCCATTAACATGATTAGGCAATTGACGAATTGTGTTACGTCCCGCATGACCAAACCGTTGATGCCACAAGTCATAGTCAGCTTCCACAGATTGCAGAGTCTGAGGCCGGGTGTTTGGATGAAACACTTTGGTTTCAAGCCAATAGAAACCTGAACCATCATGGCTTGATCGCGCAGTGAGGATTAGGTTCTCACCCGGTTTGGAGCCTGCCCAAAAATTCATAGTGTCCCCATGGGCACTATAGCAGCCTCCTTGGTCAATAATGGTACGTGGAGCGAAGAAACGATGAGACGCTTCAGGAATATAAAGGACAGATTTAAGAGTCAGGTTGACAATGATTCCGTCACTATTCTGATGTCGCAGAAGAACTATTCCAACACCTTTGATATCTATGGTTTTATCTGCGCCGGCTAAGTGCGCATGACCAGGTACTGGAAATTCATGATAGTGATCAAAATCTTCAAAGACGTTTGTGACATGTG